>CM057471.1:21446954-22646954 GCA_030035585.1 Dugong dugon | reverse complement strand
ACCTTTCCAAAAAAGGTTGTTTTAACCCACTAAGCTTTGGGGTGGTTGGTTTTTCAGAAATATGTATCTGGAAGAGTATCCTTGTAGACTTTTTCTATGCATATATAAATATGTCCTTTCTAGATATTCTTTCTACACATATTATTCTGAGCTTTGAGTTTTCAAATTAAAGTTTGCAGAGTATTAAATCAGTCCTATAACAATGGGAATTTAGATAATTTTTATTATTTTGCTTTTATTAACACCGCTGAATGAACACCCTGATACATAAGTATTTGTGCACATGTATATCTGTAGGATGAATTACTATTAAGTGCAATTTTCTGGGTCAACAGTGTTTTGTCTTTATAAGGCTGGTTGGCCATCCTCTTAATCAATTGCATGGATTCCCATCAGAGTCTAGAGGAGAAGCCACAATAAAGAGTAAGTTCCTTTCAATATTATCATATTTGCAGACTGTCAAAAGAGATCTAATATTTTGTCTTGGACTTCCTAGTACAGAATTCAGCAAAGTTGCTGGATTCATTTATTTACTCAACTAATAATTAAGAGCTTGAGACACATGGTAGGCTTTTATAGATGGTACTCCCTAGTAAAATAAAGTATACTCGTGGTCTCAAAGTATTGTAAGCTGCTACCCTAGCCAAATGCTCGGTACACTAATCAGTTGGGCTGTGGTCCGTGCCTTACCTTGCAAAAGGCATGAAGTTCCTAACTCCCCCAGTCAGTTGGGGCAATGGAAAATGGGGAAAGTGTAGATTAGGTATTTGTGAAATGTGTACAGGAAATAAAGTCTGAGCGGTCCTGCTGAAGAACATAGAGAGATAGTCTAAACACTCACACCACAACAATTTTACCATTTATTGTGGTGGAAAGCTAGCACTATTTATTATTTTCATTTTTTGGTAATGCTTTTTAACATTGCAACTAACCTTTTGGCAGCAATGAGCTAAAAAAAATGAAAGTACACATTTAGTGAAAAATTAAGTACCGAGTTTCCATTTCAGAAGAAAACTGGTGACGAACATATAACTTGAACAGAATGTTGGTCAACGTTTACCACCCACCACGGGGGCCATGGTGAATCACTGACCATGTGGACACCAGAAACACCAATCTGCCCAAGAAGCAACAACGTCCACGTCAAAAGTTGGTACTTATTTCCACAGGATGGTGGCCGAAGATGATTTAACATGGGCTGCTAAAAGTTTATGGATCACTCTGTGATGAATGACTTCATTTAGGTTTATCTAAACTAATTTCAATTCCAAGTTTCCTCATATACATTAAGAAAAAAGAAATCAAAGCAATACCATTAATGAAATGTTAATAGAATGCTTGGCTTATCAGCGGTTATTTCCAAATAGATAAATGATCACTGTCATCAAGTGCTTCAAATACTAGTCAGTTAAGCAAATGCCCATAATCTTGTGATTGCTGGAACAGGGTAAAGCTTTGGTACGTTTACTCTCTCTTAAGTGAAACAGCTGACAATACAGTGTTCAATAGCTGACAATACAATCTGCAATTCAGTTAAAAAGTTCAACACTAAAGATAAAAGTATCGCTTTTGTGAGGTAAATACAAAGACAAATTAGAACATAGCATCCTGGTAAAAAAAAATGTTCTTAATTAAGAAAAACATGGAACAGAAATATACTTGAAATAATTCAAAATTTTGCCCAAACTGTAAAACTCTACCAATCATAACAGCTTTAGTTTACAAAACTACCAAGTATGTGTGTGTGTGCATGCATGTGTATATACATATATATGAATTTGTATACATGTGTGCAGTGTGCAATGTGTATGTATACAGACACACATACATATGGTTACAGATTGAATTGTGTACAATGGTACACACGAATTGGGCCATGGTCTCCTGTATCTCAAAGGGTAGGGCCACAGCCTCCTAGGTTTCAAAGAGTCAGATCTTTGCCAACTCGGTTCCAGAGTGTGAGGCTGCCATTAAGGTGTGCCAGGGGGATGGGGATACTGCCCAAAGCTGAGAGGGCAAAGCTGATATGCCTAAGGGCAGAAGAACAGGGCCTGCCAGGGCTGATGGGGTGGGGTCACCACTCAGATGTACTAGGAGAATGGGGCCAACCAAAGCCTAGGCAGCACAGCTGCCATCCCAGAGTGCCTGGAAAACAGATCTGAAGCCCAGGGTGGAGGGGCCGCCATCCATCCAGAATGCAGACAGCATGGCCAACACCCAGAGTCTGGAGGGCGGGGCCATTGCCCAGGTGGTCTCAGAGAAGAGACGATTATTTTCAGGTCTTGAGAACTAATGTAATTTTTTCTGCTGGGTTTTGGACTTGCTTGGTGCCTGTTATCCCTTCTGTCCCTCCAATTTCTCCCATCTGTAATGGAAATAATCTACCTTGTACCTGCTCCAGCATTGTACTTTGGAAACAGATAACTTGTATTTTAGATTTCACAGGTTCACAGATGACAAGGAATTCTGCCCCAGAATGGAATACACCTAAAGTCTCATCCATATTTGATTTAGGTGATTCACAAGATGATATTTTGGACTTGGAGTTGATTTAAGACTTTTGGGATGATGTGAAGGAGTGAATGTGTTTCACGTGTGGCAAGGACATGAAATTTGGGGGGACAAAAGACAGAATGTTATAGATTGAATTGTGTCCCCAAAAAATATGTGTTGTAAATCCTAACCTCTATGCCTATGGTTATAATCTCATTTGGGAATGGATTGTCTTTGTTATGTTAATGAGGGAGGATTAGCGTAAAGTGTATCCTGAGTTGATTTCTTTTGAGATACAAGAGACATTAAACAAGCCAACACAGAGAGAGATGAGGTTAAGATAGATGCCAAGATCCATGGAGATCTCCGAAAAACCAGGAAGCAGAAGCTGAAGAGACAAGGACCTTCCTCCAGAGCCAACAGAGAGAGATAGCCCTCCCCTAGAGCCGGTGCTCTGAATTTAGACTTCTAGCCTCTAAACTGTGAGAAAATAAACTTCTGTTTGTTAAAGCCATCCACTTGTGGAATTTTTCTTATAGCAGCACTAGATAACTGAGACACATACTTTATTCAAAAGATAGCTAATATAATAATAATATAATATATATATATATACACCTGTACCTATATATACTCACAACTTTGCCATCAAAATTTTAGTTACTTAAATATACATATATATATATATATATATGTGCACGTATATGTGTATGTACATACACACACACATGTTGTTCTTGTTGAGTGCCATCGAGTCGATTCCGATTCCTAGCGATCCCATATGATAGAGAAGAACCGCTCCATAGGGTTTTCCTGGCTGAATCTTTACAGAAGCAAATGGCCATGTCTTTCTCCCATAGAATGGCTGGGTGGGTTCAAACCACCAAACTCTTGGTTAGCAGCCAAGCGCTTAACCATTGTGCCACTAAGGCTCCTTACACACACGTATACATATGTATATGGTTTTCTAAATTTTATTTTTTAGTTATTTTATGTATGTATTACTGTTGTGTGCCACTGAGTTGATTTCGACTCTTAGTGATCCTATAGGATAGAGCAGAACTGCCCCATAGGGTTTCCAAGGAGCAGTTGGTGAATTTGAACTGCCAAGCTTTTGGTTAGCAGCCGAGCTCTTAACTGCTATGCCACCAAGGCTCCATGTGAGACCCTATATGAGAGATTAAAGATTAGACGAGAAATTAGAACTGCCCCACAGGATTTCCTAGGCTGTAATTATTAGGAGAGAAGATCGCCAGGCCTTTTCTCCCATACAGTGGCTGGTGAGTTCTAACCACTGCCTTTCACTTAGCAGCCAAGAACTTAACCACTGCACCATCAGCTCCTTTTATATATAACTATATATGTACAGTTATACAGTTAACTATACACACACACACACATACACACACACACACACACACACACACACACACACACACGAAGTAACTAATGCCTCTAGGGAGGTGCAAATGGTTAATGCGCTCAATTGCCAACCAAAAGGCTGGCGGTTCTAGCCCACCCAGAGGCACCTCAGCAGAGAGGTCTTGCAATCTACTTCCAAGAAATCAGCCATTGAAAACCCTATGGAGCACAGTTCTATCCTGACACACACAGGGTTGCCATGAATATACAAGACAGCAATTGGTTTCTTACAGTACACCCACTCCTCACCTATCAACATGGTTAGGTTCCAAAGACCAGGTCATTATGCAAAAATCAGCATTATGCGAAAATGAAGGTTGACCATATCAGATCACAAAATGGAGGATGACTACATCATTATATAACTTCCAAATTACATCATTACATAACTGACAAACCACTGAGAATCATGGCCAAGCCAAGTTAGCATATAACCTTAACCATCACAGCCAGCATTTCTTTTGCCTCGTATCTCGGCATTCGTTGCTACCATGCGTACATCATTAATGCACAAAACAGTCAGATAGCAGAGTCTTACTATTGTCAAAAATGCAAAATGTTGGATAACGGACAGTCGTTAAGTGAGTAGGTGTAACTAAAGCCAAAATTTTGATGGCAAAGCTAATGTTGCTTACACATACTTCTGCATGGCAGTGTCTGTTTTCTTTCTTTGCCCTGTCATCACCCGGATTTTAGAAAACTTGTGGACCTGTTTTGTAAATAAAGCCTAGTCCTATAATGGTATGACCTATTTTTGTAAACAAATCCTCTAAATTTTATTGCATCCTCTTCAAACTCAGTTAGAAATCTTGAATAATCAAAATGTCAATGAATGAAATGCTAAAACACTGAAGTTTTGTAACTTTAGCAAATTACAGGTATAAAATCAAAACTTACAGATATTGAAATTAATCTCTACAAAAGCAAGGAAATAACTAAAACAATTAAATGATAATAGCTCCTCAAACAGTGTACAAGATTTAATTCAAAATTCTCTAACTGCACTTTGGAATAACTCTACTGGTGGGAAGAATCTTTTGATGAAATTTTGGAATTCTTATCTTTAATTAGAAAATTTACATTCTATATAATAGAATGAAAGTTCAGAAAGCCTAAAATTTAACAGCATCTGAATTTAGCAAAACATTAAAAATAATCAAATAGAGATAAGGTTTTTGATGAATTTTGTCTTGTAAAAATATTTGTCAAAGAAAGGTCCTTTAAATGAAGGCCCAAAGGCTGAATTGGGGCTGAGATAATTACACATTTTGTTATGAAGAAAATATGGAATTGAATTAAATTGAATTGAATTTATCACATTTTGCTTGGACTTTCTAGGTACCTCAGTACCAAGAGACAAAATACTTTCTCTATCAAAAATATTAAGGTCTACAGAGAAGAGTCAACTGAAGGAGTCAACAATTTCCATTTTATTAATCATAAAATACAACTTGGAAGAATTTTGCAGGCAAATACATATATATATCTCCATACTTTAAAACTACAGTCTTCAGAAAAATATTAGAGATACAGTGTTAAAGACAGAAATGGCAAGGAACTGATTAGATTATGTGGGTATGTTCCAAGAATAATCATTTTGTTTTTGTTGTTTTTAACATGAAGATAATCAATATACAGATTTTTAAATTTTTAACTTACTATACAGTTATGTTATTTTAATTTTTAGAATTTCAGTTTTTAGAAAGTTCTTATTAAACAGAACTTTATAGCTCAACGAATATGATAAAACCAATCCGTTGGCTAATAAATTGTTCAGAAAAATCTATAATTTTAAGTTTTTACTTTCCACCTTCACTTGCAGAACTTCATCTATTTGAACATGAAATGCCATGCTCAGTCTAACAATAATTTATTTAAAGAGTCTAACATAGTATCTGGCTCACTAGTTATTATTATTAATATAAAACTGGACCATGTTGAGATGGCTGTCAGCATAGGACACCATCCATGAACAAGTAGCTAATAAATGAGTGATACTACTTTATTCCAGTCTCTTTGTTCACACACACACAATCAGCTTATCTTTCAGTACAAAGAATTTTAAACACACACAAAAATCATCTGGGCAGAAGCAGATTTTCTAAAGGATGCCAATAAGGTTTAATTCAAAATAGTTTAATAAGAACTCCTCTTTGCAAGCCATGATGCAGAACTCTAGGAAATGAAAGATTTGAGGGGCTTTTGCAGAATTTTCATATCTCTAAAATGCTTTCAAACTCATAACTCATAAGCTATTCTTACCCATGTAGAAAAGACGCAAAATAAGTACATCCATGCCCAGATGAAACAATAAAATAATTTAAACAAGAATCTTGCCACTATCCTTCCATGAAGTTCAGAAAAGATTAGTTTGTAACTCAAAAAATCATTTCTCTGCATAACCTTCGAAAAGGTGAGAACGGTCTCACCAAAATAATCAAAGCAATACTTTTCAACTGCTCAACATGCTAGACTTCAACATGCAATCTAGGTCAAGCCCAGGCATAATACGTTAAGCTCTAAGGAATAAGCCATTATAATCTACTCTTAGTGACCACTGTTCCCGTAAACTCTTATATAAAGCACAGTGTAGTATGCAACCAGGGTTGACATTCAGATGGTATGTACTGATGGTTAAAATTGTAAAACACTTCCAAACCAGTTGGTAAAAAGTAATCCTATACTTATTTAGACTACAAACTACCTAATTATGTTACCCAGTGGCAGCCATGGAGACAGGTAATGGACCTTGGAATGGTGCCAGCAAAGATGTGAGTCACCTCCAGTGGTCACTTAAAGGACCTAGGTGATGTCAGCAACAAGGGTATGTGTGTTTCAGAGTGTGTGTGAGGAGTTAACACGGGCCGATTGGTCGTGGTGTTTTTGGTGGAGGTCAAAGAACAGACTCTTCCCATGTGGGAAGGGCTGGCGTCCTGGGGAGCATCACCCAACTATCTTGCAGTTGTAACAAAGCACCAGTGCCAGGGACCTCACTGACCATCCGTTTAATGGGGAACCTAGAAGAAATGGATGCAGTGTCAAATCAGAGCTCAGACAGGACCATAATTTATCAAAGAGAAGATCATACCAACAATTGCTAAGCATCAACAAATAAACTGGAAATTATTACAGTGATTTGATGAACAATTTGTTCTACACTTGGTAAGCAGTTTTATGATATATACGTGTGTGTGTGTGTGTGTGTGTGTGTGTGTGTGTGTGTGTGTGTGTGTGTGTGTGTGTGTGTGTGTGTGTGTGTGTGTGTGTGTGTGTGTGTGTGTGTGTGTGTGTGTGTGTGTGTGTGTGTGTGTGTGTGTGTGTGTGTGTGTGTGTGTGTGTGTGTGTGTGTGTGTGTGTATGCCCTGGTGGCATAGTGGTTAAGAGCTATGGCTGCTAACCAAAAGGTCAGCAGTTCGAATCCACCAAGCGCTCCTTGGAAACTCTATGGGGCAGTTCTACTCTGTCCTATAGGGTCGCTAAGAGTCAGAATTGGCTCGATGGCAACAGGTTTGATTTTTTTTTTGGTTTGGTGTATATATATATGTGTGTGTGTATATATATGTAAATATATATACACACACACATATACACATACATACATATATATATATACATATATATATATATATATATATATATATATATATACATACCTTAGAGAATACAAAGCAATATATTTTAAAATAAACACACACATACCTACATACACTACTATACTGGTTATTAAGTATTTAACATTGCCCTTAAAGATACCCTCAAAGCTCAGGCTCCTCTAAAAATGAGGCCCGCCACATGTTTGATGGTAGCATACAGAATATTCTCCCCATTTAGGGGATAAATCTTGGAGACTGCATAAACCAAGAAAATGTATAGATTCTATACTGCACCTGTATAAAAATTCTCCTCTATCAGGGAATAAGTTGCAAGTATTCAAAAACTAGATTAAAGCTTGAAGCCTTTTTAAGCAACACTGGCTAACTACAACATTGGCTGCTTTGATTGGCAACTAGATCATGCATTTTTAAAACTACAAATTGCAAATCACAGACCTTGGGAGTTTCCAAATTGCTCAGTGAGACAAGGAGAAATTGGGATATTTCCAAGAGCCAACAGCTGTAAAAATCACCTGCCTGAAATGTCTAAACCAAGAGAAAAATGCTTGGCTTCTCTGTTTTACAATACAGGCAAAAAACATGGTTAGTCAAAGTACTACAACTTCAAGATGGCATAAAGAAATCAAATTTTTATCTCTCAAAAGGGTCCTTGAAGTTGAGGCCAAAACTAATAACTCTTAAGGAAAAAAAAGGGTAGGCATCAAAATCTTCAAAACCTGTTGTCACAGAAAAGATCCTCATGGAACAATTCGTCATGAAAATTTGAAAATAGCCCAGAGAAACAAGAGTAGTACTTTCCTTAAGAACTTTCTTGAATGTATCTAAAAATTACCATCGTTCAGGCCATCAAGACCAGCGGCATGACAGACTGCTATTTCAAATGCGAAATTCTTCTTCTCTTTTGCACTCCAATCTTGCATTTCCAATTGCATCCCAGGCAGCTTTACTTAGATGCCCACAGCCAATTCCACACAACAAGGGAACAACTAAACTCATCTTCTACCTGCCCAAATTGGCTTGTCTTCCTGTATTCCTGTCTCAGTAAACTGCATTGCCATCTACCCAAGTTATATCTCTTTGGAGTAGTCAGAGGCTTCTCCCTCTCTACTTGGCCCCTGAATTCCATCTGCTACCAAATTCTGTTGTGAAAAGAAGTCTGTTCTTCTCTCTGTCCCTACTGCCATAGCCTAGTATTCACACTCTCATTATCTCTCACCCAGACTCTTGCAATACCCACCCAACTCATCTCCCTGACTGTATCCTCCCCTTATCTCAAATCTATCCTCCACAATGATGTAAGGGTTATAATCTTAAAGACAAACTGTATCATTTCCTTATGCTAAAACACACACAACACACACACACACACAAAGAAAAGAATAAAACAACCTCGAGTAGCTCTGGGCTAACACCAAACTCCTTAGCAGGATTCAAGGAGTTTTCACAAATCTAGCCTAACCTACCACTCTGTCATATGTCCTGCTATCGCTCCTACCACACTCTACAGTCTAACTACACCTATTGTTTTATCCTTCCCCCAATACACCTTCTTTCTTCATGCTTCCATGCATCTGCAGTTCTATTCTCTGTCAATACCCTCATTCCCCACACTTCCCTACTCAGCCAATAAGGCCCAAGTCCAATGTCATTTCCTCCATGACTCTGTCTTTCTCTAGAGTTGACTTCATCACTTCCTCTTCCATGTGCCCTCAGAACTCTGTTAAAACATTCATCACAGTAGATACATTTTACTGTAGTATAATTTATACACATCTGTCTTCCTCAGACTATGTTACTTTCTAAGAACAGGGGCCACATACTATTAACGTTTTCATCCCCAGTGCATAATACAGTATGGAAATTTAGTATGTATTCAATATATCTGCTCTAGGTAAGGAAGTGAATGAATGAATAAATGAATGATGCACAACATCGAGAGCCAGCTGAAAAAGTAAAAATATCAGCAAGATTCATTATGATCATTATCATCATTCTTTCATTAAATGAGCAAAAACTTACAATGACGTAGAATTTTATGTCAGCAGTCATACATGATCGTTACCTACCAACTTCCCATTATTTTTAAAAAGAATCTTGAGAATTCTGAATGAGACAAAAAGCAAACTGATGAGGTGGAAAAGTCAGTATTTTAGACATTGGAGATGGCACACAGCATAATTCACAAGTAAGAAAAGGAAAGAATAGGACTCAAGTAGTGACTTGTTGGAGTAGAACCAAAGAAACCAACTGGAAACTAGATGGTGTTCATAGGAGTTAAACAGAAAGATTGTCTGATGAAGGAAGGTTTTGCAAGGTTAAGTACTATCATGTTTATACTAGAAGAAACACTTCTCCAGCCAAAGGGAAAGGACCAAGTAAGAAACAATATAAAAATGGTTTGATGGTGCAGAGTTTTCCAGAGATGAAAGGAAAGTAAGGCAGTCACTGTGAAACTGGATGAGAAAGGTATACACAGAAGTTACCAGGCTATACAAATGGACAGTAAAAATGGGAACCGATGCATATTAGGAGAAAGAAATGGTAAGATCTGATAAGAGTTCAGTGGAGGGAGCACAAGTGTAACGAGGGATAAGTGTGAGAAGGTACTCGGCAAATAAGCTATTTAATGATTTGCCAAAAAATAAAAAAGAAGAGGAAGATGGCTTCTCCACATCCAGCTTAAGATGGTGATGAGATATAGAGCTAGAACTGTCAAAGCAAAGCAATGGAAAGTTAGACATAGCATTGATCCACCTGGAGTTAATACCCTCATAATTACTAAAACAATTCTCTCCAACGGTCACAATTCCACAGTTCCTCAAAGATTCCAGAAGAAGAGCCAAACAGCAACGAAACACCTTGTTAAAGGAAGATGACTCAGCAACCTCTTCTAGAAGTTAGCCTTGTTTGGTCAAGGGGCTTTCCTGATATCCAACCGACACCTGTCCGCAGTTTTCTAGTTTACAGTGCAATCAAGGTTAAGTCAAAGATCATAAGAACACCTGCAGCTAGTGGAACAAATTCTGGAGACTATCTCCTTTAATCCAACCTGAAGCAATGACTAAAGAAACTGAACGAGAATCAGTTAAATTCAAGGTCGTGGAGATGACACCCTACCCCTGGCAGGAGGACAGAGTAGAGATGCCTAGGACAGCACCTGGAAGTATCCCTTTGAAACTGTTTTCGCTTTTACACACAAGGATTGAGGTAAAGCCTTATGAAATTTTCAAGAATCAAATTACATGAAATTCATGTTACTCAATACCCAAGAACCCATGTGAAACGAGTTTGCACATAAGGCCCTTGTGCCTTATGTCATTTTACAGGACTGTTACGCCTCCTTAACAGCAGCTCCATAGAATAGCTTAAATGTTCAGCTTATGCACACACCCCATCTAAATTAGAGATGAGTGCATTCAACTACTTGCTGGAGCCTATGACAATCCTAAATTATAATTCAAACATTTGGGCTTTAACAAAGAACATTGTTTTTTCCAAGCATATTTTCCCTTGGTTTTTAAACCCAAGTGTATTTCAAGGGGGGAAAAAGTCCATCTGTTTCTGATTCATTTATGCTTAACTCATCAGGGTATCACTGGAGAAGAGTTACTGGGTGACCACATCACTTTCTCCCTCTCCTTATGCTATTACTTCGCTTCTTAAAAGCAAGCAGGTGTACTGTGTCATAATTAAACAGATATGAATTGTAAAACACCATCATTTTGATTCAAACCTCAAGACTCAAGTGTTTTAAAACATAGTATTAGAGTCTTCCCATTTCCTAATTTCTAGTTGTGTGATTTTGTTGGTGGTAATGGTTTTCATTTTTATTTTTGTTTTAAAGCAAGAGAGAGATGAGAAAACTTAATATGGCCAACAATATACAACTGGCCAATTCTCACCTAACCTGAGCAGTCTTAATCTTTTATTATAAGAGATGCCTGAATGAAATGGAACTTAATTCAACAAGTATACCAAACCCTTCCCCCAACCTACAAAGAGTTAGCACTACCAATGTTTTGTAAGTTTGCTTAGAAGTACAATTCCATTGTTTCCATAGCAGCAATGTTATGGAATTAAGATCTAACAGCATGACCAACCATTAGAATCTAAGTAACCATACCAGTTGCTCTCAGGTTGACTTTGACTCATGGCAACCCCACAGGTGTCAGAGTAGAACTGTACTCCACAGGGTTTTCAATGGCTAATTTTTCAGAAGTAGATTGTCAGGCTTCTCTTCCAAGGCACTTCTGGGTAGACTCAAACCTCCACCCTTTCAGTTAGCAGTTTGCAGTTGAGCCCGTTAACTGTTTGCACCACCCAAGGACTGCTAGTTAACCACAAGGGATCTGAATATAGCCCCGACTATATCTAAAAGGAGTATGGAGCAGCGGAGACAGCATGCACTGTGAAGTTAGAAAGGTTGGGGTTCAAATTTAGTTCAACTCTTTGCTAGTTATCAATTAATATCTAGGTCATTTTATCATTACTAAAACGGAGATAAAAGATAAAGCCTCCCTTAAGAGGATTGCTGTGAGGATTAAAGATAAGGCCAGCACAGAGCCTGGCACCCAGCAATGTGCTATTGTGGATATCCCTTGTCACTATCTGGAACATCACTTTATGGAAAACACTATCCAAGACCTGACTCAGCACACTTAAGCTAAGTGATCCTAGGCTCTCAGAGGCAACAGCCATGGATGAGGCACAAACAATGGCCAACAGGTTGGCATGGGTGGAGCTGCAGAGACAGCAATTAGCACACACTTAGGCTGAAAGAAGCTAGGGAACAAGAAGCTCTCCCACCACATTCTATTTCCTGCATGGCTGGCAAGAAATCCCCAAAACAACGCAACCAAAATATACTGCCTGCAAACCAAAAGTCACATGGAAAGCATCAAAAAATAATTATAAAACTCACTGCCAGTACCACTGGCAGCTTCCCACTCTTCAATGGAGTACTTTAAAGTTTATTTGTGAGAGGGGACTAAAGCTGGCCAATTCCTAGCAAAAGCCCATCCACCAGCAGTGGCTAGGTTGGGGAGGGATTTGGCAGGAAGCAGGGGTGGCACCTGTTGTAAGCCTCTTGCCTCTGGTGTCCCTATTTGGTGGAAAACTTTAACATGGAAGCTGGCAAAGAGCAGGTAAGGAAAGGGAGAGACCATGATATAAACTAGCAGATATTTGTGGCCTGAGTGGAGACCCTGCTCACATTGAACAGGCTGTGAGGGCTGGTAGGGGCTGCAGAGATCAACTAGTTCAACCACCTTAATCTTACAGATGGAAAATGAGGGCTCAGAAAGGTTGTAGGGCCTGTCTGAGGTCACACTGCCCAATAAGGGGTAGAGACAGCACTCATCTGTGCTCTCCCCCTACCAGGTCCTGGATGAGAGAAGACTCGGTCATAACCATGGGCCCCTCTCATCTGTGAACTTCTACTGATGTGAGGGATACCTTCAATTGTCTTCTATGTCTATGGTGTCAGTGAGCATTGAGTCTACCCCAATAGTTACAGATAAAAAGATCGTAATTAAGAAATGACTCACACTGGTTAAAAAAAAAGGTTAAGAAAATGAGAATTTCAACTATTTAGTGGAGTCAGAAAAAAGAGACATAACAAGTCTATAAAATGACAAGTCACAAGGGTATTATGTGTAAACTAACTTCACATAGAAATAGTTTGTTCTTAGAAAATACCAAGGAAATTATGCCTAGAAAAATCACATATACACATATACTTGTCCCAAATTAGGAGAGTAGAAATGTGAAATAAAAGCATTTTTTTCAAGGGATAAATATTAAATACAAGATGTTGAGGTAGAAATACATGCAGCATGTTCGGGGAACAGGAAGAAGTCCAATGAGGCTGAAGCACATGGGAAGACTAGAAAGCAAGGAAGATCAGAGAAGTAGCAAGGGCCAGATTTAACGCTCGGCTGCTAACCAAAAGGTCCGCAATTTGAAACCACCAACCCTACGGAGCAGTTCTACTCTGTCCTATACGATCTCTGTGAGTCAAAACTGACTGGACGGCAGCAGGTTTGGTTTCAGTTTATAAGCCATTGTAAAGTTGCAGGTTTTACTTTGAGGGAGATGGGAAGCCACTGGGGGGTATTAAGCAGAGGAGTAACATGGATCTGTACTTTTAACAGGGTCACTCTGGATGCTCTACCAAGACTAGACTGAAGGTGGATAAGAGCAGAAGCTAAGAGACCAGTTGGATAGCTCTTTTAAAATAATTCAGGCAAGAAGGAGAGGGTTCAAACTAGTTTTGTGACCTTGAAACTATAAGAAGTGACTTGCTTCTATATCTATTTCAATGGAGGAGGAAAAAGTATTTGTTAGTGAATTAGATGTGTGTGCTGGTTAAGACTGTATGTCAACTTGGCTGGGTCATGATTCTCAGTGTTTAATATGTGATCCCTCCCATGACTGAATATGCTGTGAGTAGCCAGTCAGTGGAAAGGGAGTTTCCTTAGGGGTGTGACCTGCACCTGAATGTAAGCAGACATTCGGGCTTTTTGCTTGCTCTGGATCCTGCGGCAGCCTCCTGTTCATCTGAACTTCGGTTCTTAGGACTTGAGCTGTCAACTTATCTGCCGAACCTGGGATCCATCAATCTTCACAGCCTGTGAGTGGAGCCCTGCTCTCGGACCTGCCAGTCTTGGGTTTGCCAGCTCCTGTAGCGAAGTAAATCAGGAGAAACCTTGCAGTCTTGCCTGCCGATCTTGGAATTTGTTGACCTTCACTGCCTGTGAGCAGGAGCCCTGCTCTGCAACCTGCAGATCTTGGGCTCGCCAGCTTCTGCAGCTGCGTGAATTGGGAGAGGCCTCTACCCTGATCCATGGACTTAGGACATTCTAGCCTCTACAATCGTGTGAGCTGTTTCCTTGATATAAATCTCTCTATATATAATTTATATGCTTTACTGGTTTTGCTTCTCTAGAGAACCCAGCCTAAGACACTGTGAGAGAAACAGAGGTGTCAAAAATAAATTCAATGTCTTTGGCCTGAGTAAACAGAAGAAACGAGCTGCCTTTCAATGAGATAGGAATGTCTGTGGGAGAAGGAGCATGTTTTGTTTCATTAGGATGCCAGTTTTGGATATGATAAGTTTGAGATGCCATTAAATATCCATGTAGGAATGCTAGGTATGTAGTGAATATATGAGGTAGGAGTTAAGGTAAGTTCTGGGTTGGAGATACAAATCTGCATATCAGAGTTTACTTAGTATTTAAAGCCATGATACTGAATCAGATTACCAAGAAAGTTAGGTGTGGAAAAAAAACAGAGTCCAAGAACTGGTTGGAGTGCAGGAGAGATGGAAGAGGAGCAGCATGTAGGATGAAAGAAGAGTGTGGTTGTATTAGTGTCCTAGCGCTGTGATAACACAATGCTAAACCGAGTGGCACAGTTCCGGAGGTTAGAATTCTGAACTCAGGGTATCATTATGGCCATATTCTCTCTGAAGGCCCTAAGGGAAGACTTTTTCTTGTCTCTCCCAGCTCTGGCAGTCCCAGGTGTTCCCTGGCAGGCAACTTCAGTGTCACATGGTGGTGTTCTTCCCTCTGTATGTTGCTTTGTGTGTCTCTTCTCTTTTTTAGGATTCCATTCATGTTGGAAGGATCTTTTAAGGATTCCATTCATTCCACTCTACTCTAATATGATCTCATGTTAACTGATAACATCTTCCAAATTCTATTTCCAAACAAGGGCACTTTCAGAACTTTTCTTCTGAAAGCTTCTACTTTCTCAATGAAACAGAAAGCTATGAGTGGGGTCTAGGGTTTCAATATACCTTTTCAGTCCATGACAGTGGTGTGCTGGACACCAAGTGATGAAAGACTTTACAGGAAGAGGGAATACTTAACCTGTGTTAAATGGTGGTGATAAACCAAGTAAAATGAGGACTGAGAACTATCCACTGGATTTGGCATTGATGGCTTTGATAAAAACGCTTTTGGAGGAGTAATGGTATGAAAGCTTTATTATAGTAAAACCTGTGATAGCTGGAACCTATGCAAGGCAGAAACCTGTTAGAGAATGAAAGCTCAAATATTTTCCACTAAAAGGAGAGAGAGAAAAGTGGTGATAAGACCGCACCCTGTCAAATGCAGAAAACTTGCAAGAGCTGGACAAACAAGGCAGTCCAGTGAGTTCCGACTCTCACAGGTTTCACTGTATGATGCACCCAAGAGATATTAAGAGGAGTGCAATTAGAGCAAATAATAGGCAACTCTCTCAGAGTTTTAATGCACAATAGAGCAGAAAAAGTGAAGCAGTAACTGAAGGGGAAAGTAGTAGCAAGGGAGAGTTTTTAAGATGGGAGAAATAATAGTATCTTTGTAGGCTTATGAGAAAAATTGAGCATAGAGGTTAAAAAAAAAAAAAAATTAGGATACTGAAAAGAGGGCTCTGGTACACCCAGCAGAAAGACTGAACAGATAGTTTGTCCATAATAACGGAGGCAAGTTTGAGTACATGAGCCAGATGCAGGTAGGTGGGGAAATGCGATGGTGGGAGCTTGTGGAAGTTTTCTTCTGAAAGCTTCTATTTTCTAAATGGAATAGAAAGCTATGAGTAGGGACAGGAAAGGAGCTGCTAGAAGTTTGATGAAAGAGAAGAAATCCTTTGATTTTGGATTCCTAGCCTTCAGAACTGTGAGAGAATCAATCACTTGTTTTAAGGCGCCCACTTTACGGTGATTTTTTACAGTAGCCACAGGGAATTAATACAATAGGGTAAAAACACAACTTAATCTAAGAAGTGTCAACTGTGTGTGGTGCTAGGCTGGGCACTCTGGATGTACAAAAGAAGCACACGGCTTGGTCCTTTCCTTGAATGTGTTATCTACTTTAATTGATCTGAAAGAAGTGATCAATCGATCCAGAAAAGAAGAAGTTAAACCACTTGAAGAAACATGCCCTAAAATATAGGGGAATGATCACATATACCAGGTTACAACTGAAGAAGCCTTATCTTTATGCTTGTTCAAGGTCATGAATTCCTTGTGAATTCCAAAGAGCCTGCACATTGTATTTGTTTCAAAAAAGGATAGCATTTAGAACAATCAGTTATTATAAGAAGCTTATTACTTGGATCACTGTTTTCAAACTGAAAACATTGTTCAGGATAGCCTTCACTAAAGGGAATATGTTACTCCCACTCAGTATAGAGAAAAGATGTACAAACGAATTAAGTAAGTTAGTGTAAGGGTTTCCTGTCATTGCTCCAAAGTCTCAGCTCCAGAAATCACCAAAGTAACTAATGACTCTATAAAAACCAGTTTTCGTCTAATTGATTCCAACTCATGGAAACCCCATGTGTGTCAGAGTAGAACTGTACTCCACAGGATTTTCCATGGATGATTTTTCAGAAGTGGATCACCAGGCCCTTCTTGCAAAGTACCTCTGAGTGGACTCAAACCTCCAACTTTTCATTTAGCAGCTGAGCATGTGAACACTTTGCACCACCTAGGGACTCCAATGACTCTATAGGTGGAGCCTTTAAAATTCAGAGAAATAAGAACCCTACTGCATCTTCAACCAAAAATGAGTTTACCACTGTCTTAGGCTGGGTTTTCTTGAGGAGCAAATTCAGTGAAGCGTGTGTGTGTGTGTATGTATATATATATATATACATACACATACATATATATGTATACATATATATATATATATATATATATACACATAGACATCCATACACATATATACACATATATATGTGTATATGTATACATATATATACATATACACATATATACACACACACATATATATATGTGTGTGTGTGTGTGGAGAGAGAGACAGAGACAGAGAGAAAGAGATATTTATCACAAGGAAATGGCTCATACAGTCATGGAGGCCGGCAAGTCCCAGATCCACAGGTCAGGCTTCAGGCTAGAGGCTTCTCCTGACTCACGTGGTTGCAGGGCCTGATGAACTCCAAATAGGCAGGGCAACCAGAAGGCTGTCAGCTTACAGGGTGGGGGGTGGGGGTGCTGGTGAATCCCAAGATCTGTAGGTCAGGTGGCAGCTGCTGGCTCATATCTCAAGAACCAGAAGTCAGAGGAGGACAAGTCAGATGCAGGATCTAGAGTGTTCAAGTTTTGCCAGAACATTCGTATATATTATATGCAGGCTACATCACCAAGGAAACCCCCTTTCAACCGATCGGCTGCTCATGTCAGATCACAAAATGGAGGATGATTATATCATTACATAACTGCCAAATTATATCATTACATAACTGCCAAACTATGTCATTACATAACTCCCAAACCACTGAGAATCATGGCCCAGCCAAGTTGACACACAACCTTAACCATCACAACCACTCAGAAGGCCTTGTAGCTGAAACAGAAGCAAGCAGGGCACAAAAAGCACAAGAGGTATACACTGTAATCGGCACATCACTCAATGTCAAATTTAATCATCTCACATTTCTTCTCAAAACAGCCTCAAAGACCCACATGCCCAACATGCATCCCTATCAATTCTACACTCTGGACCTTCTTTGGAGCAGCTGATGGAAAGGAGGCCAAGTGCCCTGAAACTGCCAGCACAACTCTCAGCAGATGTGGCTTTTGACTCATTAACAGTGGCAGCTAAATACATAATCAAGCACAGCTGCAAGGAAAGAGAACAGCTTGAGCTCAGGGCTGGTGACAGGCTCCCAAAATCCCACTCATTCAGCATTCCTCTGAACAGGGGTCTACTTGGGGAAGACCTAGATCAAGATCCAGCACGGAATGTCATATTGCCAAACAAAGGGACACCCAAAGCTCTGCACAGGTGGTTTTGAATTAAACACAACTCAAATACTCCAAACAGAAGGGGTCCCACAGAGCAGTTCCCATCCTGCCTCCATACTGTGGTCTTGCTCCAAATAAGACAGTATTTCATAATACCCAGGGAAAGGTGATTATCCACCAATTTCTATACAGCACCACTGTGAAGATTTTGCCAAGCTGTAGATGCTTGGGTTTGGGAGTACCCTCTGTTTCTAGCTCTGGCCCCAGATGGAACTTCTTTACTAATCCCAGTAAGGCACCCAGAAAGATACCAGCATGACCTCACCAACCAGCTGGTGGGGTCATGCTCACAGCTGTCAAATTTTTTTTTTTTTTAATAAATGCCAATCAGAAATTTTTAAGCTTAATCAGAAACATAGAAAGCAGGACAGAACTGATCGGAAAGAGCTCCTTAAGCAAAAGGAAAAAAGAAAACAGTTGAAAGAAGCAGAATAGGAAAAATGTTTACCACTTCTAACTTCTTGAAAAACATACAAGTTGTGAGTTAACAACTTTGAAATTTTAGAATTTAAAATATAGAGCATTTTTCTATTGGGAGATTAACATTGGTCTCCAAATGCTGTTCTCCCTGCAGCTTTTCAAAAGGTATAGCCAGGTTATAGAGCTAGATGGCTGACAAGGAGAAAAGACAAAGTCTCAAAAGCTCCTCGATACACCTGCAACAGAAATAATACAGCAGCCCACCTGACCCACCAAGCTCAGAATTCTTTCTTTTTGCTAAGGAGAAGAGCTAAAAGAGAGGCTCATAAAGTCTGTACACAGGAAATGCCCAGGGTCATATTTCTGCTCCCATCCGTGGCATGGAAAAGAATGGCCAAACTGAAGGATGGCCAGGTAAGCGCTGGCTCAGAGAAAGTACAGTATCGTGATTTCACAGATCAGTTACAACTGCCTGGTGGTATTATTAACCAGACATGCAATAGGTCTTTTTTTTTTCCCTTTAAACAAACAGACACTATTTGATTAACCGTCCCATGGGATGGATAACTGGTTTTTATTTGTAGTTCATCAAAAGAGTAGGACTTATCAGGTGGTTTGAAAACTTAAAATAGTCCCTCAGCAAAAAGGCCCCATTTTATTAAGGACAATGCTGCAAACAGCCCAGCCATAACTCTACCTGGGCTTACATCCAGATGACAAGATGCTAATCTACACGTCTCACCAACACAGCAGCACAAGAGCAGCCTGGGAAGCTGGGTGGTTGCATGGGAATAAACTGTTTTGTTCAATTTGATGTATATACTGCATTTCTAACCCATCATGCTCCCCTACACTCCACCATATCTTACCATATAATTTTGAAAATGATGTTGCAGGCAAAAACCTCTTCTAAAACTCACATACTGCTGTTTTTAGTAGTTCCCATTCTCTGGGTCTTGGGCACCCCCATGGACCCCTAAGTTACTAAAAGTGATCTGTAAATCTGTATGCACCTAAACATCAACTACAACTTGCACATATATGTGTGACTTTTAAAGTGCACTGTGGCAGAGATCAGCTCACATTACCTCTGAGCAGACGTCTGTACTATACTTCCCAGCCCTCCTTGCTGGAAGGTGTGGCCATGTGACTAGCCTTGTGGTGGGATAACAGGGTTTGGGACCCTACTGGAAGTTTCAGTCTGGTCAGGAACACAACAAAAGGACGTAGGCCGAGCAATGCATTGTGCCCCCAAGTCTACTCCATGAAAATGTGCCATGTGATGCCCAACATTCTCTTCCCCTATTTGCCATCCAGATACAGACACCCGGGTGAACTTGGAGGCCGTGTGTTAAAGACGGCAAGCCTCCATCAGCCTGCTCCCTGAATGACTGCTTGGAGCAGATCCTCCACCCCCACCTCAACCCTACTGGGCTTATGTGAATAAGAAATAAACTATTTTTCTAAACCATTGAGAATTCAGGATTGTTCTGTTATAGCAGCTAGTGTTACCTTAACTAATAAATGTATACAAGTGCTATTGTGGCTAATAATGCATACATACATTTTAAGGCAATACCAAGTTCAGTGCAGTTTCTGTCAATGAATGTTGTTGTTAGCGGCGGTTGAGCTGGCAAACCCATGCACAACGGGAAAAAATGCTGACCAGCCATGCACCATTCCCATGATCTATTGAAGATCTGACAACTGTGACCGGAAGGGTTTTCACTGGCTAACTTTCAGAAGTAGATCATCAGGCTTCTCTTCCTAGTCTTAGTCTAGAAGCTCTGCTGAAACCTGTTCAGCATTATTGAAACATCACAGGAATATGCAAGCCTCCATTGATGGACAGGTGGTAAATGCACCTGAGCTGCACTGGCCAGGAATCAAATCTGGGTCTCCCACATGAAGGTGAGAATTCTACCACTGAACCACCATTGCCCCATGTTTTATGAAAAATACTTCATTTGTTCTTTAAGCAACAATTCCAGTCACTGAGCTAGAGGTGACATATACAGAGGGGAGGAAGTCAGTCCCTGGAGTTAAGGAGCTTACAATTTACTGGGGAAGGCAGACATATAATAAAAATACAAATAAGTGTATCATTACAAGTTATAAGTACATGAAGGAAATAGCATTTTGAGTGAAAATGACAGACGAGATCTCATCTTGATTAGGGTAGGAGTAGGTGGGCACAAGTTTTTCTGAAGAAGTGATATTTAAGCAAGAGACCAGCAAGAAGAGCATAAGCTAATTCATTAAAAATAAAGGACTGGATGAACCACTGAAACTATTGCCCTGAGATAATCTCTAAACCTTAAACCAAAAATATCCCCCTGAATCTTAAAACCAAACAACAGTCTAGCTTAACTAGTAAAAAAATGTCTGCCTTGATCATTATGCTCTTTTAAGATCTATATGGCATCAAAGTGACAACAACTCAAAAGATTAGATAGGAACCTTAGGAGGCAGAGAGCTTACGTTAATGTCGGAGGAACAACTCAGAAAAGGAGGGTGGGAATGGTTGCACAACTCCAGGAATGTAATCAATGTCACTGAATTGTGTATGTAGGAACTGTTGAATTGGTGTATGTTTTGCTGCATATATTTCTCAACAACTAAAACAAAATACATTTTTTAAAAAGTAAAAAAATAAAGGAAAGAAACTGCCAAGCAAAGAGAACAATGAGAGCAAAGTCCCTGAAGTAACAGCAAACTTGACATCCTCAAGAAACTGAAAGAAGGCCAGTGCAGCTGGATGGTGGTGAGCGAGGAGAAGAGGGGAGGAGAGAAACGTGGAGAGCCAGACAGGGAGTGGCTCACACAGGGTTCTGAAGACCACAGTAGCGATTTTCAACCACAGTCTAAAGCATGCATTCTCAATGGAGGTGATACTGCACCCAAAACCCATTGCCATCGAGTCGACTCCGACTCATAGTGACCCTATACTGCACCCAAGGGGGTGAAAATTGGTTCCTAGGGACTAGGGGTGAGGGAGTAGGACTTAAATACAGTGAAATCTATGATAGCCAGAACTCAACGGGATTGCCTTGTTTTTCCGGGTCTCACGAGTTTTCCACCTTTGACAGAGTGCAGTCTTACCACTTTTCTACTGCTCGCTTTAGTGGAAAACATTTGATTTTTCCTTCTCTGACAGGTTTCCACCTCACACAGGTTCCGGCTCTTGCAGATTTTACTGTAATACAATGGCTTGTGTCCCTCTAAAGGGCCACAACACATGTAACACAGATACACGGTATATCGGTGTAATTAAAATTTCATGGGGCAGAGCGGTTTAGGGAAAATCATCTAAAAAGGCTTTTTAGGAAGGCAACAATGAAAAAAAGTTGTGAAATACTGGTCTAAAGGCAACAGGAAAGCACTGAAGGCTTTCAGCAAGGTAGTGCCCTTATCTGATGTTCATTAAAAAAAATTTTAAATAAAACCATCAAACAGAAGCCATTGATATTTTTCTGAGTTAAAAAAAAAAATATTCCGTACTAGAAAAGGTTGGAAACCCCTGTTCTTTATCATTTCAGAATTTTATGGCTAATTGGTATTAACCCACTAGATCATGTAATTCAAGCCCAACATTCTACGGATTTGAAGAAACAAAGAAACATAGGCTATGTAACTAATTTGTCTAAAGTCATGCAACTAGCAAGTAGCAAGCAGAGTTTGGAGCCTGGTCTACTACCTTTTCTTTTTGCACTCTTTCCAGAATTAAACCCATTCCCTTCTGTGTACCCTTGTTGTGCATGTGATTAATCTTCATGGCTACATTTTACATACTGATTTATATTTGACCTTCCTTCACACAGTATTTCAGTCAGTTGTGCAAGAAGGAAGGAAACAGTATAATTTCTTTTTGCCATACTCCTGGAGCTTTAGAGGAAAAAGATGTCCTAGTCATGTATTATCTGCTATTTTGGAAAATGGCAATACATACAGATTATATATAAGACTGAACACTGTACCACCAGGGCTCCAAGACCAAACACTAGACTCGAATCCCTTAACTCTGTTGACTGGGCTGAATGTGTAGGTGGGCATTATAGGATGGAATATTGTCCAGCTTTTGTTTTTAACCAAACAGCATCAGGATACATGGTGAAGAAAATGAAGTTGTCAAGGATTTCATTCTATTTGGATTAACAATCAATGCTCATGGAAGCAGCAGTCAAGAAATCAAACAAGACTGGAATATGGGACATAAAATGATACTCGTGAAGAGTGTGCTTCTTAGCTCAAGTAGATACATGAGACTAAACGGGCAGCTCCTGTCTGGAGCTGAGATGAGAAGGCAGCCGAGGGTCAGGAGCTGGCTGAATGGACATGGGAAATCAGGTGAAAAGGAAGAGTGTGCTGTCACACTATAGGGAGAACAATAAGGGTCACACAACAACATATGTATAAATTTTTGTATGAGAGACTAACTTGAATTGTAAACTTTCACTTAAAGTACAACAATAAAATTTAAAAAAAAAGAAATCAAACAACATACTGCATTCCAAAAATCTGCTGCTAAATATCTCTTTAAAATCTTAAAAAGCAAATATGTCACTTTTAGAACTAAGGTGCTCAGGACCCAAAACTTGATATTTTCAATTGCCTCATATGCATGCAAAAGCTGGACAATGAAAAAGGAAAACCGAAGAAGAATTTGGTTTTGGTGAGGACTATTTAACATACCATGAACTGTAAGAAGAATGAACGAATCAGTCCTGAGGGAAGTATAGCCAGAATACTTAGAAAGACAGCAAGACTTTTTTCTTGCTTACTTTGCTCATGCCATCAATTGGGAACAATCACTACAGAAGGATATCATGTTTGGTAAAGAGTCAGCAAAAAAGAGGGAGACCCCCAATGAAAAGGAGTGACACAGTGGCTGAAACATGCTAATGACTGAGAGGATGGCACACGACCAGGCAACGTTTTGTTCTCTTATACACAAGGTCACTATGAGTAGGAACAAACTTGACAGCAATTAAAAACAAACAACTGAGGATTCCCACAGTGATCCCATCAGCCCCATATTTAAGGAAAAAATAGTTGTTTCCTGGCCTGCCAAAGTAGTAAACTAGAAAGTTTAAGGAAGAAGGTGTTTTTTCTCTTTTATGGAGAAAAATCAGCAGAATAAAACAAAACAAATAACTCAAAAATAATTTTAAATGTTTTCCCAATAATGCCAAAGAACCTCTGATTACATATGTACATGGTCAGAAAACTTAAACATTTAGGCCTCACCTGGAAGTCAGAAGGTTTAGAAACACTAATGAGATTAAAACCAAAGAAAAAAAGACTTAGCATTTTTGATGTTTCCTGAACACTCTGGGTTCATGGCAAGATTGTAGTTTGAACCCTCTTGAAGGCAGCCATTTCCATTTCACTTTGAGTTGAACAATAAAAGATGAGCAGAAGTGACATCTGTCACCTCTGAGTGGAAGCATTTAATTACTAGTGGAAGGCTCTGCAACCCTCTCCTGTCCCTGCCCAGGTGATTGAGAAAGCACAGGCTGAGATGGAGCTGCAATCAGCACGGATTCCTGAGTGCACATAGCGAGTCAAGGTCCCCTGACAATACACACCAGACATGTGGCCAGAAGAAAAATAAGCCTTTGTTGTGTTAAACCACTAAGACTCGGGGGTTATATTTACCACAGCATAATCTAGCCCACCCTGAATAAAACAGAGTTTTAAAAGGAGCATTAGAATATAAGAATGTGGATTTTGGCTTATATCAATAAGCAGATAGATAGCTGCCGACAAGTCAGCTCCAGCTCATGACAACCTTATTTAGAACAGAATGAAACTTTGTCCAGTCCTACGTCATCCTTACTATTGCTGGCATGTTCAAATCCACTGTGCAGTTATTGTGTCAATCCATCTCACCAATGGTCTCCCCATCATCCTTGCTGGCCCTCTGCTTCACCAAACAGTATGTTCTCCTCCAGTAACTGATCCCTCCTGTTGGCGTGTCCAAAGCAAGCAAGTCAGACAATCTTGTCTTGTGATCCATAAAGTTTTTATTGTCTAATTTTTGGAAGTAGATCACCAGGCTTTTCTTATTAGTCTGTCTTAGTCTGGAAGCTCCGCTGAAACCTGTACACCATGGGTGACCTTGCTGGTATCTGAAATACTAGTGTCATAGCTTCCAGCATCACAGCAACATGCAAGCCACCACAGTACAACAAGTTGAAAGACAGGTGGTAGGACATCAATAAGAAAATACTCTTTAATAGTAAGCAATCTTTATTTCTCTGCAACTGACTTCTCTAAGAAAATCTGCAATAATCATTATTCATAAAATGTGTGAGATGCGTAACAATGACTACTCATAGTAAAGAAAACTCATTTCCCTTCAGCATGCACTACTTCATCAAAGAATGCTTGTGACTCAGTGGAGAGTGTGTGTGTGTTTTGTTTGGCTGATTTGTGACAGAGATGGGGAGAGTATCCTAAAACACAGCCACATGAAGCACTGCCTTCCTTTCCTCCAAGAACGTTGCTACATCACACTTCAGTAAAGAAGGTGTTCAGCAGCACGTACTCTCTGTTTCATCAAGTGTCAAGTTCCTGGATGCTTTAGACAGTCTCCTGAGTAAGTATCTTAATCTTCCAGGGGCATAATGACTCAAGAAGAAAATACACAGAAGCCATTAGGTTACTCGAGGGGGTAAGGGCAGAAGGCTTTCCTTTTCGTTTTTCACAACTGTTCCTCTGCTGCAGAGTGACTGAGAGCTGAAGCTATTCCCAAACATCTGAAAACCATTTATAAGAAACTGAGGTTACAACAAATAAAGACACTTTAAGCTGGTGGGTCATAGCTTTAGTTCATGATGTAACTAGACACTAAAATAATAGCATTTGGTCTGGTGGGAAAATCACTGAACAGAGTTATGAAGCACGTGTTCCATTCCCACCTCTCCCACTAACAAACTGGGACAAGACTCTTAACTTCCTAGGACCTTACTTCTCTCATCAGTTAATAAGACAGGCCAGATCAGTGTTGCCAAAGTGTGGTCTTTGGCATTCAGGCAGCTACCAGACATATGAGGAAATGCTCACGATCATTAGCCATTATAGAAATGCAAATCAAAACTACAATGAGATACCATCTCACCCCAACAAGGCTAGCTTTAATCCAAAAAACACAAAATAATAAATGTTGGAGAGGTTGTGGAGAGACTGGAATACTTAGACACTGTAGGTGAGAATGTAAAATGGTACAACCACTTTCAAAATCATTTGGTGCTTCCTTAAAAAGCTAGAAATAAAAGTACCATACAATCCAGCAATCTTGCTCCTTGGAATATATCCTAGAGAAATAAGAGCCGACACATGAATAGACATATGCACATCCACGTTCACTTCAGCACTGTTCACGAAAGCAAAAAGACAGAAACAATCTAGGTGCCCATCAACAGATGAATGGATAAACAAATTATGGTATATTCACACAGTGGAATAATACTACACAACAATAAAGAACAACGATGAAGCCATGAGACATAACATGGAGGAATCTGGAAGACATCATGCTGGGTGAATTTAGTCAGTCATGAAAGGACAAATATTGTATAAGACCACTATTATAAGAAAAGGTTTAAACACAGAAGAAAACATTCTTTGATGGTTACCAGGGTGGGGAGAGCGGGAGAGGGGTATTCACTAACTAGATAGTAGACAAGAATTATCTTAGGTGACGAGAAGGACAACACACAACACAGGGGAAGTCAGCACAACTGGACTAAACCAGAGCTAAGACATTTCCTGAATACAACCAAACACTTCCAGGGACAAAGTAGCAGGGGCAGGGGTCTAAAGACCATGGTTTCAGGGGACATCTAGGTGAACTGACATAACAAAGTTTATTAAGAAAATGTTCTGCATCCTACTTTGGTGAGTGGTGTCCGGGGTCTTAAAAGCTAGCGAGCAGCCATCTAAGATGCATCAATTGGTCCCAACCCACCTGGAGCAAAGGAGAATGAAGAACACCAAAGAAACAAGGAAAGTATTAGCCCAAGAGACAGAACGGGGCACATAAACCAGAGACTTCATCAGTGTGAGACCAGAAGAACTAGACGGTGCCTGGCTACCACCAATGACCGCCCTGACAGGGAATACAACAGACAGTCCCTGATGGAGCAGGAGAAAAGTAGGGTGCAGAACTCAAACTCTTGTAAAAAGACCAGACTTAATGGTTTGACTGAGACTGGAGGGACAATGGAAGACATGGCCCCCAGACTCTCTGTTAGCCCCAAACTAAAAGCATTTCCGAGGCCAACTCTTCAGACAAAGATTAGACTGGACTATGAGACATAAAATGATACTTGTGAAGAATGTGCTTCTTAGCTCAAGGAGATATATGAGACTAAATGGACAGTTCCTGTCCAGCGGGGAGATGAGAAGGCAGAGAGGGTAAGGAGCTGGTTGAATGGACACGGGAAATCCAGGGTGGAAAGGAAGAGTGTGCTGTCACAGTACAGGGAGAGCAACTGGGGTCACATAACAATGTATGTATAGATTTTTGTATGAAAGACTAACTTGAATTGTAAACTTTCACTTAAAGCACAATTTAAAAAAAAAAAAAAAAGAATTTATACTCATTAAAAAAAACAAAGTGTGGTCTTTGGTCCAGCTGCATGTGAATCCTTTGTGTGCATGTGGGCAATGGGGAACGGGTGCCTATAACAAATACAGATTCCTGGGGTCCATCCTAGTTCTACTGAACGAGAATCTCTGAGTGTGAGGCCCAGGAATTTGCATTTAAAAGCTCCACAGGCAATCCTTGCTGCCAAGCTGTACAACTCTATTCTTTGGCAACCTATGAAATTATGCAATATGGCAGAACAGACTCGTGCACACCAAAGTCTGTGAACCACAAGACTAAGCATTCCTCAGATCCCTTCCAGTTATATAATCCTAGGATGAGGAGAGCTAAAAAGAACATATGCAATGTCTACACCACCTACTCCACCCCCAAAACAGAATACTAAAACTGATCATCCCAGTGTAAAATAAAATATTAAAAGTGATACGAAATTAATAACTATTCAAACTCTTTCCGCATTCATTCCACCTCATCTCCACTCTCTACCACAAAAAAAAAAAAAGCCTAAACCTCAACTGCACCTTAGAGAATACATTTCAATACCACACGATATTTCAAGGCCAGATCTTTACATCATGGTAATTTCATGTTCTCTCATAAAGCTATGAGCACCAAAACTTGTAAAACAACACAATATTTCTGTGCTGCATCGCTGACCAAATAGGTTAGGCTGAGTTTACTTATGCACGGAATGGGAAGTCAACAGTTACTGAAAGATTGAAAACTAAAACAGAAAATGAGGAGGGGAAGGCTGCCTATTATATAGTTTTTGGCAACAAGAAGGGAATCAGTAAGCACTGATTCCCTTCTTTTAAAAAATTCTGACTCTCAGAGTTGCAGAGAGGGTCAGTAAATCTAGAAGTAGAATCCAGGCTTTCAGATCTCAAGTCTAGCATCTTTTATATAGATATATACTAACCAAAGTCTCACTTACACAGTGAAATAAAAATGTATTTGTCTCTGAGAAGTGTGTATCATAGCCAGAATGAGCTTTAATGAGGTTTGGAGCTATATCAGGACAGAAAAATAGAAAATAATGAAAGAGGATAAATAGTACTGACTTCCAGTTAAACATGGCATACTGAACATGCATATTTTATCCATTCTGTCCCAAATGTCTGCTAAAATAACAGTAAATAAATAAAGATGACAGGAGAACTGGGAAGGAGACAACAACAGACAAAAGATGCCAATAAATGTTTGGAGTATGGAAAACTGGTGGAGGAACTGTAATTGACTAGAGAAATTGTGCCTGCAGAGAGATCTAATGATTAGAAGCAGGAAAATTTGGCCTGTAAAACTGCAGAAAGGCCTCAGATTTGGAGGTACCCAGTGCTGTAGAAGGTGGGGGTCAAGTTTTGAGTACAAGTAGGAACACTGCTTAAAAATCTACACAAGGAAAACTCTGTTGGAAAAACTGAGAAACTCATTTAGAAAGTATAACAAAATAATGATGCAGAGAAGAGATTTTTTTAAGTAGAGGGTAGATCCAGAAGGCCCAAAAAATAGACTAACAGGAGTTCCACAAAAAAGTAAACATGTAAAATGTTGGCAAAGAAATTATCAAAGGTATACAAAAAAATAAATATTCCAAGACTAAAGGGCCTAGATCTCTGGATTGGAGGCCCACCAAGAACCTAGCACGATGAATTTAAATAACCCACGCCAAGGCACAGCATCATGAAACTTTACAGCAGGGGTCGACAAACTACAGCCCACAGGCCAAATCTGGCTCACGGCCTGTTTTTGCAAATAGTTTATTGGAGCACAGCCATGCTCATTCGTTTACATATTTCTAAAGCTGCTTTTGTACTACGATACAGAATCAAGTAGTTGCGACAGAGACCATACAGTCCTCAAAGTCTAAAATATTTTTATTTTCTGGTCCTTTGCAGCAAAAGTTTGCCAGCCCCTGCTTTAGAGCACCAGAGACAGAGTGAAAATTCTAGGCGTTCCCAGAGGAAAAGGAGGAGCAGGAAAAGCAGAAGGAGAAGAAAGAAAGCTGAAGACACAGAAACTACATTTAGAATGGTGCTGAATTCCTCAACAGCAACACAGAAAAGCAGAAGACAGTACAGCAATGCCTTCAAAGTCTGGGGGAGGGCAGCAGGGAGAAAATTATTTTCAACCTAAGATTCTATGCCATGTCAAATAGGCAACTGAATATGACAGTAGGATAATTTTGCAGACACACAAGGAATAAAAAATTTTACTTCATACACATTTTCTCTGCTGGAAGGTGTGGAATCGATAAAATTGGGGATTTGACAGAATAAACGAGCAGAAAGAAGTCCCCAAATGACAGCAATGTGGGTGGCTGTGAAGACAGCAACCAGACTTGAGGAAGAGGACTGTGAAAGGAGAAACTCCAGTAGGAGAAAGGGGCTGACAGAGTGTTTGGTACTATGCCACAGCATTTGGAAAAATTATTCAAAGGCATGTGATAGGTCTATAGTACCACTGGAGGAAGAGAGTAATAGTTACATAAACATTTTGTAAATCAAGGCAATTGTTAACTCCAATGGAATGGAAATATTGTACTAGAAAGGAAACAGAAAAATAATACACCGTGGGGCCCCCTGTAGTCTTTTAACACGTTAATACTGACCACTGATATTTTTTAAATGTGAAAAAAGATAATGAGAGAACTGTGAAAGACCAGTAGGATGTAAAAGAAACTTAGGAAATTACACCATAATGGGAATTTAACAGAATATGAGAAATCAAGAAATCACCTTGAAGGTATACTGTATGAACCATAGAGATAAATACCACATAAAAAATCTCAAAGAATTAAAAATGGGTCTCTAATATTAACATAGCCAAAGGCAAACTAGATTTTAGAGCAGAGACTATTACCAGGGATAAAGAAGGCCATTTCATTATGATAAAGGGGTCAATTCACCGAAATAACATCACAATCCTAAATATGTATGTACCCAACAACAGAGTTTCAAAATAAATACAGCAAAAGCTGACAAAACTGCAAGGAGAAATAGACAAATCCACAGTGGCTGACAGAGGTTCCAATAACCCTCTCTCAATAAGTGATACAGTAAGTATGCAGGATATCAATAAGAATATAAAAAGATCTGAAGAATAGTACCAACTAACATGACCCAATTGACATTTATAAAACATTACACTCAACAACAGCCAAACTGATCAGGAAGAAAATAAAAGACACAAATTTGTAGAAAGTGTAATTCTTTTCAAATGCATGCAGAACATTTACCAAGACAGACCATATTCTGGGCCATAAAAAAAAGTGTTGATAAATTTAAAAGCATTCAAGTTAAGCAAAGTATTTTCTCTGACCACAATGAAATTAAGCAACAAATCCAATAACACACAAATAGCTGAGAAATTTCCAAATATATTTCTAGATACCCATGGGTCAAAGAAGAAATCAAAGGGAAATTACAAAGTACTTTGAGGGAATAAAAACAAAAACATAACATATCAAAATTTGTGGTATACCACTAAAACAGCATTTAGGAAAAATTTATATCACTAACCACCTATGTTAGAAAACACAAACGGTCTCCTATCAATGATCTCAGCACCCTCCCTCATATAAATAAAAAAAATAAGACCAAATGAGACACAAAATAGTAGAAGAAAGAAAATAATAAAGATGACAGAAAATTAATGAAAGTAGAAAATAAAAATAATAAAGAAAAATCCATGAAACCGAAGCTGGTTCTTTGCAAAGACTGATAAAATTAATGAACTATTAGTTGGGTGATCAGGCAAAAGGAATAAATAAATAACAAAAATCAGGAATGACAGAAGTGACAACTACAGATTCTAAAGATATTAAAATAATAAGGGAGTATTATGAACAACTTTATGCCAATAAATTCAACAACTTAGATGAAAATAGACAAATCATGAAAGACACAAACTACCAATACTCACTTAAGAAGAAACAACCTGAACAGCCCTTATCTATTCAAAAAATTAAATTTGTAGTTAAAAATCTTCCTCCAAAGAAAACTCCAGGTCCAAATGACTTCACTGATGAATTCTATGAAAAGTTTTAAGAAATCACACACAATTCAAGAAAAATGAAAAGGAGGATTGTTTCCCAACTTATTCTATGAGGTCAGCATTACCTGATAACAAAACTAGAGAAAGACATTCCCGGTAAAGAAAACTACAGAACAATATCACTCATGGATATAGATGTAACAATTCTAAACAAAATTTTAGTAACCGAATCCAACACTATATAAAAAGGATAATATATTATGACAAGTAGGGGTTATCCCAGGAATGCAAGACAGGTGTAACATTTGAAAATCAATGTAATTCACTATAGTAACAAACTAAAAAGAAAAAATCATATGATAATTAGATGCAATAAAAAAGCATTTGACAAAACCCAATATACATTTCTGATTTTTCAAAAAAAAAAAGCTTTCAGCAAATGAGGAATAAAAAAGAACTTCCTCAACCCAGTAAAGGGCATTTACAATAAACCAACACCTAACATCATACTTGGAGGCCCCGGATGGCACAAATGGTTAACCACGCAGCTACTAACCAAAAGCTTGGTGGTTCAAGTCCACCCAGAGGCACCTTGGAAGAAAGGCCTGGATATCTACTTTCGAAAGATCACAGCCATTCAAAACCCCATGGAGCGCAGTTCTACTCTGAAACATATGAGATCACCATAACTCAGAACTGACTCAGCAGCAACTGATTTTTTTTGGGGGGTGGTGGGTAACATCATATTTAATGATGACCAAGATCAGGAACAAGGCAATGATATTTGCTCTCACCACTTTTATTTAATCTAATCCTAGAGTTTTCAGCCAGTGCTGTTATACAAGAAAAAGAAATAAAAGGCATCCAGATTGGGAAAAAAGAAAAACTATCTTTATTCGCATATGACATGATCATTTGTGTAGAAAATCCTACAGAATCTACCAAAAAGCTATCAGAATGAGTAAGTTTAATAAGAGTACAGAATATAAGAACAATATACAAAATCAATTGTGTTTCTATATACTTAAAAGGAATAAATGGAAATTGAATTTAAAAAAACAGAACCATTTATGGTGGCATCAAAGCAATGAAAATACTTAGTGACAAATCTGACAAAAATGTGTAAGACCTGTGCGCTGAAAACTAACAAATATTGCTTAGGTAATTAAACACCTAAATAAATAGAGAGATACCATACTCATGGGTCGTAAGACTCAATATTAAGGGAAGAATTCTCCCAAACTTGATCTATAGATTCAAATACTCGCAATCAAAATTCCTGCATGCATTTTCTCAGCTGACAAACTGATTCTAAAATTCATCTGGAATAGCCAGATAAACTTTGAAAACGAGGACACAGTTGGAGGAATCACAATCCCTGAGTTGAAGACCTATTGTAACATTACAGTGCTCAAGACAGTATGGTACAGACAGAGTAAAAGATATATATAGTTCACTGGAACAGAATAGAAAAATCCAAAAATAGATCCACACATATATGAGGAACTGATTTTCAACAAAGGTGCAAAGGCAATCCAGTGGAACAAAGATAATCTTTTCTAAAATTGTGCTAGTAACAATTGAAAATCCATATACATACATATATATGAGCTTTGATCCATACCCTATACCATATACAAAAATTAACTCAAAATGGAACACAGACTAAATATAAAACTTAAAACTATCAACTTCTAGAAGAAAACATAAGAGAAACCTCTGTGACCTTGGGGTAGGTGAAGATTTCTTAGAAATCAGAGCAAAAACACAATCCACAAAGGAACAATCGGAAAAATTTGACTTCATGAAAACTAAAAGCTTCTGCCTATTAAAACACAGTCATAAAAATGAAAAGACAAGCACTCACGGGGATAAAATATTTGTAAATCATATATCTGATAAAGGACTTATAGCCAGATTATATAAAGGATTCTGAAAACTCAATATTAACAAACAACCCAGTAAGAAATGAACAAAAGATCTAAACACACATTTGCCAAAGAAGATATATGGATTCTAGATAAATCTATGAACAAGTTATCAACATTATTAATTACTAGGAAATCAGAATTAAAACCCACAACAAGCTACCACGATAACTATTAGTATGGCTAAATAAAAAGAATGACCAGATCAGGTACTGGCAAGGATGTAGAGGAATTGGAACTCTCAAGTACTGCTTGTAAGAATGTAAAATGGTACAACTTTCTGGAAGTTTCTTAAAAAGTAAAATAGACAACTACCATATGATTCAGCCACTCCAATTCTAGGTATTTACCCAAAACAAATGAAACCATATGCCCAAACAAAGACTTGTACACAAAAGGTCACAGCATTCACTCCCACTAGGATGGATAAGACAAAAACCAGAAAATCACAAATGTTGGTGAGGATGTGGGGAAACTGGAACCCTTATCCACTGCTGGTGGGAATGCAAAATGGTACAGCCATTGTGAAAAACAATGTGGCAATTCCTCAAAAAACTAAAAACAGAACTACTATATGATCCAGCAATTTCACTCCTAGGTATAAACCCAAAAGACTTGAAAATAGAAACTCAAACAGAAACTTGTACACCAATGTTCACTACAGCAATATTCACAATAGTCAAAAGGTGGAAACAACCTAAATATCCATCAATAGATGAATGGATAAACAACATGTGGTACACACAATGGGATACTACCCAGCCAGTAGAAGAAACATTGACCCATGCTATAATGTGGATGGACCTTGAAGACATTATGCTGAGTGAAATAAATCAATCACAAAAGGACAAATATTCTATAACCTTACTTAAATAAAAACACAAGTAAAGGCAAATGTATAGAGACCAAATTTTATTAGTAAATACCCGGGGTGTGAGGGAGGCGGAAAGAGAGAGCTAATGGTGATGGAAAAATAGCATGGATTAAGGGTAGGGCTACACAACCAATTATTGTAATTGCTGTCAATAAGCTGTACACCTATAAAAAGTTGAACTGGCAAAAGTTGTGAGATAGATACATTTACAATCACAAAAAGAAAAAAAAAAGAGTGGCTGCTGAGGCTGCTTACGTACAACAAAAAAACCTCGAGATCTGGCTCCTTGGTTTGGAGGTTTAGGGTCATGGATTCATGGGACATCCCAGTTAATTGGCCTCTTAATGTGTTTAGTGCTTCTGTTCTACCTCCTAGTTCACTGCCATCCAAGGCACAACAATTGGTCTCTACTCACCTGGAGAAACAGTGGAAGGAGCATCAGGAATAGGAGGACGAGATGGAATGTGTGCCTAACTGCCTCCATGAACAACCGCCTCCTTTGCCATAAGACTACAACAACTGGATGGTGCCCAGTGACCATTACTGAACATTTTAATCCAAGATTCTACAGAGGAATCCTGATCAAAAGAGGAAAAATACAGAACAGAATTTCAAATTCTCATAGACTCTAGACTTTCTGAAGCCATGAAGACTGGATACACCCCTGAAACTATTGCCCTGAGATAATCTTTAAAACTTAAAACAAAAACATCCCCTGAAGTCTTAATTAAACCAAACAACGGTCTAGCTTAACTAGTAAAAAATGTTTGCCTTGAGCATTATGTTCTTTTAAGAACTATCTATATGGAATCAAATTGACAACAGCAACTCAAAAGATTAGAATCTTAGACGGCTGTGAGTTTACATTAATGGAGGGAATAACTTAAAAAAAGGAGGGTGAGAATGGTTGTACAACTTAAAGAATGTAATCAGTGTCACTGAACTGTACGTGTAGACACAGCTGAACTGGTTTTATGTTTTGCTGTGTATAATATCAACAAAATAAAATATTTTTTAAAAAAAGTCATGGCAGCTTTATTTGTAATAGCCCAAAACTGGAAACAACCATCCTGTCCATCAACAGGTGAATGCTGACGGACAACAAACTGTGGTATATCCATACAATGTAATACTATGCAGGAATAAAAAGGAAGGACTTATTGATACATGCTACAACATGGATAATTTCAAAATAATTATTTTGAGTGATAAAAGCCAGACCAAGAGTATCTACTGTATGATCATATTTACATAAAATTTTAGAAAATGAAAACTAATCTACAGTGACAGAAAGTAGATCACTGTTTGCTTGGTATGGTGGGCGCGGGGAAGAACAGGGGGTATGGGAACTACAAGAGGGTATAAAGAAACTTTAGGGGATGATGGACTTGCTCATTTCTCAGGTGATGATGCCATGGGTGTCTGCATATGTCAAAACTTATCAAATTATACACTTTAAATATGTGGAGTTTATCTACGTTAAATAATATCCAACAAAAAAAGGTTGCCTTTGGGTGGTAGAATCTGAAGCTAGAAGGAAAGAATAAGGCAAGAGATTTCTGTTATTCCTTATAAGGCCTTAGCAGTATTTTATTTTTTTTAAACCATGTATAGTTATCCCCGTAGCAAAAAAATGAATATAAAACATAAAATAAGAGTAAAGACATGTAGAAGAATAACAAAAGAGACAAGAAAGTGTTAGGGGACCTTAAAAAAACACCTACTTAATTAGTACTCCACCAGTTATCAGCCCACTCCCAGTCACCTCCCCACCATGTCACTCACCTCCTCTAAGCTGTTTTGCAGACTCTCTGGAGAATTCCTGACAGATCTGGATCTAACTGGCTTAAGGAGGTCAGACATGAGCAGAGCAAACAAGGGTGATGGACAGACGACTTGGGACCCCCAATGCATGCTCAATAGCATGGGAACACTCAGCTCAAGGAACTTAAATCACAGGACATACATCATCTGCAGTAGCTGAGCCCACTTCAAAGGCGAAGAGTCCGGTGGCCACTTTGGTGCCCAGTCTTAGCCCCACCCCATAATAAATAATCAATAGAAACTATGAATATGTAGAACTTCCTGATCCTGCCCACCTGCCTTCCTCCACCCCTATATGAATATGTATAATTCCCCAAACCTATAAAATGTAAATGCTTCCTCAAATCAAGGAACTCAATCTGAGGTCGATACCTCTGAGTTCCCACTTGCTAGCCTGCCGAAATAAACTCTTTCTTCCTCTCAAAACCAATGTCTGAGAGATTGTCTCCTTGTACGCTGGGTACAGACCCACTGGTCTGGTTTCAGAAGTCTTTTTTCAAGGTCTTTGAAAATCAGGCACCCATAAAAGCACAAATTCTTTACAGCCATCCTGTAACTATTTACTTCATTACTGAATTCCTAACTAGGGCTGCCAGGGCTCCTTTAGAATACCACACTACAGGTAGTCTCCAAATTAAGACGGGGTTCTGTTCCAATGACTCTGTCGTTTAAGTTAGTTCTGACGTAAGTTGAATACCTCGTTTATTTATTTATTTATACATTAGTTTTCATTATTATTGCCTTTTACTATCAATATTTTTATAAATCCCATCTTTGTCTTTGGAGGTTGGCATGAGAATAATAACATCAACAAATTACAAGCTGCAACACTGTATATACTACATATTACTAACAATAAAACACCGGGAAAAAAATAGACTGTCTCAAGAGCAGTCTGTTGTAACTCAAATATGTCATAAGTCGGGGACTACCTGTACATAAAAATATTTAGGCATTTTGTTTGAATGAGCTATCTCTGATGTACCACCAAAAGGACATGAATTGCCACTAAGTGACATTTTTAAGTAACAGTAATGAATTTGTGCTGATCTAACCACACACGCTTTTGAACATTTGGGTTGTAGACATTATTAAGGATTTGATAATCCCTACTGGTTAAAACTGTTAACTGGGCACTTCCTTACCTGGAAGCAATGTGGTCAATGGAGTGAACTTATGTTTAGCTTATGAAATGACAATTATTCTGTAAAATCATCAGGTTTCCTAAGAACACAGGGACAGAAAAAGATCTTGCAAGTTAGGAAGGTAAATCAAGCAGGAGAGGAAAATAACCCTGAAGAGCAGAAATTCAATGAGAAGAAAACAGGAGAAATGCTGGGATTTCCAAATAGTTTTCATCTGCAAAATTTTTCTTGGAGACTATTTGACGAATATGGCTTAGTTGTAATTTCAGCTTAGGTAGCCAGAGTTTCAGAAAGCAGACCCCCCATTTTACTACGGTTGCAATATATACAAGAGGGAGCTGAAAACTCTGGTAATCATGCCCCCAGGAACCGAGTGCTTTGATTTAAAAACACCTGAAAGAATGGATAAATTCCAGACAATGTTCAAATCGTTTGGCACTGGCTATCAGTTACTGAATAATTTATTCTTGATTTGATACTAAATATTCTCAAGTTTCTGATCTGTTTAATTCACCAATTAGATAACTCCTGTGTAGCACACACACAAAAAAAAGTTTTTTTAAGGACATTAAACAGTGTGGCAAGACCAGCTGCTTCTGACAATACCCAACCAAACGAATTCTCAAAAGCACCTTGTGTTCTACCAGGATGCAGAACCCACAGACCACTTCTATCTCTTTCCTGTCCCTTCCCTGACAAGTTTATCAGGCTCCTCACATGTGCAGAGCAGCCCTCCAGGGTGGAATAAGAAAGATCCAGTTGGAATTAAACGAGAAAACACTTCCAACACACACAAAGGCGAATCTGCTTTCATCGCCCTCATTGGGAAGAAAGGCAGTTGAGAAGCGCAGCAGGAAAGAACAGGTGTGTAATGTTAGGAAAATCGGTTTGTCTTGAACACCAGGAAGGCTCTGAATGAAGTGAAGTAGGTTTGAACAGGCAGAGTGGGAAAGAAAAAAAAAAAAGATCACAAGTCTTGGCAACTCCATTAAGCATTTTTCTGGATTCAAATATTACCAGATACATTAGCAAAATCTCAAGGATAAGATAGAAATTTCTATCCTTGTGGATATTTAGAAATAAGTCAGAAGGCTTTCTGTATTTATTTGGTTTAGATGTTGACCTGCCTGGTGTTCTTGGAGCTGGCAGCACCTTAGAGAATGCAGGCCAACGCCCTCATTTTAAAGATGAGGAAATGGAAGGTTAACGGCCTTGACTAAAATGACGCAGCTAGTTAGGGACAGGGCTAGGACTGGAAGCTACATGTCAAGCCTCCCAAACCTCTGTCTGTTCTCCCTTGAGTTTCCTGTTGGGGCCATGTCTCCATGAAAGCAGGTTACCATAAGCCAGGTCATCTTTACACAGTGATTTTCCACCCAGCTGCACAAAGGAATCACCTGGGACCTTTAGAAGTCCTGATGCTCGAGCCCCACGCGCAAAGGTTCTGATTCAATCCAACTGGGGTGTGGACCACGCACAGGGAGTTTTAAGAGTTCCCCAAGATAATTCTAATGTGCAGCCATGGCTGAGGGCAAACCCCTGCCATGAAGCATTGCACGGTGAGAATAAAACTTACTGCTAATTGAGACAAGTTCTTCCAAGTGTTTTCCAAACTCCAATCTAAGCAGGTGCTCCCTGCTGAAAATTTCTATCACTTACTTAGGGAGTCCCTGCTCATCTGGTCCTAGCAGGCTGTGGGCCCTTCTTAGCCATCGTTCTAGACTCTCTCTTGGCCTTCCAAAGTGTACCATTGCAATCAAAATGACCATTACAATAATCACTGCCCGTGGAGTGATTCTGACTCACAGAGACCCTATAGGACAGAGTAGAATTGCTCCATAGGGTTTCCAAGGGTGTAAATCTATATGGAAGCAGACTGCCACAACTATCTCTCAGAGCAGCTGGTGGGTTCAAACTGCCGACCTTTCCCAAGCGGTTAACCACAGCGCCACCAGGGCTCCTTACCATTACAAAAGAGATCTCAAAACGTTAAGAAAAAGAGAGGGAAGGAAATCCTCCAGTTTGGACAAGACTCCATAAGCAAAACAGAGGAAAGGGAGGCTATCTGGTGATAATTCCGGCCAAGAGTATTTGGGCATTTTCCCAGAATCACCCAAGTAATTCCTGCGAAAAGCAAATCTATGTAGGCTAAATTTTGTGAAAATTACCTAAATCGTGAGTTTTAATCAAGAAGTTACCTGACCCTGGAAAGTGTGAAAGCCAAGGACACCACATTCATTTGCTTGACTCGCCCCTCCTTCTCTAAGCATCTGCCTCCAGGAGCGTTCAGTAATAACCACAACCAAGAAAACTTCGAATGAGAAACTTTCTTCCAGAGCTCTTCTGCGCCGCTTCGAGTCCTGAAACACCTACTCAGATGAACCCCCCAATTCCTACACCCAGTCTGACTCAGGAGAAACCTCGGAGAGGGCGTGGCAAAAGGACAAGTCCTCGTGCGCTGGACCAAGCCACCTCTCCACCGCGGAGGCACCGGAAACCCACCTGGCCTCGCGTCCGCCCGCCTTCCAACCCCCCACCCCCGACACGCGGACGCGGGTGGCCCTAGGGTGAAGGTGTCAGAAGTTCATTCTGTCCAGGGAAGAACGGAAGTGAGGAGGAGTTTCCCGGCGTCCCGAGCCGCTCCGGCGCCTCCCGAGAGCAAGAGGAAGCGCCAAGAAGGACTGTCCGCGAGGGGGTGGCGGACTCCTGGGGGCGGGCCGCTCCCCGCTCAGGGGCCGCCTCCGCGCCCCGACTCAGCCCAGCTGGAGGCTGGGCCGGGGCGCAGGAGGACAGCCAGCGCAGGGCCTCAGGAGGCTGCGGCGGGACTCCGTGCAGGATGTGACCCCGGCAGCTTCAAGCTCGCCGCGAGGGGCCGCCTTAGCCCCAGCTCCGCGCCACCTGTCTCAGCTCGGGCGGCAGTGCAGCCCCCGGGGACTCCCGCGGGAGAGAGAGCGCCCCAACCCGGTGCTCCTCGCTACAGTGCAGACTAGAAGTCCCGCAGGGCAGGGACGGCAAGACGCGCACGCGGCCCTACCTGTCCGGCGACATACAGTAGCAGGCACCAGGTGCCGCCGAGGATGCGGGCCAGGATCCCCGGGCACCAGGGCGCCGCCGGCCGTGCCATGGTCCCCCGGCGGGGAAGGAGGGAAGTCTTACACCAGCCCCCGCTTCTGGGAGAGGCAGCGCCTCCTGTGCGGGCAGCGGGCTAGATGCGTGAGCCCCGCCGGGCAGGGCGGCGCTGCAGCGGGCGATGAGTCCTCCAGCGTCCGTACAGCCGCCAAGCGGGGCTGCTTTGAATGGGAGCGCGTGCGCCGGGGGTGGGGGCGTTATTTGTGAATGTGCTGCTTGTCTTGGCTCCGGATGGTGCGCGCTCCCCCCCACCCCCACTCCAGCACCCCTCGGGCTCCTGCTCCTCCCCTGCTGGGTCAGCCCAGCGAAGGCGGGGAGCGCAGACACCCAGCCGCCTGGGAAGCGCCCGCGGTGCGCGTTTCGGGAAAAGGAGCGGGACTGAGCGCTGACTTATTTCTATTTATTTCTTTTTAAAGGGAGGGTCGCGCACTGCACACCGTGCACATGTTTGGAATGCCACCATGCCTGCCCTCGGAGAGTGCGGGTTGGGAAGGAAAGCTCTCCCTGCACGCAGACGCTCTCCCAGCATGAGTCCCCAGGGCCATTCCTTGCGCGCTTTCCCTGGAGCTTGGCGCTCTGGAGCCGCAATGGGAACGCCGCAAGACCCTCCAAGGATTAGGGGAGAGTTTGTGCCTGGGGGGTGCGGGGAGAAGATGATTAAGAAACTCAAGACCCCACATAATGGAATAGAACTGAATGCTGTGGTGTATTTATCCATGGGGACCGGTCCCCTGGGTGTGCATAGAGACCTCCCGTTGAGTTGATTTGTTTCGTAGCCTGGAGCAGGGGAAAGCGGGACTGGGCTCGCCAGCGCGGGGACCCACGACAGCTAGAAAGGGACGCAGTGAACCAGGAGCCGGCATCCCGCACAGGGAGCCCAAGAAGGAGATTCAATGAGACTAACTTCGCTGGTTGTCTTCCTGTGCCAAGGGGCCTCTGGGGACAAGCCAGGGCTCCCGGTTCTTCGGTGTGGGCCCGCTCTAATTGAACTTAAGGATTTCAGGCAATTTCTGTAACAGAAAATAAACATCGCGCCCTGGTTGGAGTTCTTTGCCACTGGGACCCAGGCTTGTTTTTTCCTGAAAACCTGACGTTCCAGAGCCAGTCTCCCAAAGCATCTTTATAAGAAAGCAAATCCTCCACCCTTCTTCCAACTGTCTTCCAGGTCACTCCACCCCTCTCTAACCTTGGCAGTAAAGCTAGAAGAGGCGGTGAGCTGGACCCACTTCAGTAAACTCAGTATGATAAGGGGATTCAGTGCCTCTCTCGTGAAATAACTTTTACGGAGTTCCCACGTGTACCCATTGGGGTGAGGCCAGCATAAAATTAAGACACGGTTTTACTCCCTAGCAACCATTCGTTCAATCCACATATTACAAAGCGCCTACTACGCGCCAGGTGATGTGCTTAAACACTGCCGCCCATCAGCAACCTAGACAGACGTGGGTTCGGCCCTTTTTAACTATGTGAGCAAACCAGACGCAAAAGTCTGCTGATTGAGAATGAGAGATGAAGCCAGGACAGAAGCGCCCATCGGAAATCAATGTTAATGCCCCCAGCTTCTGCGTTTGTGCCCAGAATGGGGGTTTTCTCATATATGGTAAAGGCAGCTGCTTTTCAAAATTCATCTATTTACTCATTTAGTATTTATTGCATTCCCAAGGTGTGAGAGACAAAAGCAGAAGTGAAAAAAAAAAAAAAATCTTTGAATGTAAAATCCCAGAAAGCCAAAGCTCCAACAAAGGTCAAAATCTTTAGAGATCATTTTTGAAGGGGCTGGGGCCAGGTTTTCAACTTGCATTGGTAAAGAGGAAAGGGCAAGGCATAAACAAACAAACACAAATAAGAACAAAGACCACAGAGGCTAGAAACAGGAAAGTGCTCCTATGGAGGATGGTAAATGGCTTGTCTTGCTGGGACATTCAGGCAACAAGAGGCATGGCTGTGCTTGGTGGGGAGGTGGTCTTAAAATAGGAGGGGGAGTCTAAAGCACCAGGCTGGAAAAAGAAAGAGAACCCACACTGGTATGCCAGGCAGCAGTGTTAGGCAACATTAACCAAGCACATCTATTACTGGAGATGTATTCCAGCTAGTGGAGAATAAAGTGGGTGCTGGGAAAACTGGACATGAGAAGAAAAGCATTATTCTCAGAATATGAGAAGATGGCACCTCCTTAAACTATCTCCACACCTCAGGTCCAACTCCAGATCCTTGTGTCTTACACCAGACTCAAATGTTAGCAAACACTCTGGTTTCGTTTTTTGTTCGTTATTTAAAACTTCATAGGTTCTTAAACCACGTTCCAATCAACAGAAGTCATTGCTAGTTTAATAAAGAATGACTAAATCAGAAGAAAGACAAGTAGTATTCTTATTATTCACTGAAGATCAACAGTTTCCTTGATACTGCATAAAATGTAGGCAGATGCTTTCAAACAGGTGTCGTTATCTACTTAACAGCTTAATGATCCCAGTGTAACAGAAGAACTAAGAAAAGTCACATTCCTCAGGTTCTGGCATCTGCATGGGGTGTTAGAAGGCCCCAGCCACCACCAACAGCTTTTCCACTCACCATAGTTTTGCCAGAGCCTCTGCTCTGGACCACAAGCCCTTCCACCTGGGACTAGCAACAGATGTTTCGGCCTTCACATGTTGGGCTTCTGAAAGTATTGTTCTGCTGGAACATAAGAGTACATGATGTACTCTGGCTCTGAGTCTACCCTTCGACCTCATGGTGCCTCTACTACATTGACTGCTCACTGTGTCCCAATCCTTCCTTCAGCCCTCTCTTCCTGCCCCTTTTTATACAGCACCGTTTTTATGCGGGGCCCATCATTTCAAAAACACTCTTTTCAATACCTTATACTCCCTTGGCCCTTGGTCTTTTCTTCATGCCTGCATTTAAAATTATCTCAGTTATCTGCGCTCTCAGTGCCTGCCCTGCAGGAACCAAGAACTGCAGGAGAAAGCGACAGAACAGGGCAGATAAGTATCATCAGAACATTCTCTTCACCAGCTTCAAATGGGCTCCCAACACAGAGCCTGTCAACCCACCTATGTTTCTCCAGTCAATTCACTCTTGCACCATCCCACTCTCCACAATGATTGTTTCAAACCCTCCCCAGTTTCTCCACACCTCCAACTCCTCCTTTGCCCCTCTGCCTCTCAACAGATACACAGAGCGCCATCTTTTCAGAAGAAAACAAAGCACCTTGAATGGGAACAACTTCTTTTTCCACCAAACTATGTATATTCACAACCAACCTCCCCTTCTCTGTCTTCTAAATACTACATATTTAGAAGCAAGGGGAAGCCAGGAGAAAGTATTCTGTTACCCAGAGTTAAGATTTATCTAAATTATTTCTAATGAGTATATCATGTACATTATAAAATGTGCAGCAAGAAGGGAATTTCCTGATAACTGCCTCAAGTCCTGCTTTGTTCCCCTCTTGCTCTTTAGCTAGCTGGAAAGGCCTTTCTTGCCAGCCTTTATTTGACTAGGTAGGCAAGCAAAACTGTTCAGTCAAGCAAAATGTTCACTTTTTGACAAGATGAATGTCACACACTTTGTTCAAAGAAAATATACCTGAATTATATAGGTAAAATTCTCCTCAGTTGAGTGAAGCTGTTTCAACAATGTATCTGTCCCCAGAGACATGTGGCTTCAAGTATTACAAACTGTTAAATTATGTGCATAATAAAAAACGATAGGAAACATAAAGCAATATGTTTATATCTTCACAGAAATGACTCAAAACCACATTTCAAGAAGAAAAAACACTGGAACCAGCAGTTTTACTCACTCTCTGCCCCAATTCAATTTCTGTTCTAATTCTGTCTTTTATGTGAACATACAGATTTTTTTTTTCCCCAGCTACTGTATTTCTGGAGTTTTAAATTATAAGCATAAAGATTAGCTCATACTAAATAAACATAGTTATATAAATTAAGCCTCACATAAAAATATTTAAGTTACTTCTGCTTCCTTCTAAGGGGAAAACAGTGTGTCCTGAGGGTTATAACTTATCAGCCGACTTATCTTTCCGTTCTGTAACACTGAGTTACTGAGGAGTGCCTGAGGTCGCTGTGATTTCCTGGCATCCATCTAATGGCATTCATGATAGTGTGTTAGTAATGCGCATACTTAATCTCTCGATGTTGGCTTTCAGGAGTCTCAAATATAAAATGTGACAGCATTTGTTTTTCTTACCACATAAACAATGACATCACAAACTGTTAAGAGGTTAAACCATATATTATGGCTTCATTTCAGAGTCACTTTTTGCGTCATATGACTACCCAAAGGGACGGACTGTAACACACTTAACATTCCAGAATCTAATAACATATGTAAGCTCCTCCGGGTGAGGCCCACTGGGTGTGGTTTTATCACACACGCAATCTTATATAATAATAACCTTTTCAAAAAATTGTCATTCTTCCTCCATGTGTTGAAGGATTTGTCCAAATAATACAGGAAAGGGCAACAGAGATTATAAAGGAATCAAAAAAATTACATTTAGAAACAGACATATTAATCCCGTTCATCTTCTCCAGAGACCTCAAAAACTGTTTACCTGAACTTAGCAACAATTTTTCCGTAAGTCAATTAGTCTGTCAACAACAATGTTCAGTTTCCATTCTGTACTAGCCATTATGAAAATATGTAAAAGAAGTTAAAGGTAGGATCCCTGCTCTTTCAAAATGTACAATTAACTTGGGGTTTCATAAAGTACATTTATGAAGTATATAAATCCCAAATATTTTTCTCCATTATTTTATTAACCCTTTGGGAGCAAGGTATCCTATTGCAGTTCTTCTTGTATCCTCAACACCTCCTATATAGTAGGCATGCAATAAATGTTCAATGAACTTCACTGAACACTTATTCTAACAAAAACCTCTTAGATGATCACTATGAGTAACCACTGATTCTATATTTATGACCAGTTTCCCAAAACCCATGTCAGAGTATTACAGTGATCAAAATCTTTACTTCTCTGAAGTGTTAATTTGGCAGTCTGTAAGATATAATCCAGAGTCCTTGGGTGGTACAAACAGTTAATGTGCTGCTCAGCTACTAACCAGTTCCACCCAGAGGCGCCTTGGAAGAAAGGCCTAGTGATCTACCTCCAAAAACTCCACCACTGAAAACCCTATGGAGCACAGTTCTACCCTGACATACATGGAGTCGCCATGAGTCAGAATCAATGATGAGCGGTTTTATTTTGTTTTATGTTTACTATTCCCAGCTACAGATCAGAATCATCCCAGGATACTTAGTCTAGTTCTCATAAACAACCTAGTAAAACAGTTTCTCATAGAATCAGAGTTAAAACAAACTGTGATATAAAACATAATTTAAAAGCAATTGCTACTTTTGACACCCAATTAATGACTTACACATTTTTACCTATTTTAGTAGGCTCAATGGCACAAGATGATGACAATAGCAACTGCTATATACATCTTTAAATGTTGTCCTTCCTATTCTGATTCAGCTACCGACGATTTCACCCTTCTCTGGGACAAATGTAAACATCAAGTTTGAAGCATGTCTTACCGTCTTTTCTGAATTGGATACACCAAAGCACATAGTCACTAGCCAAAAAAAAAAAAAAGGCAAGTGGCAAGAAAATTAAATCAAGGAGAATTTTGGCAACAATAAAATGATTACATTGTGCAAGATCTTTGCTTATAAGATTAAATGAGCTAAACCTTGTGAAAAGTGCTTTGTCAGGTGTTCTGGCAAAATGGCGCTCTAGGCAGAAGCACCACGCCATCCCTCCACAACAAAGATCTGAAAAACTAAGCCGAACAGAGAATACAACAATCCTGAAACCCTAAAACATCAAATGAAGAGATAAAGAACTCAGCCAAGCACCAAATGGAGTGAGAAAACTGACAGAGAATGGAGAGTGAGGAGAGATTCATGCAGAGGTCCCCTACCAGCTAACGCAGCACAGATCTGCCATCTTGGACTCTTATTGGAGACCAGCAAACAGGGGGTACGAGAAAGCAGCCGCACGGAGCGTCCAGCGGGACACAAAACAACCTGTAATTTGCGATATACGCTTTCCCACCCCCCACCCTTCTTCACCCCGATTTGGCCTCCTCTGCTTCCCACAGCCACGATCTCTTGACCGGGAAACACCGGCTGCTTGTATTCCACACAGCCAAATGGGCTGGCTCTCTGAGCACCATTTGTTGGCTGCTGGTGTTGCTTTTTTCCACTTCTTTTAATTTCTTACTTACCTCTCACCACCTCCCTCTCCTTTCGCTCTAATACCTGCCTCCGTGTGCCATCTTTGCTTCTTCCCGAGGGGCTGCAGAGCTCTGGTAATTTGTGAGATACGCCTTCCCACTCCCTACCCTTCTGCATCCACACTTGGCCCCCTCTGCTTCCTGCGGACACAGTCTCTTGTCCAAGAAGCACCAGCCTGCACTAGCTGGCTCTCTGAGTGCCATTTGTTGGCTGCTAGTGTTGCTTTTTCTTCTGCTTCTTTTGATTTCTTCCTTACCTCTCACCACCTCCCCCTCCTTTCACTCAAATACCTGGCTCTGTGCGCCATCTTTGCTTCTTCCTGAGGGGCTGTGGAGCTCCGTTCGAGTGTGGAGCTGCTTCCCAGCCTGGGCTGCTGCGCTGGTGGGATCCCGGGGCTTTTGTTCATTTGTTTGTCTTGAATTGTTTGTTTTCTTTTCCTTTTCTTGAGATGGGAGCCCGTTCTGGCCAGGTGGTGCTGTGTGGCAGGGGGACGTTCCCCTCGGCTTGCACAGAGGTGCAGAGGGATCCCTGACAGCATTTCTCTTTTTGTTGGGGTTTTTTTTTTCTGGTTTTTTGGGGGCCTTTCTTGTTCTTTTTTTTTTTATTTTATTTTTTGTTTCCTTTTCCCTCTTTTTCCCTTTCTGTCTTTCTTCATTGCTCAGTTTATCATCTCTCTATATCTTCCTTCTCTTTCTGTTCCCTGAATACCTGGCGTTGTATACCTCTACACCTTCTAGCCAGGCTGTACTGCAACACCTGAGAGCGACTTCCCCAGACCTCATAGCTGCACCAGTGGGATCCCTGGGAAATTTGTGGTTCTTTACCCTTTCCGATTTTTATTTATTCATCCTTTTCTTTTCTTTTCTTCCTCTTCCCCTTTCTGTTTTTTCCATTTCATAGTTTCTCATCTCTCCATTCCAATGGCAAGCTCCCCTAACATTTTTTTTTTTTGTTTCTTTGTATGTTTTTGGCTCCTGTTCCTCTCTCCTCTCTCCCATATCCATCTTAGCTCCACACATAACAATCTCCCTGCTGCATCCTGCCTACCTGCACTGTGCGCTTGACATCACACCACCAAGCAGCACAGGCACGTCCTACTGGAACCTGCCCTGCACTGATTACCGAGCGCTGTGGTGGCTGTAGTAAGTGCCACAAACAACCTGTCCTGGTAACTCCTCTTCAGGTAGACCTGCCCTGCTGTACCATGTCTGAGTGACTGACCGTGCCAATTGGAGAAGGAGGTGAAAAATATTGTGCCCACAGACGAGCAAACAACAAAGAACACACAGTCCACCTGCTCAGACATAGTCAAATTAAAAAAATAAAAATGAAAAGATGAAACAAACAAATCTATAATCAATAAACAAGAAAAATAACTACTGAATGCCCCAAAGACAGCAGACAATATCAAAACATTTACAAAAACAGGACAAGATGGTGCCAGTAGGCGTCCAAAATAAAACACCAGATGACTCTCCAGTGGAAGAAAATGCACTAGACCTACCTGACAGGGAATTCAAATTTCTAATACTCAGAATTCTCCAAGAGCTGAAGCAAAAAGCAGATAAAAATGAGGAAAAAACAGAAAAATTCATGGAAAATACGGACAAAAAATTGGAAGAATTCAGGAAAATAATACAGGAAGAAAATGCCAAAATAAATTCACAACTAGATATTATACAAAGACAACAATTAGAAATCCAAAAGATAAACAACAAGATTTCAGAACTGGACAGTGTCATAGAAGGGCTGAGAAACGGATTTGAAATGGTGGAAGACAGGATCAGTGGAATGGAAGACGAACACTTGGATACAACTCTGTTTGAGGAAAACTCAGAAAAAAGAACAAAGAAAAATGAAGAGACCCTGAGAGTTATGTGGGATACAATCAAAAGCAAAAATCGGTAAGTGATTGGAATTCCAGAACAGGGGGAGAAAACAAAACAGAGAGGATCATTGAAGAACTGCTGACAGAAAACTTCCCCAATATCATGAAAGATGAAAAGCAGGCCATCCAAGAATCTCAGTGAACCCCATATAGGATAGACCCCAAAAGAAAATCACCAAGGCATACCATAATCACACTCTCCAAAACCAAAGACAAACAAATAATCCTGAGAGCAGCTCGTGAAAAACAAGAAGTCACATACAGAGGAGAAACAATAAGACTAAGCTCAGATTATTCGGCAGAAACCATGCAGGCAAGAAGGCAATGGGATGACATATATAAAATTCTGAAAGAAAAAAATTGTCAGCCAAGAGTAATATACCCTGCAAAACTCTCATTCAAATTTGATGGTGAAATTAGGTCATTTCCAGATAAAGAGAAATTAAGGGAATATGTGAAAGTCAAACCAAACTTACAAGAATTATTAAAGGGTGTTCTTCGATCTGAGGACAAACAGCTTCAGCTCACAGGCAGAACCTAGGATGCAGGATCATACCAGCCAGATACCAATCTAGGAAATGAACTCGCGAGGACTATCCAAAACCAAAAGAAATACAACAGAGAATCAGAGCAGTTAATCAGTAAATGACAACAACATCAAAACAATAAAAGACAAAATAAATGGCATAGGTATAGAAACTTCTGATGGAGAGGAAGGCAAGGTGATACCAAGTAATGGTAGACTGCTTCAAACTTAGAAAGACATGGGTAAAATTCATGGTAACCACAAAGAAAGTTAACAAACATACTCATTAAAAAAAGAGGAAAAACATAAAGTCTCAGCAAAAACAAAATCTACAAAAACAAAAGAAATGAAAAAAAATCCATAAACAAAAGTAACTCAGCACAAGAGAGTAAGAAGAGCAAAGAAAACTTCAGCACCACCAAAAAAAGCACTACAAAATGACAGCAACAAACTCACATCTATCAATAATTACACTGAATGTAAATGGATTCAATGCACCCATAAAGAGATAGAGAGTGACAGAATGGATAAGAAAACAGGATCCATCAATATGCTGTCTACAAGAGACACACCTTAGAAACAAAGATGTGAATTTATTAAAAGTCAAAGGTTGGAAAAAAATATATCAAGCTAACAACTACCAAAAAAGAGCAGGAGTGGCAATACTAATCTCAGATAAAATAGACTTTAAAACGAAATCTACCATAAAAGACAAAGAACGACAATATGTAATGATTAAGGGGACGATCCATCATGAAGACATAACCATAATAAACATCTACGCCCCCAATGACAGGGCTCCAAAATACATAAAACAAACTCTAACAACACTGAAAAGAGAAATTGACAGTTCCACAATAATAGTAGGAGACTTCAACACACCACTGTCAGTAAAGGACAGAACAACTAAGAAGAAACTCAGCAAAGATACAGAAGACCTGAATGGCACAATCAGCCAACTTGACCTCATAGACATATATAGAACCCTCCATCGAACCACTGCAAAGTACACATTCTTTTCCAATGCACGTGGAATATTCTCCAGAATAGACCACATCTTAGCCACAGAGAAATCCTCAACAAGATCCAAAACGTTGAGATAATTCAAAGTATATTCTCTGACCACAATGCCATCAAGGTAGAAATTAACAATAGAAAGAGCAAGGAAAAAAAATCAATTACATGGAAACTGAATAATACCCTGCTTACACATCACTGGGTAATAGAAGAAATCAGAGATGGAATCAAAAAATTCCTAGAATCAAATAAGAACGAAAACACATCATAGCAAAACCTTTGGGACACAGCAAAGGCAGTCCTCAGAGGACAATTTATAGCAATAGATGCACATATCAAAAAAGAATAAAGGGACAAAATCAAAACATTAACTACAGAACTCAAACAAGTAGAAAAAGAACAGCAAAAATGTCCACAACCACCAGAAGAAAGGAAATAGTAAAGATCAGAGCAGAAATAAATTAAATAGAGAAGAGAAAAACAATAGAAAGAACCAACAAAACCAAAAGTTGGTTCTTTGACAGAATCAACAAAATCGACAAACCACTGGCCAGACTGACAAAAGAAAAACAGGAGAGGGCACAAATAACCCAAATAAGAAATGAAATGGGGGACATTACAACAGACCCAACTGAAATAAAAAGGATTATAACAGAATATTATGAAAAACTATACTCCAACAAATTTGAAAACCTAGAGGAAAAGGATAAATTTTGAGAAACACACGGCCTACCCAAACTACAACAAAGTGATGTTGAAAATCTGAACAGACCCATAACAAGAGACGAGATTGAAAAGGTAATAAAAAAACTCCCAACCAAAAAAAGCCCTGGCCCAGATGGCTTCACTGGAGGATTCTACAAAATACTTACAGAAGAGCTTGCACCAGTACTACTCAAGCTATTTCAGAGCATAGAAGAGGAAGCAACACTTCCAAATTCATTCTATGAAGCCAGCATAACGTGGATACCAAAACCAGGCAAAGACGTCACAAAAAAAAGAAAATTACAGACCAATATCTCTCATGAATATAGATGCAAAAATTCTGAACAAAATTCTAGCCAATAGAATTCAGCATCATATCAAAAAAATAATACACCACGACCAAGTAGGATTCATACCAGGTATGCAAGGATGGTTCAACGTTAGAAAATCAATCAACGTAATCCACCACATAAATAAAAGGAAAGAAAAGAATCACATGATCATCTCAACTGACGCAGAAAAGGCATTTGACAAAGTCCAACACCGATTCCTGATAAAAACTCTCAATAAAATAGGTATAGAAGGGAAATTTCTCAACATAATAAAGGGCATCTATGCAAAACCAACAGCCAACATCATTCTTAATGGAGAGAGGCTGAAAATATTCCGCTTGAAAACAGGAACAAGACAAGGATGCCCTTTATCACCATTCCTATTTAACATTGTGCTGGAAGTTCTAGCTACAGCAATAAGGCAAGAAAAAGAAATCAAGGGCTTCCAAATTGGTAATGAAGAAGTTAAACTGTCCCTGTTTGCAGATGATATGATAGTATACGTAGAAAACCCTACAGACTCCATGAGAAATCTCCTGGAACTAATAGAAACATTCAGCAGAGTAGCAGGATACAAGACAAACATTCAAAAATCAGTTGGATTCCTATACACTAATAAGAAGAACGATGAAAAGGAAATCAGGAAAACAATACCATTTTCAATAGCCCCTAAAAAGATAAAATACTCAGGAATAAATCTGACCAGGGATGTAAAAGAACTATACAAAGAAAACTACAAAACACTGCTGCATGAAACCCAAAGGGATCTACATAAATGGAAAAACATACCATGCTCATGGATAGGCAGACTCAACATTGTGAAAATGACAATTCTACCCGAAGCAATTTACAAACACAATGCAATCCCGATCCAAATACCAACAACATTCTTCAAAGAGATGGAAAAACTAATCATTAACTTTATATGGAAAGGGAAGAAGCCCCGAATAAGTAAAGCACTACTGAAGAAGAAGAACAAAGTTGGAGGACTCACACTACCTGACTTCAGAACCTACTATACAGCTACAGTAGTCAAAACAGCCTGGTACTGGTACAACGACAGATACATTGACCAATGGAACAGAATTGAGAACCCAGATGTAAATCCATCCAACTACGGTCACCTGATCTTCGATAAGGGCCCAAAGTCCATCAAATGGGGAAAAGACAGTCTTTTTAACAAATGGTGCTGGCAAAACTGGATATCCATCTACAAAAAAATGAAACAGGACCCATACCTCACGCCATACACAAAAACTAATTCAAAATGGATCAAAGACCTGAAGATAAAGCCTAAAACTATAAAGTTCATAGAAGAAAAAATAGGACCAACACCTTAGGCCTTAATACACGGCATTAACAGGATACAAACCATAACCATCAACACACAAACCCCAGAATATAAGCTAGATAACTGGGATCTTCTAAAAATCAAACACCTATGCTCTTCAAAAGACTTCACCAAAAGAGTCAAAAGAGAACCTACAGACTGGGAAAAAATTTTTGGACTGTACAAGTCAGACAAAGATCTAATCTCCATAATCTACAAGAAAATCCAACACCTCTACAACAAAAAGACAAATAATCCTATTAAAAAATGGGCAAAGGAAATGAACAGACACTTCACCAAAGAAGACATTCAAATGGCCAACAGACGCATGAGGAAATGCTTGCGATCACTAGCCATTAGAGAAATGCAAATTAAAACCACAATGAGATATCATCTCACCCCAGCATTACTGCCACGAATCAAAAACACTGGAAATAACAAATGTTGGAGGGGCTGCGGGGAGATGAGAACTCTTATGCACTGCTGGTGGGAATGCAAAATGATACGACCATTTTGGAAAATGATATGGCGCTTCCTCAGAAAGCTAGAAATAGACATAGCATTCGATCCACCAATCCCACTCCTAGGAATATATCCTAGAGAAATAAGAGTCATCACTTGAATAGACATATGCACACCTATGTTCATGGCAGCATTGTTCACAATAACAAAACAATGGAAACAACCTAGATGCCCATCAACAGATGAATGGATAAACAAACTATGGTACATACACACAATGGAGTACTATGCAATGAGAATGAACAACAATGAATCTGTGTACCATCTCATAACATGGATGAAACTGGAGGACATTATGCTGAGTGAAATAAGTCAATCACAAAAGGATAAATATTATATGAGACCTCTATTGTAAAAACCCATGAAAAAGTTCACACACAAATGTGACAATCTTTGCTGGTTACCAGGGATGGGAGGGGTTGGGGGGAAATACTAAACAGGCAATAGATAAGTGGTATCTTGGGCAAAGGGTGATACAGTACACAATACAGGGGAAACTAGCACAACTTGTACAAGGAATGGTCATGGAAGCCCCATAGACACATCCAAACTCTCTGAGGGACTGAATTGCTGGGTGGAGGGCTGCGGGGACCGTGGTCTCGGGAAACATCTAGCTCAATTGGCATGACATAGCTTATAAAGACAATGCTCTACATTCTACTTTGGTGAGTAGTATCTGGGGTCTTAAAAGCCTATGAGGGGCCATCTAAGATACTCCACTGGTCTCATCCCTTCGGGAGCAAGGGAGAATGAAGAGAACAAGATACAAGGAAAAGATTAGTCCGAAGGACTAATGATCCACAGCTACCAAAGCCTCCACCAGACTGAGTCCAGTACAGCTAGATGGTGCCCGTCTACCACCACTGACTGCTCTGACCTGGATCACAACAGAGGGTTCTGGACAGAGCTGGAGAAGGATGTAGAGTATAATTCTAACTCACAATAAAAAGACCAAATTTACTGACCTAAAGGAGACCGGAGAAACCCCGAGAGTACGGCCCCCAGACACCCTTTTAGCTCAGTGGTGAAGTTATCTTCGAGGTTCACCGTTTAGCCTGGGAGTGGACAGCCCCGTAAAACCAGATGAGATTAACAAGGTACAGTAGTCCAGTGACAAGGGCCAGAAGGCAGAAGGGGACAAGGAAGCTGGTGATAGGGAACCCAAGGTTGAGTAAGGATATTGTTGATGTGTTGTGAGATTGTTAAGCATTGTCATAGGGCAACATATGTAGTAACTGTTAAATGAGAAACTATTTTGTTCTGTAAGCCTTCATCTTAAGTGAAAATAACAGCACAATTCGAAGAGCGTAGTCCGTGTCACTGAACTGTGCATGTAGACATTTTTGAAATGGTGTATCTTTGGCTATGTGTATTTTCACCAAAAAAAAAAAAAGGTTGAGAAGTTAGAGGGTTGACATGTTATGGGGTTGTTAACCAATGTCTTAAAACAATATGTGTACTACTGTTTCATGAAAAACTATTTGTTCTGTAAGCCTTCACCTGAAGTACAAGTAAAAAAAGAAAAGTGCTTTGTAAACCGTGAAGCACTATTAAAACACTTTTATTTATTATTTAGTGGTACACTGCTATGTTCCAGACAGAATTTAAGGTAGCTTATGAAAATATATGTGTCCCTGGGTAGTGCCAACAGTTAAGGCACTAGGCTGCTAACTGAAAAGTTGAGGGTTCAAGTCCACTCAAGAGTTGCCTTGGAAGAATGGCCGTGATCTACTTCCAAAACAATCAGCCATTGAAAACCCTGTGGAGCACAGTTCTACTCTGATACATATGGGGTCGTCATGAGTTGGAGTTGACTTGATAACATCTTTTTTTATATATAAAGATATATGCTAAAAAATGTATCAAGATATCTAATAAAACGTAGATGAGAACATTAATACTCTCTGGGAATGGGGGTCAGAGTGGGATTATTGGGATTTTTCAGGTTCTACTATTACTTTTTTAAATGTTTGAATGTTGTTACTTGGAACATGAATTAACTTCATAATTGAATAAAATGATAAAGGTATTTCCATTTAGAAGAAAGAATTGAATGGGAAAGAAAAACAAGAATATGGCCTTAAAATGGAGCCAGGGATGAAGTTAATACAAATACACATTCCGTAAAGAGCCACAGCCACAGATTGGGCTGTCCACTTTCAAACAGTCATGAAATCTGATCAACTAGAGTGCTCGTAAGGGGGGAAAAAACGTCAGACCGTTGCATGGATGAAACACTATTGGCCTTGACAAAATTCAGAAAATGTTTTATAGTTGCTTTTTATCTTGCCCTTTACATAGATTTTATTTATCACATGTGCCCTTAGGTTTCTGCTAATAACATAGAGTTATTAACAGAAAATGATACAGTAATATAATTGAAAAAAGGAAACTATTTGTTTCCTGTTATTTCCTAGTTCCTGTTATTATTAAATTATTCCTATTATTGTGATTTATAGTGTCTGCTTCTTTTAGTAAAATTTCTTAAATATATATTGTCTGCTTTAAATTTTACATTAAAACTATTCAAACAGAAGACAAGACATGGAAAGGGACACAGTAGGAATTCAGAAGAATCAAAGCTGGCAGGAGGTATGTGTAAATAGTGGAGCCCTGGTAGCACAGTGGTTAAGCGCTTTGCTGCTAACCAAAAGATCAAGGTTCGAACCCACCAGAAGTTCCAAGGAGAAAAGACCTGGCGATCTGCTTCCATGAAGATTACAGCCTAGGAAACCCTATGAGGCAGTTCTACTCTGTCCTACAGGGTTGCGGTGAGGTGGAATCAACTCGACAGTGTACAACAACATGTGTAAATAGGAAATACGAATGGTTACTTTGATTAAGGATCGTATGTTGATGAATTGTGGGTGGTAGGGGAAGCATCTTCTCAGGCTTCTTCTGGGATTTCCACTGGGCTCAGCTTCAGAAGTATGGTATGGGGCTCTCACATTTGGCCTGAATCAGCGTCTAGGGGTATATTAGTTAGGGATGCGTAATAGCAATTGCTATAACACATTCCCAAAATCTCAACGGCATAACATAAAAGCTGTTTGGGATAAATAGGTAAACTTTGGTCAACAGTATGGGAATATGTGAAAAATCCTTTCGGAATGTCAAGGGAACTTTCAGAAAACTGAATGTTTCTATAAAGAGCAAAGGATGATGCTGCCATTTGGAAATTAATATGAAAACAGTCATAAATTAGCAACAGCCTAATGAAGATACTCCAGGAAACCTTATCTGACACCCCCACCACCCCCACCAATCAAGACTAGGTTAGCTGGCTTCCCAAGTGTTCCCACTCAGCTTATCACCACCACCACCAGTGGCTGTCAAGTGGATTTTGATTCATGGTGACCCCATGTGTGTCATAGTATAACTACCCCACAAGGTTTTCAAAGGATAATTTTTTGGAATTAGATCTGCAAGCCTTTCTTCCAAGGTGCCTGTGGGTGGACTAGAACTTCCAATTTATCGGTTAGCAGCGCAGCACATTAACCCTTTGCACCACCCTGACACATTGAAAAAACCACGCAACAAACCATTGCTGTAGTAGAGTCTATTCCAACCCATGGCGACCTCATGTGTGTAGAGTAGAACTGTGCTCCACAGGGTTTTCAAGGCAGTGACCCTTTCAGAAGCAGATCATCAGGAAGTAGATGGCCAGAAAGATCAGCAGCCTCTGGGTAGGTTCAAACCACCAACGTTTTGGTTAGTCATAGAGAACTTACACTTAACTGTTTGCATCACCCAGGGACTCCATGCTGGCATACAGTATGCGCTTATTCATATTCACTAAATGAACAGAGGGAAAGAGGAAAGGAGACATGGAGAGAGAGGAGAACGAGAACTCAAATTTGTTAAACCTTTCTGGGAAAGACTAGCTGTCATGTTTCAGTTGTATAAGAAAGTAATTTAGTTAGAAAGTAAATCACAGGAATGTGATGAATGCAAAATTTTAAATACCTTTATGCCAAAAAAAAAAAAAGACAGTCTAGATTTCATTTTTGCTTTTAAGACTTCATATTACATATCACTGTGTGAAAGAAACATTAAAATATAGGGAAGGGGAATATTAGAATTCATCTGCCAGCCTTTCTTTATTTAACTATAATACATAAAAACTTTACTTTGGGAGCAAATGCTATTTGTACCTGACTCCATCCTCTTTCAAAAAAGATTTGAAAAAGAAATTTGTGGGCAAATATACAGAGCAAACAAAGCCTCCTGAAACTTCTTTGCCTCAGCTTATTGCTACTTAGCGTACATGAATGTATTCATCCAGCTACATGTGCAAATTATGGTGTTGACTGTGCAAACAGGGCGTATTACTTTAGTCACTGATGGAACCATATCTGGAATCTTTTCAAGATCTGTAACAGTCTTATCAGGGATTGCAAAGCTCCTTACTCTTAACAACAGTCACCTTAAGTGAATTCTAGACTTATTTGAGAAAATAAAGTATGAGGCTCACAGGGATACTTTATAAAAGGGTAAAAGTTGTGAATTATTTCAGGAATTTGCTCATTTATGCAACATTTGTACTTCCCTACATATTTCCACATATATTTTACTCTAATAGAGGTCCCTTCTAGCTCAGTCCTTAAGACATCAAACACAATCAACATGCAAACTGAGCAAAATTGCCAAAGAAATGCCTATTAATTATAACCACATCATATTAACATCACATATATTTTAAAACTCCAGCCCTTATTAATCTTGATATTTATGTCAAATATTAAATTATCAAAATTTACATATATCAAAAAATTAAATACTTATTTTTTTTAATAGACCTGCATTTAGGAGGCAGTTTTACTTAGCATGGACTGACACAAATTTTATGGAAGCGTGAACACATGAACTTGAAATACTTTTGGCCAATTTGGGCAACTGCATATTTACATGTCTGTGAGTGATTTTACATAATCCAGTTTATCCCTCAAATTTCAAAAGATGTAACATATTTCTTGCTGTTGTTCTTCTAATTTACAACAAACAAACCCACATTCCCATTTATTTTCTTGTGTTGTTTTTGCATTAAGGAAATCCGGAATTAAGTCACATTTCAATGAACTAATTTTTCCTTCTGTGAGTTTTTGTGCCCTTGAGACTTTATTAACACCCAAAATGAGCTCTTACTTGATCTTGAAGGTAAATTTGAACTGATTATCCAGATAATGGGTAGATTATCAATGTATTTGTTTCTCTTCATGGTTCTAATGAAGTATCCTTTCTATCAGGGTATGGAGATTTGGGAAAATGTTGGAATCAATAACTAAACTGAAAGTTCTGAATTACTGGAAGTTTTGTATTACTCTTAAGTGCTCAGTTACTAACTGAACAGTTGGTGGTTTGAGTCCACCCAGAGGTGCCTTGGAAGAAAAGGCCTGGCAATCTACTTCTGAAAGATTGCAGTCATTGAAAACCCTACAGACTACGGTTCTACTCTAAAACACATGAGGTCACCATCAGTTGGAGTTGACTGGATGGGCAGCTGGTTTGGTTTTTGTTTTATTTTACCCAGTGCCTTCCTAATCAAGAATAATTGAAAATTCACAGGGAAAGTCTGCAGATGCATTTCAGTTGTGAATAAATTAAAGTCTTCAGCAGTGCTCCTCCAAGGGTGTCCTTACCAGGGCTTTGAACCAGTTTGTTCCTGGTAGGGGTCCAGGCCCTCACTGGCACACCTGGTGACCATTTCCAAAGTTTGCATTTCAACCCCAGATATACTGAATCACAGTCTACATTTTAACAAGTTCCCCCAGGTGATTCTTATGTATAATAAATTTTGAGAGCCACTGCTCTACTAGTGGTTCTCAGAATTGGTCCCAAACCAGCAGTATTAGCATCCCCTGGGAACTTGTTAGAAACGCAAATTCTCAGCAGGGGTTCACCCCAAACTGAACCAGTTGGAAGCCCTGCCTTACTATCTGCATGAGACTTGCTTCTCATGCTTAGTTTAAAATGCATGTTCCTATGTCTTACCTCACATGTACATATCCCAATCTTTGTGTTTTTAAACAAGATTAAGAAGCTCCTTCCTATGTTTTAACAATTTTGAAACAAAAGAAATAAAAGATTTGGGTAAAAGTTGATTATCTCTTCAATACAGATGGTAATTCTTCCACACCATCCCACGTATTTCAATCTCATCTCCCGAATGAGAACAGCAGGGCTCACTGGTTTGGACTCCACTGAGCGACAAGAAGGCTTAGGTCTTCCCTGATGTCATCTGCATTCCACTAGGCCATCAGAAAGGAGTCTAAGTGGGCTTTCCAAGGAGAAGATGTGGAATCTGAAGTCTTGTTTCTATCCAAGATCAGATTAGCTGCCCAGAGGAAATCCCTCACTTTCCGGGATTACATTCCAGTTTCTAAATGTTTGGAAAACATCAGAGTTGACTAGCAAGATGGAGAGTTAGAAAGAAAATGAAGAAGATCTGAACCATGAAGGATTCAGCTAGCTGATCTGGGCCCAGTGCCTGGCTTGAAAGGCAAATGTTTTATTACTTGGCAAGATTCCCATTACATGTCACTGTTAATATAGCCTGCGTTTTCTAGTCCTTTCATACATCAACTCTATAAGGACTTGTATTCCTTTCTCCCATTCAAGGACTGAAGAGTGGCTTCACAGGTACAGGGGAAGTTCCCTCTCTATACCTACTACACATGTATGGAAGACGCTAGGATCCATTAAGAGTTCCCTGTATGAATTTATTGTCAGTTCCTACTGACTTCTAAGTTACAAATGTTAGAAAATCATGCTAGTGGGATAATATATACAGGTCCGTAGGTGGCGCAAATGGTTTGCGCTTGACTAGTAATCTAAAGGTTGGTGGTTTGAACCCACCCAGTATTACTGGAAGGAAAGGCCCGACAATCTGCTTCTGTTAAAATTACAGCTAAGAAAACCCCGTGGAGCAGTCCTACTCTGTAACACGTAGAGTCATCATGAGTCGACTTGACGGCAACCACCACCAACAGGATAATATATATCCAGGTGATTTTTTTCCATTTCTCTTTTATTTGTTCGTATAAAGCAGGGGTGGCAAAGGTTGATGGCTTTGATGGCCACATCAGTAACTTAAAAAGTGACTAAGTCACTTATAAGACAATATGAGTGGTAGAGACTATGACAAAGTGGAGAATGAATGCCCAATCTAAAGGAATTTTTAGAAAATGTACAGGCCAAACAAAACAGTGGGTTTTAAATGCTGCTGGCATGGGCTCCTAGAAAAGTTTCCCCAAGCTTCCCTCTAAAATACCTGACTTATTAAAAAAAAAAAAAAAAGATAAAAACTGACGACTATAGTGAAACACAGAACTACTAGTCAAGCTATTGCCAGAAGCTAAAAAGAGTTTCTACTAAATACAAGACTGATGGAGCCAAATGGAAGAACAGTCATGTTATGCCTACCTAGAAGTCCTTAAGAGGACACTTTGTCTGTTTTCCACAGTCAGTTCCTAGAGTAAACCCTAGAGTCTTTTTCAACTACAAAACCCAGGAACCATCCTTCACCCAAGTGACTGCGATTTTTTGTGGAAGATAAAATAGTGTGTGCTTGAATATCTTTAAGCACTTATGGAGCCCTGGTGGTGCAGTGGTTAAGAGCTCAGCTGCTAACTAAAACGTCAGCAGTTCGAATCCACCAGCCGCTCCTTGGAACCCCTATGGGGCAGTTCTACTCTGACCTGTAGGGTCACTATGAATTAGAATGGACTCGACGGCAACAGTTTTGGTTCTATCAGAAAAAGACTACACCTCCCAGAGATTCCCTAGGCAGGAAGTAGGAAGAGGCCCTGTGAAAGGCTCTACCATGCCTGAAAGAGCTCCCATGGAAGTATTCAGACACTCTGTACAGGGCCTGGTGGAGAGCCAGGTAGTAGTGGTGGGAGAAGAGTCCATCTCACTCCCACAGAGGCTGGAAAGTGGTTAGGAGCTGTACACTTCAAACTAATACTTCATTCTATGTAGTTACCATAAATATTTAACTGATTTCCTATTCTAGGATAGTTGTTTCCAATACTTTTTGGTTATTTCCTATGATAAACAAGCCTGTGGTGAATAGCCTTACAGCTAAATCTTTTTCCAAATCCTTTTATTCCTTCAATATTATAAACTTCTTTCAAAATAATTCTGTACATCTTTTATTTTTTTCCCTGAATACATACACACACTACTCTCATTATACCCTCAATGCATTATTTCACCTCCTTACCTGTGTGTCTCCATTTACTATAAAGTGTGAGTTCCTCAAGGGCTGAAAGATGAGGATTTACATACCTTTGGATCCCTGAGGGTTAACACAATGCCTGGTATTTATAGATAACCAATGAATATTCACTGAATGAATGAATGACCACGAAGGGTGGGGAAGGAGAATTCTTGATGGCCAAGTCTGGTAGTTAAGACCTGGTATTTTGCAATGGAGCATCAACAAAAGATTTTGCACTCAGGAGTGATTTAAGAGGAATTACTGAAGGAGCTGTGAGTGCTCTGTGTGCTGAGGCCAGTGGAAATGGCCACCAGTTGTGCAGGTGAGGGCCTGGATACCTACAACCACATACAGTGCCAGCTAACAATCAAAATTACCTGCTATGTTGCCCAGCTGTGCAAATTTTAATTCTAAAAATGAACATTTTATATAACTAAAGAGCAAACTCCATAAGAAAGCTTTCTGTTAATAAAACAGAAAAAAAAAAAGTTCTTTCTAATTTAAGAGAACAACACAAGCACAGGGTACCTGTTCTGAGTCTATTTGGATAGATATAGACATTTTTCTTTGAAATGTGAAGTTCAGTGGATTGTGTCATGGTGGACTGAGCAATATGCAGAGAATCTTAAACCTGGATTCTGCTGTCATTTTCCCACCTGAACTTTTTTTTTTTTTTTTTGGTTGCTGTTGTTGTTGTTAGTTGCCATCAAATTGGCACTGGCTCATGGTGACCTTATATATATATAACAGAATGAAAATCTGCTGCAAAAGATCTCTTTAAAGTTTTAAGAAGCAAAGATATCACTTTGATGACTGAGGTACATCAATTGCCTCGTATGTATGCAAAAGCTGGACAATGAAAAAGGAAGCAGAAGAAGAATGATGCATTTGAACTGTAATGTTCGCAAATAATATTGAATATGCCATGGACTGCCAAGTGAACAAACAGATCAGTCTTAGAAGAAATACAACCAGAATGTTCATTAGGAAGCAAGGATGACAAGACTTTGATTGCTTACTTTGGATAAGTCATCAGGAAAGACTAATCTCTAGAAAAGGATTTCATGTTTGGTAAAGTAGAGGGTCAACAAAAATGAAGGAAACCCTCAATGAGATGGATTGAAACCATAGCCACAAAGATGGGCTCAAACATATCAACAGTCATGAAGATGGTGCCGGACTGGGCGATATTTGGAAAATCTTCGTCCCTTTCTTTGCACCAAAGAGGTAATTCTTTATTCATCAAAGAGATGATAACTTCTACTCCCCCAAAGGAGTACTATGAAGATTAATGAGGAAATACTAGTAAAACACCGAGGTTCTGAGGTATTTGAATCCAATGATTCCATTTTAACAGAGCCCTATTACTGTATCTCATCATATCTGAACCTATTTTAATGTGATTATTAATCTACAGAGACAATCTGTGACTTAAATAAGAGTCACAAGGCATCTTTTATTGTAAATAGAAGGACAGAATGAAGAGCATCTCTTTATTCATCCATGAAATGAGTGAGAGTGGGATGGTGAGGGGAAGAGAACCGCTGGTGATCTTCTGTTGGTCTATTTGTGAATATTACACCCCAGCCCATGAGTTCCTAGATGTCTGTATCACTGAACCCATCTCTAAACAGAGTAATTTCTATTGTGTGGTATGAGTATGACTTAGAAAATTCTCAAACACCCCTAGTCCTTTAGCCATTTCTTAACTGAAGCTTTGGTTATTTGAACTAAATCTGTTTCTGGTCAATATGAATTTTTTATCTTGAAAATATTGCCCTGTCTCCTTATCTACATAAAATTCAGAAAAATAAATTTTTTAAAAGCATGAGCACAACTCTGATATTCACAGAAAAGAAATAATTCTTTTATAATGTTCATTCAACTAGAACTAAACCCACCTTCACAAGAAACAGACGATTTTTATCCATGTGTACAATTGAAGAAGCCCGAATCAATTCAGAATGGAGACAAACAATGGAACAGTCATACAGCTATGACATTATAAAAGGGGTAAAAATTGTATTATTAAGTAATTCCATCAGGATTAGCATTAACAGTAATCTGGGCGGGAGTTTTTAATACCCAGATATTTGGCTCTCTGAAGTTGTCAATAGAGACCAAACTTGGTATTACAAACAGATTTATAGCCATCTCCTGGGCATTAGGACTAAAATTCCTGCTAAAATATATATGTGTCATTTTATCAGATCAGATTTTCACAGCATACTTCCATACTTGACTGGAATTCAAAAAAGGCCCTTTTTAAATAAACAGTAAATATTTTCATATCTATCTTAAAGTTTGAAGAAATTGTTGCATTGTGCTTATTTTCTTTTGAGAATAACTTAAAGTTAAACTTGATTTGCTTTATTAAACCATTCCAAATTAGAATAAACACTTTTTTCATAAATTAAGTGATATTTCAGTTGTTAGCAAAATTCTCAAATCAGAAAGGAGCTGGTCTGTTAAGGAAAAATAAACAAGTGCGTTATTTGAGCCGATATGATGGTTTTGAAAGAGTAGAAACCTAAGATATCAGACGGAAAAGAACATACCATACTGTATTGGCTTTCTTCATAATCAATATGTGATATTTTATATTGCAGGGGCGCTAATTCATTACGGGCCTGGTGGAATCTATTTGCTGTTTGTTTTTAAAGATAACCTTCATTGTGAGAAGAAGAAAAGGAGATGGGCCCCGGTGGTGCAGTAGTTGAAGTATTTGTCTGCTAACCAAAAGGTTGGCAGTTCAAATCTACCAGTCTTTCTATAGGAGAAAGACGTGGCAGTGTGCTTCCATAAAGATTTATAGCGCTGGAAACCATATGAGGCAGTTGTTTGTCCTCTAGGATTGCCATGAGTTGGAATTGACTCAAATGCAATGGATTTTTTTTTTTTTTAAATATGTCTACACGTGAACTTATAATTGCAAATGTGTAAATCTGAACTTAAAACCTGATACATCTTGGGTCACATAAGTCCTTTTTATACTGAGGAAAACTTTTCATATCAAACTTCATTGTAATGGCATCTTTTTGTTGTACTGAAATTTTGAACCTGTGATCCATCCAGATATCTAAAATATGAGATGAGCTCTAAATAACTTTGTTTTCTATGGCACATAGATTTTGGATGTTTTCTTGCTCTGTCTGCTATTAATCGAGGAGCCCTGCTGGTGCATTTTTTAAAGTGCTTGGCTGTTAACAAAAAGGTTGGTGGTTTGAACCCACCAGCCACTCTGTGGAAGAAAGATGTGGCAGTCAGCTTCCATAAAGATTTACAGCCTTGGTGAGGGCTGTGGGGACCATGGTCCTGGGGAACATCTAGCTCGACTGGCATAACATAATTTATAAAGAAAATATTCTACTTTCTACTTTGGTGAGTGCATCTGGGCTCTTAAAAGCTTGTGAGCAGTCTCATCCTGTCTGGAGCAAGAGAGAATGAAGAAAACCAAAGACACAAGGGAAAGATTAGTCCAAAAGACCAGTGGACCACAACTACCACAGCCACCACCAAACTGAGTTCAGCACAACTAGATGATGCCTGGCTACCACCACTAACTGCTCTGACAGAGATCACAATAGAAGGTCCCAGACAGAGCTGGAGAAAAATGTAGAACAAAATTCTAACTTACAAAAAAAGACCAAACTTACTGGTCTGACAGAGACTGGAGTAGCCCAAAGAGTATGGCTCCTGAACATCCTTTTAGCTTGGTAATGAAATCACTCCTGAGGTTCACCCTTCAATCAAAGATTAGACAGGCCCCATAAACAAAATGAGATTAAATGGGCACACCAGGCCAGAGGCAAGGATAAGAAGGTAGGAAGGGACAGGAAAGCTGGTAATGGGGAAACCAAGGTGGAGAAGGGGAGATTGTTGACATGTCATGGGGTTGGCAACCAATGTCACAAAACAATATGTGTATTAATTATTTAATGAGCAACTAGTTTGCTCTGTAAACCTTCATCTAAAGTATAATAAAAAAATTTTAAAAAGATTTAAAGCTTTGGAAACCCTACGGGGCAGTTTTACTCTGTCCTATAGGGTCACTAGGAGCCAGAATCGACTCAATGGCAATGGGTTTTTTGTTTTTGTAAACTATTAATAAGTAAGGCAGTTTGTATGTGACCTAGGACATGGTCTCATCCCTGCCCCATTTTCATATCTGTCTTAATCAGGACCAGAATTTAGATTTCAGCATTTGGATTACTGAAATCACTTCTTCCCTGCAAAACAAAACAAAAGAAGACATCATGAGAACAATGTTATGTCTTGGAGTTCAACCCCCATAACCTTGCATCAGCAAAAATTGCATCACCAATATCATTCATATTGTTTTAATATCATTAAACTTCTCTAGAACACCATGTAATTTGATAGTGGAAACATTTCCCAATTTAATAAAGTATAACTTCTCAATTCTTGCTATTAACAGGTGTCGTGATCAGGACATTATTGGAAAAGAAAGAATTTCAATTCCTCTTTTAATGTGAACTTATCAAATATTTGTCTAAGCACTTAATTCAATAAAGGTTATTTAAGTGCTTACTTAGATGCCAGAACACTGTTCTAAGCCCTGAGACTGAGTGATAATCAAGTCAAAGTCCTTGCCCTGTTGGAATTTACCTTCTAACAGCGGAAGTAGGTAATAAACAAATAAACAAAAAATAGAGAGAGAACACACCACATATAACAATACCAGGAGTGCTAAGTTCAATGAAAATAAAATAGGCAGTGATTAGAGGAGGGAGGTTGTCTTAGTTACCTATGGCTGCCATAATAGAAATATCACAAGTGGGTGGCTTAAAAGAATAGAAATTTATTTTCTCAAAGTTCTGGAGGCTAAAGTTTCTAGGTATGCATCATTCTTCTGTGGAATTACATTTATTAATAATTTCCTTGATAAATTATTTCTTTATAACTAACACAAAAAGTAATGATCCAAATTATAATTAGCTTTGAGTACAGTGGAATATAAATTACTGAGGATTTTTTTTTTTTTATGTTCTCAAATACAACTCAATATCTGCTGATACTTTCATTATATGCTAAAAGTATACTTATTCAACTGGATAGTCACATGCAAAAGAATGAAGTTGGATCCCTACCTCACACCATATACAAAAATTAACTCAAAATGTATCAAAGACATAAATGTGAGAGCTAAAATGATAAAACTCTTAGAAGAAAGCATAGGTATAAATCTTCAAGACATTGGATTAAGGAATGGTTTCTTAGGCAAAACAATTAAGCCACAAGCAACCAAAGAAAAAAGTAAACTGAACTTCAAGAAAATTAAAAACTTTTGTTCTTCAAAGGACACCATCAAGAAACTAAAAAGACAACCCACAGAATGAGAGAAAACATTTGAAAATCATATATTTGACAAGAAATTTGTATCAGAATATATAAAGAACTCACAACTAAACAAAAAGATAACCCAGTTTTAAAATGGGCAAAGGATTTGAATAAACATTCCTCCAAAGAAGATATACAAATCGCCAATATCACATAAAAAGATGCTCAAGATCATTAGTCATTAGGGAAAGCAAATCAAAACTACAATGATATATCAATTCACACCCACCAGGCTGACTAATGCATGCAAAAGCTGGACAGTGAATAAAGAAGACTGAAGAAGAATTGATGCCTTTAAATTATGGTGTTGGTGAAGAATATTGAATATACCATGGACTGCCAGAAAAGCAAACAAATCTGTCTTGGAAGAAGTATGGCAAGAATGCTCCTTAGAAGCAAGGATGTTGAGACGTTGTCTCACATAATTTGGACATGTTATCAGGAGAGACCAGTCCCTAGAGAAGGATATCATGCTTGGTAAAGTAGAGGGTCAGCGAAAAAGAGGAAGACCAACAATGAGATGGATTGACACAGTGGCTACAACAACAGGCTCAAATATAACAATGATTGTGAGGATGGCACAGGATTGGGCAGTGTTTCCTTCTGTTGTACATAGGGTCGCTATAAGTTGGAACTGACTCAGTAGCACCTAACAACAACAACAACAGAATGGCTAAAACAAAAGAGGGACAATAACAAATGTTGATAAGGATGTGGAAAAATTGGAACACATATATTTCTGGTAGGATTATAAATAGTACAGCTACTTTGGAAAACAATTTGAGAGTTCCTCAAAAAGTTAAACACAGAGGTACTATAAGACCTAGCAATTCCACTCCTAGGTATATACCCAAGAGAACTGAAAACATATGTCCACACACAAACTTGTACATGAATGTTCCTGGTAACATTATTTCTAATAGCCAAAAAGTAGAAACAACCCAAATTTTTGTCAACTGATGGAATGAATAAACAAAATGTGATATAACCATATCCATAAAATGGAAGATTATTCAGCCATAAAATAGAATGAAGTACTGATTCCTGCACAAAACAGATAAATCATGAGAACAATCATGCTACATAAAAGAAATCAGAAACAAAAGACCACATATATGATTCTATTTATATGAAATATACAGAATAGGCAAATTTATAGAGACAGAAATAAGATTAGTGGTTTCCAAGGGCTGGGGAGAGAGGGGGATGAGAATGACTGCTAATGGGTATGGGGTTTCTTCTTGAGGTGATAAAAATATTCTAAAATTAGATAATGGTGATGGTTGCACAACACTGTGTGTATACTAAAAACCACTGAATTGTACACTGTGAAAGGGTGAATTTCATGGTATGTAAACTATACCTAAAGAAAACTGTTACTTAAACAAAAGTGTTCTTAGACATAGTAGTTGGTTGACATAATTACTCAGCCATATTTTAACCATATCATTAATCTCTCATTATTTGTTCAGTCATTCATTAATTAAGAGCCTACTATACACAGGAGCCCTGGTGATGCAGTGGTTAAAGCAATTGACTGCTAACTGAAAGGTTGGAGGTTCGAACCCACCACCAGCTCCACAGGAGAAAGATGTGGCAGTCTGCTTCCATAGAGATTTACAGCCTTGGAAACCCTATTGGGTTGCTATGAGTCGAAATTGACTCAATGACCGTGGGTTTTTTTGGTTATGCACAGGTACTCATCTATGTACTGAGAATAGAGAGTTGAATATGATACAGTTTCCTTGAGGATCTAGTAAGCTAATGGGGTTAATAGAAATGTAAACATTTAGTTATAATATATAATATGTGCCATAAGCCATAAAGAAGACATGTACAGAGTGCTGGCTACATGAAGATGATCTAAAACAAAAGCTTCTGTTGAAATTAATTAATTTGCCTTCCCTGCCTTATTCTTGGGAGATCAAGCAGCCAAATATCAGGATATTGCAGAGAAGGAAGAGAAACTAGAACCCTGCTTTACCCAGATCTGCACCATCACAGATCAGTGGCCGTGAGGATCACATGTAACCGTGGTCTACTCTGCTGTGTTTAGATCAAATAAGCATGTTAGTTACATCTGTCTTGGAGAACAGTGCAGCTTTTCGAGTAGTTTTAGCCAAAGAATTTGACTTCCTGTCTTGATTTCAATTCAGATTTTGTCATCAAAACCAACATTCCATGATTTCCATGCATTCATCATATCTGAATGATTGATGAAATATGTGTAACATTTTCATGTAAGTAGCTTAGACACGTGTCTATTCATTTTGTTGAAGGCAACAATAGATGCTTCGCAAAAACTCCTAAAATCCCACCTGCCTATCTATCATCATGCATCTAGAAATCCCAGTCACACCATCAGATCAGTAAGACATACCTAACTCACTGATAGTTGTACCCAGAATGCTGCCAAAGTCTGAGAGAGAAAAGTCTGTGCGAGAAATCAATGAACTGACAACAACCTCTTTTAAAAGCTGTACTCAGGAGTAGGCTATTCCAGCATACCTTGATTTCAGAGGAACACTGACAATTAAATATATATATATCTGCCAGTAAAAATTACTCTGAAGTGGTTGGCAACTTCAACTACAATCATTTCCCTGTTTATTTAACCTTAAAGCCATTTCAAAAGATTTAAGCTATTTCCTGTGCTTCATGGTATGGCTTCCCACACCCGAACTACTTTACATCATTGAGCGAGAATGCATAGTGGGGACTGGTCAGAATCTAACGAAGAACAGTTTTATTTCAGCACATTGTGCTGGTAGCTTTTCTCTCTCTCTCTTCTCTTCTCTTTTTATTTCACATACTCAAAGATTAGTTCTTAGATGGCTAAGTTCCAGGCAGATACATTTCCAACAGAGCAGGGGAGGTGTCTAGCTAAGGCAGATGCCGTCACCCACATCACCTATAGTTTACCTTTGACCTTATCAGTGTAGGAATCCCCAGGTGGTGCAAACAGTTAACACACTCGGCTGCTAACCAAAAGGTTGGAGGTTTGAATCCACTCAGAGGTGCCTTGGAAGAAAGCCCTGCTGATCTACTTCCAAAACATCAGCCATCGAAAACCCTATGGAACACACACAGGGTCACCATGAGTCGGAATCGGCTCAATGGCAGCTGGTAACTGGTATCAACATAGGACCATCCTCTTTTCTGAAGGCTGACTGCATTCCAGTGGCAAAAGCTTTGTGCATTTGATTCAAAAACAAACATCGAGATACTTCTAAATTACAGGCTATTAAAAATGCATATAATTGCTTCTTCATTTATAAAGGTTTGCTAATCTTTTATGACCCACTTGTGGTGGCCTGAGTGATTTAATTAGAGTTGCATTGCTGAAGCATCTTCTAAGGTGATATTTTTTCTATTTTGTCTTTAAGTGTCTATCCTTAGTTTTGTTGGAAAAATAAAAGAAAGCTGCTTCTGCTGGCAATCCCTGGCATAATCAGCCTAGAACGAAGGATCCTCTTAAGAAAAAAATGGGATCATCACCTGTTTCCAGAAATCACATTCCAAGACAGAGCTTGACCAAAGGGAATGTATGTAACATCTACTCCAGCACAAAAGCACAAAACACGCATTAAAATCATCTCATGCATATGATATTAGAAAACTAAAGGAAAGAAACTTTCCCAGCACTACTTGCCAGAGCACCTGTAGCCCAGCTTCCTTGTGCCAAGTCACCACAGCCTATGTGGCCTTGTAATAAATTTACATACATTCCCATATCCATTTCATCCTTGTGGGGAAACAAAAAAGAACGTTTTCACCAGAGATTTATGCTACAACATTACCCTTCATTACCGAGTTATGTGGCACCATCTGTGTTTCTAGGGACAAGCCGAGATTTTTTTTTTTTTTTGCTTGTTGTCACATATTGATTTGTGTATATGAACAGTTTCTGATAGAGTGGAAAACAAGGTAAGTAAAAGTTTAAAAAATTCTATCCAAGTGGTATCTTCATCTTTTTGGAAAATTTACAGATTCCCTAGACTTCTGGATTAGAGGTTTTTTTTTTGTTTTTTTTTTTAAGTCCAGGGTTTTACTCATATTATAAACTGCTTCTTTATTAAATATATGATATCATATTCAAGTATCTATAGGTAATTGTTATGCATTGAACTGTGTCTCCCAAAAATATACGCTGTAAATCTTAACCTCTATACTTTTGGAAACCCTGGTGGTATAGTGGTTAAGAGTTTGGCTGCTAACCAAAAGGTCAGCAGTTCAAATCCACCAGGCGCTCCATGGAAACCTTATGGGGCAATTTTACTCTGTCATACAGGGTTGCTATAAGTCGGAATCGACTCAACAGCAATGGGTTTGTTTTGTTATACCTGTGGAGGGGTCCTGGTGGCGCAATGGTTAAGTGTTTAGCTGCTAAGCAAAAGGTCAGCAGTTTCAATCCCCCAGCCACTCCTATGCGGCAGTTTTACTCTGTCCTATAGGGTCACTGTGAGTTGCGATCGACTTGACGGCAACGGGTTTGGTTTTTTTTTTAATACCTGTGGAAGGAGCCCTGGTGGTGCAGTGGATAAGAGGTCAGCTGCTAACCAAAAGATCAGCAGTTTGAATCCACCAGCTGCTCCTTGGAAACACTATGGGGTGGATGTAATCCCATGTAGGAATAGAGTTTTCTTTGTTGCGTTAATGAGGTCATATCAGTGTAGGGTGGGTTTTAAATTTAATCACTTTGGAGATGTAAAAAGAGCAGATTAGGCACAGAAGCAAGCAAGCACAGATGGAGGAAGATCACCCTTGCTACATGAAGATGGCCAAGGAACTAAGGAACAGAAGCTGAAAAGAGATAAGGCCTTTCGCCCAGAGCTGACAGAGAAGGAAAGCCTTCCCCTAGAGCCTGTGCCCTGAATTTAGACTTCTAGCCTCCTAACTGTGAGAAAATAAATTTATATTTGTTAAAGGCTCCTGGTTGTGGGTTTTTTGTTATAGCAGCACTTAGATACTAATACAGTAATTAATGAAACAGTATATCACAGCCAGGTTGATTCATTCTCTCAGGTTTTCATTTATAGTTAGTAACAAAGTCATCCAACCTTGAACATTCTGTCTTTATTAAATGCTCATTGCTCTCCCTCCTTTGATTTATTAGCCCTATAAACATGAAGCTCATGTTCTTAGCTTATCCACATATGAGGGGATATAAAACCTTCTATTGTCTGGTCAGTTTTCCCTTCTTTCTGAGTGGATGCCTAGAATAAACCACAGATTCCCCAGGGCTATCACTAAGGTTTTGTTGACTTGGTCCTAAGATAGTAAAATGATTGGTGACTCTTCAAGCTACTAACCCAAACAAAATGATAGCCTTAAAATCCAAATTACAGTACTTCCCAAGAGAAGCTGTGCTAAAGTCGTCATTTCAAGGAAGACTTAAAGTATTTTGGAAGAATAAGTCAATTTCTATGAGAAAGTAATTGATTCCTTAATATTTTCATTAGTAACCTGAAAAGTTTCTGAAGAATGCTTTCCAGAAGGTTCTTTTTATATATAATTTCCTTTAAACCCAAAATACCAGCCGGAGCCTTGTGACAAGTTGCAGAAATAAGGTCTATAACCTCAACCTATACTTCTATGCTTGCTGCTCAAGTGTATAAGGATTGACTACGTACCTTAACATTTCCACTTTCTTTATTCTTTTCCTCCACTATATAATATATGGTGGTTAAATGTGGCATTTAGCTGTCAATTGTTGAACAGCTAATTTGGGCTCAGGAATGAACATCATCAGGAGATATTAGACTCTGAATACCTTGGCCCCACGATTAAAAATAGAGGGAGTATGTTTGTATTTGTTTATGAGAAGGTTGGCTTTTGTTAGCCAGGGACATCAATAGCACTGGATGTGTGGGGATGTGTATTCGCTAGATAGTTAAGGGACCTAATGGCATTGACATCTTGGAGTGTCTGTACAAGTACTAAGTTGACCCCCATCTGGCTGCCATTTTCTTGGCATTTGGCCATAGCTTTTTGGACAAGCAATAAACACATGAGCTGAGCTAGGACAAATAGATTCTGTTTCACACAGAATTTGAAAATGGGAAACATAGAAAGTGATGAGTGGGAGGTGAGTCTCATGAGTGGCAAAGATCCAAGGGGGAAGTGAAAACCTGGTCCAAAGGGAGAGGATGGAAGCTGATAAGATGAGAGAAGAAGAAGAAAGATCACTGACGTGAAGAGAGAGAGACTGAGAGATGGCTACTTGGATCTCTGGCAACTGTCCTGATACTTTCCCTGGCCTCCATGTGGCCTGGCCGTTCTTCTGCTTTAGGACCTCTTAACGCTCCCACATCCATTTTTTTTCTTAAGCTCGTTTGAGTAGATTTCAGTTGCTTGCATTAGAATTATCTCTGTATGAAGTAGCACACTTTTCGTTTCAGAATGCATATGAGTGAGAGTGAAGCGATATTGAAAAATTCACCCATAGATTGATTAGAATGGCTCTGACCAGTCCTAAAAGTCACCAGCCTAACTATAGGGATGGGTCCTGGGAGGCCCTACTTTGCCAGGCATTGACCCTGTACCTGCTGGATCATGAGGATACCTGGGATGTGGCTTTAGGTACAACCCTAGGTACTTTTGCCTTTGTGGCCCCCTTCTCCACAAAAAGTAAATGAAAAGTTATACTTTATGATTATGTTGATATAAAGACAAATATAGTCTAAACTGGATTCACTATTTTATATTCATCATTTTTATATTCCTTTTTTTCTGATTTTAAAATAAATCAAAATTAAAACATCTTTGTGGGCCCTTGAATGTATTGGGGGCCCTAGGCACTGTGCCTATTATAGCTAATGGGTAAGTCAGTCCTGGCCCCAGGAGAGAGGCAGGGACTATTTACTAAATGACACAAAAGTGTTTCAGACCTTCAGCTATAGGTGTGGACACATACTGCTGTGTACCAGCTGAACACCAGGCCTACATCTGGCAAAAGAGCAGCTGAATATGTGTCATCAGAGGAGGGGTTTAATATATATATTTAAATGGTTATGCATGTTCCTGTATTTTTACAATAGAAAAAGAAACCACAAACAATCTTTCGTTATTTCTATTGACACACAGGTGTATATAAATGCACAGGGAATGATTAGGAAGGATATATACAATATTGGGAATAATGGCTAACTCTGGAGGAGGAAGAACAGATTGGGGTTACAGAAGATGGTCAAGGGGGACTTCTTACATTATTTGTAATGCTTTAAAGAAGAGATTATTTCATTTATTATTTATGTAAATATAACATAAAAAAATGAAGGCCAAATACACCATCTGGCCTGAGGAAGGCAGATGATAGGCCCAGAACATCTTTAAAGATTTCAGTGTTATAGTAGAATGGCTTAACGCAGAGTCCCTAGAGCCAGGCTGTCTGGGCCCATGTCCCAGCTCTGTCACTGACGAGTTACTCAGCCCTCCGTGTCTCAGTGTCCTTAGCTATAAAGTGGAGGAAATAATTGTAACCTCCCTCATGGGGTTTCTGTGAGGAATAAATGACTCAATATCTGCAGAACACTTGAAGTAGTGCCTCATGCTTTAGACAGAAATGGGTTATCTTCTAAATATAAAAAGGAAATGGTCCCTGCCCTCATGGGGCTTACATTTTACTGAAAACAGACAATAAACGGGCCATCCAAGTTAATATGAAAATTGATTAGAGTTTATGATCTTAAGGAAATACATGGAGTATTATGAGAAAGAATAATGAAACAAGAGGATTGCTTTAGATAAAGCAAGGGCGGAAAGGGTCTCTGAAAAGGGGAGGTTTAAGCTTAGTCCTGGGAAGGAGCAAGGAGCTAGCTATGCCAGAGGAAGAGAGTTACAGTCAAAGTGAGCATAAACTGTAAAGGCTCTGAAATGGACACAACCTTGGTATGTTCAGGGAAATATCAGAAGCCAGTGTGGCTGGGAAGCTACAAGCCAAAGGGAAACAAAGTCAGAGAAGTAAGCAGGGTCCAGATGATGTTGATTCAAAGTGAAAATGTGAAGCTATTTAAGAAGGGAATGACATGATCTGATGACATTTCTCCACTCCTCCCCACATTTGTGAAAGTAAAGGAGTTACTAACTAGGACAGTCATCTAAAGAGATGCTGGAAGACAATGTGTTTTGGGCAACCATGGAGTAGAGGTACTTTACAGCTTATGAATTGCTTTCACATGATTTTTTTTCATTTGTTCATAGTATTATTCTATTTGAACTATTAATATTTTAAGGTAACTATTATTGTTGCCATTTTATAGCTAAGGAAAGAGATGCTCACAAAAATGTGGGGTCTTGCTTAAGATTACATAGTGGGTATGTGGCCAAGGTAGGCATGTAATCCAGGTGTTATGGATCTTATCTTCTTTCTGCTAAGGTAGGCCATGAGGGACAGTGTGGGCACACATGATGTCTTCCTCATGGTGGTCCCTATAGACTACATTTTGGCTGAGGGAGAAGAGGTAGAAAAATCAAAGTGTGGCATACGTGGTTGAGAGACTGAGACTGTCTTACCATATTGGGGGTATAGGTGGGTAGAGGAGGGAAAGAAAACCACGGCCCTTAAAGCCATGCCAATCTCAGTTAGGCCTGATCTGATCACTGATCAGCTGTGTAATTGCTGACACTGCAATCTACAGCCTCCTATATGCTGTTCCAACTCATTCCCACAACTGCAGAAAATGTGGAGAGTATTGGCCTCATGTGTTCAACTAAGCTGTGTCTTTCCCATTCTCCAGCTCATTGTTTTATTTAGAACATGCAAGAATTTGGCAAGTTTACCTAAATCAACAACAAATTCCAGAAGTTTGAAAGCTGAGACAAGCTCTCTTAAAATGGAAAAAAAAAAAGCTTTCGAAGTGTTCTTCATTCAAGAAAAGCATTAGCACGCAGTGACTGAGACGGGTTGCCCATGTCAGGGAGTGTTCAAAACAGTTGAAGGCAGTATGCTTCTTTTGCAAATTGCACATATCTGCAAGCTATCAGGAGAATTTATTAAAGGCTCATGCCTAATACCATCATATATCAGCAAGGAATCAAGTTCCTGTCATCTTTCCACCATTGCTGCTATGCTGGTTGGTAGTCACGCTCTCATTAACCCATGCCTCATGAAAGTAAACTACAGTCCCCAACATCAAGCTTTCACAGATCTCCAAGAGATGAAAATCCTGCTGAATGCTGGGCGAAGTACAGTTAAGTGTCCCAAAATACTGATGCCCATCACTGATGGTTTGTGAAGTCGTTCAAGGGAGTATGTGGATGAATAATTTTGGTGGATATGGACGTAGCAAAAATCAATCCTGTTGCCATGAAATAGATTCCAACTCATAGTGACCCTGTAGGACAGAATAGAACTGCCCCATAGGGTTTCCAAGGAACAGCCAGTGGATTCCAACTGCCGACCTTTTGCTTAGCAGCCAACAATGTAATTAGTACATCAGACTTTTAGTTTTACAAATATATTTGCTTAGGGAGAGGTTGAGGCAGGTAAGGCATTGGTAATTCACCTTATGCTAACCCAAAAACTTATAGCTGTGGTGTCAGGTGAAATTATGAGGTTGTAGCAAAAGTCATGATGGTCGTACACAAATACTCGCTACCTGGGAAATATTGATGTAGCAAAAAGAGCACTGAATTGAGACTGGCTAAACTAGGTTCTAGTCTTAAAGCTACCACCAACAAACTGTGTAATTTTAAGCAACAATAATGGTGTCCTTGAGGACAGGGACTGTGCCTTCTTCAAAAGTATATTTGTTTCCTATTGCTGCTATAACAAATTATCACAAACTTAGCAGCTTAAAACAACACCAGTATATTATTTTACAGTTCCAGAGATCAGGAGCCTAAGAAGGGTTTTGGGAAGCTAATATCACGATGTCAGCAAAACTGCATTCCTTCTGGAGGCTCTAGGGGAAAATCCGTTCCTTGCCTTTTCTAGCTTCTAGAGGCTCCCTGCATTCCTTTGCTCGTGACCACGACACTCAAACCTCTGCTTCTATTGACACATCTCCTTCTCTGACTCTTACTCTCTTGCCTCTACTTGTAAGCAGATCTTTGAAGCGGTTCATTCAGATTCAAACCCCTGCTGAGAATTTGCATTTCCAGCCCAGATATACTGAATCAGAATCTACATTTTAACAAGATCCCCAGGTGATTCTTGGGGGATTTTGTTAAAATGTAGATTCTGACTGAGTGTATCTGGGGTGAAAATGCAAATTCTCAGCAGTGTTTCAAACCAGAATGAAGTGGTTTGAAGCCCTGTTTTTAAGGATACCCATGAGTCAGAATTGACTCCACAGCAATGGGTTTGGGCTGGGTTTTGGTTACATTGAATCCACCTATATAATCCAGGCTAATTTCTCCAACTCAAGAGCTTTAACTTAATAGTATCTGCAAAGACCTTTTCCTATGTAAGATAACATGTAACCTACTCACAGGTTCTGGGGATTAGGACGTGGACATTTTGGAGGGACTATTTTCCTGCCTACCACAAAAATTTTATCTCTAGTATGTAGTTTAGTGCCTGGCACAAAACACTCAATAAAGGTCTATAAAATATATTTTAAATAATAACTTTGTTATTATAAGTGTCTAAAATATGTCAAGACTGCTTTAGATACCACACATGCATTATCCCATTTAATCCTCATCTAACTTAAATCAGGAAGCTAAAAATTTGAGAGGTTAAATAACTTGACTAAAGTCACACAGGTAGTCATCTGTGGAATCAAGAAATGAACACAGGTCTGTAATGATCTCAGAGCCTGTGCTTTTGCCATACATTATTCTGCTTCATTCAACTACTTAGAGCTTTAGTCTACCTTTAAACAGACTTTAAAAACATGAAACTGTGTGTCAGTATTAACTCCAGGGCCATGTGGTCACACACAGAATCACCAAAGTTATCACAGGTGATGGTAAGCAGAAGAGGAAAAAATATGTGATTTCCTTTAGATAACCCAAGTCTCCTAACTACTAACATGTTATTAAAATTCAAAAACAATGGCTTTTGTTCATATAATACTATGTAAGTTTTTTCTACCCCCACAAAAATTACAACCTGATGCTCTTTAAAATGGTAGAATAGAAATTTCATTGAGAAGTGCCTACTATAAAATAGAATATCAGCTAATTAAACGCAGAATGAAAGACAGAATTAGAAAATCATGGTATTACAATCCCAGTAAAATAACATCAAGTATCATCAAAAAATGCCAAAACTATGAGTTAAAGGGGAATTTTTTGATTGGCAAAATATATAATGGGGATTGGGCTGGTATTACCTAGGCCCAATAATTAGTCTTAGCATCACTGAACGTTGGACAGCCAGACATTTGCCTCACGATATAATCCATTAGAATAGTACATAGCACCTATGAAATACTGTTGTCTGAAAAATCTCACCTGAATCATTGAACCTCTAGATCTAACTACAGATGTACAGGAACAGAAGAACAAGTTAAATGAGAACTCAAGAAAGAAATCAGCCAAATCCAGAATTCCAAAGTAAAAACGATTCAATTTATCTAACAAATCAACGGCATGAAAAAAAAGAGAGAGAGAGAGAAGAGGTGAGTTAAATATAAAAGAGATTTTTAGAGAAAAACTGTTGATATGTATAATATGTGGGTCTTATTTACATACTGGTTCAGACAAATTAACTGTAAAAAGACTTCTCTGAAAAATTTTACTTCCAACTATGAAGAAGTAACAAAGATTTGATGGTACCTTCCCAAAATAGACAACTAGAAAACTAGGGGGTAAAAATGAAACTGGTGTCTTCACTCATTGGCCAATGTGCACAGAGGGCCTCTGATCCCTGAGAAAAGTGAAATAAAAGAGGTGATTCCTCGAATAACCCTTACTTTCTGCCTAAAGGCATATTCTACAGCATGGTGGGGGGTGGGGGAGGAGTCCCAAACAGAACTAAGACTTACTAAATTGAGGGGACAGAGATAAGAGTTAAGACTGAGATAACCACAAGTTGCACGGCAAAGTTCTAGACAGTAGGGACTTATATACAACCTCTAACAAATATGTTGAAGTCCTAACCCCTATGCCTGCAAATGTGACCTAGTCTGGATATAGGTAGGGTCTTTCTTTGAAGATGTAATCGGTTAAATGAATGATGTCACTTCAGAATAGGGTGGGTCCTAATCCCTTCTGAGAGGTGTCTTATAAAAAGGAAGAACAGACATGGAGATAGGGTCACACAGAAGGAAGACAGACACCATGTGAAGATGCATCCAAAAGCCAAGGAATACCCAGGGCTACCAGAAGCTGGAAGAGACAAGGAAAGATCTTCCAGGGAGAGCATGGCCCTGCCAATGCCTAGCCTCCAGAACCGTGAGATAACAAATCTCTGATCTTTAAAGCTGCCCACTTTGTAGTATTTCATTATGGCAACCCTAGGACACTAAGACAATATCTAACCAGATTTTTCAAGAGCAAGAAAGTTAGCAGATATGAGATTGAGAGTACACAGGATAGGCAGGCAGAGGTTTGCATTTTATTTGATATTTAATTATAGCAGGATGGGGCATTTTGATGAAGTTCAAAGCAGGGCTCATTCATTGCCTGTTAGATTGGGTCCGCTCTGAAGCACTTTGACTTCTCTTCTGCTTATGAAGCAAGTGCTGTTTCAGGTCTCCTCCTCAGCAGTAGAGAGCCTGTTCAAAAGGCGTTAACAGAATTAGAAACAGCAAGTCAGAGACATTCTAAACACTGATTTCATACTCTAGGTTTATCCTGGGTTTCCCTGAGTTTCCAGGGTAACCATTTATTGTAAAGTCTTTGCACCTTTCAGGTTAAGTTTAGGGCAAAACTCTAGAATTAGTGGAGCAGAGCTCTTTTGAGGTCCTTGAGTACATCAAGCAGCTCCCTAAGGTTTAACTCTGGAACCACATCTCTCGCCTCCATTCTGCCTATTATGTATTGAATTATGTCCCCAAAAAATATGTGTTATAAATCCTAACCTCTATGCCTGTGGTTATAATCCCATTTGCAAATGGTTTGTCTTTCTTATGTTAATGAGGCAGGATTAGTGTAGGGCGTATCTTGAGTCAATCTCTTTTGAGATATAAGAGATTAAAAAGACAGCAGAGCAGAGATGGGGGGGGGGGGGGAGACAGAAGCTAAGCCACATGAAGATTGCCCAGGAGCAGAAGCTCAGAAGAGACATGAAGTTTTCTCCAGAGCTGACAGAGAGAAAAAGCCTTTCCCCAGAGCAGGTGTTCTGAATTCTGACTCCTAGCCTCCTAAAATTTATGTTCGTTAAAGCCATCCCATTGTGGTATTTCTGTTACAGCAGCTCTAGATAACTAAGATGCCCTGTCTCCTCTGTGATTCCCCTGGGATGGAGAGGCAATCGAATAGCAAAGTTTTCACTGAATCTTCAGAATATATTTCACCATTGGGGACTGACTAGTATGGAGAGAAACTGAGGGAAAAAAAATTGTTTGCAAGTCCTGATATTAATTCATATCACTGTAACAAGGATCATGATAATGAACTTAATCCAAAGATTTTTCTTTGGAACTCTGAATAAGGAGTCTGACCACCAAGAAAGTTGCATGCACAAGGGCCTCTAGGCCTCCTAGAAGAAAGGTAAAGGGAACTTCCGCAGTAATACAGATAGTGCCCACCCTACCCTCTCTCTCTACTCTCCAGAGTCACAGAGATGAAGATTCTTGAACAAAGAAAGGCAGAATAAATCTTTGCCAGCATCTGATTGGGAAGTCACAGGAAAATAAACTACAAAGTCATACTTGAGGCATAGGACTATTGAATACATCTCAGAATAGAGATTCATTTAGGAATGCTAATTATGTATCACACATTGATACGGCACATGACCCAAAATCCAGGGAGTCTAGCAAGAATTCTTCAATAACAAGAAAGATATACAAACATCATCTACTTGAAAACTTTCAACTTAACATACTTACAAAATTTTGAACAAAATGATACTCCAAAGCAAAAGACTAGGGAGGCGGGGCCAAGACGGTGGAGTACTCAGACACTTCCTATAGTCCCTCTTACAACAAAGACCCAAGAAAACAAGCGAATCAATTATATATGACAATCTAGGAGCCCTGAACATCAAAGACAAAGTTGAGGAATTGGTCTGAGTGGCAGGGGAGGGAGAGACAGTTCAGAAGCAGTGAGGAGTTGCCAGACCTGACCTGATGGGAACTGGCACCCTGCAGGTTAGATCGGCTGGTGTGTGCAGTGAGGCAGGCAGTGGCATTTGGGATGAGTTTTCCATGTCAGGAGAGACCAAGCAGCACAGAGTCTACTCAAACCTCCAGAATCAGTGATAAGTGGTGCTTAATTGACAAAAGATAAGTACATGTGTCTAACCCATCACATGGATCAAAAAGCACCCCATTTTGGAAGAAGTTCTCTCTCATTTACCTGCCTCCTCCTCACTCTGCACCAGGTCCTGGGCCAGCTTCACTGATTGCCACATCCCCTGGGCTGGAAGTAGGAACCATCACATTCCCTGAGCCGTTCTCCCAGCCTTGGAGGGGAAACAAATTAACAAACAGGAAAAAATAATCTGCCAGCTCCCGTAAGCCGGGAACTCAGGGCAGGCACAGCTCATTTGCCTACACACAGGCATAAGGGGACCATGGACTTTGAATGCCTTTCACCCCTGATTAGACCTGTGTGGGCCCATTTTAACAGTGTAGGCCCTCATTAGCACAATACAACAGGGTATATACCTGAAGCCTAACTTCAACGGTATCAGCTATACGGTGGAGTGGCAGGTTCATGACATTTGACATTGTTCTTCCCATTAAACAGGGTCACACCAGGGGCCTGAGGAGTGGTGGCTCCACCCACACTGCCTAGCCACTTGCGACTGCGGTCCAAGAATAACTGGTGCCTCCCAGTCCTTACAGCCAAAGCATTGGGTGCCCATAGTCCAGCTGCAAAACCCACACACCTATGCACTCTAGGAAACAGGGACATGCTTTCCTCCCAGACACTCAGGAGCAGCCGCCAGCCCCCTGCCTTGCTCAGTGCATAAACCCCTACTGAAGCCAGATACGTGTGTCTACTCCAGTCACCCCTGCCCGTCTAGGACTGTAGGTGAGAACCTGAACCACACACTTGGTGACTGACCACCTGGACACCTGAGCTGAATCCACACAAGAAAAGTAAACAGACTTCTCAGCTCACATATGTAGTAACAGGTCTAACCTGGTGACAGGATGTTAGAGCTTCAAAGGTGCCAATAATCAAACTAGCTTACACAAGCAGCCTATCTGGGCATATCAAAACAAAACAAAATAAGAAGCTAGGACACAGTAAGCAAACATAAAATAAATAAGTATAATAACTTATTGATGGCTGGGAGGCAACAGTCAATATCAACTCACATAAACAGGCAGACCATGATAGCTTTAGCAAGCTCCCAAAACAAAGAATCAAGAAATTTTCTGGAGGAAGAGAAGGTCATGGAATTAACAGAGGTAGGATACAAAAGATTAACATACAGAACTCTTTAAGATATCAGGAAGGAGATCGTTCAAAATGCAGAACAAGCCAAGGAACACATAGACAGAGCAACAGAGGAACTTAAGAAGATTAGAGAAGAGCATAACGACAAACTAAGAGGCTGCAAGAATCCGTAGAGAGACAGTAATCAGAAATCCTGAAGATTAACAATAAAATTTTAGAATTAGACAACTCAATAGAAAGTCATAGGAGCAGAATTGAGGCTATGGAAGTCAGAATAAGTGAGACTCAAGATAAAGCACTTGACACCAACTTATCCGAGGAAAAATCAGATAAAAGAATTTTAAAAAATGGAGAAACCCTAAGAATTATGTGGGACTCTATCAAGAGGAATAACCTACGAGTGATTGGAGTACCAGAACAGGGGCAGATAACAGAAAATACAGAGAGAATTGTTGAAGATCTATTGGCATAAAACTTCCCTTATATCATGAAAGATGAGAAGATATCTATCCAAGATGCTTACTGAACTCCACACAAGGTAGATCCCAAAAGAAAGTCACCAAGACATATTATAATCAAACTTGTCAAAATCAAACATGAAGTGAAAATTTTAAGACGGGCTAGGGATAAACAAAAAGTCACCTACAAAGGAGAGTCAATAATACAAAGCTCAGACTACTCAGCAGAAACCATGCAGGCAATAAGGCAATAAGACAACATATATAAAGCCTTGAAGGAAAAAAATTGCCAGCCAAGAATTACATATCCAGCAAAACTGTCTCTCAAATATGATGTTGAAATTAGGGCATTTCCAGATAAACAGAATTTTAGGGAATTTGCAAAAACCAAACCAAAATTACAAGAAATACTAAATAAAGTCCTCCAGTTAGAAAATCAGTAACATCAGACAATAGCCCAAGACTAGAACACAGAACACAGGACAGAACCACCAGATATCAACTCAGATAGGGAAATTACAAAAATAAATCAAAGCTAAAACACTGAAAATAGGGAAACAGATGACAATATGTAAAAGATGATAACATTAAAACAAAAAAGAGGGACTAAAAAATATAGACATAGATCTTTCATATGGAGAGGAAGTCAAGGCAATATAAAGAAATAAAAAATTAGTTTAGACTTAGAAAAATAGGGGTAAATATTAAGGTAACCACAAAGGAAACTAACAATCCTACACATCAAAATAAAAAACAAGAAAAACATAAAGACTCAGCAAATACAAAATCAACAACAATGAAAAAGATGAAAAGAAAATACATAAAGAAAAATGACTCAGCACAGGAAATTAACTGAAACAAAGAACTGTCAACAACACAAAAAAAGACACCAAAATGAGAGCACTAAACTCATACCTATCAATAATTACACTGAATGTAAATGGATGAAATGCTCCAATAAAGAGACAGATAGTGACAGAATGGATTAAAAAACATGATCCATCTATATACTGCCTACAAGAGACACACCTTAGACTCAAAGACACAAACTAACTAAAACTCAAAGGATGGAAAAAATACATCAAACAAACAACAACCAAAAAAGAGCAGGAATGGCAATATTAATCTCTGACAAAATAAACTTTAAAATCTACCACAAAGGATAAGGGAAGACAGTGTATAACCATTAAAGGGTCAATACACCAGGAGGACATAAGTATAATAAATATTTATGCACCCAACAACAGGGCTCCAAAATACATAAAACAAGCTCAAACAGCACTGAAAAGAGAGATAGACAGCTCCACAATAATAGTAGGAGACTTCAACATACCACTCTCAGTGAAGGACAGAACATCCAGAAAGAAGCTCAGTAAAGACACGGAAGGTCTAAATACCATAATCAACCAACTTGATCTCATAGACGTATAGAGAACATTCCACTCAACAGCGGCCAAGTACACTTTCTTTTCCAGCGCACATGGAACGTTCTCCAGAATGGACCACATATTAGGCCATAAAGCAAGCCTTAACAAAATCCAAAGCACCGAAATATTACAAAGCATCTTTTCTGACCATAAAGCTATAAAAGTAGAAATCAATAACAGAAAAAGCAAGGAAAAAAATCAAATACATGGAAACTGACCAACACCTTGCTCAAAAACTACTGGGATATAGAAGAAATTAAGGATGGAATAAAGAAATTCACAGAACCAAATGAGAATTAAAACATATCCTACCAGAACCTTTGGGACTCAGCAAAAGCAGTGTCAGAGGTCAGTTTATAGCAATAAGTGCACACATCCAAAAAGAAGAAAGGGCCAAAATCAAAACATCGACTCTACAACTTGAACAAATAGAAAGAGAGCAGCAAAAGAAGCCCTTGGGCACCAGAAGAAAGCATATAATAAGAATTAGAGCAGAATTAAATGAAGTAGAAAATAAAAAAACAATTGAAAGAGTTAACAAGACCAAAAGCTGGTTCTTTGAAAAGATCAACAAAATCAATAAACCACTGGCCAGACTGACAAAAGAAAAACACAAGAGGAAGCAAATAACCCCAATAAGAAATGAGATGGGTGATACCACAACAGACCCAACTGAAATTAAAAGAATCATAACAGAATAGTATGAAAAATTGTACTCTAAGAAATTTGAAAATTTAGAGGAAATGGACAAATTTCTGGAAACATACCACCTACCTAAACTAACACAAACAAAGGTAGAACAACAAAATAAACCTAGAACAAAAGAAGAGATGTAATGGTAATTGAAAACTCCCAACCAAAAAAAAAAGCCCTGGCTCTGATGGTTTTACTGGAGAATCTACCAAACGTTCAGAGAAGAGTTAACACCACTACTACTAGAGATATTTCAGAGCATAGAAAACGATGAAATACTTGCAAACTCATTCTATGAAGCCAGCATAACCCTGATACCAAAACCAGGTAAAGACACTACAAAAAAAGAAAATTACAGACCAATATTCCTCATGAACATAGATGCAAAGCAAAAGGCTAGGAACCCTGCCTGCCACCACAGACAGTGTTATAGTCATGTTGGTCATTTTAGGTTTAACCATCCTCTGGTTTGTTCTGTCTACACTGCGATTGCTTCTGTTTCTGTTCTTTCTAATAAGTGCGTAATTTTTGATGTGTCCAAAGGCATTAAGAACTTTGTGATGGTTAAGATTGTGTGCCAACTTGGCTGGGCTGTGATTCTCAGTGGTTATATGTGATCACTCCCATGATTGAGTCTGCTGTGAGTAGCCAATAAGTTGCAAGAGAATTTCCTTGGGGATGTGGCCTGCATGTGAATATAAGCAGATGTTCTGGCTTTTTGCTCACTCTGGATCCTGCCGCTGCCTCCTGTTTTTCTGGCCTCCGGTTCTTGGGACTTGAGCTATAAGCTTATCTTCCGATCCTGGGATTCATTGATCTTCACAGTCAGCGAGTGAAGTCCTGCTTTCTCACCTGCCAATCTTGGGTTAGCTGTTCCAACCTGCTGATCTTGGGTTCGCCAACGGCTGGGTCTACGTGAATCAGGAGAAGCCTCTATCCCAATCCAGAGACGTAGGATGTTCCAGACTCTACAATCATGTGAGCTGTTTCTTTGATATAAATCTCTCTTTATATATATTTATACGCTTTACTGGTTTTACTTCTCTGGAGAAGTCAGCCTAAGACAAACTTTGAAAGTGCTAAGAAAAGATTATGATGACAATGGAAATAAAAGTTTAAAAAAAAAAAAAGTTAGTAGCAAGAAGATGACAGATGTCCACAGGTTTGAGGAATGAGTCAGTCATGAGTAGGGGAAATTTGAAGAACAAAGAGAAAAATCATGAAAAATGAAAAACTCTGGGCCTAAGCAAGGGACAGTAATCAGCAAGAGACAAGGAAAAGTGGTTTGTGAATGGAATGCTTAGCCTTAATATCAAAAGCCTATTAGCCTAACGCTGAGAAGACCAGGAGTATGTTGGAGAACTTAATTATGAAAGTTTGCTTCAAAGTTTTGTCTCAATGTTTGAATAGGTCCCATTGTCTCCTGGCCTATTCAAGCCTGCACAACATCAAAGTGAGTGTTGATGAGGCTGTCAGTTGGGTACTGTAGCCGCTAAGTTTTTCCTGACATCACTTACAGAGGTTATGAGGTAAGGCGAGGTAGGGTGGAGAGTCCTGCCTCAAAAGAACATGAACATGGGCAAAACTGGTTTTTGTCGTTGGGTGACATCAAGTTAGTTCTGACTCATAGTGACCCCATGTGACAGAGTAGAACTACCCCATAGGGTTTTCTTTGTTGCAATCTCTTTACAGAAGCAGATTGCCAGGACTTTCTCTCATGGGGCTGCTAGGTGGGTTTGAACTGCCAACCTTTTGGTTAGCAGCTGAGCAGTTAGCCATCGTGCCACCAGGGTTGATGCTTAATAGAGCACATACCAGCACAAAAGAAAATAGCATGCCTGGTTTTAAAGTTGAAACCCTTAATCATGAAGGACTTAGGAACAAATGGACTACAAATAGCCTTTTAAAGCCTATCCTTTGTGTAAGAGGAGGTGCTTGGGATGGATTAAGGCTCTCTTGTGGTGCTCTACTAAAGTTGTCATCACTGGGGCTGGTCCACTGTAGAGAGACATCAATTCCCAATTGGGAAAAGAACATTGGCCGTTCACAGAGGAATATTTTGCCCCCAGCTGTGAATGTGACAAGGCAGAGGGAATGGGAAGAAAAAGGCAGCAGAACAGGAGTCTCTTGGAATCAGAAGAAGATTGCAGGGAAGAACTTGAAAAGAAAACCCTGTATATTCTTCCCAGTTCTACCCTTTAGCACAAAAGGGGATGAGATTGGCAGCAGAGAGGGAAAATCCACCTCCATAGCTCAATGAAAAAAGGCCAGTGCTTTCACATGCCCACAGAGGGAGTGAATAAGGGTTTAAACGACCCAAAGACATTCACTTAAATAGGTGCTCAAAAATTACTTTGTACTGAGTGAGTGATGGGTGTGTATTGAACCTGGGAAGTGAGAATTCACTGGATGTAGTTACTTAACTCTTGACAGGTAGTAGAAATCCTTTGAGGGAATGGGCCTTCTTTGTTTAGGCTTAATGGATTTATTTGGGAATGAAGTTAAGGACAAACTAAGATGAGTCTGAATTGAGAAACAGAGTTAGCTAAACTGATCTCTACATAAAATGAATAGGAATTTGAGGGGAGGGAGATGCACTGTCAATGAGCCAGAGAGGAGAGGGAAGGATGATGAATGAGTTGAAGAAGCACAGCAGCATGGCAGAAGGAAAATACCTGATTATAGGAGTTGCCACAATACTCTAAGAAAAGGATGTCAAGTTTCCATTTAAAATTTTTATAATGTGTGATCCTAGTCCCAAACCTACAGTGAAGACTGTCATACACAAGCTTGAGTCAGTGCACCTTGGATAAAAGGGGACTAGGATTGTGCCCAGAAGGGTCATATGATGATGGAAAGGAACAGGAAAGAAAAGCCAAAGTGGCTCAGAAAATTTAATTGAAAGTAAGAATTCCGACCCAGAGGTTACTAAGAGAAAACCCCCTATAACCCCCTCCACACACATGCCTATTCACCACCAAGAACCTGGGTATGTTAGAAAAAAACACTAGACACAGCATTGTATGTTTCAAGGGTATTAAAAGTAATTAAAACTCAAAGAAATTGATACACAATGTTTATTCTGAGCAGTTATTCTATATGCATATAGGAAGACCATTCTGATTCTAAAAAAAAAAACAAATGGCTCCAAGTAGGCCAGTTACAATGAAGTTTACAAAAAGAATAGAAGATCAACCATTGGCTAATCTTAACATGATTGATTGAACCCGGCCCTCCCCCTTTTACTGAGATCAACTGATGTCACCTTACTAGATGATCTCTGGCCTGGCAGCTAAAAATTTGGCCCTCCACCCACCTGTACCATGAGACCTTTTGAAATTTAAATTAAGCAAGCCTAGAGTCTTTTTCATTAAATTGGGAAGTAATGGTTTTGCTATTGACTGCTCTACAAACAGGAAAGAAAAGAGTAGCAACTTTGGGTAGAAAAAAACAAAAACAAAAACAAAACAGATCAGCAAAGCCCCAGGCAGGATTAATTTAGGTCAGGATTTTTTAGGTTTGTAGATTAGAAAAGCTTCTTGAAATAATTAATTAGAAAAATTATTCCACAAGGGGTTCAAACTAACTGTACCTAAATCTTAAAGGGCAAGGTAGCTCAAGCAATTGGAGATCTTGGACCCATCGGAGAGCTAAAATCTGGATCTGCACTCTAAACTAAACACCAAAAAAAAAAAGACCCAAACCTGTTGCCAGTCGAGTCGATTCCAACTCACAGGGATTTTATAGGACAGAGTAGAATTGCACCATAGAGATTCCAAGAAGCAGCTGGTGGATTCGAACTGCCCACCTTTTGGTTAGCAGCTGCGCTTTTAACCACTACTGCACCACCAGTCTCTAAGCTAAACCCAGCACCCCAGAGCTCTTACTGTCACTCCAATAACAGCACAGTTCCAAATTCTTTTTCCCTTCCTTTTTCCTAAATGACTTCCAGAGCATTTCTCAAGAGATGGAAGAAAAGCCCCAGAAGAATAAAATCAGGTAGACTGAAGGTTTTGAGGCAGATCCCTGGGCAATTTCCCAATGCCTCAGGAGAAAAGTTCGTGGCTTCTAGTTCTTCTGGCAGAACCACTGTATGTGTAAGTATATTTACTTCCTGTTTTCCGTTAACATGGGAATAGGATGTAGAAATCTTCAGCTGTAACTGTTGATATTTAGAGCTTCTGACAAGTCAGATAATTTGAAGTATCTAGAAGTCAAAGTATATCATGCATTTTAGAGATCTCAAACCATAAGGAACTCTCCATTGTTAGAGACAAATTCTTATCTAAAGGCGGTTTCTGGTATTCCTTCAGGGACTTGTAATTAAAAAAAAAAAAAATTGTGGTTCTTTGCTGCAGCTCTGATGAGTATGGAATCTGATATGTAACCTAACAAACAGTGCTAAACCCTGCAGATTTGGCATCATCTGGATTTTCTTTAGGGTGTGTGACTACATCATTTCCATGATCAAAATTTCTCATTACGCATACACATCAGACTTCAGATTGACACACATGGGTCTGTTTCTTCGGTTTTTCTCAAAAACAAAAGACCAAACCCACTGCCGTCAAGTCAATTCCAATTCATAGGGACCCTATCAGACAGAGTAGAACTACCCCCTGGGGTTTCCAAGGAGAGGCTGGTGGATTTGAACTAGTCATCTTTTGGTTATTAGCCAAGCTCATAACTACTGTACCACCAGGGCTCCATTTCTCAAGGCAACCTATAATTCCCATCTCCCTCATAAACAGTTGCCAAGAACTTTGTGTTTATATTCTAAAGTATCATTTTGCTCTATTTTGCAAGGCATCTTGGTTCTCACAATAAGTTGGTCCCTGAAAAGTAGTAAACCAATTAGACATATGCAAATCAAATATGTATTAAATATAATCAGGAAACATCCTTTAATGAAATCCTAAGAAAAAAACAAAGAATTTTTATAATGTAAACATAGCCCATTAAGTCATTAGTTCTATAAGTTTGTGTGTAAGCAGACTTTCTTAAAGTCAGCGATACCTGTGTGCTTTAAAATGTGGTATTTACACTTGTCACCAAATAACTATTAAACTACGCATGATCTTCTTTTTTCTCCCATCTCAATTAAACCAGAAGTCTACAATCCAATAGCAAATTTCAGGTACACTAGTGTCTCATTGGCACTTCCTTTCTCCATGGAATGCCTTTCTAATTGGCTTAAATATAGACAAATTGTATCACAAAAGAAAAATGCCCATTACCATTAAACCCGGCACTCTGGGCTCTTAACATTAACAGAGAGGGAGGCTGGGCTGAGGAAGACTGACTCCTCTAAACCCCCAGTCTAGGATTAAATGTGCGCTAATTTATCATTCTATCTGTCTATAAAAGCATTCTGCTGCTGCCTCAGCCTTTATACTGCACAGAATCGTTCGTATATATTTCCCATTTGGGGTTTTGGGCAGAGTTCCGTTGAGGTCTGGTCCAGGAAACTCCCCTAGGGCTTTCAGGGTCATAAGTCCTGCAGGTTTATGATGGTTTGGTTTTAACTTCTGACTACACTGGGCAAGATTTTACATACCTGATGATAGCAAACCTTACTCTGGGCCAAAAAGCTCTGCAATCCAATTGGTGGTAAGTCCTGCTAATTCCCTAAAGTCTAGCAAGGAAGCTGAGAAGAAGGATAAAACACACAAAAAATAGAATTGTTGCTAGGCATATGGAACCTGGCCCTCTGAAAGTGTGAGAGGATTGACTTGCAAATGTGTATACTTGTGAATTTTTATGTAGAGAAGTGTGCCTTGTGAATTCCAAGGCCACACTGCACTTGATGATGAAACCTCCTAAAATCATTTTGCAAATCTTGAGGAATCAAAGACCTGAATCTTGGAAGTCATATCCAATAAAAAGAAACCATAGGATCAGCAAGAGCTTCTTGACTTTTGACAACATGCTTTCATTTTCCACAAAGAGTTTCCTGACTCTCCTTTTCCCTCCAAGCCTACCTATACTTCCAATAGGGTAAAGGGTCTTCAATGTTTAGAAATTCATTTTCTAAAAAATATCTTGGGTGGGGTTTACGGTTCTGGTCAGAGTACATCCCCAACCCATTGACTTTGTACTTGACCTTGTGAATTAACTGCTTTGACCAATGGACTATGAATGGAAGTGCCAGTGTGGCAGGTCTCAGCAGAGGCTTCAAGAGGTATTGTGTGTTTTTGTTCATATCTCTACAACTTCTATCCTCTGTCAGAAGGACAGTATGCTGCAGAGAGTGGCTGCCCCTTGAGCCTGGATTCTAGAACAAGAAGACATATAAAGTAGACATGAACCCAACCTCTAGCTTAAAAGCAACTCCAGCTGAGCTCAGCAAAGACAGCAAAGCTGTAGCTGATTTGTATACCTGTGAGTGAGAAACAGTGCTTGTTTTGCTAAGTAACTGAAATTTTAAAACCTTGACTTTTGATAGTTGCTCAAGCCTGGCGTCAAGATTTTGAGATCAACCGAGAGTCCAAGTCTCACAGAGAAACTCAAATAACATCAGGGAAAATTCCAGAACAAACCTGAGGCAACCTGGTTGCTTCAAACAGAGAAAGTGTGGACAAGACAGGATTCTTGGCATATCCTTTTCCATCCTGCAAGTGCAGGGCTCAACGTTCAGGGAAATTATGAAGGCTAGATAGCAACTGAGGACTTATCTCTTGGTGAGACAGTAGTGGCTAGAAGTAAACCCAAGAATCTTATTTGATTGTGAGTTTTCCCTTCTCTGCTTCATTCTCTTTGGCGGGGGGCGGGGGGGGTGGTGGTGGATGGAAGGGAGATGGATATAATACAGAAAAAATAAAGGGGAACAAAAAGCATTTAGGTAGTTCACAAATTCGACAATCAAACACAAACTGAGAGCATTCTGTACTTTGAGAACCTACGCATACAGACAGACATGAACATATGCATTTGTTCTTGCGCCTACACAAGAGCATTGTTTCAATGACTGGCTGCACAGCTTCAATGCCAACCCTGACAGAATGCCTAATGAGCATTCTCACATACGTAATACTCTACTGAGAGTTGTGTAGATGATGGCATATCAGTGAGCCCACAGACTACCACCAACTTCTCATTAGCACAACCCAACACCTAATTAGTTTAATACATTAAAAATTAGTATGTTGCCTCAGCAAAATGACTTTTAAAGACACTTCAAACTTTTTCTTTGTTCCTGCCACAGCCATATTGTTCTACTAAAACTCCTAAGGGCCAGGCTTGGAGTCCTGAGTCCTGATGAAAGAGTAGCAACAGAACAGAAGCAAATATACTAACATATGTCTTTTTATTCCACCCAGTCAAACTCATCCTGAGGCTCTTACACAAGTCACCAGTGTACAGGGCAGTCCATCAAAATGAGTCTTGACTGACACTTGTTAAATTCAGGTTTTGTAAAGCAAGTGTTAGGACTCTGCGGTCTTGGTTGCAGGACTTTGCCGGACTTCAGCAGCTCAAATGTTGGAGCCCAAGCCCTGTTCCCTTGCCAAACATTTGTCCACATGCTGTTCCCATGCAGCAGAGACTCAGCTCTGTCAACATCCCTGGGACTCTAGGAAGGCACTCCTCCTCCCATCCCACATGTGGGAAGTGTCCCCTGGTAGTGAAGTCATATTGGGCTGAATGCACGTGCTTGAAATGAGCTGTAGTGCCGATCCTCCAGAGAGGCAGAGAAATTGGTCAGCGTCCCACAGTAACTGACCCCTGAGCGGGGAAACACAATCTGCTCTCAGGGTTGTGTGGCTTTTCATTCAGGTGTTTCTAAGCTCTGCTATTAGATCATTATAATTTACAGAATCTCTCTGCATAAGGTGAATGGGTTAAAAGATCAGATGTTTTCATCAATGTAGTCTTTCTGTCAATGCAGGCTTTCCAGACAATGAGGAACACTGTTACATGAAACCAACTCCTCATTAGAAGTCTTCCTGCCTTAGAGAACTTGTCCTAATTGAATAGACCTTTCTTTCCTGTCATCTACACAATGCATTATCTACAAGTAATCAACATAACCATATTTTAAACTAAAGAGCTTTTTACTTTTAAGAAATGAAGACTGGGAGAAAGTTGAGTTTAAGACGACATCTGGCTTAGAAGCCCTTATTTAACCTCTCCCAACAATCCAACACAATACCTATAAAGACAGCGAAAAGAAAATGAAAACTTATGCCACCAGCAAAACCCAGAACTGAGTACAACCTGTTTTCAGAATCTAGGGTCAATTCCATTCACTGCAAAACAGATGAAATGGGATTAAAAACATAATCCATGACTTCTTGTGCTGTAACCACTGAAAATAGACCCCGCTTACCCTCTCCAACAAAAGTAGGCAGGAGGTAGGTAAGAAGACCTTGCCTACTGGCAGCATTTTATCTCTGGCTTAGAAATGCAATGTACCACTCAGATAACTGAGGGCCTCTCTCTATCTGGGTGGTGCTCTTTGAGGCCTGGTACCATCCTCAGTCCTCTTTTCATCCCTACTAATATCTCTCTTTTCTACATACAGTCAGAGATGGGAATTCCAAGAAAATATATGGAAGGTATAATCTCCCAAAGTAAGTCGCAATAGGAAAGGTTGCTTCCCAGAAGTCCTGTGAGCAGTGCATACTGGGAATGATAGCCTTTTGGGATTTCCATCAATTCAGAGCATCAGTGACAGGACGTAAGAGAAAGCAGTGATGATACGAATCTAATAGAAGCATACTTGAGATTTCTCAGCCTAGAAGTTGAGACTAGGTCTAGAAACTATGCGTGTTAACAGGCTGTTCAGCTGCTCATTTGAAAAATGAGATCAAAAGCAAGGCACATACCCTGCCTTTGGAAAACACTGTATTTCTGTATTTAAAACAAGATGGGTGGGGGAAAATAAATAACATCAGGCCTATAAAAATGCCAGACAAAGGAACAGGACTCTAAAACTAAAGACTTAGAGGATAAACCAAAATTTTAAAATTATTTATTACAGTAACCAGAAGGAAGTTTTAGAAAACCATCTTTTATCACCGGTAAGATATAGAGGAGCAAAAAAAATTATCGAGAATAGGCTAAAATGATAAAACAACAAATAAGATGGAATGGATGATGAGTAGGTAAGAGGGAGATAACAAAGAAACTAAATATTCAATAGCAGAATTTCAAATCTGCATTAGAAATAAATAAAAAATTCACAGTAACCAGAAATTAAATTAGTTTAAGATAGTAGCATGTAATAGATGCTCAATCAATATTTGTTGAATAAATGAAGGAGGTGGAAACTTAAAGGCTGTCATAAATGCAAAGGAATAGAACATAAAAATGGCAAAGGATGCAGAAAAGATGATAAATATGGAAATAAAGAACAGCAATATAAGAAATGTGGCTATTCTTGAGGTAGCAGTTAGAACAGTCGGGATGCAGGAAATAAGCACAGATATAATTTAAGAAAACTTTCCTTAACTGTATACACAGTTTATAGATGAAAAGATCTCATTTACCATTCAAGCAAAATCAATGAAAAGAGACTGTCTTCCACTGCATTTTATGGTCATAGGTAACAGTCAGTCACAGGGTAGGCACAAAGTTCAGTGAGTCAAGGTGGATATAAGCAGGGATGGAAAGGACTGAATAGAGGTGACACTAATGTTAGAAACCTAGACACATAAGGGAAAATAGCACCATATATAGAAGGATAAATGGGCATCCAGAATGTTGCTCTGGCAAAAACCTGTGAGTTTAGTTTGGGGCATGTATTTGGTTGTTTCATGATAATAATAGCTAACACTTACTGAGTATTAAGTACCTGCCAGTTACTGAGTTCAGTGCTTCTTATGCATTATCTCATTTCATCCTCATATAAACCTTATGAGACAGGAACTGTTATTGTCACCCCATTTTACAGAGGAAGAAATGCAGGCTCAGAGAAGTAAATAACCTCCCAAAATTAGACAACTCATAAGTGGATTCAGACCTGGGCAGGCTGTCTACAGCCCATTAACCTCCACAGTGTTTTCATTATTTATTGGCTAGAGTGTTCAAGGAGATTTTAGCTCCATAAGGCCAAGGACCATGTGTCTTTTGTTTATTATTATATCTAAAGTGCTGAACAGAGTGCCTGGAACATAGAAAATGCTCAGTAAATATTTGGTTGATGGAATGAATGAACGAGTGAGCGAGACAACTGCCTATTAGGGGGTTGACTTATGGAGAGGGAGAACTGTTATATAGTGTTATATAGCCAAGGAAGGAGAGGCATTTCCAGAAGGAAGAGATCGTTATTGGTGTCAGATGCAGTTAAAAAAAAAATTAAAAAAAAAAAAACAAAAAACCGGTTGCCGTTGAGTCCATTCCGACTTATAGTGACCCTATACAGAGAGGTCTAAAAGAACACTGAGAGAGCTATACTCGACCGAAAGAAAACATGAACTCATCAGTAGCTGCTGAGTTTGCCATTTTCCATTGGTGACTGTTACATGAGAAACTCAGGATGGGGAAGGAAGAATGTAAAGAAACAACTTGGCATGTCAACAGGATGCCTGGAATTGACACACTCCTCTCTAATCAATGGGTCTCAGCCACCCTGAGACCAGATCTGTGTGTGACTTCCCAGACCCCAGTGGAAGTGAGAATGTGCAGCAACGGGAGCTTATTGGTGATTTCCACTTTCATGGTTCGATAGGAAAAACTTTTTAGGAAATTACTGAACATCTGGAGAGGCAGCATAGGCAGTCTGCAAGAAATTGCAGGGTTAGTTGTGTTCCTGGGTGGGTAACTACACATTCCATGTTGTTAAGCACCTAAATTTAGTCCCCGGTTTCATGTTAGACATGATTTATTCTGCATTCCTCATTTTGCATCTCCCACAAATCAAATCATGCTACAGTCCACACTTAATTGGGGTTGAAATCCTTCCAAACATGTTTGGTGCTTGTTAGCTTCCTCTTTATTCAAGGTTAACCAAAAGACAATGGTGAAAATCTCCACCACCAGTCATGTAAAGGAAAATAGATGAAGTGCTAAAACAATAACACCCAGCGTTAGGACCATAACGAATACCATCAGTCAGACCGCTGGCAGGCTGGCCACACCTCCAGCTGGGAGGCTGTCAGGCCTCATCATCCTAGTAGGGCTGGGCGGGAGAAGAGGGTCAAAGGCAGGTCTCCCAAGAGGAGCCAATCACTGACTCATTGGTTGGTCCTCTTCCCCTTTAATTAGACTCCAGCATATGCATAACCAGGGGCTGGAGCTATTGGGGTAGCCTCACCTTGGTGGCTGTCCTGCAGCCTGCACAGGGAATAGGTTTCCAAGTTGGTGGGTGGGTGATGTCTGTGTGGGCATGGGTGTGGTGAAGTGGAAAGAAGATGAAGAACTTTGGAGTTAGATTCTTGTTTAATTCTGGTTCTGCTGCCTAAAAGCTGTAGGAGTTAGTCTCCCTGAGCCTCTGTTTTCTCAACTGTAAAATGAGGACATTTATAGTTATCTTGCAGAGTTATGAGGAGTCAATAAGATACAGAAAACACTTAGGGCTATAGTCAATACCAGAGCTCCTTGGAGTGGTGGACAATTTGTGCATGGCAACCTGGGAAAGAGTGTAGTGAAAAAATAACTAGTAAGAGAAACAGTGATGCTTAGAGAATCACCACTGGCCTTGGATTCAACATATGTGGGTTCATATCCTGGCCTGTCCACTTAGTGGTTGTGTGAGCATAGAGAGGATCCTTGAAGTACCCCCTCCCAGTCTATTGTCTCATCTATAAAATAGGGAGGAGTCTCCAAGTCGCACAAACAGTTAAGCGCTTGGCTACTAACTGAAAGGATATCAGTTTGAGTCCATCCAGAAGTGCCTTGGAAGAAAGTCCTGGCAATCTACTTCCTAAATATCACAGCCATTAAAAATCTTATAAAGCACAGCTCTACTCTGACGCTCATGGGATTGCCATGAGTCGGAACTGACTTGATGGCAACTGGTACCAGTTTATATGGTAGGGATAACAACAGGACCTACCTAGATGAGTTGATGTAGGATTAAACAAGATTGCATTTGTAAAGGGCTTTGTGTGATACCTGGCATATAAATAACCTGTTGCTATTGTTGAGTTGATTCCAACTCATGCCCACCCCGTGCATTATAGCATAGAATTGCTCCACAAGACTGTCTTGGCTGTAATCTTTTTTTTTTTTTTTAATTGTGCTTTAGGTGAAAGTTTGCAGCTCAAGTTAATTTCTCATACAAACATTTATACACATATTGTTATGTGACACTAGTTGCCATCCCTATAATGTGACAGCATACTCCTCCTTTCCAACCCAGGTTTTCTGAGTCCCTCCAACCATCTCCTGTCCCTTCCTGCCTTCTCATCCCGCCTCCAGACAGGAGCTGCCCATTTGGTTTCGTGTATCCGCTTGAACTAAGAAGCACACTCTTCATGAGTGTTATTTTATGTTTTATAGTCTAGTCTAATGCCTTCTCATCCCGCCTCCAGACAGGAGCTGCCCATTTGGTCTCGTGTATCCGCTTGAACTAAGAAGCACACTCTTCATGAGTGTTATTTTATGTTTTATAGTCTAGTCTAATCTTTGTCTGAAGAGTGGGCTTCAGGGATGGTTTTAGTTCTGGGTTAACAGAGCATCCGGCAGCCATGGCTTCGGGGATTCCTTCGGTCTCAGTCAGACCATTAAGTCTGATCTTTTCATGTGAATTTGAGTTCTCCTCCACACTTTTCTCCTATTCCATCAGGGACTCTCTGTTGTGTTCCCTGTCAAGGGAGTCATTGGTGGTAGCTAGTCACCATCTAGTCCTTCTGGTCTCAGGCTGATGGAGTCTCTGGCTGATGTGGCCCTTTTGTCTCTTGGGCTAATATTTTCCTTGTGTCTTTGGTGTTCTTCATTCTCCTTTGCTCCAGTTGGGTTGGGACCAATTGATGCATCTTAGATGGCCACTCGCAAGCTTCCAAGACCCCAGATGCCACTCATCAAAGTGGGATGCAGAACATTTTCTTAACAAGCTTTGTTATGCCAATTGACCTAGATGTCCCCTGAAAGCATGGTCCCCAGACCCCTGCCCCTGCTACTCTGTCCCTGGAAGTGTTTGGTTGTATTCAGGAAACTTCTTAGCTTTTGCTTTAATCCAGTTGTGCTCACTTCCCCTATATTGTGCGTTGTCCTTCCCTTCACCTAAGATGATTCTTGTCTACTATCTAGTTAGTGAATTCCCCTCTCCCTCCATCCCCACCCTCATAACCATCAAAGAATGTTTTCTTCTGTGTTTGAACCTTTTCTTGAGTTCTTATAATAGTGCCTTCATACAATATTTGTCTTTTTGTGACTGACTAAATTCACTCAGCATAACGCCCTCTAGATTTATCCATATTGTGAGATGTTTCTTGGATCCATCATTGTTCTTTATCGTTGCATAGTATTCCATTGTGTGTATGTACCATAATTTGTTTTTCCATTCGTCTGTTGATGGGCACTTAGGTTGTTTCCATCTTTTTGCTGTCGTGAACAGTGCTGCAATGAACATGGGTGTGTATATATCTATTTGTGTGGATTGCATGATACTTCTATTTCTAGCTTTTTAAGGAAGCACCAGATCAATTTTCAAAGTGGTTGTACCATTTTACATTCCAACCAGCAGTGCATAAGTTTTCCAGTCTCTCCACAACCTCTCCAACATTTATTATTTTGTGTTTTTTGGATTAGTGCTAGATTTGTTGGGGTGAAGTGGTATCTTATTGTAGTTTTGATTTGCATTTCTCTAATGGCTAATGATTGTGAGCATTTCCTCATGTGTCTGTTAGCCGCCTGAATGTCTTCTTTGGTGAAGTGTCTGTTCATATCCTTTGTCTTGGCTGTAATCTTAAAGGAAGCAGACAGCCATGCCTTCTGCAGTAAAACTGAGTGAGTTTGATAGAGTTTCGTAAATGAGCTATAAAATTTAAAATGATTAGCAAATACGGCTTGTTTTCACTTACATATGCTATTATACTACAGACATATCTTGGAGATATTATGGGGTTCAGTTCCAGACCACCGCAATAAAGTGAGTCACATGAATTTTTTTGTTTTCCAGTGCATATAAAAGTTATGTTTACATTATACTATAGCCTGTTAAGTGTGTAATAGCCTTATGTCTAAAACAAACAATGTACATACCTGTCATGGGTTGAATTGTGTCCCCAAAAATGTGTGTCAACTTGGCTGGGCCATGATTCTCAGTGGTTTGGCAGTTATGATGAAGTCTGGCAGTCGTATGATGATGTGATCACATCCATGATGAGATTTGATATAATGTGATCACCTCCATGACGTGATTTTCCTATATGCTGTAAATCCTACCTCTATGATGTTAATGAGGTGGGATTAGCAGCAGCTATGTTAATGAGGCAGGACTCAGTCTACAAGATTAGGTTGTGTCTTAAGTCAATCTCTTTTGAGATATAAAAGAGAGAAGTGAGGAGAGAGACTTGGGGACCTCACATCGCCAAGAAACAAGAGCCAGGAAAATAGTGCATCCTTTGGACCTGGGGTCCCTGTGCTGAGAAGCTTCTCAGGGGAAGATTGATGATAAGGACCTTCCTCCAGAGCCGACAGAGAGAAAAAGCTATTCTCTGGAGCTGGTGCCCTGAATTTGGACTTGCAGCCTACTAGACTGTGAAAGAAAAAATTTCTCTTTGTTAAAGCTATTATAGCAGCACTAGATAACTAAGACAATACCTTAGTTAAAAAATACTTCATTGCTAAAAATGCTAACCATCATCTAAGCCTCCAGCGAGTCGTAATCTTTTTGCTGGTGGAGGGTCTTGCCTCGATGTTGATGGCTGCTGACTGATCAGGGTGGTAGTTACTGAAGTCTGGGGAGGCTGTGGCAATCTCTTAAAATAAGAAAACAATGAAGTTTGCTGCATCAATTGATTTTTCCTTTCACAACAGATTTCTCCATAGCATGCAATGCTGTTTGATAGCATTTTACTCATGGTAGAACTTCTTTCAAAATTGGAGTCAATCCTCTCAAACCCTGTGGCTGCTTTACCAGCTATGTTTATGTAACGTTCTAAATCCTTTGTAACGTTCTAAATCCTTTGTTGTCCTTTCAATGATGTTCACAGCATCTTCACCAGGAGTAGATTCCATCTCAAGAAGCTACTTTCTTTGCTCATTCATAAGAAGCAACTCCCAATCTGTTCAAGTTTTATCATGAGATTGCAGCAATTCAGTCACATCTTCCGGCTTGACTTCTAATTCTAGTTCTCTTGCTATTTCCACCACATCTGCAGTTACTTCCTCCACTGAAGTCTTGAACCCCTCAGAGTCATCCATGACGGTTGGAATCAACTTCCAAATTCCAGTTAACGTTGATATTTTGTCCTCCTGCCATGAATCACAAATGTTCTTAATGGTGTCTAGAATGGTGAATCCTTTCCAGAAGACTTTCATTTCCATCAGAGGAATCACGATGTATGGCAGCTGTAGCTTTAAGAAATGTATTTCTTAAATAATAAGACTTGAAAGTTGAAATTACTTCTTGATCCATGGGCTGCAGAATGGATGTTGTGTTAGTAGGCATGAAAACAACATTAATCTCCTTGTACATCTCCATCAGAACTCTTGGGTGACCAGGTGCCTTGCCAGTGAGCAATAATGTTTTGAAAGGAATCTTTTTTTCTGAGCAGTAGGTCTCAACAGTAGGCTTAAAATATTTAGTAAACCATGTTGTAAAACCAGTGTGCTGTCATCTAGGATTTGTTGTTCCATTTACAGAGCACAGACAGAGTAGATTTAGCATACTTCTTAAAGGTGCTAGGATTTTCAGAATGGTAAATGAACATTGGCTTCAACTTAATGTCACATGCTGCATTAGCTCCTAACGAGAGAGTCAGTTTGTCCTTTGAAGCCAGGCATTGACTTCTCCTCTCTAGCTATGGAAGTCCTAGATGGCATCTTCTTCCAATATAAGGCTGTTTCATCTACATTGAAAATCTGTAGTTCAGTGTAGCCACTTTCATCAATTATCTTGGCTAGGTCTTCTGGATAACTTGCTGCAGCTTCTGCATAAGCACTTGCTGTTTCACCTTGCACTTTGATGTAGTGGAATTGGCTTCTTTCCTTAAATCTCATGAATCAACCTCTGTTAGCTTCAAACTTTTATTCTGCAGCTTTCTTGCCTCTCTCAACCTTCACAGAATTGAAGAGAGTTACTGCCTTGCTCTGGATTAGGCTTTGGCTTAATGGAATGTTGTGGCTCATTTGATCTTCTATCCAGACCACTAAAACTTTCTCCATACCAGCTATAAGACTTTTTCACTTTCTTATCATTCATGTGTTCACTGGAGTAGCACATTTAATTTTCTTTAAGAACTTCTCGTTTGCTAACCTGGCTAACTGTTTGGCAGAAGAGGCCTAGCTTTCGGCCTGTCTCGGCTTTTGACATGCTTTCCTCACTAAGCTTAATCATTTCTAGCTTTTGATTTAAAGTGAGAGTCGTTCAGCTCTTTCTTTCAGTTGAACATTTAGAAGCCATTGTAGGGTTATTAACTGGCCTCATTTCAGTACTGTCATGTCTCAGGGAATAGGGAGGCTCAAGGAGTGGGAGAGAGATGGGGGAACGGCCAGTCGGTGGAGTAGTCAGAACACACACAACATTTATCAATTAAGTTCAACATCTTTTATGGGTGTGGTTTGTGGTGCCCCAAAATAGTGATCACAGATGACTATAACGGATATAATAATAATGAAAAAGTTTGAAATATTGTGAGAATTACCAAAATGTGACACAGAGACACTAAGTGAGTACATGCTGTTAGAAAAATAGTGCCGATAGACTTGCTCAACACAGGGTTGCCACAAACCTTCAATTTGTAAAAAACGTAGTATCTGTGAAGTGCAATAAAGTGCAATAAAAATGACATATGCCTGTATCTATTTTATTAAACACATAAACATACAGTAATAAAATTTTGTATTATAATGATATATATTCTATTCCGTATATATTATTATATGTATTTCCTATGAGTAGTGGACCATGAATAAGGAAGACCAAAGAAGAACTGATGCATTTGAAGTATGGTGTTGGTGCAGAACATTGAATATACCCTGGACTGCCAAAAGAACGAACAAATCTGTCTTGGAAGAAGTACAGCCAGAACGCTCCAAAGAAGGAAGGGTGGTGAGTCTTCATCTCGTGTATTTTAGACATGTTATCAGTAAGGATCAGTCCCTGGAAAAGGACATCATGCTTAGCAAAGCAGAGGGTCAGTGAAAAAGAGGAAGAACCTCAATGAGATGGATTGACACAGCTGCTGCAACAATGGACTGAAGCATAACAACAACTATGAGGATGGTGCAGCACTGGGTGGTGTTTTGTTCTGTTGTACATGGGGTCGCTATGAGTCAGAACCAGCTCAATGGCACCTAACAAGAACAACAGCAACAAGTTGAAAGATATAAGCCTACATAGCCAGTTTAGGAAATCTTCCACATATGCTTGTTCAAGTGATTAAAATGATTAATAAATGTATGTGGGCCTAAAGATACATGCATATATTACAGTGACTTTCTAAAAATCCTTGTTTATTTTTATTTTTGAATAGTTACTATGTATCAGGCACTGAGCTATAAGCTTTGCATACATTATTTTAATAAATCCTCATATAGCCCTACTCAAAGGGTTATTTTATTACTATACTAATTACTATTAGACTCAGAAGGAATGAGGTCAGACTTTAAGTCTTGACTTTAGTCTATCTCCAGCCCCTCAAATAAAATATATTTGTTTGGAAATATTTCCCATGGTGAGATGAGCTACTCACTAATGACACCAACAGAGTATGGAATTTTCTTGGGGAATCGTTGAGTTAGAATCATGGTCATGTTGATGTATCTGGCCTGACAGAAAACTACCTTTTAAGAGAAAGGAGCCTCAGATACAAAATAATGTTGTGTTACTGGGCAGCACATGAAAAACTGACCAGGACACCCAATCTGCCTGGAAGAATTCCCAGAAGCACAGAGGAGAGGTGAGTGGCTAAGCGCCCAAGGCCCTTCTTCTTCTTGGCCCCTAGTACCAATCAGGAACCTCTAAGCCCTCATGGCAGATAGGCAAGAATGCCATTGAAGTTCAAGTTCTTGGCAGAATCAGTCTTCAGGGGAAAAAATAACTCAGTATTATTGCTGGTGCAGTTGCGAAGGTCATCCAGGGGAAAGTCTGAAACCACAGTATGTCAAGTGAAGTGATGAAGGGGAACTCTGAAGGGCAGTCCCAGGAGGCCAGATCTGACAGGCACCAATCTTGCAAAGCCCAGCCAGCACCAGCAAAGTGAGCCATGTGGGATCTGTGATTGCTGCCTTTCCCAGGGCTCTACGTGAATGCTGAAGACAGCCTTTTCCAACATGTCCAAAATTCAGTCATTTATGACCCCAACAGGTGTAAATAGATCAGACATGGCACATTTGGCAATAAACCAGAAAACCAAACCCATTGCTGTTGAGTCAATTCTGACTCATAGAGACCCTATAGGACAGAGTAGAACTGCCCCAGAGGGTTTCCAAGGAGCTCCTAGTGGATTAAAACTGCCGACATTTTGGTTAGCAGCGGAACTCTTAACCACTACACCACCAGGGTTAGCACCAATTATTGAACCAATCAACCAGGTATAGAATGATTTTTCTCATCTATCAGAAAAGGTTCTTAACATTTTTTCTTGATCAATATGAAAATTGTGATGCTCTTTGGGATCTGTGATATTTTTTTGTAACCAAAGGATGAGCTCTTCTGTTTGAACAGAAGAATGAGTCAAAAGCCCTTCCTTATTTTCATACAGATCTAATCATCACGAATCATTCAAGAGACTAAGACAAACCTGTCAAGGGGCAAAGATAATTGATAGAAGTGTGTATGCTCACGTATCAATGCAATGATGCGATGATGTTCAAAAGAGACCTATTCTATTTCTGCCTTTTCTGCCTTGTGCACTGGTTTTAAAACATCTCTTGGAGTTGGATATGGAGTGAGGCAAAACTGAAAAAAGTACAGGAATGGTGGGGGGTGGGGTACAAATGCAGCAGAAGTAGACAAGAAAGAGAGAGAAGGCAGGTGGGTAAGTAAAACAGAACACAGGCCAGCGGAGAATCTGGCTTGTCCCTCCACCCCACCTCATTCCCTCCTTCAGCCCCTTTCTTGCTGATCAGCATCCTGGGGGTGAAGGGACAGCTGTCTCATGCCTCTCAGCAGCTAAATTTTTGCCCTAACTACTCCATCTCCTCAGGCCAAATTTCCTCCTGGCTTCACTTTCTCTTCAACCATTGCTCCTCAATAGAAATCAAGAAAAAAAGTAGGATTTTAGATATCTGCAAAGGGGAAAAATCTTCTCAAAATCCACATCAAGCCCTGGAGCTCACCCAGGAGGTGAAGTTGTAAGGTTCTCAGAAATTCACACTAAGTGGAAAATGTGAGGTCATTGTTGCTGACACATGTTCAAACAAACTGCTAAAGAACCCACAACGTTTGCTTCTCCTTATGGGGCAGGCAAGAGGCTCCGTGGCCCAATCCCCACTCACCTCTGTTGTCTTCTCCAATCTGCTCTTGTCATTTTACAATCAGCTACTCTCAAGCCACAATAATACTGAACAAATTGTGCTATTTCTTGTCACAATGCCTGTGAATCCATCCATCTCCTTCCGATCTGACTTCAACCTGGTAGACGCTTACCTTTAAAAATCGTGCCCTGATGCCACCTCCTCTGTCAAGTTTGATGTGATCCTCACATTCTACCCAAAGGAGCTACCTCAAACCTCTCACTTACAGCTAGCTTTGTGTTTCTCACACCATATTATAATTTGTGTTAGGGTTCCCTAAAGAAACAGAACAGTGAGTTGCTGTCAAATTGACTCCAACTCATGACAACCCTAAGTGTCTCCCAAACTGCAAATGCTTGGAGGATCAAGCCCACCCAGAGGCACCTAGGAATAAAGGCCTGGAGATCTGCTCCTGAAACATCACACAGAAGGATGGCAACTGGTTTAACAGAGAGAAGAACTCAGGTCCTCTGAGGAGATTGCCTACAGCCCCCAGCTAATCCATCCCCTCAATGCCTTCAGGCTACAGAAAAATTGGATACAAAGCTACACTAATCCCTGAAACTGCAGGGGAGAGAGAGAGAAAAGTAGGTGTAGAGAAAGAAGGAAGAGTAGCAAGGAGTATGTACTCATACCTCTCAGCAAATAGAAGATCTGGTTGGAACTGTCTATATCATATGTTAAATATAAACAAGAAAGGAACTAGCATGCAACTGTGCAAACACACTGTTGTTGTTAGGTGATATCAGGTTGATTTTCAACTCACAGCAACCCAATGTGACAAAGCAGAACTTCCCCATAGGATTTTCTAGGCTGTAATCTTTTGGGGAACAGATTGCTAGGTCTTTTTCCCATAGAGCCACTGGGTGAGTTTGAACCATCAACATTTTGGTTAGTGTGTCAAGCACTTAATTGTTATGCCACCAGGGCTCCTGGTCAGAGCTGCCTACATTATACATTAAATAAAAACAAGAATAGCAGAACTAACATGGCAACTATATAACACACACTAGAAAGAATGAAGAAAAAGAAAAAAGAAACAAAGGAAAATAGCAGGCCAAAGACAGATAATGAACCAAGTCACAAAGAAAATCTATCCCAAGAAATAGAATAATACTGCTTGGAAATGCTTTGCGATAGAATACTTTTAAAGTGCCTGAATTAAATAAAGGAAGATAATAAAACTATAGAATCAGTTGAAGATGCACACTGCAAAACTAAGGAAACAAATTGATTACCAAAATGAGAATATAACATAACTAAAAAAATAAATGTCATAGCAAAGAACAAAATAAATAAGGCTGGATGCAGTAACTTGAAAGAAAGACTTGAAGTAATCAGTGAATATAGATGAAAAAGACAGAGAATACAGAGATTACAGCCAAGTTGCTGTTCAAGAAGAAAGATCACAAGAAGGTTTTATTGAAAACACTCATAAAATATAGCAATCATGAACCCTTCTTGAAAGACCTACTTGATGATGAAATCTAACTAATCAAGAGATGAATCAAAATAGATCATTCAGAAAAGGGGAAGCTATAGTAAAAGAATTGGTGGTAAACGTTAAATTTGTTTAAATATAAAATTAAGACTAAAAACTGGAGAAATTGTGTTTACCAGACAGAATATAAATAAATATGTAAACTTCGAAAAAAATCATTACTGCCTTTGATGCTGTAACAAACTAACCTGATATTCTGCTAGTTTATAATAACAAACATTTATACCTTGCTCACACTGGATGAGGGCTGTGAATCAGCTGCAGCTCTATTGGGTTCATTTCCATGTGTTTTCTCTTTGCTGAATCCAGACTGAAAAAGTAGCCTCTCTTTGGAATATGCTGTTTTCATTGGGGAGGGCTAAACCAAGGGGTCTCAAGCCAAAGTGCACACTCCTATTAAAACCTGTTGCTTAGAAGAAACAAACATCATGTCTAATCACATCTCATTGTCCAAAAGAGATCACTTGGCCGAGCCCAAAGTCATTGAGGTAGGATTTAAGTAACTAAAATTGGGACTTGAGGTAGGGGAGGTAGAAGAAATGGAAAAATATCTTTTCTATCAGGGAATCAATTGATACTTTATGAAGTCAAAAAGTGTTGTTACAAACAAAACATAGTGTTTTCAACATCCTAATATTTTGAGCTCCCCCCCTTAACTTTCAAGGAATCCTATACGAACTAACGTTTCTTGTGATAAATAATTACATGAAGTACAGCAGTTCCTATAGTATTGCTTCAGCATCATTTTTCCTATATAAAATTCAAGTAAAATCAAGTATAATCCTTTTTATTTAAATATGGCATATATAGTGTGATTCCATTTTAATAACATTATTTCTGTCTATTCATCCATCTGTCTGGAAACCCTGGTGGTGTAGTGGTTAAGAGTTCGGCTGCTAACCAAAAGGTTGGCAGTTCGAATCCACCAGGTACTCCTTGGAAACCCTGCAGGGCAGTTCTACCCTGTCCTATAGGGTTGATATGAGTCAGAATTGACTCTACAGCAACAGGTTTTTTTTTTTTTTTTAATCCATCCATCCATCTATCTGTGATTGCCCATTGAGATATGCCTAGAATGAGGTTCACCAACTGTTAACAGAGGTTATTTGTGGGTGATGGTATTTGGTATGGTTTGTTGCTTTCTTCTTTTATATTATTTTTTTATATAATAAGCATTTATCACTTTTATAAATGAAATAGTTACTACCATAAAAATGCAACCAAATGCCAAGTATACGAATGTAGCAAGTATATATCTCACTCACTACTCAGAAATTATAAAATTAAAAAAAATTTTATCAAACAAAATCTAATTTATTTCTCAGATGGCCATAATTTTCAGGAATCTGTGTCAACATCGTAGAAGGTTATTTGTATTGGGGGTGGGGTGGGGACTTCTTGTCCTCGACTCATCCCTCTAAGCTGGCTGTCCTGCCATAGCCTTTGTTCATGTCCACATGGTCCATTTAGTCTGGTGGTTTTCTTTTCTCTTTCTACTCCACATTGGAGGCACACAAATTCCCGGTGAGGCTGCCTGTTGCATCATCTGCCTAAATGCAGCAGGGAGCAATTTCCTCCCTGGTGTCTTGACAGCACCCTGGGGCTCTACTCCAGAAGAAGGAACAAAGCTATGTCCGCCTATAAAGACACCTCCATCCCCCTGCACTCGCCAATACGGATGAGAAGTTAAACAAACAATAGTGTGAGACCTGAGTCTCATCTTGTCCAGTCCCAGGCACAGACCAGGAAACACCAAGCCTCTGGTAATCTCATTCCTCTGTCTCCAGCCCTGCCCCGATTCTTGGGATATTTTCTAGTCCAGGTACACTGGGAGGAAGGAAGCCACTCTTGCTTGCTTCTTAAAGCAAGTATCTGTAAAGTTATCATCTGAGGTCCCTGAGTGATGCATCTTCTCTCTTGAGGTTTGCGTCTGACGCACCTAGCATAATCTTGTTTACCACTTGCCCTCAAGTCTATCCTGACTTACAGCAACCCCGTGTGTGTCAGAGAACTGTGCTCCATAGGCTTTTGAACGGCTGATTTTTTCTGAAGTAGATCACCGGGCCTTTCATCTGAGGTGCCTCTTGGTGGATTCCAACCTCCAACTTTTTGGTTAGCAGCTGAGCATGTTAACCATTTGTACCACCTGGGGACTCCCTGTTAATATGCTTAGGTTTTTGGGATCCACAGCCAGGGAAGTTTTCAGTCTTGTTGCATCCCTCCTCTGAGACTATCTGCTTGCTTGAACAGGAATGAGAGAAAGGGAAAAATAGCTAAAAGAAGGTGAGGGAAAACCCATTGGTTAACAGCTCAAAAGTATTTGTTTGCCACTTTAGCACTGAATTCAAGAACTCTGTGATCTCAACCCAGAAGACAGTGTACATGCCAGATTACAGACTATTATTCTTGCTTTTGGAAAGGAGATGTTCACAGCTGGTGATGAAGAGGTCAAGAGTGAGAGTGATTTGCTGGAAGGCTGTTCTCAGTTTGCCTCTAAAACCAAGAGAAGCATACTTTGTCTTATTCTCCAACATGTCAAGTGCTCTGCAGACCAAGAGAATGCTGGCGAAGGGTCTGAAATATTGGAGAGCGAGCACGATGCTGGAGCAGGCCAACAAGAAGATTTATGGCTACTGGGATACTACAACCTGACAAACTTTCATCCAGAGAGAAGGCCGGAGGGGGAAAAGAAAAGGAACAACAGCACTGCAAAGGGGAAAAGGAAATGTGTTCATAAAGAGGAAGCAAGAAAGAAGGCAATTATAGATCTGAATTTAACTTGAGAAAATTGTTCTGGATCAACAAGTGTAATGCAGAATAAGTAAAATGATGTCCAGGTCTTTCCTGAGACTTAAAGGGATATGTGCATAGTGTGTGAAGGATGACTCATTCAATGTGCACAAAATTTTGAAAACACCTTTGCTTTCTACTGGCACATTAATCATAAGGTCATTTAAAATGAAGGGAACATCTGCTGAAATACATGAGTATCCAAAATTGTCCATGGAGAGCTTATATGCCCCAGATGACACATCTTGTTGCTTAACTACTGGGGACTTTTTCCGTATTCCTACAGGGAATCACTATAGTATATCGTGTTTCCCAAACAAGTATTTTTGTTTTTATTTTTAATTCAGCTAAAATGGGAAAGGTCATAAAAATCCTTGTTGACAACAAAAAATCTCACAGATAAACGAAGCTTAAAAAATGTAAAAATCTAGGAGTATTTTCCTGAGGCTGATTTTATGTGTCTGAAATGAGTATTTTATTAAATTGTATTTGTTTATACCCCAATTCCAAAAGAATGTGAGGCATGTAATATGCACAATGTATGCAGTTGTGACATAAACATTGGCAAACCCCCACAATATAGGTCTATTGTTTTCCTTGATACTCATAACCAGAAGGTCAAGTTACCAAAATCTCCAACTCCTACTAATTGAAATGAAGAACTTCTGCTGTTGTCAGAAGGAAGAATGTTAAAATGTATCTTGCCACTGATTTTAGGTCTTTTCTGAATATCAGTATCAAATGCTTAATGGCTAAATTATGTACAAAGAGTGAAATGAATTATAGTTTACTTAAAGTTTTGAATGCCTTTGCGAGAACTATTGAATGGCAACTGCCTCCTTGTCATTTCTAATCATTTTCTTCCCAGTACTATCTGTGGATTCAGTGCTACACTGACAAGCTAAATGACACTTCAGTCTGTGATATGGCCTTAACCTTTCAGTAATTTCCAGGCAAAAGAACTGTATTATATCATTTAGTATATTCTAATAAGTTTCATTTTAAGAAGTGTCATTTGAAGAAGTTTACAAAGAGCCAAATGCTCAATTTTCGTAAATAAATTTAATCCTGAAGCAAGAGCTCATATATTTTATTTAGCAAAGTATCCCCAGAATTTTCAGCCAGGGCTTCAAACCAGTTCATTCTGATTCAAACCCCTGCTGACAATTTGCATTTCTAACAAGTTCCCAGGTGATGCTAATGCTGCTGGTTAGGGACCAATTCTGAGAACCACTAGCTGAGCTGTGGTCTCAAAATTTATTATACGCAAAAATCACCTGGGGATCTTGTTAAAATGTAGGTTCTGATTCGGTATATCTGGGGTAGAAATTAAATTGTCAGCAGGGGTTCAAACCGGAATAAACCGGTTCAAAGCCCTGTTTTCAGCTACCTTTAATTTTTTTTTTTTTTTTAGCATTATTTTTGAAGTGGCTCTTTTCTTTCACAAAGATCACAATATTCTCTTATGCTTTATTTTATCCTCCATCCTGAAGATCAGGAACTACTTTATTAGAAACAGGGAGCCCTGGTGGCGCAGTGGTTAAGCACTTGGCTGCTAACCAAAAGATCAGCAGTTCAAATCCACCAGCTGCTCCATGGGAGAAACATCTGCAAATCTGCTTCCATAAAGATTGCAGCCTTGGAAACCTTATGGGGAGGTTCTACTTTGTCCTACAGGGTCACTATTAGTCAGAATCAACTCAACTGCAACTGGTTTGGTTTTTGTTTGTTTGTTTTTATTAGAAACATGTTTCATACGACGATCTCAGGAAATTTTAGAAATTTGGATGACCAAATTATATGCACTGGACAGATTATAAGAATGTCATTTACTACTTATATGGTTCCTTGTTGGTGCTATGAACATATTGCCGTTTTACTAGAGCTCCAATGGACATGATCTTTGGAATTCATCTTGATACTTATAAAAGACTGGTACCTGGATAACAAGTGTGATCTTTACTTTACGGAGCAGAAACCGCGCATCTACCTAATTCTGTTCCTAAATATATCTGATTTTTAAGTTACAGCCCTCGTGCTACAAACAAGGCACTTCCTCTGTTTCTATTTTGAGATTAAATGGATAATGAAAAGAGTCTTTTCTAGTTCAGTCCTATGCTATAGAATTCCACTATTTCTTAATCAACCCTAAATTGTTCACTGGTTTTATATACTACATAAGAATGAGAGTATATTTCTTGGTATTTAGCCGCCCAACCTCCTGAACACATTGCCTAATCAAATCAATATGTTCTGTTCATAGATGCTCTTTATATCTGGGTGGGGACCATCTCCCCAAAGTTCAAGTCTGAGGTCACATGCCTCTGTTTAAACCAGAAGGACTGAGGGCCTGGCAGGAGGTGGGGGATGGACGGGGTGAGCCACAGGCATTTAGGGTGTTGGGGCTGCCTTCCTGTGCCCGAGAATTTCATGTTATATCTGATACTACAGGGAGCTTTTTAAAGAATGAACGAGACTTCCCATATATACGTCAACTGCTGAGCATTTGCCATGATTCTGTGTTGAAACAGAAAACACAGACCCACAAGCGTATACAACTAATAGTAAAATTGGTTTTCCCAGGGGCTGGCAAAAGGAACACTGTAATTGGGAACATTGCAGGGGTGTATAAGATGAGCATTCTATGCTGGAAAGCATTAAGCAGGGGGTTATACAGTATGTGAAATTCGGCATGGTTATTCTTTATGCTCCTTCATGAAGAAAGAAACTGTTACATCATTTTCCCAAGGGACAAATCACCCATTTGGGCAAAAAGAACCACACCATATCTTTTCTGAGCTAGTGAAGAGGGAGGAATGCTTTTTTTTTTTTTCCTGTAAAAGTGTGCTTTCAGACCTAATCTTTAAGAGGGTTATTTCTTTCTTGTAACTTGTATGACCTACATAGCATTGAATTCTCACTTTATGAAAGGAACATTACCAAATGCATACTTGAGTCTCAAGGAGATATGGGACACTGACTTTGAAATAAAACAAGTGAATGGCATTCCCTTCAGGCCCATGGGCAAGAGAGAGGCTTGGTAATGTTGTGGGAGCCATTTTGTAGGCAGGTGTGAGCCAACTTCCCAATAGGGAAGTTCCACATCAGAGACCCCAGCATCACACCTGGAACTAATTGGCCTCCTTTTTGGCAAATTCAATAACTAGGCCAAAGATTAAATAGACCATAGAGACTGTACAACCACTTCCGTTTCTAAGTGCCTCAACCCCAGGGCAGGAAGAGGGGATGCTGGGAGGTGGCCCAGAGAAAGTGTTGCCCCACTGGCCCGCACCTGCACCAGCACCAGGAACTCACGAAACACACTTCAGTTTCCAAAAGCCCAAAAAATAAATGCCTGTGGATTGTGTTAATGATTTCTTTCAGGGTAGCAAATTATATTTTTCCCCACTCTGTACTGAGAACATTTGCTTTTAAAAGAATGGAAGTACGTAAATACAAACTAATATTTTCAGTAACATTGCATATGCTGGAGAAGGTGGTACGTAAAAAGTGAAGACTGATTTTATTAAGAACATAGGTTATTTTTAAATAACTTGTTTTTTTTTTTCATTTTAAAGGTTATGGTATTTTCCTTTCAATTTACGTGAGTAAAATTAATGTATTTTTTAAAATTATATTCATTTGTCATCTTGTCAACCAATATTTCCTGTATGCCTGCCATGTGCCATTCTCCCTTTGGGACTCTGAGCATACAAAGGATACATAAGAAGACCTTGCCTTTAGGAACTCACAGTCTGAGGTGTGAGACAGATTAATAAGCAGATAATTACAATCAAGTGTTATATAGTTGGTAAATGGAAACACAGGGCCCTCTGTGACTACAGAAGGATGTTGGGGTGGGAAGAAGCAAAAGTTATGTGTTTGTTTGTTTTAGAGTCTGGGATGCCCAGACTCAGGATGCCCACCCCTCTGCCAGTCCATGCTACTCCCTCTGTCTGGAATGTTCTGGTTAATGAACCTGAAGAAGGGAGCTGGGCCAGTACAGAGAACAGAGGAGTGAATGGGTGGGGCACTGAGTTCAAGGGGAAAGTTATTAGCGATAAGGCTGCAGGATTTAGTGGAAGCCAAGTCACGAAGAGCTGGGCATGTCATACAACAGAGGTTGGATTTACCCTGGAGGAAATAAAAAGCCTTTGAAGTCCTTTAAGCCAGAGAATGCCAATAACGGCTTGCTGTGTTAAAAAACATCATCTGCCTTCATTGAAAATGAGCCCTAGTGATGCAATGGTTAAAGTGCTCAGCTGCTAACCAAAAGTTCAGCAGTTTGAACCCACAAGCTGCTCCGCAAGAGAAAGATGAAGCAGTCTGCTTCTGTAAAGATTTATAGCCTTCGAAACCCTATGGAGAAGTTCTACTCTGTCCTTTAGCGTCACTATGAATTGGATAGACTCAACAGCAGTGGGTTTGGTTTGGTTTTGGTTTCAGTGAGAAGGATGATTAGGAGGGTGAGGGACTAAAGTCAGCAGAATGGGCATGAGGCTGAGGCCATAACTTTTTGCAAGATGACATGGATCTGAACTGGGAGTGAGGGCAGAAGGTCAGGGACTAAGTTCAGAGACATTCGATCAGAAGACAAAATGGTTGAAGGTTAGGGAGAGAAAAGAGGCTAGAATCCCTGAGACCTTGGGGATGGATGAGGTCACCCAGGGGAGGATAGAAATAGAAAAAAGGGCCATGGGCAGAACACAGGCAACAAAACATCTCAAGGGTGACTACAGGTGCAAGAGCTCTCAAAGGTGACTGAGAAATGGCCAGAGTAGGAGGAAAACCAGGGCAGCGTAGGGGAGGCCAGGACAGGAGAGAACCTTAAGAAGTGAGTGAGTGACTGGAGCAAATCCTGGAGAGAGGTCAAGTCAGACAAGGCTGACACAGCCCCCTGGATTCAGAAGCCAGATTAGAAGGGGTTAGGAATGGTTAATGGGTGATAATTATGCTCGTTTTTCAAGAAACCTGTGGAGGAAAGATATAGAATGGACATACTATGGTGTCCAGTTGCCATGGAGTTGATCCTAACTCAAGGAAACCCCACGTGTGTCGGAGTAGAACTGTGCTCCATAGGGTATTAGTGGTGGATTTTGTGGAAGTAGATTGCCAGGCTTTTCTTCTGAGGCACCTTTGGGTGATTTGAACCTCCAACCTTTCAGTTAGCAGTTGAGCACATTCACCATTTTACCACCTAGGGACTCCATCAGATACACAATTAGGCAGGGATTTTGTTGAGTTTTCATTTGTAAGTTTGTTTCGACATGGAAAATGTAGGATGTTTAAAAGCTGAGAGTATAGGACCAGTAAGAGGAAGAGATTATGGATATAGAAAGACAATGAGAGGAAAGCTAGGCTCTGACAGCAATAAGGGACAGGAAGTTGCAATGTTGAAAGATGGTTTTTTTAAATATATTTTCCATTCCTTTCCCCCACCTGCAAGGCAGCAGAGAAGGCTTTCTATACTCACTGTCCTCAGTGGAAAAACTCAGCTATCAGTTTCAAAATAGCGCTTCTCAAGTCCTGGCTAAGGCAAGTGAAGATCGAGTGCTTTTAATTTGTAAGAGCTGGGGCTTTTTGAAGGAAAAAAGCATGAGCTGGAGGATACAAGCCAGGCTTGGAAAAGTAGGGCATAAGGCCTATAAAATCAGAGTGGGGAAGGAGCAGAATAGGATGTAAAAGTAAGCTTTCCCATCATACGGGAAGGAGGTAAAAATCCTTCCTTAGTTGAGGGGAAACCTTGAAGAGGACCAAGAAAAGGAAGCAAGAAGGTGGGCCAGCTCGGTGCCTCACTCCTCGAGGTGAAAACAAGCCAGAGATGGAGACAGGCTAGAAATGCCCAGATGGCTTAGGGAACTGAAATTAGCAGGGGATTGTTCCTGAAGTTCACCTTACCTCAGCCTCCCTGCCGGGGGATCTAATCCCAGTCTCCCACATGACAGGCAGGGATACTCACCACTATTTGGAAGGAGCCCTGGTGCCACAGTGGTTAAGCACTGGGCAGCTAACCAAAAGGCTGGTGGTTCAAATGCACAGGAGAAAAACGTGGCAGTCTTCTTTCATAAAGATTTATGGCCTTAGAAACCCTATGGGGCAGTTCTGCTCTGTCCTATAGGGTCGCTGAGTCAGAATCGACACAATGGCAATGGGTTTGGCTTATTTTTTTTGGTTTTGTTCCTGGAGGAAGTCCCTGGGTAGTCCAAATGGTAATGTGCTTGGCTACTAACTGAAAAGTTGGAGGTTTGAGTCCACCCAGAGATGCCTTGGAAGAAAGGTCTGGCAATCTACTTCCAAAAAAAATCAGCCTTTGAAAACCCTATGGAGCACAGTTCAACTTTGACACACATAGGGTCACAATGAGTCAGAATCGGTGGATTGCAACATAAAAAACTTCCCAACACTGATGGGCTCTGATGGGTAATTCTCACCTGAGGTTTCTCATACAGTTCCTGTCAGATGGCAGGTTGGGGCTGCAGTCACTGCAAGGCTGGGTTCCCAGGAGAGGATGGTTGGACCAGCTGGGGACCAAGTGAGCATCTGTCTTAGGCTGGGTTCTCTGGAGAAGCAAAACTAGTGAAGCATATATATGTATGTATGCATATATATATATATGTATGTATATTTATGTATGCATATATATATATGTATATTTATGTATGCATATATATATATATATATATATATATGTAGAGAGAGAGGGAGATGTATCTCAAGGACATGGCTCATGCAGTTGTAGAAGCTGGCAAGTCCCAAGTCCATGGGTCAGGCGTCAGGCTGGAGGCTTCTCCTGACTCACTCAGATGCAGGGGCTGACAAACCCAAGATTGGCAGGTAAGATGGCAGGCTGCTGGCTCTCAGGCTGTGGAGGCCTATGAATCTCAAGATTGGCAGACAAGACAGCAGGCTGAGGGCTCAAGTCCCAAGAACTGGAAATCAGATAATGATGAGCTGGATTCAGGATCCAGAGTGAGCAAAAGCCAGCAAGCTTTGCCATAATGTCCGTGTATATGGGATGCAGGCCACATCCCTGAGGAAACTCCCTTTACAACTGAATGGCTGATCACATCATATCACATCATGGAGGTGATTACGTTATATCACAAAATGGAGGATAACTACATCATTACATACCGCCAAATCACTGAGAATCATGGCCTAGCCAAGTTGACACAACCTTAAACATCACAGCATCTCTCCTCTGACAGGGCTCACCTTTCTCAGAGAAAATGATACGATTTGTTTTTGAAACGTGAGTATTCATTTCTCTGGAGGTAGCATTAGGTGAGGAGCGCTGGTGGCGCAATGGTTAAATGTTCAGCTGCTAACCAAAAGGTCGACGATTCGAACCCATCAGCCGCTCTGGGTAGAAAAGACCTGGAGAATGGCTTCCGTAAAGATTATAGCATAGGAAACCCTATGAGGCAGTTCTACTCTGTCCTACAGGGTCGCTCTGAGTGGGAATAGACTCAATGGCACACAGCAACAGCATTAGGTGACTGGGGATAATTGTAAACTTAATTTGATTGGCTAGTAGGTGGGGCGGAGCAGAGCACAGGCCTGAGAAGTCCAGTGGAGGCAGCATATAGGAACTCGCATTTCAGAGGTGGAGACCTAAGATTCCTCTGGCTGCTTTGCCACTTCCTTAGCTCTCCGATTACACAGCATAGGGAGCAGATTCTTATCTTTCTAAGTGTCATTTTCCCATCTCTAGAACAGCATGAATAATGCCTGTCTTGCAGTGTTTGTGGACTAAGGAAGATAAGGAAGTGTTTATTGCAATGCCTTGTGTTTAGATGATGCCAGTTAAGTGCTCAATGGGTTCATTGCAGGAGGAAGTGTTTCAGGAGCCTACACGCAGCCCAACAAATAAGAAATCCTGGTGCTGAGAAATTCGGTTGCTTCCAGGATCTCTGGCAATGGCTAGAATCAAACATTCCTTTTACTGTTTTAGCCCAATGGGGGAGAACACACTTTTGGTGAGCAAACTTGTTTTTGGATATGTATTTCTACCTGCATCAATGTCCTTGTGGGGTGTCCAAAAGAAACTCAGGGCCGTGGCTTATTCTGGTGCCTTGTATGTGGGGTTCTTTTTTACTACAGCACTGGAAGTGTCTCTCCACTCTGTGTGTTTGGCTCTGGAGAAGGGGAGGCTAGGATCACAGCTGGCTCTAAGTGGGTGTGTGCTGGGCATGCCCACTGCTGGTCCTTTGTATGTAGTACCTCTCCCATAAACTGTCAGATCTTTCAGTGACAGCTAAATACAGGCTTTGTACATGTGTTAAAAATCAGGCATACCAGGCGCAGCTCGGATTTCATCTCACTGAATCACCTTCTGCGCTGGTCCTTAGGAAGAGGGCCACAACCTCAAACACAGATTAAGTTGCTTTAAGGTAGAATTACAGGACAGGGGGCCTGGCTGGGGAAATGGGCTTAGGATTTAAGGGCATCAGAGAGGATCTACTGCTTGACTGTTTCAAGAAATACAGATATTGGCAAGCAGTTTGCTTTTTTTTGTTAGTATCTTTGTGGGGCTTTAAAACTCAAGCTGGATAGGCAGCAACAATTTATTATCTCCATCAATGTTAAAGCCGGGGACAATCCCTCTACCCAAGTGACAGGAAAGCATCCAGAACTAATTTGAGTCCCCAGGCAGATTTAGAAAATTATCATGCCTCAACAGGGGGTAGAGTGGAATATATCTGCTTTTGGCCCACTTTGGAAGATGATCTCTTCCCACCACAAATAAACAGATGACAGTAAGTGCAGGCCAGGGGTGGAGAGAGCCTGACTAGGTAATTTTAGCCACTGACATGGAGACATTTTTGCTGCTCAACAAGATCAAGGCTAAACTTGGAGTGGGCAGAGTTCCCGAGCATCTTCTGTGGGTCAAGCACGCAGTTTGGTGATCAGTCAGGAGGGCAATGAGCACAGAGGCTGTGTCCCCTTTAGCCAGGCTATGCACCTCTGTCACGCTGTTTACAATAAGAAGTGTTTGTGTGTGTCTCCTTCCTCCAAGGGAAAGGGCATTATTATTATTATTATTATTTTTAATTGGCTTTATATTTTTAGAGGACATTTTTTAAAACAACAAGCAAATATCCTTGGCCAAATTTGGACTATAAGGTCAAGGAATAAAATCATAAGCAATTTTAAGTGGAGATTGACATATTGTTGTTGTGTGCAGAGCAGAACTGTTTATAGGGTTTAAAAGGCTGTGGCCTTTTAAAAGCAGATCACCAGGCCTGTCTTCTGAGGCACCTCTGGGTAGGTTTGAGCCACAAACTTTCGGGTAGTAGTAGAGCGCTTGTCTGTTTCTGCCACACAGGGACTCATGAAATAGAGGTAGAGTCAATCAATTAATCTGAAAATAGATGAAAAGAACATATAAGATCATTTCACAATTATTTCATGTATCTGTAACTATGTGCTTAGCTGTGATTTCTAAAATTATTTTATCTGAGTCATAAACAGATGAAAATGGATTTCCCAAGGTAATTAACCAAATAACGTGACTACCAAGAAATGAAGCAAAGTTTAGGCCACGTTAAAAGAGACATAGACACTAGAAAGAGGAAGGTGATGGTATTGTTCCTGTCTGTGCTGTGGGTTCCAAACATCACATTTTAAGAAGGAGTGGTGATAATGTGGGACATGTCCAAAGAAGAAAAGTCAGAGTCGTAGGGAGACTCAAAACTCCTGTCATATAAGGTCTATTCAAGAACTGGGATCGCTTTGGGTAAAGGAAAGAATATTCAACAGGCAAGGGGACACATATATATTTGTATATATGTATATGTATATATATAGAGAGAGAAGCCCTGGTAGCATAGTGATTAAGAGCTTGGCTGCTAACCAAAAGGCTGGCAGTTCTAACCCACCAGCTGTTCCTTGGAAACCCTATGGGGCAGTTCTACTCTGTCCTACAGGGTTGCTATGAGTCGGAACCAACTCGACGGCACCTAACAACAAGAACATCCATATATATATAATTATATATATTATATTATATATATATAATTTTTTAAATTTGAATGGCAGTCATGTGGTAGAAGCTGCAGAATCGTTCAAGTATGGAATGGGGTGCCTTGGGTGGTAGTGAGCTCCCTGTCATGGTAAGAAAGGATGATCCATTGACAATGGTATGGCAGAGGGAATTGCACATTGGATGGAATTGGATTAGGATGAGTTGAATTGAGAGGCAGGATGGTGCAACGGTTACATTGAAAGCTCGACTCTAAAATCAGAAAGACTTGGAGGCCTTGCCCGACTTATTTTATATGACCCTGAACACTCCACTTACCTTTTCTGAGCCTCAGTTGCTTTATCAGGAAATGGAGAAAACAGTGCCTACCTCATAAAGTTTTTTGAAGAATTAAATGCATTAAAGCATGTAGAGAGCTTAGCACAGTGCTTTGCACACAGTAAGTGCTTAATAAATGACATCTATTATTATGATTAAGTATCAGGCTTTTTATTACCCTGATAGTCAAATGTAAGCTTTCCAAATTCCCTAGCTTCAAGGTCTTAAACACAACAAGGAGCCCTGGTGGCACAATGGGTAAGTGCTCCACTGCTAACTGAAGGGTCAGTGGTTCGAACACACCAGCCGCTCCACTGGAGAAAGACCTGGTGATCTGCTCCCGTAAAGATTACAGCCTAAGAAATCCTACGGGGCAATTCTACTCTATCCTATAGGATTGCTATGAGCTGGAATAGACTCCATGGCACATAACAATGCTACACAAGGAGACCTGGTGGCACAATAGTTAAGCGCTTGACTGCTAACTGAAAGATTGGTGGTTCAAACCCCACCAGCAGCTCCACAGGAGAAAGACTTGGTGATCTGCTCCTATAAAGATGACAGTCTAGGAAACCCTATGGGACAGTTCTACTCTGTCATACAGGGTTGCTATGAGTGGAAATCGACTTGACAACACACAATAAACCTACAACACTTAACTTTCCAACCACCAAGTGGCAGACAGATTGGCACCCTAATTCATCCCCTGGAATCTACAGTTGAGGTAAGAAGCAGTTAGAAAGCATGAGCCGTGGAAGAGGAAAGAGAAATGAACGTGGACCAACATGCTCACAGCAAAAATCAAAGCAGGTTGGGACCAGGGAAATCAGGCCATGGATCTGCAGGGAGTTTACTGTACTTTGACTATTGTATAATTTCTTTTCTGTTTGGCTTTTGTGGGAATAAAATATTTGTTGAATACATAGGGATTTTCCTGAAAGCTGATGCTTATGCTGAAATTACTCAGTGACAGGGAGACAAGTGGAAAGAGAGAGTTCAGAAAGGGAAGTATGTGCTTACAGCCCAGCAAGGAAAACCCTGGGTATATATAGTGCAAGACCATTTCTAGCCATCCACAGTTCCCTCAGTCCCAGGCTAGCATCTGCCTGCATGAAAATATAAGCCACAAATACAGGCAACCAAAGAGTCATTTCTTGCCTACCCTTACTCCTCCATCCCAAGCTTTCCCTCCCCCAACCCCCAGTAAAATAAATATAAAAAGACAGCTTCCCTCTGGGAAAGGACATTGGCTTTCCCCTTGGAAAGTGCATTGACATGGGAGCCAGGTGGATGGCAATTAGCCCCAGCTGGGCTACTAAATAGCTGTGGGATAACCTAGTCCTAATTAACCTCCAAGGGCCTCTCCCCTCCTAATAATCTCCTACTCAAAAGGAGAGAGTCACAGCTTTCTCTGAAGGCTTGTGTCTGATCTTTAGTGTCCTGGCCCAATTCACATGAAAGAACTCAGGTGCATGGAATGTTAGAAGAACTGAAAGATACCTTGAAAATCAAGTAGTCCTACCCCTTCAGTTTATAGATGAGGGAACAGAGACTTGGAAAGATGAAGTAATTTTACCAGATATATAGCTAACTAACTAGAGAGAAGGCCAGGATGAGAGTCCAAGCCCTCAGACGTTCTGATGATCATTCATGTACACACACGCGTGCGTGCACACACACACACACACACACACACACACACGCCACCGTGATATTTTAATGAGCTTTGCTGAGTATGATTTACATCTCATAAAATGTCCACTAGGAAGCAAAATCATCTCTGGTTGAGATCCATTGGCCTAGATAAAAAGTATCCATTTTGCTGATCTTTTCAGATAATCAATTTTTGTTTTCATTGATTTTTCTCAATTGTTTTTCTGTTTTAAATTTCATTGGTTTCTGCTCCAGTCTTTTTCGTTTCCTTTTTTCTGCTTGCTTTAGCTTTAGTTCACTCTTTCCCTATCTCCACCCTAGTTTCTTAAGGCAGAAGCTTAGATTATTAATTTGGGATACACAAAGTGATTTTAAGACAAACTATTTCAGGCAACTAAGAATTTAGAAACCTTAGCCTCTTAGCCAGAACTTTTTATATATTAACAAATATAAAGTGATAAAAGCTTTTCCCCAGGCCTCAATCTTGTCTTCCCTAAGCAAAATACTAAGTACCAGAAACTTAGTTTGGGTGTCTTTCTAGCAAGCTATCCTACCTAATAATCCTGTCTTCCCTAAATGACATGAATCCTTAGCCTTTTCTGGAAATTTCTTTCCTACCTCTCATCCACATCCTGATTTATGGCTCCTCCTTCCATTCTCTCAGTTTAACAGATAACTAATCTGACTGAATAATTGATACTGATTAAATAAGAGAATCTCATCTTTTCTAAGTGCTATAAATAATAAATGGCACATGGACAATAAACAGTAGCTGCTAATGTAATTGCTAGTGTAGTGGTGGCAATGCAGATGCTGAAGGGAGTGTCTTTAGAAAAATGAGACCTTGAGACAAGAACACTCTCGAATCATGGAAGGCCAAATGAGACATAGTTGGGCAAGTCCCAGAGGAAGACTTAGTTCAGTGGCCAGGCTGATGGTGGATCCCCATTTAAGGGTGGGTGCTAAAGTTAGAATGAGGTCAGCACCAGGAGCAAAAGGGAGCAATGACTTTAAGCCTCCTTAGATTAGAGCCAAGCCATGGAAACCAAATTCAGTCAGTAAGCACTAATGTCAGAAGCAGAGCTGATTACAAGACTGGACAATTATGAGGAGCAGGCCAGAAAACAAGCATTTGGGGACAAAGTAAAAAGGCTCTGGAGTCCTTGGGTGGTGCAAATGGTTAACGTGCTCAGATGCTAACTGAAAGGTTGGTGGTTCAAGTCTACCCAGAGGTGCCTCAGAAGAAAGGCCTGGTGATCTACTGAAAAATAAGCCACTGAGAAGTCTATAAAGCACAGCTCCATTCTGACACACATGGGGTCACCATGAGTCTGAGTCAACTCGATGGCAACTGGTTTTAGGTGAAATATGCTTCCAATTAGTCTGCAGGTTGCCTTCCTGGGTTCTCCCAGCATGGAGGACGTGTCAATGGCCAGGTGGCCTGAGTGGTTACAGGAAAGCTGACCATCAGCTGACAGCCTGCTCTGCCTGTGTGCTGTGCATAGGGGACAGCTGTGCTCTGTCTCCATGTGTGGCACAAGCAAGAACTAAAGGGCCTGTCAAGAGGAAGGTAATGCAGCTCCATGCTCCCTTCCTGATTCCAGTCCCTCTCCCTCTCTCAGTCCCTGTACCTGTCACAGTCTCAAATTCATTGTCTACTTTAGTCCTCTCCCTCCGCCCAGATCCAGCTGTTTCAAGACAGCCTGGGTATGGTGCACTGCTGTTTACAGTACAAGAATACACTGTAGTCCTGCATTGCCAAACAGCTGAGACAATGCTGAAACTGGAAAACTTGGGCTGGAGTTGAGATCCTGTGGATACCTTCTGTGGTATGAGATATGTCAGTGAGCTGGCAACTGAGACATGAAAATAGGGGAAAGTTAACAGAAAGAGGTTTAAAAGGGGGATAAGGGGACATACAAGGTGCCACCTGTGTGTGGTAGGAACTTTACATGCATTGTCTGATTTAATCTTTGCAACTCTCATTCTCCTTATTTTATATGGGAGGAAAGTGAGGCCCACAGACCTGAAGTAACTGCCCACAGTGAGTATGTGGCATATTAAGCAACTGCCCACAGTGAGTATGTGGCAGATCTGGGATTCCAAGTGAGGGCTGGTTGACTCCAAAATCTCTCCCGTACACCACACCAGTTCACACACCAAGCAATGGAGAACATGATAGTTACCTTGAGTAACCCCTGCAGTCAGTTTTCTTTTGCTTAACCACAGTCCCTAGAGCAGAGAATTCTGGGAGGATGGTAACATGAAAAGTGTCCCAGGATCTCTTCCTTCTCCAATTTAGCGACTCCTCCTAAGGGAGCCCGGGTGGTGCAGTGGTTAAGAGCTCAGCTGCTATCCAAAAGGCTGGCGGTTCGAATCCACCAGCCACTCTTTGGAAATCCTATGGGACAGTTCTGCTCTGTCCTATAGGGTCGCTATGAGTCAGAATTGACTTAATGGCAACGGGTTTGTTTTTTGGTACTGAGTTAAACACTGCCAGAGCTGTAGTTGGCAACTGTGAAGGTATGGATCACTATGTGTGCAGGACTTGGAGACCCTAAGGTCATAGATTAGAATACATGAATACATTCTCAAAGTGTAATTTGACTACCATTGGGAGTCCATGAGACCCTTTCAGGGAGTCTGTAAACTCAAATTTATTTTCTTAATAATACTAAGATGCTATTTGCCTCTTCACTTTCATTTTCTCATGACTGTACAGTGGACTTCTCCAGAGACCATGTGATGTGTGATGACATCATCACTCTGAAAGTTAATGGAATATGTGCTTGTATCAACATTTTAAGTTTTAATTCCTAGTCTGTCAGATATTGATAGAAACAACTCATATAAACTCTTTGAGGTACTCAACGAAATTAAGCATATGAGTGGGTCCTGAGACCAAAAAGTTTGAGAATGACAATGTATAATAATTGAACAATATTAACTACTAACCTAATCTAATTGACACTTATAGAACAATATATCCAACAACTGCATAATGCATATTATTTATAAATGTTTATGGGGCATTCATCAAGACAGAATTTATATGCTGGGACACAAAACAATTCTAATAAATTTCAAAGGGATAAAATCACATAGAGAATATTGTCTGATTAAAATGAAGTTAAATTAGAATTTAATGACAAAATAATGTCTGAAAACTCTCTCCAAATATTTGAAAATTAAATGAAATATCTTTAAAAAAAGAAGAAATAATAAAAGAAAGTAGAAAATATTTTGAACTGGATGATAATGAAAACACATCATATCAAAAGTTGTAGAAAACAGATAAAATGTTGCTTAGAGGATAACGTATAGTTCTAAATGCTTTTATTAGAAAAGAAGAAAGATTAAAATCAGTAACTGATACTTCTACCTTTAGAGATTAGAAAAGGGTGGCAAATTAAACTATTAAATAAAAAATAAATAGGAGAGTAACAATAAAGATAGGAGAGAAAACCAATGAAATAGAAAACACAGCAACTAAAAAAAAGGAAAACAAAACTTGGTTCTTTGAAAAATTCAGTACAATTAATAAAGCTCTAGCTAGAGAAGTCACTAACAGAAAAGGAGGAAAACATAAATTACCCATTTCAGGAATAAAAGAAGGGACATCTCAATAGATTCTTCAGACATTAAAAGGATGGTAAAGGAATGTCATGAACTATGCCAATAAATTTGACAACTTAGATGAAATGAAAAAAAAATCCTTGAAAGACACTAATTACCAAAACTGCTATAAAAAGAAAAAGAAAATCTAAATAGCCCTAATATGTTAAAGAAATTAAACTTATAAATTCTAGGCTCAGATGGCTTCACTGGTGAATTCTATCAATAATTTAAGGAAGAAATAATATCAATATAATACAAACCCTTCCAGAAAATAGAATAAGAGAAAATGCACTCCAGTTCTTTCTATAAAGCCAGCCTATCTGTAATTCCCAAAACAGACAAGAGCATTACAAGAAAGAAAATGACAAATCAATGTACCTCAAATATATAAATGCAAAAAATTCCTAATGAAATATTAGGAAATCAAATCCAGTTATATATAAAAACATTAAATCATCACGGCCAAGTGTAATTTATTCCATGAATGCAAGATTGGTTTAGCATATGAACATTAAACTGCTAAGTCACCATATTAACAGAAAAAAAAAAAAAACTAAACCCATTGCCATTGAGTCTATTCCAACTCATAGCGACTCTATTAAAGGAGAAAAATCTATTTGTAAATTATTTAGAGAAAGAGAATGATAAAATTGGTAAAATGTTAACATGTTGGGAAACTGGGTGAAGGATATATGTAAATTTGAAATTATTTCAAAACAAAAGATTTTTTTTAAAGTTAAATGAATAAATACAAATATATAAACAACATTTTCTAAAGGGTTTCTACAAAAAAAAAATGTTGCATGGAATCAGTATGCAGGATGGACCAGAGTGAGGCTGGAGCCAGGAAGAAATTTCCCTGATTCACACTCAGTGCGGTGTACAGAGTGGTGATTTGCCCCAGCCACATTTCCTGTTTCATAATGGTTCCTGGCCTAACACAGATGACTAAAGACCAGACGAGTTGTGGGATGACATCAAGGACATCAGATATGAAAAAAGTGAAACGTTATTGAAAAGGCAGGAGAGAAAGGACCATAATGGATGTCAGAAGAGACTCTGAAACTTGCCCTTGAACATAGAGTAGGTAGGGCGAATGGAAGAAATGATGAAGTAAAAGAGCTGAAAGAGCTGAACAGATTTCAAAGGGCAGCTCAAGAAGACAAAGTAAAGTATTATAATGAAATGTGTAGAGGACCTGAAGTTGGAAAACCAAAAGGGAAGATCACCCTTGGCACTACTCAACCTAAAAGAACTGAAGAGAAAATTCAAGCCTTGACTTGCAATATTGAAAGATTCTGTAGGCAGGATATTGAGTGACGCAGGAGGCATAAAGAGAAGATGGAAAGAATGCACAGAGACACTGTACCAAGAGGATTTGGTTGACGTTCAGCCATTTCGAGAGGTGGCATATGATCAAGAACCGAAGGTGTTCAGGAGGAAATCCAAGCTGTACTGAAGGCATTGGTGAAAAACGAAGCTTCAGGAATTGATGGAATACCAACTGAGGTGCTTCAACAAAGGGATGTGACACTGGAAGTGCTCACTAGTCTATGCCAAGAAATTTGGAGGACAGCTACATGGCCAACCGACTGGAAGAGATCCATGTTTGTGCCAATTCTGGAGAAGGGTGATCCAACAGAATGTGGAAATTACGGAACAATGTCATTGGTATCACATACAAGTGAAATTCTGCTGAAGATAATTCAAGAGCGGTTGCAGCAGTGCACTGACAGGGAACTGCCAGGAATTCAGGCTAAATTCAGAGGAGGACTTGGAGCAGGGGATACCATTGCTGATGTTAGCTGGATCTTGGCTGAGGGCAGAGAATACCAGAAAGATGTTTACCGGTGTCTTACTGACTATGCAAAGGCATTTGACTGTGTGGATCATGGCAGATTATGAACAACATTGGAAGAATGGGAATTCCAGAACACTTGGTTGTGCTCATTAGGAACCTGTGCATAGACCAGGAGGTGGTCGTTTGAGCGGAACAGGGGGATATTGTGTAGTTTGAAATCAGGAGGGGTGGGCATCAGGGCTGTATCTTTCCACTATGCTTGTTCAGTCTGTATGCTGAGCAAATAATCTGAGAAGCTGGACTGCATGATCCAGCATCAGGATTGGAGGAAGACTCATTAACAACCTGCAATATGCAGATGACAGTCTTGCTTGCTGAAGGCGATCGGGACTTGGAACACTTACGGATGATCAGAGACTGCAGTCTTCAGTATGGATTGCACATCAACATACAGGAAATGGGTCCTCATAGCTGGACCAATGGACAGCATCGTGGTAAGCGGAGGGAGTACTGAGGTTGTCAGATGTTTCATTTTACTGGATCCGTGGTCAACGCTCATGGAAGTAGCACTCAGAAAATCAAAACAACATATTGCATTGGGCAAATATGCTGCAAAAGACCTCTTTCAAGTGTTAAAAAACAAAGATGTCACTCTGAGGACTAACATGTGCCTGACCCAAGCCATGGTATTTTCAATTGCCTACTGTGAATGCAAAAGCTGGACAATGAATAAGGATGACTGAAGAAGAATTGATACCTTTGAATTATGGTGTTGGTGAAGAATATTGAATATATCATGGACTTCCAGAAGAATGAACAAATCTGTCTTGGAAGAGGTGCGGCCAGAGTGTACCTTAAAAGTGAGGATGGCAAGACTTTGTCTCACATACTTTGGACATGTTATCAGGAGGGACCAGTCCCTGGAGAAGGACATCATGCTTGGTAGAGAGTCAGCGAAGGACAGGGGGACCCTCAATGAGATGGACTGACACAGTGGCTTCAAAAATGGGCTCAAACATAGCAATGATTGTGGAGATGGTGCAGGACTGGGCCGTGTTTTGTTCTGTTGTACATAGGTTCACTATGAGTCGGAACCGACACTACATCACCTAACAACAATAATCATGGTTCGTAGCCTAAGTACATAAAGTATATAACCGGGAAATATCATTCTCCACCCACACTTACTAAATGTCCAGGATAGTAGCTCTTCAGATGACACACCTGGAATTATGTCTGCAGCATGCCCTATGATTACAGTATGTAAAGGACAGAAAGCCAATCCTGCTTCTAACCAGAGCCTCTGATTATCTCGCTGGTTGTGTTCCATCTCCAGCTACAGTCCTCTTCTCCCCATCCCGAAGAACCTAATGAAAGTTTCACAAGGTTTAAAATAGGCCAATGAACAATCTCTCTGAGATTTAATCATATTCTATTCGTGTTAATCCACCACCCATCTATCAGTTTTTGTAGCTTGCATGTTCCTATGATGCTGGAAGCTATGTCACTGGTATCTCAAATACCAACAGGGTCACACATAGTGGACAGATTTAAGCAGAGCTTCAGACAAATATAGACTAGGAAGAAAGGCCTGGCAATCTACTTCTGAAAATTAGCCAATGAAAACCTTATAGATCACAATCCAACTGGACTCAAGCTTGCCAACAATCATGAAGATGGTGCAGGACTGGGCAACATTTCATTCTGTTATATATCGGGTCACCATGAGTCAGAATCAACTCAACAGCAGCTAACATTTGTGTTCATACGTAATCATAATATAGTTGGGAAAAAATCATAAATTGAGAGAATCAGCATGCTATAGTGGGAAGAGCACTAAACTTCAAGTGTTGCCTCTACCACCAACTAGCTGTGCGAGCTTGGGTAAATCACTTCTATAGTCCTCTGCACACAATTAGGAGTCTGAACTAAATTTGCTTAATCATGATCTCTTCTACTTCTAAAAAAAAAAGAAAAAGACTATTAAAGAAAAACCACCCCCAACTTTAGACAGGCTGCATATCCATGAGAACTATCTTTTCCCTCTGAAGTAAAGAGATCTTGCATTCAATTCTGAAGGTTGACCTTGGCTTGAGCTTGTAGCATCGACATTGCTTTACCCAGAGGAAAGACTAGAGCTAGGAGGCAGCATTCCCACACCCGAGCCCTATTTTATAAACAACCGTTGCCAGCTATGCTATGTTTAGCTTAAACTATTTCTGGATGCACAACAGTTAATCACCTCTCCCAGCAAAAAATTAAGGGAGAAAAAAGAAAAACAATTAAACTCTTATACTAACTGCCCTGTCTCTTCTGCTGGACCCTCATGCCCCATACCCTTCATCTCTGAGATTTATTTATTATTTATTGCAATTGCTGCAATAGCGTGCACAAGAGCTGTCCTCCTACAGTCTGGTATACTCAGGTTTCTATTTTCTGCAGGCCTGGCTCAGATCCAGCAGCTCCAAGTTGTCAATGAGTTGGGAGAGAGTAAAAATGGCGTGGCAGGGGCATCTGACCTCCTCTAACTTCACCAGGGAGAGAGAGAATAATCATCAACATCAGCCCAAGGCTGACTCCCATGCGGTAGAGGTCAAACATACCTCCACCCTCCAATCTTTTCACTAATTCTAACACCAGCTGTCCCTCCCAGGGCACTCTCTAATTCTCTGCTGGGTTCGATAATTTGTTGCAATAGTCACACAGAATTTACAGACAATACTCACGATTATGGGGTTTATTAGGGAAGTAACAGGTTAGAGATCTGGTGGTGCAGTAGTTAACAGCTCATCTGCTGATCAAAAGGTCGGCAGTTTGAATCCACCAATTGCTCCTTGGAAACCCAATCGGGCAGTTCTACTCTGTCCTAAAGGGTCACTATGAGTCAGAATCGACTTGGTGGCAACAGATTTAGTTGTTTTTTTGTTTTTTTTTTTTTCTTTAAAGGTTACAATTCAGGATCAGGAATGACTCAGGATACAGTTCTTCAGTCACAACAGCTTTCCAGCCATATCTGCAGGCAGGCGGCTCTCTAGGCTCCTGGACCACTGGGCCCTTTAGCCTGGCCTCTGCTCTGCTTGGATAGGTGTTACAAAGCTCTTTACCTCCTCCAATAAATGCCCAGAGGCTCCCCACTCCACTAGGAAGCCTCTTTCCCAAAGGGTCTCAGCTTTCTTGCTCATGAGTTGGCACACCCATTGTAACTACTTTGCTCTGTGGGCCACAAAGCCCACCATTGCCTTCTGGTGTTGGTCTCCTGGTTCTGCTACTGCAGTTTCTTTGCCACTGCTTCTTGCCATCTTGTTACAGCTCTCTGTTTCTTGGGTCTAGACAGTTCTCAGCCAGGGGTTCATTAACCAGTAAGCAAGGTATGCAAGGGCTTACAGTAACCAAGGTACACATAGGCTTATTGTATTTACTTACTAATCTGTAGTGCACAATTTCAGTATAATAATAGGTGAAATTGTGATTAGTAAGTAAACACAATTAAGCCCATGTGTACCTTGCTTATTGGGTAATCCTTCCCTGTTCTCAGGGTAGGGACCCTGGGTCCAAAGGACATGCTCCACTCCCAAATCTTCTTTCCTGATGGTAGTGAAGTCCTCCCTGTGCTCTGGGATTTGCTCTCTTTTTAAGCATAGAGGGATGGAAAAGCTGACCAATCCCCTTATTAGGGTTCCATACACTTTATTTGCATCGTTCCACCCCTACAAGAGTGCCATGCACTTTATTTGCATTATTAGCAAGCTGTCCAATCTCCTTGGTGGGCCACAAACACCTTATCTGCATAGTCCCACTCAATCATTGTAGGAGTTACAAGACCAAGCATGGCTAAAAGGGCCATATCAAGTAATTCACTGCATTGCAGAGAGAGAGAGAGAGACTGGCTATGCTTAATTTTGCATGAAAGCAATTCTTGGGCATACACATTTTACAGGCCTTCTCTAGGCTCTGCCTTACCCTTTCAGCTATTCATCCATGCTAAAGCCTTTGACTCTTTTTCACTAAGTACCAAACTTCTAGAAGATTATCTCTTTTCTCAGTGATAATTAAACACTACTCCATTTTTCTTTTTCAGATATTCCTCTGATCTGATTGTACCTTTTCTTAAAGGAAAAAAAAAAAGAAAAATCCAAGTAAGAAAGGGAAAGTTACGCTCAATTTCCCTTGTGGGGCCAGACAAGGAAATACAGTAACAGTCTTATATCCTGGAGGAATTCAAGGAATCCCGAAGATGGGCATGTGCCCCCTGAGCTGAGAGTGATTTTTATAACAGAAAACTGAAGAGAAGGAAAGAGTGAACCATGTCCGCCTGGCACAGGCAGGACAAACAGACCCAGGGGACAAACAGACCTGAACTCAGCAAGTCTCTGTAAAAATAGCAGGGGGAAATATTTTAATTCCTCCTACAAGCCAATTTTGTAAAATTATAAAAATAATACAATAGGAAAAATAAAACATAAGAAATGTCAAACGTACAAAAATAATGAACACTCATAACATTTTGTCCTATTTGCTTTATATTTTTATATAAATTAATGATGTATTTTAAAGGAAATTTCAGACATCATGAAACTTTGTTTCTAAAATACTTAAGTTTTTATCTCAAAAGAAGACAATTTCGCAGTTTCACCGCAATATCATTACTCTTAAAATTAACAATAGTTTCATAATATGTAAACTCTATTCAATTGCTCCAATGGCACCAAAAATGTGTTTTATAGCTGGTTTCTTCAAACTAGAATTCAGTCAGACCAAGCCAATTGCATTTATCTACATTCTTCCTTGTGGTATCATTTAACCTCTCTCCTGGTTTTTTTTTTTTTTTTAAACTGGAGGTTAGATCTAAAGCCTTGATTATTTTCAAGGTAAAGATTTTTAGTAATAACTCTTCATAGGTAATGTTATATAATGCATATTGCATCACATCAGGAGGCTCATAGTGTCAGAACCTGCGACTATTGGTATTGTTGTTAGTTATTGTTGAGTAGAACTGCTCAATAGGTTTTCAAGGCTGTGACCTTTCAGAAGCAGATTGTCAGGTCTGTCTTCTGAGGCACCTCTGGGTGAGTTAGAACCACCAACTTTTCAGCTAGTAGTCTAGCACTTAACCATTTGTGCCAGCTAGTGAGACCATTGTACTACTAATGTTGTTGTTGTTAATTGCCATCAAGTTGATTCCAATTCATGGCAACCCCATGTGTATAGAGTAGAACTGCTCCGTGGGCCTTTTGGAAGCAGATCATCAGGCCTGCTTTCCAAGGTGCCTCTGGGTGGGTTGGAACCACCAACCTTTTGGCTAGTAGTCAATTGCTTAACCGAAGTCACCACCCAGGGATTCCTTGTGGTACTAAATTTGATCACCTAGTACAGTCAATTCTGCTATAATGCCACATATACATTCCTAAAAATCACTGTACTATGCAGACTTACACAATAAAAGGCACAAGGTTTATGGGAAAAATGAGGTTTGGGTTTCAACACTAAAAAATTTGCCAGTGACACATTAAATAAGAAAAGATAGGAAACTAGTAAACACAGTAAGACAGTTTTACACATGTGCAATGGCTAAGAAATACATAAAAACCAAACCAAAACCCGCTGCCATCAAATCGATTCTTCTCAGTGACCCCATAGGATAGTGTAGAACTGCCCCATAGAGTTTCCAATGCTGTAATCTTTACGAAGCAGATTGCCACATCTTTCTCCTAAAGAGTGGCTGGTCAGTTTAAACTGCTGACCTTTTGATTAGCAGCTGAGCACTTAAACTATATTACCAGGGCTCCTTAAGAAATACATAAATAGTACAAAAAATATGGTACTTTATAAACAGAATACAAACCACAAGTAACAATGCACAAACACCAGAAGAGAAACTAGATAACTGGGAGCTCCTAAAAATCAAACACTTATGCTCATCAAAAGACTACATCAAAAGAGTCAAAAGACAACCTACAGACTGGGTCAAAAGTTTTGGCTACGACAAATCCGACCAGCAACTATAAAAACTACAAGATACTGCAAAACCTCAACAACAAAAAGACAACCCAATTAAAAAATGGGCAAAGGATATGAACAGGCACTTCACCAAAGAAGACATTCAGGTGACTAACAGATACATGAAGAAATGCTCACAATCATTAGCCATTAGAGAAATGCAAATCAAAACTACAATGAGATACCATCTCACCCAAACAAAGCTAGCATTAATAAAAAAAAACACAAAATAATAAATGTTGGAGAGGTTGTGGAGAGGCTGGAGGAACACTTATACACTGTTGATGGGAATGTAAAATGGTACAACCACTTTGGATATCAATTTGGTGCTTCCTTAATAAGGTATAAATAGAAGTACCATACAATCCAGCTATCCCGCTTCTTGGAATATATCCTAGAGAAATAAGAGCCGTCACATGAATAGATATATGCACACCCATGTTCATTGCAGCACTGTTCACAATAGCAAAAAGATGGAAACAACCTAGATGCCCATCAATGGGCAAATGGATAAACAAATTATGGTATAGTCACACAAGGGAATATTATGCAACGATAAAGAACAACGATGAAGCCATGGAACATAACATGGAGGAATCTGGAAGACGTTATGCTGAGTGAATTTAGTCAGTCACGAAAGGACAAATATAGTATAAGACCACTGTTATAAGAACTCAAGAAAAGGTTTAAACACAGAAGAAAACATTCTTTGATGGTTACGAGGGTGGGGAGAGAGGGAAAGGGGTATTCACTAACTAGATAGTAGACAAGAATTATCTTAGGTGAAGGGAAGGACAAAACACAATACAGGGGGAGTCAGAACAACCGGACTAAACCAAAGCTAAGAAGTTTCCTGAATACAACCAAACACTTCCAGGGACAGAGTAGCAGGGGCAGGGGTCTAGGGACCATGGTTTCAGGGGACATACAGGTCAATCAGCATAACAAAGTTTATTAAGAAAATGTTCTGCATCCCACTTTGGTGAGTGGTGTCATGGGTCTTAAAAGCTAGCGAGCAGCCATCTAAGATGCATCAGTTGGTCCCAACTCACCTGGAGCAAAGGAGAATGAAGAACACCAAAGACACAAGGAAAGTATTAGCCCAAGAGACAGAAAGGGGCACATAAACGAGAGACTTCATCAGTGTGAGACCAGAAGAACTAGATGGTGCCTGGCTACCACCAATGACCACCCTAACAGGGAATACAATAGAGAGTCCCTGATGGAGCAGGAGAAAAGTAGGATGCAGAACTAAAATTCTAGTAAAAAGACCAGACTTAATGGTTTGACTGAGACTGGAGGGACACCGGAAGACACAGCCGCCAGACTCTCTTTTAGCCCCAAACTAAAAGCATTTCCAAGGCCAACTCTTCAGACAAAGATTAGACTGGACTATGTGAAATAAAATGATACTTGGGAAGAATGTGCTTCTTAGCTCAACTAGATATATGAGACTAAATGGGCAGCTCCTGTCCAGAGGCAAGATGAGAAGGCAGAGAGGGTCAGGAGCTGGTTGAATGGACACAGGAAATCCAGGGTAGAAAGGAGGAGTGTGCTGTCACAGTATAGGGAGACAAACTAGGGTCACATAACAATGTATATATAGATTTTTGTATGAGAGACTAACATGAATTGTAAACTTTCACTTAAACTACAACAATAAAAAAAAAAGGAAAAAAGTGGTAAAAATGGCAAAAATAATACGGAACTTTATCTTGGAAAAAAGACTTGAAGCTTGTTTGTGGAAATGGGCATCAGAAGGGCTGCAGCTTGTGAGTTATCATGAAGGTAGAAGGAAGGTTTCCTGAAATCGGATGGAAGGAAGTTCTAACACCAGATGTGGATAGGTGTGGCTCATTGCACACATGGTGTTGTGAGGTCACTACAGATGTCTGAGATATGCACATGTGTGCACTCTGTGTATTCCTGTGCCGCTCGGTTCCGTGCATGCAGTTTTCTGCATTCACCTAGTGTTTCCTGTGGACAAAATCATGCCAAAGCAAACATGACATTGTATTATGCTCAAATTGTTCCCTAGCATATCAATTGCATTAGAAAAAAAATCGCATTTTCAAAACAAGTGTTATATGAGATCTGACTGCATTGGTAATGTACGTCCTCTCTCTTTTTTCTTGGTAAGTCTAGCTTGAGGTTTCTTAATTTTTTTAATCTTTTCAAAGAGCAAGCCATTGATTTCATTGAATTTCTCTATTATTCTGTCTCCAGCTCATTTATGGTGCTCGTATCCTTATTATTTCCTTCTTTTTACTTACTTTGGGCTTAATTTGCTCTTATTTTTTCTAGCTTTCTGAAGTGGAGTTTAGATCACCAGCTATAAACCATTTTTATTCTCTAAGTTCTTTAGAGTTACGTATTTCTCTCTAGGAGTAATGCAGCTTTGGCTTCAGCGGCATTCCACAAATTCTGGTAAGTTGTTTTCTCAGTATCATCGAGTTCAAAATATTTTATAAGATCTCTACGTCTATAAGGATGGAGTAGACACACTTTTCTCTATTCTTCCCATTGTTGTTAGGTGCTGTTGAGTCCATTTTGACTCATAGTGACCCTATGTTGCAAAGCAGAACTTCCCCATAGGGTTTCCTAGTCTTTAATCTTTATGGGAGGAGATTGCTAGGTCTTTCTTCCGTGTAGCTGCTGGGTGGGTTCAAACCGTCAGTCTTTTGGTTAGCAGCCAAGCACTTAACTGTTGCACCACCGGGGCTCCTTATTCTTCCCATTAGGTACCATTTAAAAAATCCTGGACGTTATATATGAAACAAACACAAGAAGACCCTAAAACAAAAGACAAATAGGCTAGGAACCTTGAGACTGGAGGAATGGCATGGGACAAGGGTGATATCAGAAGGCCTTGATTTGGGGAGGCAGCATGGCATGGCACAATGCGTTCTGAAACCTGGCTAACCATCAGAAAGACCTTGCAGCTTTGAAAAATACAGATTTCTTCAAGCAGATTTCTGGTCAACCGGGAAGCTTTCCAGGTGTTTCCAATGAGCAGTCAGGTTTGGATAGCTACAGTGTAATACATGTTTAACACAAGTTCGTTAACTGCTTCAGTCACTGTGTCTGTTTCCACATAATTATTTGATTCCTATAAAGCAGATTTAGTCTAAAGACTGCAAAGTCCATTATGAATACAATACAATCTATAGATAGAATTGATTGGGTGATATTACTTCTCTGATTATAAATAAGCCCAGGGACAATGCCACGTTTACAGAAACATCTTATACGAAGGCACAAATAACTTTGGGGTGAGTGGGTTGTTTCCTGGTGGCAGCTTCTGCTTCCTTGTTATTCTGTTTCCATTAATTCCCACTGCCCTGTGAGTCCTGTGGACGTCCAAGATTGTAGACTGACTCAACAAGCTTCTTCAAGTCAAGGAGGGTATCTTGCTTATAAAGCTTTCTGCAGCATTTCATCCCTTCTCTTTCTTGAAATACTTATCCTTGGGCTTTGCCCTTCCTCTTCCTGAACGGTAAGCTTCAGAGACCCGAAATTTCAATGCGGGCTAGGGAAAAGCGGGCCCAAGAAGGCTTCCTTTCTGCTGTGGACCTAGTCCTTAGGCAAGCACACTCCAGGTGAGAGAGGTTCATAAGAGCTGGCCAGCCACACACCAGGTCAAGTCCCAGCAGGCCCTTCTCCTATCCTCATCCTCTCCTCCCTTAGAGTATCAGGGGGCTTAGAGGCTTGGGCAAGATTGGGTTTGGAATTTTGTGGGTCATCTAACCATCTACAAATCTCTTTCAAGCAGATGTGAGTTTCTCACTCCCTTGTAGAAGCTTAAATGTTAGAGACTTGCAAACCTCATAGAAACCTCAATCACCATAATTAAATAATTTAAATCTAATTAGTTTTAAAGTAATTTAGAATAGCAGAGTAATTTTAAAGTGCTGAAAAACAGCTATGAACCAAAACAATTCCACTCCAGCACACGCTGAAATCACTGCAGCGTGCTGAAATGTTGTCAGCATTTTAGAATCAGAAAAACCTGTGACTAATTGATAATTATCCTAGAATCAAGAGTGAGTTTTATTTGCCAACAGAGGTCCCATTCAGGGATTCTCCATAGCCTATCCATAGGGATACATTACCTCCAAGTTACTAATGAAATACAAGAATGCTCATCATGACAAGATACTTCTCCAAACTCCCTTCATTTGGTTTCCAACAACACAGATATTAGGCTTAAGTGGGTAAGCTATCACCACCAACTTTCTGTTTTTGAGTACTCTAATGTTCTTGCCTGTATTTGGCTTATTTCAAACCAGGGCTTTGAACCGGTTTGTTCCAGTTTGAATACCTGCTGGGAATTTGCATTTCTAACAGGTTCCCAGGAAGTTATACATAAGAATCACTTGGGGATCTTGTTAAAATGTAGATTCTGATTGAGTATACCTGGGGTGGAAATGCAATTTCTGAGCAGGGAGCTTATTAGAAATGCAAATTCACAATCCCAAGACTATGGCCCTTAGACATACTTCAAACTTGGAACTGAAATTACTGCTGGAGATCACATTATAGCTGTACAATAGACAGACCTATAAAATGAACAGTAACACCAGTGAAGAATTTACACCCCAGAGCAATCAACTATACAAGATCTAAAGTGCAGCATTTACCCAAAAACAAAGTCCAGAAAGACAGCAGGGGCAGGAAAACTGCACGAATGGACACCAGGAACCCAGGGAGGAAATGGAGACAGTGCTGCCACATTCAGGGGTTTGCAACCAATGTCATGAAACAAGCTGTGTATAAATTGTTGAATGGGAAACTCTGTAAACTTTCACCTAAACACAATAAAGTGTTCAAAACAACAACAACAACAACAAAAAAAAAAAACCCTGTGGGGCACAGTTCTGACACACATGGGGTTGCTATGAGTTGGAGTCAACTAGATGGCAACTAGGCAGATCCAGAACATGCAAAGCCATCTGACAAAAATAGAAAAACAGAAATGCTCCATAGGGTTTTCTTGGCTGTAATCTTTACAGAAGCAGATTGGCAGGGCTTTCCTCCTCACTGCTAGATGGGTTAGTGGGAAAAAAAAGATTTTTTTTTTCATCCAAGCTCATGAACCTGCTAAGTTAAGAATCTCTCGTCTAAGTACAGAGCCCTAGTGGTGCAGTGGTTCAGAGTTACAGCTGGTAACCAAAAAGTTGGCAGTTCAAATCTACCAGCAGCTCCTTGGAAACCCTATGGGGCAGTTCTTCTCTGTCCTATAGGGTCACTATGAGTTAGAATCAACTCAATGGTAAGAGGTTATTCTAAGTACAAGAAATTTATTATGGATTGAGTTATCACTGCATTAGTTAGGAGTACACAATTGATCAAAACAGCAGGAATATGCTACGTATTTTGATAAAAATTAAAATATATTAAAAGTAAATTTCCAAAAAATAATAATAATAAATGCAAATTCACAGCAAACAAACTATTTCAAAGCCCCTGTCTGAAACCTAAATTTCCGTAACAGGTGGGGTTTTGTTTTTTTTTTTTTTTTATTGTATTTTAGACGAGGGTTGTGATGGTTAAGATTGTGTGTCAAACTTGGCTGGGCCATGATTCTCAGTGTTTTAATGTGATCACTCCCATTATTGAATATACTGTGAGTAACCAATCAGATGAAAGGGAATCTCCTTGGGGGTGTGGCCTGCATCTGAATATAAGCAGACTTTCTGGCTTTTTGCTCACTCTAGATCCTGCAGCTGCCTCCTGTCATCTCATCTCCGGTTCTTGGGACTTGAGCTGTCAGCTTATCTGCTGAACTTGGGATTCATTGATCTTCACAGCCTGTGAGTGAGCCCTGCTCTCTGACCTCCTGATCTTGGGTTCGTCAGCCCCTGTAGCTATGTGAAACAGGAGAAACCTTGTGGTCTTGCCTGCCAATCTTGGAATTCGTCAGCATTCACAGCCTGTGAGTGGAATCCCTGCTCTCTGATCTACTGATCTTGGGCTTGCCAGCTGCTGCAGCCACGTGACTTGAGAGAGGCCTCTATCTTGATCCATGGACATTCTAGCCTCTACAATTGCATGAGCTGTTTCCTTGATATAAATCTCTCTCTACATATATATTTATATGCTTTACTGATTTTGCTTCTCTAGAGAACCCAGCCTAAGACAAGGGTTTACAGACCAAAATTAGTTTCTCATTAAACAATTAGTACACACATTGTTTTGTGACATTGGTTGCCACCCCCACGACGTGTCAACACTGTCCCCTTCTCGACCTTGGATTCCCTATTACCAGCTTTCCTGTCCCCTCCTGCCTTCTCGTCCTTCCCCTGGGTTAGTGTGCCCATTTAGTCTTGTTTTGTTTTATGGCCCTGTCTAATCTTTGGCTGAAGGGTGAACCTTAGGACAGACTAGCTAACAGGTGTTTTGATGATGATTATGAGGATGACGATAATAGCTTACAGTAAAACAAAGCAAAATAAAAGAAAACATACTCGGGGAGCTTGCTTAATCTGCTCTGAATTTCATGTTAATGCCCACTAACAAGATCCAACACAAGAAGCTCTTATATGGTCCCCATGCATGCATTCCTGCACAGCTCCCTTTGGCCCACCCATTCTCAGAGCCTGAAAACCATTATGAGCTATTGGATGAAAAGAGTTGAATTGGAATGGTTGGTGCTCTGGTCCTGTGGGAGGCTGGGCTAAGTCTGCAAAGCGTGTCTGGAGGTACAAGTCTAAGAACAATCTTTGTCTTGTGCTGTCTGAAAGTGGGCTGTCAACTATGAATCAGCTCCTTCCAGCTCCATCTGAATAGATAAGCAGTCGTTCTCAATCTTGTACCCTTAATTGCAAAGGACAGTGCTCATGGTAGAAATTCTCAGATCACTGAAGGACTTTTTAGAAAGCAGCATGCAGAGTCAAGCTTCAGTGGTAGAGAGGGCGAAACCAGGTTCTGATCCATTCATCCATTAATTCATTCATTCACCAAGATTCGCTCACTGCTTAACATGATCCTCTTTTTTTTTTTTTTTTTTTTTTAGGACTTCATTACTTTCTGGTATAATAAGATATTCCAAGTACATATTGTACCTTCTCTGCTTCAGACCTAAAATAAGCTTCTTTTCCCAAAGAGTATGGTTCCTTATAACAGGAAATGGTATTAGAAATCAAGATCTAGGTGCTCTTTGTTAGGTTTGAAGGTACAAAAATGAATAATATGTGCTTCTTTCTCCCAAATAGTTCAAAATCTGACAATAAAGGCAGACCCACAAATAGCAAATCATAGTACAACAAAGTAAGAGCTATAAAGGAAATGCTCCTAAACCTCCATCACACCTTCCCCAGCCTATGTGCACACCAGACTAGTTAATGTGAACAAAGTCTGGGCAAAGTGGCTGGGCTGAACACTTTGTGGATAAACTTTTCAGGGTTTTGTTCTTTTCAGCATTTGCTATGCCACTTTACTCCTAAATGAAACTAAATCTAACTCTGGCTTCCCTTGGACACCCAGTAAAATGAGTGGTGGAACTCTCAGCCCTCTAACATTCCTCTCATCCCAGGTAGTCCCATGTTTCCCTTAGCGGCCATTGATGTTCTCCTGCCACCATTCATGTTACCCTTTTCTTGCCCACTAGGTTTCCTCTGGTGGCGGCTGATGATTGTCTCACCACTCTTTCCTATTCTAGAGGAGGTAGGAAAGGCTTCTTTTCATATCACTCTTTGTGGCTCCTTATATAGGGTTGCTACGAGTCGGAATCAACTTGACGGCGACGGGTTTGGTTTGTTTTTGGGTTTGTTAGACTTAAGAACAGGAACATGCCTCCTGGTATTTTAGTCTCCTATCTTGAAAAATTTACATCCAAGTTTCTGGGGATTTGTTTGGAAGACATTTAAACAGTACTACTTAGTTTTAGGAAACCCTGCTGGCATAGTGGTTAAGAGCTACGGCTGCTAACCAGAAACGTTGGCAGTTCAAATCCACCAGGTGCTCCTTGGAAGCCTTATAGGGCAGTTCTACCCGTCCTATAGGGTCACTATGAGTTGGAATCAACTCAATAGCAATGGGTTGGGGTTTTTTTTTTTACTTAGTTTTAGGAAGAAAGGCCTTGTAATCTACCTTTGAAAATCAGCCACTGAAAATCTTATGGATCACAACGGTCCCATCTGCAACCAATCATGGGGATGGCGCAGGACCTGGCAGCATTTTGTTCCATTGTGTATGGGGTCACCATGAGTCAGAGGCAGACTCGATGGCAGCTAACAATAACAACAACAATCTAGTCTTACACTAAAATCATTTTCCCCTCTGACGTTGAACTATATCATACTGCTTTGGTTCTTAGCAGGATGTCTCTGCATATTCTGGGCATTTGGCTCAGGGGCAGGCATTAATTTTGGTCTCCTTACATTGTTTAAGAGTCTCAGTCCAGGTATGGGCGAGCCTGGCTGCACATCTATCAGTCAATCTATCATCTATCTTTCTACATAAATTTTTTACCTTCTCTTTCCCTCATGAGAACAGAGCTCTTTCACGTGCAGAGTTCCTATGGCAAGCATTTAGTCTCTTTCCCCTGCAGATATAGGAACAAGCAGACATTTCTAGATGTTTCCATAGTTCTGGGTCCAAAGTCGCATGAAAAGAAAGCTGAATTCACACCATTTTCCAAAATTCTTACATTCTTAACTCCAACACAGTCTATAGAAACATCTACTAACCCTTGAAACTTTTCAGAGTGGAGGGAAAATTTTTCACTTGCTGTCTTATTTTTATACCAGAACTCCTAATAAAGTATTTTAAATTGCACAATGGTGAGGAGAAAGGGAAGACAATAACTGAGTTATTTATTCAGCACATATGTGAATAGAACTTCATGACACATTGGGTAACTTGATTACATTACATTTCATCTTGTTATCCAAAACATGTTAAATCTACAGTTACAGCTAGAAAGTCTGAAATGCTCTTAATGGGAGAAGGACTGACTTGATTTTCCCTCTATGATAAACAGGTGCAAAGCTCATGCTTTACAAAGTGAGGCATTCCCAAAACCTCATCAAAGTGAAAAGGGACATATTTTGGACTTCTCACAATTCTTATTGGAATTCGTACAGAACCTTACAGGAACTCATACAATTATCAGGAGGTGCTTGAGAACTAAAAAGGTCAAAAACAAAATCTTTGGGTCTCTTATTAGAGGGCATTTCATAAGTATCTACTATGTATCTGGTCCACTACCTGTCAGTTTGTCCTACTGTGGTGGCTTGCATGTTGCTATGATGCTGGAAGATAGGCCATTGATATTTCAAATATCAGCAGAGTCACCCATGATGGACAGGTTTCAGCAAAGCTTCCAGACCAAAATAGACTAGGAAAAAAGGCCTAGCGATCTACTTCAAAAAGTTAGCCAATGAAAAAAATACCAATGATCAAGAGGAGGCATAGGACCAGGCAACGTTTCATTCTGTTATATGTAAGGTCACCATGAGTTGGAGCCTCGATGGTAACTAACAACATGCATCTGGTACATTACTAAAAGCTGAAGGGTCATAGAATGTAAACCAAACCTGATCCTCAAGTAGTCTAGTATCGGAGACATACATTCACATTATTATAAATGGAAAGGGTCTAATAGTATCCTTGGCACCTAGAAAGCTCTTAGCAAATAATAGCTTTATTAACTTCTGCACTATAATAGAGGCACATGAGGTTTTAAACATCGCCATGACATCACAGAGAAGGGCCTAATGTGGCAAAGCTGTAAGACTTTTCAGAGAAGGTGCTTTGAGCTGAGTCTTGAAGGAGCAATACAGAACTTTCCAGTGAGAACAGAAAGAGCATTCCAGGCAGAAGGACCAGCACAGAGAAAAGCAAAGATTTCAATGGCCATCTTTACTAAAGAACTTTGAGTGTGTCCAGCATCAATAGAACATAGATTGAAAAGCTGGGGTGAGAGAAGATACAAATATAAAGGCAAACTGAGGCCAGATAATAAAGGGCTTTGTTATAGATTGAATTGTGTCCCCCAAAAATATGTGTCACCTTAGCTAGGCCATGATTCCCAGTATTGTGTGGTTGTCCTCCATTTTGTAATCTGATGTAATTATCCTATGTGTTGTAAATCCTAACCTCTATGATGTTAATGAGGCAGGATTAGAGTCAGTTATGCTAATGAGGCAGGATGCAATCTACAGAATTAGGTTATCTCTTGAGTCAATTTCTTTTGAGATATGAAAGAGAGAATTGAGAGGAGAGGGACCTGACAACCACCAAGGAAGAAGAGCCAGGAGTGGAGCACGTCTTTTGGACCTGGTGTCCCTGGGCTGAGAAGCTCATAGAGCAGGGGAAGACTGATGACAAGGACCTTCCCCTAGAGCTGACAGAAAGCCTTCCCCTGGAGCTAACAGCCTGAATTTGGACTTCCAGCCTCCTAAACTGTGAGAGAATAAATTAGTTAAAACCATCCGCTTGTGGTATTTCTGTTATAACAGCACTAGATAACTAAGACAGGCTTTAAAGTTCAGACATTATTCCGTAGACAATGGGGAGCAAAGTTTTTGAACAGGACAGTTATATGATGAACTCTGTGATTCAGAAATATCACTGTGGGGGTAATGAAAAGGAAAAACTAGGTGGGACAGGTGAGAGGCAGGGAGGCTCTTGTTGGGGTGGCAAATGGTTAATACCCTCAGCTACTAACTAAAAAGTTGAAGGTTCAAGCCCACCCAGAGGCACCTCAGAAAAAAGGCCAGGTGATCTACTTCCAAAAAGCAGCCATGGAAAACCCTATGGAGCATAGTTCTACTCTGACATATATGGGGTCTCCATGAGACAGAACCCACTCAACAGTAACCGGTGTTATGGGAATGGGCAAGAAATGATAAGGATAAGACCCAAAACAGGCACCGAGGTGTCAAAAAGAAAAGAAACTTGGAAAACAGTTAAAAGACCGACTTTTTCATTATGAATTACTCTGCAAATGTTCTTTCCACATTACTGGGTATAGCTTTTAGTGAGGTTTATTTTTATAAACTCCAAGCTTATTTTTAAAAAAACTGGATTTTACACTATATTTGCACTTGCTCCCAGTTGCCTATCTTGGGGAGTCCTAGACTTTTGGACTTTGCAGGCTCCACTTGTGGCAGCTCTCTGAATCATGGGCACAGGGTCCAAAGGCGTTATAATCAGCCCTGACCAAAGGGTATTGCCAACCTAAGTCTTGGAGTAGCGACAAATACCACACTGAGGCTGCATTGTACTTTCTCAGAGGGGATAGGAAATGTCCTTTCTTGGGTTACAGGGATGAAAATTTAAAAGGTGGCTTGCTTCAGCTAACAAAATGAAATGCTGCCATACCAGACCAGAGAAAAGAGAAACACAGAGGCCACTAAGGGTAAGGGCAGGCCCCTGGTGCTTTTGTCCCACACCTAACAGCCTGCTGTCCATCACACAACAACAAAGGAAGCCCCCATTTGGTGGATCTGTTATTTGGAATCAGGGATCCTCATTGTTGACAACAGCAAAAACAACAGTTGTTCAGCGCTAGGCTTGGCGCTAAGAGTGCAACAGAGATTAAGATGAACGCCTGATTTAGAGTCCTCAGAAAAGAAAGGGGAAAAAATGAGACCCTGCTTTTGGTAACTCTCTCTTACATCCTTCAGTCCATCAGCAAATCCTGGCAGCTCTGTCTTTCAAACACAGCCGGATTTGGCCAATACGTGCTACCTTCACTGCTGCCACCATGATCCAGCCACCAGTGCCTCATGCCTGGCCTCTGTGATCATCTCCTGACTGGACTCTCTGCCTCCACTCTTGACCACCCCTCCCACAGTCAGCCAGGAGTAAATCAGATCAAGTTACTCCCCTGCTCAAAGCTCCCTCTTCCCCTGGCTTCTCATCACACTGACAATGAAACCCCAATTCCTTACTGGGATCAGCCAGGTGCTCTCTGATCCTCCCCTGCTATTGTTCTGACCTCATCTCCCACCCACCCCAGATCCTCACTCCTAGGCTGCAGCCTCCTTGGCCTCTCTGTAATTCCTCGAACATGCCAGGCATTCTCCTGCCCAGTAGTCTTTGCTCTGGCTGAACCCTCTGTCTAAAATATCCTTTACTCTACTGCGCTTACCCACTCTAACTCTTTGTTCAGCATCTTAGCAACACACAAGCCTCCACTGACAGACAGCAGGAATCAAACCCTGGTCTCCGCATGGATAGCGAGAATTCTACCATTGAACCATCACTACCCCCTTTACCATGTCTTATTTTCTCCCCATTGGATTTTTCACTACCTGATATTTTATTATGTATTTGTTTATTTATTTCACTTACTTGTCTCCCTCGCTGGATTGTCAGCTCCTTGAGGTCAAGGATTTAATTTGTTTCATTTACTGCTGTATCCCTGTGCCTAGAATAATGCCAGACACATAGTAGGTTCCCAGATATGTATTAAAGGCATGAAAGCCTGAATGAATGATACACTATCTTCCGTTCCTAACCCAGTATCATTCTCCCTCTAGTCTTGAACTAACACTCACCTTTACTCTCACAACTTATCAAAGCCATCCTAGGGCAACCTGGCCGAGAGGACAAAGGTGAGAGGATGGAGCAAGGCTTTGGAGCAGGGGAAAGGCTGTTACATTTCAAGACACCAGATTATGCTCTTCCAATCACTTCAGCTACTGTCAAGAACCCGACAGCTGCACCTATTCTGCCTAAGGACAGGAATTTAAAGAGCATATCATTTTAGCAATAAGCTTCAGAAATTAAGTGAAGGTATGCTGTAACCCTGAATCACCTCAATATATTCCATGGATGCAGTACGAAAACAAATCTAACTTTAAGAGGCTAATGCATGATTTCAGTTTTTTAATTAGGAAACCCCAAATCAGTACCTTTGTGGGGGAAAATAAAAATAAAAGCAAGCTTAATGCTACAAAAATCAAACTACCTCTAAAGATACACCAGTCAAAGGCTAGAGTGCCCTCTACTGGTCACCGGTAGCAAACAAAACCAGAGGGAAAAATTGTAGAGGAAGCAGCTTTATATTTAAGTCATTGATGGTATTATTAAAAGATATTTTAGTCTCCTCAAATAAAATAGGCTCTGGCTATAATAGGGGAACAGATTCAGACCGTGTTATGAAGGAGCTTGAAGATTACTATGAGGAACAGAAATCTGGGATTACAATAGAGTAGGGTGAATGGTGCAATCTAGAATACAAAATGGACACTGATCCAGCATATAGGGGGTGGGGTATTTCACAGGGAATGCAAAGGAAGGGGGTTAGAAGGATCATGGAAGATGTGATGCCTGAGCTGAGGTTTGAAAAGGGCATAGGAGTTAGCCAGGTGAAAGGAGTGGCATACATACGGGAGGTACATTCCAGGTGATGGGTCCATATATACAAAGGCATATATGGAGGTGAGAGAGAACGTGTTTAGGGACTCCAAGAGTTGAAAGTTGCCTACTCCTGGTTTTCTACTCAACCGCTGTTGCCTGGCCTGTTTTTCCTTGCTGGTCTGCTTTCATCTTGGTGGCTGAGAGTACCAGATACTGACATTCTTAGCTGCTCTTATGGCTAGAGATGGTAGTGTGACCCAGTCCTGGCCAATTAAATGTAAGGGGACATTTTCTAGAGGGATGGCTGACATATAAATTCTTTCATGCTTAAACAGGAGACAACTATGAAGAGAGTCCACCTCTCAGTCCGCTTGTGGAATTTGTCATGTGATCCTTGGAGCTATTGTAGCTATCTGGTGACTATGAATGGAGACATCACCAACAGTGAGGATGGCAGTCCTTGATGGCGTTATTGAGCACTGAGCCACCTCTGGGACGACCTCTCTCTGGACTTTTGTTATAAGAGAAAAACTAACCCTTATGACTTAAGCCACTCTTGGTTATATTTTCTGCAGTTTATATCTAAAGCATACTCACCAATACACTGCATTCCATGATGGGAGGAACCAGTTGAGGGTTTTAAGAAAGGCTGTAACACAATGAAATTTACATCTCAGAAACACCAGGTTGCTGACAGAGCAGGAGAAAAGTGTGCAAAAGAACTCAAATTCATGTAAAAAGACCAGACTTAGTGGTCTGGTGCTCTGACTGAGACTGGAGGAGCATTCGAAGCCATGAGGGTTCTGTTAACCCAGAACTAAAACCATTTCTGAAGCCCACTCTTCAGGCAGAGATTAGACTGGACTATGAAACATGAAATAATCTTGTGAAGAGTGTGCTTCTTAGTTCAATCAGATACACGAAACCAAATGGGCGACTCCTGTCCAGAGGCAGGATGAGAAGGCAGGAAGGGACAGAGACTGGTTGAATGGACACAAGAAACCCAAGGTGGAAAGGGGGGGTGTGCTGTCACATTATAGGGATTGCAACTACTATCACATAACAATATATGTATACATTTTTGTATGAGATATTAACTTGCACTGTAAACTTTCACCTAAAGCACTATATATATATATATCAGGTTGATGACAAGCAGAGAACAAATTGGAGAAGGACAAGACAAGAGGCAAGAAGATCAGTTAGGATATTTACAATTATTTAAATGAGGATTAGGGAGGGTGGAGCAGAGATTAGGACATAAAGTCTCTGAACTGATGAGAACAGAGAAGGGAAGGATATAAAAAAATATTTAGAAAATAAAATGGACAGAATTTGGTCATTCACAGGAGGAGCTATAAGATGAGATAAAGGGAGGAGTTGGGAGTGAATCCCAAATTTGAGGGTTGGATGATGTGAGTAGATAGGTCACTCTTCCATTTCCCTATACATAATTCAGGAGAAGGAGCTCTTCGAGAACAGACTGGGAAATGATGAATTCTGTTGGGGATGCACTGAGTTTAAAGAGCCGAATGGAGATGTTCAGTGGGTAATTGAATTTTATATCTGGAGCTAAGAAAATCTGGACTCAAGATTTTTGATTTATCAAAATTAAATTACAGGCATGGAAGTAGATATGGATACTTTTTATAGACATTATATATAAAGACCCATATAGAGATTATATCTAATGAACCAGATATTATATCATATCATACTATGTTAACCATATTTTATTATATAATATTATGTTATATATTATACTATACTATCCCCCATGTGTCTGTCAGTTTGTCATACTGTGGGGGCTTGCGTGTTGCTGTGATACTGGAAGCTATGCCACCGGTATTCAAATACCAGCAGGGTCACCCATGGCAGATAGGTTTCAGCTGAGCTTCCAGACTAAAATAGTCTAGGAAGACTGACCTCACACTCTACTTCTGAAAAGAATTAGCTAGTGAAAACCTTATGAATAGCAGTGGAACATTGTCTGATATAGTGCTGGAAGATGAGCCCTTCTGGTTGGAAGGCACTCAAAATACGAATGGGGAGGAGCTGACTCCTCAAAGTAGAGTCGACCTTATGATGTGGATGGAGTCAAGCTTCCATGACCTTCATATGCTGATGTAGCACTACTCAAAATGAGAAGAAACAGCTGCAAACATCCATTAATAATCAGAACATGGAATGTACGAAGTATGAATCCAGGAAAATTGGAAATCATCAAAACTGAAATGGAATGCATAAACATCAATATCCTAGGCATTAGTGAGCTAAAACAGACTGGTATCGGCCATTTTAAATCAGACAATCATATGGCCTACTATGCCAGGAACAACAACTTGAAGAGGAATGGAGTTGCATTCATCATCAAAAAGAACATTTCAAGATCTATCCTGAAGTACAACACTATCAGTGATAGAATAATATCCATTCACCTACAAGGAAGACCAGTTAATATGACTATTATTCAAATTTACACACCAACCACTAAGGCCAAAGATGAAGAAATTGAAGACTTTTACCAACTTCTTCAGTCTGAAATTGATCGAACATGCAATCAGGATGCATTGATAATTACTGCTGATTTGAACGTGAAAGTTGGAAACAAAGAAGAAAGATTGGTAGTTGAAAAATATGGCCTTGGTGATAGAAACAACGCCAGAGATTGCATGATAGAATTTTGTAAGACCAACGACTTCTTCATTGCAAATACCTTTTTTCACCAACATAAATGGCGACTATATAAATTGACTACATCTGTGGAAAGAGAAAATGGAAAAGCTCAATATCATCAGTCATAACAAGGTCAGGGGCCAACTGCAGAACAGACCATCAACTGCTCATATGCAAGTTCAAGTTGAAACTGAAGAAAATTAGAACAAGTCTATGAAAGCCAAATTACGACCTTCAGTATATCCCACCTGAATTTAGAGACCATCTCAAGAATAGATTTGATGCGTTGAACACTAATGACCGAAGACCAGACAAGTTGTGGAATGACTTCAAGGACATCATACATGAAGAAACCAAGAGGTCATTCAAAAGACAGGAAAGAAAGAAAAGACCAAAATGGAAGTCAGAAGAGACTCTGAAACTTGCTCTTGAATGTCGAGTAGCTAAAGCTAACAGAAGAAATGACAAAGAGCTGAACAGAAGATTTCAAAGTGTGGCTCCAGAAGGCAAAGTATAATATTATAATAACATGTACAAAGACCTGGACATAGAAAACCAAAAGGGAAGAACATGCTCAGCATTTCTCAAGCTGAAAGTACTGTTGTAGGGGAAAAAGATCACAAAGTTTCGTAAAGCAAAAAGAAAGTTTTATTCGGCATATATTCAAAAGGGCAGAAGTGAATCGGACAACCATGCTGCCAGAGCCATGTCTGCCTGAGTCCAAGAAAATATCACAGAACAGACAAAAGTCGGAAAACAGACAAGCATCCTGCTAGAGCCATGTCTGCCTGAGTCCAAAGAATATTACAGAATAGGTGAGAATGGAAAAACAGACAAGCATGTTGCCACAGCCATGTCTGCCTGAGTCCAAGAAGGTTATAGAATCATCAGTATATATCAACATCACAAAATGGGTAGAATCATTGAAAGCATCACTTTTTCACTGACTGGCTAGAAGTTGTAATCTTACATTTTGAATCATCTTTCTTAACGATCATTGGTACGGGTTTCAGTTACGAAAGTCAGGAGGGTCTTCATTGGTCCAGCAAATTCCTATTCACTAAATGTTAATAGAAAAAGACAAAAGGTGAGAAGTCCTTTGGGTTAGGTTTTATTGCCCTTTTGTGAAAACTTCCTTAAGATAATTTCTGAGATTGTCCCATCTATTGTCTTATCTCTGGGCCCAGTTGATGTGTCTTTGTGAGTCTGTGAGGGCCCAGCCCCAGCTGCATCACATTTCTCCATGCTCATGGTCAGAGAACAATGATTCCAAATAATATTTCTAAATCAGTACTGAAGAAAAAATTCAAGGCTTAAGTTGCAACATTGAAGGATTCTATGGGGAAAATATTAAACTACACAGGAAGCATTAAAAGAAGATGGAAGGAATACACAGAGTGACTATACCAAAAAGAATTGGTTGACATTCAACCATTTCAGGAGGTAGCATATGATCACGAACTGATGGTACTGAAGGAAGAGGTCCAAGCTGCACTGAAGGGAATGTCGAAAAACAAGGCTCCAGGAATTTATGGAATACCAATTGAGATGTTTCAACAAATGGATGTAGCGCTGGAAGTGCTCACTCGTCTATGCCAAGAAATTTGGAAGACAGCTACTTGGCCAACTGACTGGAAGAGATTCATATTTGTACTGATTCCAAACAAAGGTGATCCAACAGACTGTGGAAATTTTTGAACAGTATCATTAATATCACACACAAGTAAAATTTTGCTGAAGATCATGCAAAAGCAGTTGCAGCAGTACATCAAAGGGAACTGCCAGAAATTCAAGCCGGATTCAGAAGAGGACACGGTACCAGGGATATCATTGCTGATGTCAGATGGATCCTGGCTGAAAGCAGAGAATACCAGAAAGATGTTTACCTGTGTGTTATTGACTATGCAAAGGCATTAGACTGCATGAATCATAACAAATTATGGATAACATTGCAGAGAATGGGAATTCTAGAACACTTAATTGTGCCCATGAGGAATCTGTACATAGATCAAGGGGATACTGTGTGGTTTAAAGTCAGGAAAGGTGTGCATCAGGACTGTATCCTTTCACCATACCTATTAAATCTGTATACTGAGCAAATCTGAGAAGCTGGACTATATGAAGAAGAACAGGGCATCAGGATTGCAGGAAGACTCATTAACAACCTACGTTATGACAAAGTCTTGCTGCTGAAAGTGAAGAAGACTTGAGGCACTTACTAATGAAGATCAAAGACCACAGCCTTCAATATGGATTACACCTCAACATAAAGAAAACAAAACTCCTTGCAACTGGACCAGTAAGCAACATTATGATAAATGGAGAAACGATTGAAGTTGTCAAGGATTTTGTTTTACTTGGATCGACAATCAACACCCATGGAAGAAGCAGTCAAGAAATCAAGACACATTGCATTGGGCAAATCTGCTGCAAAAGACCTCTTTAAAGTGTTGAAAATCAAAGATGTCACCCTGAAGACTAAGATGTGCCTGACCCAGTCCACGGTGTTTTCAATCACCTTATATGCATGAGAAGGCCAGACGATGAATAAGGAAGATTGAAGAAGAACTGACCTGAATTGTGGTGTTGACGAAGAATATTGAATATACCATGGACTGCCAAAAGAATGAACAAGTCTGCCTAGGAAGAAGTACAACCAGAATGCTCCTTAGAAGCGAGGATGGTGAGACTACGTCTCACATACTTTGGACATGTTGTCAGGAGGGATCAGTCCCTGGAGAAGGACATCATGCTTGGTAAAGTAGAGGGTCAGAGAAAAGAGGAAGACCCTCCATGAGCTGGATTGACACAATGGCTGCAAAAATGGGCTCAAGCATAACAATGATTGTGTGGATGGTGCAGGATTGGACAATGTGTCGTTCTGTTGTACATAGTGCCGCTGTGAGTTGGAACCTACTCAATGGCAGCTAACAACAACATTACACTACACTGCACTACATTATATCACCTTATACCACCTTGGAGCTCTGGTGGCGCAGTGGTTAAGACCCTGGCTGCTAACCAAAAGGTCGGCAGTTTGAATCCACTAGCCACTCTTTGGAAACCCTATGGGGCAGTTCTACTCTGTTCTGTAGGGTTGCTATGAGTCGGAATTGACTCAATAGCAACGAGTTTGGGTTTTTTTTTTTTTTAATATCACCTTATATTACATTCTACTATATTTAAAGACCTCTTTAACGTTTTAAAAAGTAAAGCTGTTACCTTGACTATTAAGGTGTGCCTGACCCAAGCCATTGTCTTTTCAAATGCCTCATATGCATGCAAAAGCTGGACAATGAAAAAGGAAGACAGTAGAATTGCTGCAGTTCCTGAAGAGTCTTGTGATCAACCTTTGCATAAAATCAACTTGAACACTGACAGAAGGCCCAGGGGGACGGAGTCATTGTTTTTGCTCTCTCAGAGTCTGACCAGCAGGCAGCTCTTACAGTCTGTGGAGGAACTCTGTCTGGAGGAACTTGAAGCTCAATAAGCATGCCTAGTGAATCCTAAGATCCCTTCTCTGTTCCATGGGCCTTCCTGTGGGGGAGGAGCAAGGGAGAGAGCAAATCTCTGCTGCCATTCCACAAGTCCCAGAACCGTTTCTGCATTTCAACGAGACAGAGTTCCACACTCTGTTTAAATAAAAACACTTATCAGGGTTATAGGTTTTGTTTTACCTCTGTGCACGTGGAACAAGGGAAATATTTATCTTTCCTAAACCGAGATGTTAATTTAAGTATTTTTACCAGGGCTTTGAATTAGCAAGGAATACAACCAGGCAGAATGACGGTGGGTTGGGATGCAGAAGGTTTCTCCATGCGAGGGAACCACCACCTTGAATTGAAATCCAGGCATCTCACAGGACTCCCTTGCTAGTAATGATCGACAAGGACAGTTTTATTGGTCAGAGTAGAACCTGCTTCCCTGCAGCTAAGGGGTGGGGAGAGAGGGACGGATTACCCAATAAGCAAGGTACACACGGGCTTACTTGGGCTTATTTACTAATCGGTAGTGCACAATTGTAAGTAAGTAAGTAATTAGTAAGAAAGCCCAAGTAAGCCTGTGTGCACCTTGCTACTGGTTAATCTGCCCCTGTGAGGAGACAGAAAATGTTCTCCTCTTGCTCAGATTTCTTTCACCTGCTAGGACATGCGCTGGAATCCGTTAGGTAGGATAAGATGCTGAGGCAGCCAAACTTACAATACAGAAAGGAAAAGGAGAAGATTACTGAGAAATGGATTACCGGTACATTGGAGCTGCACATCTGTATCCGCAAACCCATGCTTGTTCCTCTGCACACACCTCACTGTGTCCTGTGCGCCTGTGAGGGTCTGGCACAGAGCAGGGCTCAGTCAGGCAGCTGTTGTCCTCACTGGACACATGGGAACATTGAGTCTTAGGGAGGTGACATGACTTGCCCAAAGTCTCCCATCTGGTAAGTGAGGGAGAGGGGACTGGACAGCAGGGCCACAGTGTCTGCAGCTGAACCCATTCTGGATGTGGCAAGTAGCCCTTGCATCTGCTGCCCACAGCCTTGGGCTCAACTCCACACCTCACTCATTTCTGGCAAGGGTGGTCATAGAGGCAATCATAGGAATTGAGGAAAGGGGGAGAGGCCAGAAGAAGAGAAAGTGACAGCTGAAGGGCCAGGTGTGTGGTGTGAGGAGGTGGCCGGGCCCAGGAGAAGAGGATGGACAGATGAAGAGAATGCCAAAGGGTGGGGTGTTAGAAGGTGGGAGGGGCCAACAGTACGCTCAGGTGTGGGAATTTCAGAGGTGGGCACAACCAAGGAGAAAGTGAAGTGTGGGGAGTAAGGAAATGAAAGGAGTCAGGAGGATGCCAAGGTATGGGAATTGAGGAGGTGATGGGGCCAGGAGAAGAGCTGGAAGGGTCAAAGAGAAGATCCAGGTGTGGGGAGAAGTAGAGAGGAGGAGCCAGAAGAAGCTCCAGGGGTGGGAAAAGAGATGGGAGGAGTCAGCAAGATGCCTAAGAATTGAATGTGAAGATATGGGAGGGGTCAGGAGGCCATCCAGTTGTAGTGAGTGAAGAGGTGGGTGGGGTCAGGTAGATGCCCAGGTGTGGTGAGTGAGGATGCGGGAAGTATCAGTAGAAAGACTGGTTGTTTAGCTTTGTAGGTGAACTGAGAAAGGAGATTCTCTGGTGAAAAATTCTGGAGTCAAGTGGGTGGGAGGAGACTGAAAAAGATCCAGGTGTGCGTAGTTAGGAGGTGTGAGGAATCAGGAGACAGCCATGGGTGAAGGGTTAGGAGAGCGGAGAGGTGAAAAGAAGGCCTTATGTGGGAGAGTTCAGGGAGACACCCAAAAGTGGGACTGAAAAGGTGGGAGGGGTCACAAGGAAGTCCAGATATGGGAACTGAAGAGTTGAGAAGCACCAAGGGAAGACTTTGGAGGAATCAGGAGAAGGTAAAGATGTGGAAAGTGAGGAGGTAGGAAGGCTCAGGAGAATGCCAAGGTGTGGGGAAGTCAGGAAGTGGGATGGGGCAGAACAGGCTGACAAGGCCAAGAGAATATCCAGACGTGGGGAGTGAGGTTAGAAGAACAGTGAGGTGTAGAAGGACATGATACGTACAGTGAGGTGGACAGTGGACAGGTGAACAGTTAGAGGGACAGTGAGGTGTAGAAAGACAATGAGGTGGGAAGTGAGGAGGTGAGAGGGGTCAGTAGAAGGCACTGCTGATGGGAAGTCAGGAGGTATGAGAGGTAAGGGGAAGATCAAGTGTGGTCAGTGAGATGGGAAGGGGGCCAGGAGGCAGCTTACATGTGGGTAAAGAAGAGCAAGGAGGGGTCAGGAGACAGCCCAAGTATGGGGAGTGAGGATGTGGGAGGGTCCAGGAGAAAGCCCTGATATGGATATAGAAGAGACGGGAGGTGTCAGGAGGTTGCCCTGAGATGGGTATCAAGGAGGAGGGAGTGATCAGGAGGCAGCCCTGATGTGGATAATGATGAGGAAGGGGACAAGAGGCAGGCCAGGCATAGGAATTAAGGATCTAGGAAGAGTCAGGAGAATGCCCTTGTGTGGGGAATTAGGGAGTAGGAGGGATTATGAGAACGCCTAGGTGTGTGTAATTAGTTGGTGGGCTGGATCAAGTGGCAGCCCAGGTAATAGAAGTGAGGAGGACATCCCAGGAGGGGTTGGGAGGAGTCAGGAGTCAGTTTAGTGCTGAGAAATGAGGAGATGGAGGGGTTAGGAGTCAGTTTAGGGCTGGGTAATGAGGAGGCATGAGGGGCCAGGAGTCAGTCCAGGTGTAGATAATGAGGAGGTGGAAGCAGGAGAACATTCACATGTGGGGAATGAGGACACTGGAGGAGTCATCCAGGTATGGAAAGTAAAGAGAAAGAAGGGTTGGAAGAAGAAGCAGGTGTGGCAAGTGTCGAGATGGGAAGGTCCAGGAGGCAGTGCAGATATGGGTAATGAGGAGGGAGGGTCCAGGAGGCTGCCAGGATGTGGGTGTTGAGGAGGTGCAAGGAGTCAGTAGAGATCCCAGGTGTGGGTAATGAGGGGGAAGGGGTCAGTGGTCAGCCAAAGGATGAGATGTGATGAGGTGATAGGCTTCAGAAGAACACCCAGCTGTGTTTATGAGGAGACTGGGAAGATGTCCAATTGAACAATGAGGAGGTGAGAGGGTTCAGAATGCAGCCTAGGTGGGTAATAAAGACTTGGGAGGGACCAGGAGATCACCCTGGTGTGGGCAAAGCAGAGGTGAAAGCAGTCGGCTGAACACCCAGTTCTAGGGAGTGAGGAGACAGAAGGGGTCTGAAGAAGTCATAGCTTTGGGGGTTAGAAGGTGGGAGGAACTGCTGTATTGAGGAAACTTGAACAAAGTTGTGTGCTTTGTGGTGTGTGCTAGCTATGGTCACAAAGGAGAAGCAGCCTCTTTTGCCAGTGGTGCCCACTGAACTTCGCTGGAGCAACTGGAGCCAGGGAAGTCACCCAGAGGTTATTCTGCAAATTCAGCAAAATTGCAGGATACAAGAGCAACACACAGAGATCAGTAGAATAGATATGAGAGTTCCGAAATAAACACATATTACATCTATTACATCTGTGGTGATCTGATTTTCAACAAAGGTGCCAAGACCATTCAATGAAGGTGGGTGGTGGTGGGGGGAGTCCGTTCAACGATTAGTGCTGATAGAACTGGATCAACAACTGGTGCTGGTAAAACTGGAAATCCACATGCAAAAGATTATATACAAACATTATCTCATAATTATCAAAAACCTAAATATAGCTATAAATAGAAATTAGGTACCGGCACATGCTGCAGCATGGATGAACCGCGAAAACGTTAAGTGAAAGATGTCATAATCAAAAAACCACGTATTGTATTATCCTATTTAGACTAAAAATCCAGAATAGGTAGATCCATAGAGACAGAAAGCATATTATTGTTTGCCAGGGGCCCGGCTACAAGGTCAGTCAGCAGTTGTGGGAAACCACTACTACTTCAGGAACAGTGTTGTGGATCAATTTTAAAAAAAGGAGAATGATGAAGCAATTAAAATCCAGAGCTGGTTCTGAGGGTGTAAAGCTCAGGAGTGTATCAGGTATTTACACAAAAGAGCAACAATTATTCAAAAATAGTGAAGTTATTTAGGCAGATAACATCATCAACTAATGGAGAAGGTAGCATATTATATTATGAAGATGAATCTCTACAAGATGATGGTGAAGCTATAGGGTTTGGAAATACTGCTAATTATTATTATTATTTGAAGGAGTATTTCAGAGCTGTTTCAGAGACCAATGATGCAATCAGCCTGCAGCTTCTGGGAAGGCATTGTCACCACTTGTCTGTCAGTTTTTTGTACTGTGGTGGCTTGTGTGTTGCTGTGATGCTAGAAGCTATGCCACTGGTATTTCAAATACAAGCAGGGTCACTCATAGTGGATAGGTTTCAGCTGAGCTTCCAGACTAAGACTAAGAAAAAGGACCTGGCGGTCTACTTCTGAAAAAAATTATCCAGTGAAAATCTTATGAAAAACAGCAGAACGTTGTCTGATATGGTGCCGAAAGATGAGCCCTTCAGATTGGAAGGCAGTCAAAAGACGACTGGGGAAGAGAAGCCTCCTGAGAGTCGACCTTAATGACATGGATGGAGTCCAACTTTTGGGACTTTCATCTGCTGATGTGACATGACTCAAAATAAGAAGAAACAGCTGCAAACATCCATTAATAATAGGAATGTGGAATGTATGAAGTATGAATCTAGGAAAATTGGAAGTCGTCAAAAATGAAATGGAACGCTTAAAGATTGATATCCTAGGCATTAGTGAGCTGAAATGGACTGGTGTTGGCCATTTTGAATTGGACAATCATATGGTGTACTATGCCAGGAAAGACAAATTGAAGAGTAACAGCGTCACATTCAATGTCAAAAAGAACATTTCAAGATCTATCCTGAAATACAACATGGTCAGGATAACATAGGATAATATCCACATGCCTACAAGGAAGACCAGCTAATATGACTACTATTCAAATTTATGCACCAACCACTAATTCCAAAGATAAGCAAAGTGAAGTTTTTACCAACTTCTGCAGTCCAAAATTGATCAAACATGCAGTCAAGAAGCATTGATAATTACTGGTGATTGTAATGCGAAAGTTGGAAACAAAAAAGAAGGATCAGTCTTTGGAAAATATGGCCTTGGCAATAGAAACAAGGCCAGATCTGGATTGCATGACAGAATTTTGCAAGACCAAAGACCTATTCATTGTAAATACCTTTGTTCGACAACATAAAAGCAACTATACACGTGGACCTTGCCAGACGGAATACACAGGAATCAAATTGACTACATCTGTGGAAAGAGATGATTGGAGAAGCTCAGTATCATCAGCCAGAACAAGACCAGGGGCTGACTGCAGAACAAACCATCAATCATTCATATGTAAGTTCAAATTGAAGCTGAATTAAATTAAAACAAGCCCAAGAGAGCCAAAATACGATCTTGAGTATATCCCACCTGAATTTAGAGACCTTCTCAAGAACAGACTTGACACACTGAACACTAATGACTGAAGACCAGACAACTTGTGGAATGACTTTAAGAACATCATACATGAAGAAAGCAAAAGGTCATTAAAAAGACAGGAAAGAAAGAAAAGACCAAAATGGAAGTCAAAAGAGACTCTGAAACTTGCTGTTGAACATAGAGCAGCTAAATCGAACAGAAGAAATGATGATGTAAAAGAGCTGAACAGAAAATTTCAAACGATGCTTCGACACGACAAAGTAAAGTATAATGAAATGTGCAAAGACCTGGACTTAGATAACCAAAAGAGAATAATATACTCAGCGTTTCTCAAACTGAAAGAACTGAAAAAAAGAATTCAAGCCTTGAGCTGCAATACTGAAGGATTCTATGAGCAAAATATTGAATGATGCAGGAAGCATCTAAAGAAAATGGAAGGAATGCACAGAGTCACTGTACCAAAAAGAACTGGTTGACACTCAACCATTTCAGCAGGTAGCATATGACCAAGAATCAATGGCATCGAAGGGAGAAGTCCAAGCTGCACTGAAGGAAGTAGTGAAAAACAACAGTCCAGGAACTGGCAGGATACCAGTTGAAATGCAAGTACTTACTAGCCTATGCCAAGAAATTTGGAAGGCAGCTACCTGGCCAACTGACTGGAAAAGATCCATATTTGTACCCATTCCAAAGAAAGGTGATCCAACAGAATGTAGAAATTATCGAACAACCTTGTTCTAGAATGTGACCTAGCTGGAGCTGGACTCACAAGGACACATCAACTGGGCCCTGAAGTATAAAGACAATACCTAAGACAATCTTGGAAAACATCTTTTAGGGAAACTTTCACATAAACAAATCAAAGCACAAAAGACTTTCCACTCTTGAATCTTTTTCTATTAGCATTTAGTGAATAGTAAGATTTGTTGGACCAATAAAGACCCTCCTGACTGTCACTACTGAAACCTGTACCAATGATTATTAAGAAAGACAATTCAAAATGTAGAATCATGGTAATTTGGCAGTTTTTAGCCAATCTGTAAAAAGGTGAAACTTCCAATGGTTTTGCCCACTTGTAACATTAATATATACTGTTGAATCTGTAACGTTCCTTGGACTTAGGCAGACATGGCTCTGGCAACATGCTTATCCATTTCCTACCTTTGCCTGTTTTGAACATATGCTGAATAAAACCTTGCTTTTTGCTTTAAAAAAAAAAAAAAAGAAATTATCAAACAATATCATTAATATCACACGTAAGTAAATTTTGCTGAAGATAATTAAAAAATGGTTGCTGCAGTACATGGGCAGGGAACTGCCAGGAATTCAGGCAGGATTCAGAAGAGGACGTGGAACCAGGGATATCATTGCTGATGTTGGATGGATCAGGCTGAAAGCAGAGAATACTAGAAAGATGTTTACCTGTGTTTTATTGACTATGCAAAGGCATTAGACTGTGTGTATCATAACAAATTGCGGATAACACTGTGAAGAATTTGAATTCCAGAACACTTAATTGTGCTCATGAGGAACCTGTACATAGACCAAGAGGCAGTCATTTGAACAGAACATGGGGATACTGCATGATTTGAAATCAGGAAAGGGGTTTGTCTGGGTTGTATCTTTTCACCATACTTATTCAACTGTATGCTGAGCAAATAATCTGAGAAACTGCACTATATGGAGAAGAACGCAGCATCAGGATTGGTGGAATATTCATTAACAACCAGCGATATGCAGATAACAACCTTGCTTGCTGAAAGTGAAGGCGACTTGAAGCACTTACTGATGAAAATCAAAGACTACATCCTTCAGTATGAATTACACCTCAACATAAAGAAAACAAAAATCCTCACAACTGGAGCAATAAGCAACATCATGATAATTGGAGAAAAGACTGAAGTTGTCAAGTAGTTCGTTTTACTTGGATCCACAATCAACACCCCTGGAAGCAGCAGTCAAGAAATAAAACGACTTATTGCAGTGGGCAAATATGCTAGAAAAGATCTCTTTAAAGTGTTAAAAGACAAAGATAACACTTTGAGAACTAAGGTACGCCTGACCCAAGCCATGGTATTTTCAATTGCCTCATATGCATGTGAAAGCTGGGCAATGAACATGGAAGACCAAAGAAGAATTGATGCCTTTGAATTATGGTGTTGGCAAAGAATATTGAATATACCATGGACTGCCAGAAGAATGAACAAACTGTCTTGGAGGAGGTACAGCCAGAACGCTCCTTAGAAGCAAGGATAGCATGACTTCGTCTCATGTATTCTGGACATGTTGTCAGGAGGGACCAGTCCCTGGAGAAGGACATCATGTTTGGTAAAGTAGCAGGTCATCGAAAAAGAGGATGACCCTTAATGAAGTGGATTGACACAGTGGCTGCAACAATGGGCTCAGGCATACCAAGAGTTGTGAGGATGACACAGGACTGGGCAGTGTTTTCGTTCTGTTGTACATAGGGTTGCTATGAGTCAGAACTGACAGGACTTCACCCAACAACAACAACAACAGGGGCTAGAGAGAAGGGAGAATGAGGAGTGACAATGCTTACTGGGTATGGGATTTCTGCTCGGGGTGATGAAATGTTCTGGAACTAGATAGTAGTTATTGTTGAACAACATTGTCAGTATAAAGCCACTAAATTATACATCTTAAAATGATTAAAATGGGAAATTTTATTTTCTGTGAATTCTAAAAATCCTAAAAGAAAAATACTAGAAAAAACCCAAAGTAATGCCCTCTCAGGAGAGGCAGGAGGCTCTGGTCCTAAAGGTAATGCTGGGTGCATTTAATCAGCACCTTCCCCGACATCTGTGTTGGCCTGAGGCCCCTTTGGCAGGCCTCAGGGATCCCTCCAGAAGCCAGGTTATCACTTTCCATGGCTTATGCCATGTAGTTCTTAAAATAACCATAGGAGGTTGGTCCTCTAACCATCCCACTTTCCAGAGGAGCAAACTGAGGTTCAGAGAAGTGAAGGGATATTCTTAAGACACGAGCTAGTACATGGTACAGTGGTCACTGTGCTGTGGAGTGACGGAGTGCTCACTTAAGGAAGAGGAGATTTAGGACCTGTTGGGTCACCAGCTAAGACTGTGCAGATGGATGCTAATAATAGGAAATGCAAGTTCAAGGCAGGGGGAATGACCAGAATTACCTGTGAGTCTCTCCTGTGTCTCCCATATGGAAGGTGAGCATTCTACCACTGTACCGCCACTGCCTTGGGTACTCTCTTCAGCAATATCCAGGGAAAGGAGCAACTTGAATAGTGGAAAGGCATTTCCCAGACCTCCTGGTAGGAATGTCCCCATGGTGGAAATAATTACATGAGGCTATTAGAACATGGTGAAGCTGAACATTAAGATCAACTAGCTGAACTCTGATTAAGCCCAATGAGATTGAAACAGGGCTTCAAACCACTTCAAATGAGTTGAGTCATGGCTGATGAAGCAAAACTGGAACAGACTTGAAGTTTTACAATTTGGGTGATCCGGAATGATAATCAGAACAGGAAAAATTACAGGTCCAAGCCCTGGCATGGGTGACTCAAAAGAGATGTAGTGAAGCTTTTCAGCAGCCTGAAGCATGAGATTGCATTGTTGGCAGGACTGCGGAGAGCGGCACACATTTAAAGAGCTGTGGTAGGCCACCATCTTTGAGCAGGACACTGCTATTTCCAACTCCTTGAAAAATCCAACAGGCAATAGATTTGGTTGCTATGCAACGCTACTCTTGTTTTCTGAGAAGGAGATAAAGTTTCTAGCAAGGCTTTGATCCATAATTTTTCCCATTTCAGTTATCCTTTCAGTTCACTCAAGTTTTAAAAATTCAAGTGTGTTCTGGTTTTGTTTCCTCGGCCAAGACTGTACTGGGAAGAACCAGCTGGGAGCTCAGGATTAAAATGAGCTTTCTGCAGAGCTCACCTTCACAAAGAGAACACACAGATTGGATGATATGGCCCTTCTAGTCTATGTGATATTTATTTTTCCCACCAGCTGCATCCCACATTGTTTGGGTGAATGTTTAACCATTGTTAAATAATAAATCTATGCTGCCAGTCCTCCTGAGGCCTATTACATAGGGTTGCCCATGTGAGAAACAGCTTGCTCCCACAGATCAGTGCCTGAATGTGATGCACTTGGCCCAGTGACTTCAATTTTAGGCTTATATTTGAAACACGGTTTGATTTCTCTGTTCATTTAGCATGTCTTGCCCAAACAACAGTCCTAAAGGCCACTCATCACACCTTAGCTTCAGCTGCTCTGGAGGATAACAGACTATATCTTGAAGCCCTTGGGGACCTTCCAAAGATAATTTGAGCATGTATTAGTTATCTAGTGCTGCTATAACAGAAATACCACAAGTGGATGGCTTTAACAAACAGAAATTTATTCTCTCACACTTTAGGAGGCTGGAAGTCCAAACTCAGGGCACCAGCTCTAGGGAAAGGCTTTCTCACTGTGTCAGCTCTGGGGGAAGGTCTTTGTCTCCTTTCAACATCTGTGTTCCCAGCATTCCTTGCAGATCTCCAAATGTCTTGTCATCAGTCTTTCCCTAGGTCTAGGGAGTTCTCAGCACAGGGACCTCAGGTCCAAAGGACACGCTCTTTTCCCAACTCTTCTTTCTTGGTGATAGTGAGGTCCCTCTCCTCTCTGCTTGCTTCTCTCTCCTTTTATCTTTTGTAAGATAAAGGGTGTGACTCAAGCAAGAGTGTGACTTGAGTAAGGGTCTGGCTTAAGTAAGGGTGTGACTTGTAAGGCTGTGACTCAAGATACACCCCACACTGATCCTGTGTCATTAACACACAAAGGTTACGATTTACAACACATCACAAAATGGAAGATAATTATATCAGATCACAAAATGGAAGACAACCACACAATATTGGGAATCATGGCCTAGCCAAGTTGACACATATTTTGGGGAGACACAATTTAATCCATGACAAGGGATATTCCAGAAAACTATTTAAACATACCCATATTATCAAACATACCCTCCAAATTTTCTGAACACCTATAGAGGGGTCTTCTCATGGAATTAATAGCAGTCAGAGTTTACACATTACTTATATATATTGTAATCTAATAACTCACCATTCTTGTTCATTCAGAAAATAAAATAACCAACTAGCACCTAAGCTGTGGTCTTGAGATTCTATCTCCCGCTAATAGGAACCAGGACTCTTTGAAGGAATGGCTGATTAAATTTCTGGGACAAGAAACTTACCAGATAAAAGTGGTGAATCTCATTTTACCAGAAATCAAGGATGTTATGAGAAACAAATAATGTACACATAAAAATGGATGAATTGACAAATGTTTCATTATACATATTTCACTGCAATAAAAATTAAAAAAAAAAAAAGAAGAAGAAATTCTCACTGGCCAAGATAGAGGAAATTTGAATAGTAATAAGGATAACATCAATGGATTGAAACATTAAATAGTTTAGATCAATGAGTTCATAATGATACTAAATTAAAAAAAAAATTACTGACCACCAGTGGAGATGTTAGTGAATTAACTCATTAGTTTGAAAATAGGAAAATAAAAGAAAAAAAATCTAGAATTTACCCTGACTTTCCTATATAGACTTTACCACTGTGAAACCAGTAATAGATAAAAGGAAGTTTCTCTTTATAGAAGTATTTTAGCTAATAAATAAAGAAGGAATGATAGAATATCATTACTTTGCAACTTCTAGTGAATTAATGGCTCTGAGCAATGATCATCAGTGTCTGCCAAAGTCACAAAAAAACGCATGATCAAATATTAAATACATCATAATGGAAGAACACACCTACCACCAAGAGATAGTCTTGCCAAAAACTCATGCTTGAATTTGATCAAGCCTCTTCTCCGATCCAACTACCAAATTAAGAACACCATGGGGAAGCAATAAGTATAATCCAGACTGTAGGACATTCTACAGAATGAGTGATCTCATGTCTTCAACAAATTACAAGAAAGAAAGAAAGGGGGAAAAAAAGATGTGAAGAGAAAACCTATAGATTAAACAAATTTTATGAAACATAGCAACCTCTCTCCCAAATAAAATAAATAAAAGGAAACTATACTGATGTCTGGCGTTTCTCACTGACCCTGGAGGGATCCTGTTCCCCTTCAACTCCAAAGCCTGATAGTTTTCTCAGGACCTGAGTTATAGCAGTGCTGTTGCTCTGATGCATTGTTAGTCTTCAGCTCCCTCCTACCCAATGTTCTTGAGATCCTACCCTTCCATGCCCTTATATAAATTGAAGTCTTTCTACAAACTATCAGCGACATGAACTCTAAATTTGCTACAACCCTGATGTCACATGAATCTCAGGTTCTGAAAAATTCAAGAGGATTTTAAAGATGAACCTGGTGCTAGAAGCTGGGCTCTATAGGGTTTGTAGGTAGGAAATCTGGGTTTCTGTAGGGGAAATCTCACTCGAGGTAATTGTTCAATGCAGAAAGAGCAGTTGAGCTCATCTGGGCCAAAATTCTTGAGGTGCAACCAAGAGTCAAGAATCAGGGTGATCAGATGTGAACATCAAATCCAAGGGCCGGTAAGACTAAAAAGGTAAATAAAACCAAGAGTCAGAAACTAGTTAGGAACCAGACTGGAGGGGAAAGGGGAAGAGAACAAGTAAGAGACTCTGTGATAGGATACAAGGAACAGAAGGAACATCAATTCATTTTTGTTTGTCTAGCATTCCCATTTCAACTGGGGAACTGCTTCTTCTCTAACCCAAAGCCTTGCCCCTCCTACTCCACAGGAAGGGAAATGACCAACACTGGGATTATCACAAGACCATGTCTACCTGACCAGAGTGAAAGGCCCAAGGGGTGGGCACAGGTCCAAGCAAGGCCAATTGTAATTCTTCCATGAGATTTTTCTACATAGATATTGGAGAGAAAGGGCCTCTCTTCTTGTAAGGATGGACACTTAGAGCTATTATCCATCATTTTTCCCGTCATGGGCAAAGAGTTGTCTGTGGCAGTAGAACATATTAAGAAGGCAACACATTAAGAAGAGTGGAAACAAGCACAAGTGAAATAATTTAAAAAAATGAACTAAGTCCTAAAGATGTTTGTGATGGTTAAGACTGTGTGTCAGTTTGGCTGATTCTCAGTGTTTTGGCAGTTGTATAATGTGATCACTTCCCCGCTGAGATTTGATATGTGATCACCCCCATGATGGGATCTGCTGTGAGTAGACAATCAGTTGAAAGTGAGCTTCCTTGGGTGTGTGGCCTGCATTGAATATAACCAGACATTCTGGCAAGGCTTGGGAGCTTTTCACTCATGCTGGCTCCTGTATCTGACTCCTCTTTCTCTGACCTCCAGTTCTTGGGACTTGAGCTAGAAGCTTACCTGCAGTCTTGCCTGCTTATCTTGGGATTCATAGATCTTCACAGCCTGTGAGCAAGAGCCCTGCTCTCTGACCTGCCAATCTTGGGTTCACCAGCCCCTGTGGCAACGTGAATCAAGAGAAGGCTCTATCCTGACCCACAGATTTGGGACATTCCAGCCTCTACAATCACGTGATACATTTCCTTGATATAAATCTCTCTCTCACTGTATATTTATATGCTTACTGGTTTTGCTTCTGTAAAGAACCTAGCCTAAGACAATGTTACTTGAGCACCTAGATCTAGTCTTCCCCAAAGTGAGTGCCACCCTTGATCTTCCTTCCCAATTACATGTACCAAAGTCATTCCTTTCTTGTTCGTTTTAATATGTGTTAGATTACTGTCACTTGCAACCATGAGTTGCTTGATTATAATGTGTAGCATGGGTATGGTTTGCTCTGCCTGCTCAGCCTCCATTTATCTAGTCTCCCCATTTTGCCATCTACATTCTTTAAAGACCCATTCGCTCCATACTTATGAGTTCTTGCTCTCTCCCTGACGTGAACAATAAATGGTCTCTTAGTGAATGAATCTGAATTATTCCTTACTAGATGCAATCTCCAAACAACCAAAGCCACAGACTGTCACTGTTCAATGTTGTAATTGTTTGTTGAAAAGCTATGTATATAGAGCATTTTGGAAAATACAACTCAATTTTCTCATTGACTTAAATTAACATTCCTGAAGTGTTTCCTTGAAGATCAAAGACTACAGCCTTCAGTATGGATTACACCTCAACATAAAGAAAAACAAAAATCCTCACAACTGGATCAGTAAATGGAGAAAAGATTGAAGTTGTCAAGGATTTCATTTTACTTGGATCCACAATCAACACCCATGGAAGCAACAGTCAAGAAATCAAAAGACGTATTGCATTGGGCAAATCTGCTGTGAAGGACCTCTTTGATGTCACCTTGAGGACTAAGGTATGCCTGACCCAAGCCATGGTATTTTCAGTCACCTCATATGCATGCAAAATCTGGACAATGAATAAAGAAGACTGAAGAAGAATTTAATGCCTTTGAATTACAGTGTTGGTGGATAATATTGAATATACAATGGACTGCCAAAAGAACGAACAAATCTGTCTTGGAAGAAGTACAGTCAGAATACATCCTTAGAAGCAAGGATGGCAAGACTTTGTCTCACATACTTTGGACATGTTATTAGGAGGGATCAGTCCCTGGAGAAGGACATCATGCTTGGCAAAAGAAGACCCTCAACAAGATAGATTGACACAGTGGCTGCAACAATGGGCTCAAACATAACAAGTGTGAGAGTGGCACAGGAATGGGCAGTGTTTCATTCTGTTGTACATAGGGTCACTATGAATCTGAACCAACTTCACAGCACCTAACAATAACAACAAAATGTTTCCTAGAATGAGAGTGTGGAACAGGAGTCAGATGACCCGATTCTGGATCCAGAATCTATGAACCTTTATTTTATTAAACCATATGGCATGCCTATTCTGTGTCACATACTATTTTAAACACTTCACATATATTATTTCATTGAATCCTCAACAACCTACCACAACATTAAGGTTGTTATCCCCATTTTACAAGTAAAGAAACAGAGGCACTGAGAGTTTAAGTAATTTACCACATAACAGAGCTAGTAAATGGAGGGGGTTCATGTGTTTTGAATTCGAGGACTTCTGTTCCTTATCCACAAAATACAAATTATTTGAAGTGCTGTGTGTTATGGTGCAAGGAGAGCATGGGGGCTTCGGAGTCAGAAAAACTTGGATTTGAATTCTAAGTCTCGGTTCCTTCCCATGTAAAATTGACTAATAACATCTTTCTCTTGGGTTTGTTGTGTGGGTTTAATGATACATTTCAAATAGCTATGGAAACCCTGTGTGGTTTAAAGTCAGGAAAGGTGTACATCAGGCTTATATCCCTTCACCATACTTACTCAGTCTGTATTCAGAGCAGATAATCTGAGAAGCTGGACTATATGAAGAAGAATAAGCATCAGGATTGGAGGAAGACTCATTAACAACCTGTGATACGCAGATGTCACAACCTTGCTCTCTGAAACTGAAGAGGACTTGAAGCACTTACTGACGAAGATCAAAGACTACAGCCTTCACTGTGGATTACACCTCAACATAAATAAAACAAAAATCCTCACAACTGGACCAATAAGCAACATCATGATAAACGGAGAAAAGATTGAAGTTGTCAAGGATTTCATTCTACCTGGATCCATGATCAACACCCATGGAAGCAGTGGTCAAGAAATCAAACGATGCATTGCACTGAGCATATCTGCTGCCAAAGATCTCTTTAAACTGTTAAAAAGCAAATATGTCACTTTAAGGACTAAGGTACACCTGACCCAAGCCATGGTATTTTCAATCGCCTCATATGCATGTGAAAGCTGGACAATAAATAAGGAAGACGGAAGAACTGAGGAGCCCTGGTGGCACAGTGGTTAAGAGGTTGGCTGTTAACCCAAAGGTTGGCAGTTCAAATCTACCAGCTGCTACTCCTTGGAAACCCCGTGGGGCAGTTCTACTCTGTCCTATAGGGTCACTGTGAGTTGTAACTGACTTGATGGCAATGGGTTTGGCCAGAATAATGAACAATCTGTCTTGGAAGAAGTACAGCCAAAATGCTTCTTAGAAGCTAGGATGGCAAGACTTCCTCTCACCTACTTTGGACATGTTATCAGGAGGGACCAGTCCCTGGAGAAGAACATCGTGCTTGGTAAAGTAGAGGGTCAGGGAAAAAGAGGAAGACCTTCAAGGAGATGGATTGACACAGTGGCTGCAACAATGGGCTCGAGCATAACAAGGATTGTGAGGATGGCGCAGGATTGGGCAGTGTTTCATTCTGTTGTACAGAGGGTCCCTATGAGTCAGAACTGACTTGACAGCACCTAACAACAACAATGGAAACCCTTGGTGAAAAACTATCTTTATGTGAAACAAATGGGATTAACAGATGACTTCATATAGATTTTTAAACGAGGTTCTTAAAGTTTTGAGTCCTTCCTTAAGAAATAGGCTACTCATGTAGCAATGAAAGAAAAAACATAAAAAGTCCCTCTTTGGTGAGAAATTATGGTTGCTTGATTTTTATGTTTCTATAAAAGCACAGGGAGATACCTGCCACAAATGAGGTAAGAGAGCTGCAATTAGATATCACCACAGGCCTACTGAAGCCCTAGTGGTGAAGTGGTTAAGAGCTACGGCTGCTAACCAAAAGGTTAGCAGTTCGAATCCACCAGCCATTTCTTGGAAATCCTATGGGGCACTTCTGCTCTGTCCTATAGGGTCGCTATGAGTTGTAACTGACTTGATGGCAACAACAACATGGGCCTATAATTTCTGCCCTGAGGAGAAATAATAAAATGTGTCAGAACATGTACTCCCCCCCTCCCCCAGGGATTACTCACCTGCTGGCCACCACAGAGGCTTGGCTTCGTGTGCAGATGAAGCCCTTCTGTGTCCATGAACATCACCAAGGGAGTTGCATAGGCCCTTGGGTCAAGACTGTGAAGATTATTGAAAACTCCTGCCTTCAGCAGGGCCTAAAGCCAAAAAAGTTAGCATCTGAATAGGGTTTGGCCTTAAGTGGATGGTAGCAAGAGAGAGTGTGACACCCTTTGACTTAGCTCTCATTTGAGGACCTGATGCTTCCATCTCCCTGTTAGTTAATAGTTAGAGTAGGAATTCCAGCATAAGCAAGACAGTGGAAGACAGAAATTTCCCGCTTCTCCTGGACGTCATACAAAACAAGATGAATGGAAATAAAGTGGGGGTCATGCCATTTTCAGCAAAACTGGGAGAGAGAGATGATCCTCAGGCTAAAAAAAAAAAAAAAAAAAAAAAAAAAAAAAAAAATCCAAGGGCTGTCCAGATTGGCCAAGGCAGGTGCAGAAACCACATAGGATGGTGTGCAGCAGATGTGCAAGGTAATGCTTAGTGAGCTGGCTCAGGAGCTCAGAAGAGACCCTCAAGTATATACTTCCTCTAGGTAAGGGGCTTCATTACCCTGAAGTAATTAACATTCCTTGAATATCACAAGAGGTGGAAGATCTGGGAAGAGAAGGGCAGAAATGGATTGAGCAGAAGCTGCATGGGAGGGGAGGGTGTAATATGCACTAATTCAAAATCCTCTTGGCCTCACTTCTTACTCCAGCCAAGTGAGTAAGCATCCAACTGTGTGCAAGTTTTGCCTGGCTTTGCACAGACGCAGTTGGACAGTGCCTCATTTTAGGTTAGGGCTGCCTCCCTCTCATTTCCTGGGAACCCGCTCTAGTATTTAGCCATATAAAATACAGAAACGTAAGGGATAGGAGCCAGTGGATGAAGACTTTCCTCTTTCTTTCCCCAAACAAATATTTCTCCTTAGTAGGTCCTAGTAGGATCAAGCACTAGTTACCAAAGGTGGTGGCGACCTCAATCGCCTTTGTATTGGCCTTTTCAGCTTCCCTCTCCCAATTTCCTGCTGCCTGGGATCACAGTTCCAAAAATTCTACACACATGTAAGCCTTTGTCTCAGGCTCTGCCTTTGGGGTACCCAGGCTAAGACAGATGATACCAGAAGTGGCCGTAGAAAGCAGACCCCCAGTATGGGATTTTGGAGCTAGATCATCTACCAGTCAGATGGCAATAGTGGGGATTTATAGTGGTCACTGAGGGACATCAGGCCACAAACAGTAACTCCTACCTGGGGGAGATTAGAATTAGGTACAGGTGGAAGGTGAAGAGCTGGGTTACAGGGCACTTGAATGGAATAGGGCAATGGTAAATATAAGGATGGTGGCACTGATTGGCTTTGGTAACTGCCTTGAAAAATCTTGAAAAGAGAAAATGATAGCTACAAGTCATCCAACCATAAAGTGTGAAACCCAGAGGGCCTCTATGGAAGTGGTTTAGGAGACCCTTACCTCCTGCAGCCACAGGCACACTGTACTGGAAGTCAAAGTCAGAATCTGTCAGGGAGGCAAATTGACAAAGAAAATTGAATGTTCAGATTCTACAGTTCTCTTATGTCAAAGTCAGGAAGAGTGGGACCCAGAGAACTGGGACGGGGCCATCTAGGTGGACAAGGGTCAGAAACAAACTCCCAGGCTTCTCTGAGTCCTCCCATCTAACAGAGGCAAATCCCTCCACTTTGCCAGAGGAGAGTAGCCTCCCCATGCTTGGAGACCCTGCACTGGTGCTTCACAAGATCTGCCCCTGCTGCTTCTTACTGCCTATAGGCTGATGACCAGGGTCATATCTCAGTACACTGAGAGCAGAGAAGTGCAGTCCCTGCTCTGGGAGAAACAGTTTGTACAGATGGAAGAATAGGCTGATGTGTACAGGCAGGGATTAGGGGAAGAGGTGTAGCGTGGATCTCAAGGGCATTGACCTGCGGGTGAGTGTGAGCAATACAAGGCTAAATGAGGCAGATTTATTGACATGAGCACACTCTCCTGTGACAGCCTTCAACATCTAGAGCCAGTCCTAAGATGCTGTTGGGATAGCTCCTTAAAGCTTGACTATAATGATAACCTACAGCAAATGAGATGCTGGAACCACCTTGCATAGTGTTAAGGAAGAGGTGAGAAGACTCGTGGGGGTGAGGATGTTCAGTGGGATTTTTTCAGATGAGTAGCCAGTGACGCCAGTACCATTTGCCATTTAACCCATTCCCGTTTCCACTGAACTGAAATGCCTTGGTTTTTTCATTTTAGCACAAAGTGGCTGTCTGGCTTTGGGGATGGAAGCGGGGACAAGGGATTTTTTTGGGGGATGGAAACATTCTAAAACTATATTTCAGTGATGGTTGCACAACTATAAATTAACTAATGATTATTTAAAACTGTTTTAAAGGGGTGCATGTGATGATATATAAATTATACCTCAATAAAACTGCATTAAAAATTATTTCCTCTAAGAATATTGTTTATATTTTGTATCTTTTGTCTGTGGAGATGGCATTTTTTGAAGGAACCAAATCAGGCTTCTGCTCAAGGTGAAATTCTGACCTAAAAATTCCTTTCCACATTAGCTTCAGAAGGCTGAGGTGAGCCAGCCATCCTGAGGCACTCTGAAAGCCTGAGGCAGTGATTCCCGTGCTACAAACACACGGCCATTGTAAACTGCAAATCACTGGCGTCTGACTGGATGACCTCGCCTCAGGATCTGATCTGGAGAGCAGGAGCCCCATTCTTTCGGCGGCTTACACATGATTTCATTGGGTATCAGTTTGGCACTGTAAAAAAACCATTGCTGTTGAGTCAGTTCCGACTAATAGCGACCGTGTAGGACAGAGTCGAACTGCCCCATAGAGTTTCCAAGGAGTACCTTGTGGATTCAAACTGCCAACCTTTTGGTTAGCAGCCATAGCTCTTAACCACTATGCAACCAGTTTCCAGTTTGGCACCGGAAATTCTAAAGATAACTAGCTGACAAAGGGAGCAACAGCTTAAGCATCCTGCTCTTAGAAAGGAGATCTTAAGCTCTGCTTACGCATGATTACAAAAGAATAAAAAGCTGCTTGAGAAACAAACAATCAGGGACATCTGTGACATTTTTAAATGATCAAAAAAAATTTTTTCTTAGGCCAGTAGAGGGCAATCTATATCCCATAACTGTGGGGGAAACGAGAAAAGAGAACAAAAAAGGTAATATGTAATAATCCAAAATTTTGGTTATTAGGTATCTTGTCAACCAGCCCAGAAGAAAATAACTGATTGGCATGTCTGTTTAAACACTGGAGGCAGGACCCAAACGTCAGGAAGCTGCTGGCTCTTCCTAATGTTTATGTAGCAGAGCGGTACTAGCCCACATGCAGTTCAGGGATCAGCTTGTTAGAAGTGCAGATTAGCAGCCTTACCCTAGACCTACTGAACCAGAATCTCTGTGTTTTAACAAGTCTTCAGGAGATTCTGTGCATGCTAGGGTTTTACAAGCACTGTAGTAGACTGTTTTCTAAAACTTTTATGGCAAATACAGCTTCCTTGGCCCCTCTGCTGGCAATTCTGATTCTGAGCAGCCTGAAGGAGGACCTGGAAATCTGATTTGTACAAGTACCCAGGCAACTCTTACCATCAGGTAAATTCTGGAAACTCTCATCCAGGTGCCTCCCTGATGTCTTCATCTCCATGAGTCCTGATGCAGAAAGGTGTTCTGATGAGGATGCACTTGAGTCACTCGTGGAGTTTTTTAAAAATACAGATTCCATGGCCCTTCCCCAAACCCTGGTGAACCTTGCATTTTGGAGAGGTGGTAGAATGATTTGTCTTGTTCTCCTGCAATAAGTCACTTAAATGAAAGAAGGGGTAATTTTCAGTGGGGATGGCTCTGTGCCCAGGGAGCCTGGGGGGTGCTGCAGCTGAGGATCCTCAGCAAAGATCCTAGTGCTTTCCAAGGAGACCTGAAAAGTTTGGGCAGGAACACCTGGCAGCAGCACCGCCAGGAATGGGGACCAAGGCCCTTCCACACAGGCATAATTGAGATAGTGTCATTGTTAGCTGCTGTCAAATCAGCCCCCGACTCGTGGGGATTCCATGCACAACAAGACTGGACCACTGTGATCCACAACATTGGCTGATTTTCAGATGTAGATTGCCAGGCCTTTCTTCCTGGTCAGTCTCAGTCTGGAAACTGCTAAAATATGTTCAACCTCATAGCTACACACAAGCCCCCACTAACAGGTGTGCGAATGAGGTTGGGAATTGAACCCAGGTCTCCCACATGGAAGGTGAGAATTCTACCACTGAATCACCACTGCCCTCTGAAATAGCACTGCTGCCTATTCTGATGGAAGGGGGACAGCAGCCATATTTAATTTTGTTTAGAAAAATAAAGCAATGTAATGTTTCTTTTACCAGTCACACATGGGAAGATTTTAAAGAAACCAAAACATAAGCAGAGAAATAAACAAAATGTGAAAAATATTGCTTTAAAAACTTTTCTCAGTTTACCCTTTGCTTTATCTCCTGCATCTGAAACTCTAAAAAAAGTTGTCCTTTTGTAAGATCTTATAGCCCTTTCATTTTACCATCAAGTAGTTCACACTTTGTTTTGCTACTATGATCTTTCATCACGTTGGTAAATTCCCTCTTCCTTTTTTTTGCCATTAAGTTGATTTGACTCATGGCGATCCCATGTGTGCAGACTAGAACTGCTCCGTAGGGTTCTCAAGGCTGTGACCTTTTGGAATCACCAGCCTTTTGGCTAGCAGTCAAGTGCTTATCCATTTACGCCACACAGGGATTCCTTTTTTTAAGCCCTAACTACCAGGAAATAACAGACTCTACACTGGACAAGCTATCAATCCATTCACAAGCCTCTTCCTTTAGTGTATCAGCCCCAAGAATCTGAGTATTTCGGGTTTAACACTTTGGTCTTCAAAGTTACTTATACAAAGCTTGTAATGTGCTTGGCACAAGGCAGATAATCAATAAATGGTGTTTTCTATTTCTTCCCCTTCAATTACAAGTATCATTCTTATAAAAGTGTTGAATGAATTTGACTCCCTGGTGTGCAAACAAAGTTATGGAAAATTAAATCACAGCTGTAAATACAAATATATTTTTTATTACTTAAAACCCACCAAAGCCTAGAAAGAGGATAGACTTTGCCAGGTGAACAAAACTACATTTCACTTGCTTGAAATATGAAGAAAAAGATTCCTGATTTAGGGATGTTGGAAACATTTTTCGGATGTTACAAAAAGATTGTGTGCTAATTTGGCTCATTATTTAATCAAACACTAATCTAGGTGTTGCTGTGTAGGGGAATCCCTGGGTGTTACAAATGGTTAACACACTTGGCTGATAACTTGAAGATTAGAGGCTCAAGTCCATTCAAAGGCACCTGGAAAGAAAGGAGTGGTGATCTACTTCTGAAAAATCAGTCACTGGAAACTCCATTGAGCAGAGTTCTACTCTGACACACATGGGGTTGCCTTGAGTTAGAATCAACTCTAGGGCAACTGGTTTGCTGCAAAGGTATTTTGTAGATGTAATTAACATTTATTACAATCACTTGACTTTAATGAAAGGAGATTACCCTTGATAATGCAGGTGGTCCTCATCCAATCAGTTGAAGGCCTTAAGAGCAAAAACTGAGGCTTCCTGGAGAAGGAATTATGCTGCAAGACTGTAACACAGAAATCCTGCCTGAGTTTGCAGCCTGCTTGCCTATCCTGTGGATTTGCAGCCTGCTGGCCTGTCCTGTGGATTTTGCACTCAAGAATGCAACATCAATTCTTGCCTGAGCTTCCAGCCTGCCGGCCTAACCTACACATTGTAGACTTGCCAACCCCCAAAATCATGTGAACCAATTCCTTAAAATAAATCACACACGCACCCATCTTACTGGTGGCTCTATTTCTTAGGAGAACTCTGATACAGAGATTATATATGAAAACTTGGTTTCTGTCTAGTCATCTAGTGCTGCTGTAACAGAAATACCACAAATGGATAGCTTTAACAAACGGAAGTTTTTTCCCTCACAGTCTAGTAGGCTAGAAGTCCAAATTCAGGGTGTCAGCTCCAGGGGTAAACTTTCTCTCTCTGCTGGCTCTGGAGGAAGGTCCTTGTCATCAATCTTCTCTTGGTCTAGGAGTTCCTCTACGCAGGAACCTCAGGTCCAAAGGATGCGCTCTGCTCCTGGTGTTGCCTTCTTGGTGGTATGGGGTCCCCACTCTCTGCTCGTTTCATCTCTTGTAAGATAAAAAGTGGTTAGGCCACACCCCAGGGAAACTCCCTATTGGATCAGGGATGTGACCTGAGCAAGGGTGTTACAATCCAACCTAATCCTCTTCAACATAATCCAATATTGCCTCATTAACCACAGGCAGAGATTAGGATTTACAACATATAGGAAAATTATATCAATCACAAAATGGAGGACAACCACACACTACTGGGAATCATGGCCTAAGTTGACACATATTTTTGGGGGACACAATTCAATCCATGACAGTTTCCAAGACCACATTTTCCATGGAGAAAAAAAAAAAAAATCCCAGGTGTTTTAGGCTGGGTTCTCTAGAGAAGCAAAACCAGTGAAGCGGTTTTGGTGATGTGGTGGGAATCAGCACCCGTGCATCATTTAAGTCCTTGATGGTGGCAGTAATCTCTGCAATCTCTCCAGGAATGCCGTATTTCTTCTGGTTTACTGTTTTCTTAGGTAGGGGCAGTTCTAATGGCTTCCACTTGGCTTTTCCTACCATAATAGCCCTTATACCACTTGTCAGGTATCCAGTGTGGGGGTTCTGCCAGTGGCTGACCATATCTATTCCAATTATACATCCTAGAACTGGGGAAATCACTACAGGCTGAATTCAGGGACCCACTTGTACCCACTGTGAGACGACCCTGAACTAAGACTCCATTAATAATCTGACCTCCATGTGCCCCTACTCTGCTAGGCCACAGTGACGTTTTGGGTCTTCTGGAATTAGTGTCAGTTCAGAGCCAGTATCCAGTAATCCCCAAAAGTCTGATTATCTCCTTTCCCCCAATGAACAGTCACTCTGGTAAAAGGCCATAGATTGGGGAAGCCTGAGAAAAAGATTAACAGTATACATTTTTGGTAGTGTAGTGGGGTCCTTCCTCCAGGGGATCAGGCCTCCCCTTCATTCAAGGGGTTGTGGGTCTATAAATTGGCTCAAGTCTGGGAATTGATTGAGGAGCCACACTCTCCATTCTGGCAATTGGAGCTAGATTGCCATTTACTTGACCTAGAATTCTTCCGCTTGTACAGATCAAGTAAATATCTAGTAGATTTCCCATCTGTTTCACTCCTAGGGACATCATTACTAAGCAGCCAATGCCGTAAGTCCATATGAGTCAGACTATTCTGATTACTGCTTTGCCTCCACTGTCCATTACTGTAACCACACCCACCTTGTCTTTGTCAGCTGAGTGCTGCCACTTAGCCCCCACCACAGGGCTCAATCAGCCTCATTGTCGTTAGGTGTCTTACTTCAGTTAGGGCAGTTCCCACCGTCAAATCTAACTTACATAAAATAGCAGTCACAGAAGTCTTCAAGAATACTGGAGCTTCCTTCACAAATTTGTTCCTCCTGGTTGTGGTAAAAGGTATGTCCTCTGGGCACTCCGTGTGTGGTTCTGTGGGTCTAACCTGATAAATCCACTCTAACATGCTGAGTTCCCTAAGCCTTTGGATACCTTCTTCCACAGTATACCAAGGCAGGTCAGAGATTTCAACTTCATTTATCGTAGGCCACAGCATAATCCATGGTTCAGTGAACCATCCAAATACACTATTAGATCTTTTCCTAACTTCTCAAGCTGAAACATTGACTGAAGAATCTATGCTTAGTGGGCCCATATCAATAAACTGACTGACCCAACTTCATGTTCCCTGCACAGTTATCTCACACCCTTAATAAACATTCCCACACATACTCCTCAGGTTTGTGTTTGTACATATTAGAAAAGTCAAGCAGTTCTTTTGGAGGATAGCATACCTCTTCCTGGGTCACACTCTCTACTTCACCTTTTGGGGCTCACTGGAATTTAAGTCTAGTTATAGGTCAAGAAGCAAAAATGGGTGGCAGGGATGTGTTCTGAGAACATTAAGCAATGTCTTGTAAGGCATCTGCCTCAGGTGATGTCCCAGGCAATGACTCAGATGCAGACCCAGATGTTATCTCAGACAAAGGCTATTCAGACACAGCTGGGTTAACCTCATCATATGGGGGTAGAGAGGCTAATGGTTTTACTGGGGAGGGTGGCTAAGCAGATAAAGATGGAGTAATCTCTTCAGATTGAGTTAGAGGGCTGTTTCTGTAGGCAGAAGTGATTCAATGGAATTTAGGGGCTCTGTGTCCCCAGCTTCCTTATTATTTGCCTATATGCTCCCTTCTCAAGTTTTAGTATCTCATTTCTTCCCAATCAATGCCCTCACCTTTAACTTCAGACACCATTCATGGTTGGGAATTCAAATTGATGTTGTAATCCAGCCACTCTTACAATAAGACTCAGGGTTTGGTTTTTGGCAATATCAGCTCTGTTACTACAAGAAATTAGGCTTTCAGGGCACAAGTGGCAACTCTGAGGTTGCTTATGTGGTGCTTGAGCTATGACTCTGAAGCCCTGAGTTCATCTCTTTCTTTCACCACATTTTTTCTAGCGAAAGTAGGACCAACTAACCAGCTTCCTTATACTTCTCATTCTGACAAAATTGTAGAAAAGTATCAAATATGTGATCACCCAGAGCCTTACCTCTCATCAATACTTGATCTATTGGTGGTAATAGTTTGCACATTTCTATTGCGACCTTACGCATGTATTAGCAGTGCCCTGGAAGCAGTGTCATCAACATCTTTAAGACTAACAAGACTTGAGAACCAATGTAGAAAACTCATCCTTAAAATTTTGTTTCTCTAGAACCACCTTGGCACCAAAATGTCTTAGGCTGGGTTCTCTAAATAAGCAAAACCAGTGATGTGTGTGTGTATACACACACACACATAAATATATATGTGTTGTTGTTAGGTGTCATTAAGTTGATTCTGACTCATAGCGACCGTATGTACAACAGAATGAAACACTGCTTGGTCCTGCCCCATCCTCACAATCGTTGTTATCCTTAAGCCCATTGTTGCAGCCACTGTGCCAATCCATCTCGTTGAGGGTCTTCCTCTTTTTCACTGACCCTCTACTTTACCAAGCATGTTGTCCTTCTTCAGGCACTTTTCCCTCCTGATAACATGTCCAAAGTATGTGAGATGTAGTGTGTGTGTGTGTGTGTGTGTGTGTGTGTGTATACACACATATATAAACATATAAATCTATTTATCTATATATATATATAGAGAGAGATTTATCTCAAGGAAACGGCTCATGCAGTTGTAGAGGCTGGCAAGTCCCAAGTCTGTGGGTCAGGTGTCAGGCTGGAGGCTTCTCCTGACTCTTTAGCTGCAGGAGCTGATGAATCCGAGATCAGCAGGTCAGATAGCAGGCTGCTGGTTCAGGGGCTATGGAGGCTGACAAATCCAAGATCAGCAGGCAATATGGCAGGCCACTGGCTCAAGTCCCAAGAACTGGAAGGCAGATGATGACAAGCCAGATGCAGGATTCAGAGTGAGCAAAAGCCAGTGAACTTTGCCAGAACATCCATATATATTGGCTGCAGGCCACATCCCTGACAAAACTCTCCTTACTACTTATTGGCTGATCATATCAGATCACATCATGGAGGTGATTAAACTGTATCACATAATGGAGGATAACTACATCATTACATTAACTACCATTGAGAATCATAGCCCAGCCAAGCTGACACACAACCTTAACCATCACACCCGGTTACAGAGCATATAGCTTCTAATTTTACCAATATTCAAACTGTTTTCTCCGTGCCCCTACTGTGGACGCTTTTGTTTTTTCTTTTCAGAAGGGACTTCCCAGTCTTAGCCGTATCCATACATATGGTTGGATACCAGCACCTAATCACAGGATGGTACAAAAAAGTCTAGTGTTCCTTTTTGAGAAAATGGCATTGAGATGCTCCTCTCCATTCTTTTTTATTCACAGCTGTCCATCCATGCTACTCAAGAACACAGTTCTTCTTGCCCCAAGTGGAAGGCTGCCATCTCTTAAACACGTGATAGGCTCTGAGTGACATTCAATGGCCTGGCCATTAAGTAGTTAGCATTCATTGGGTCTTCAAAAAATACCTTTGTTCTTTCCCTTGATGCTTCTTTAATCCAGTGACTCCTAACGGGTTCCCAGTAGCTGGGCCTGGAAATTGTTTGTGCGGTTAACCCTCTACACAATACTCTGTCTTCTCTACCAGTCAACACCCAGAGTTGTGAAGGGAGGTTCAGGCAGCCTCCTTCTTCAACATTAAATCCTTCCTAGAGCAATATGACCATCCCCACAGAATGAAAAAGTTTACATCTTGAGCAGTAGTTCTTAATCTAGTTGATGACAGGGTCTTGAAACATGAGTCTTACAATTATCCACATGGTTACATCCAAAACACTACCAGCTGTCTTGAAGACAGCACCCTTCAAGGACAGACTACCCAATAAGCAAGGTACCCACGGGTTTACTTACTAATCTGCAGTGAACAATTTCACATGGGTTTCATGAAATTCTTCACTATGGATTAGTAAGCACAAGTAAACCCATGTGTCCCTTGCTTACTGGTTAATCTGCCCTTGCTTGGGATACTTCTGATTTCCTAAGCAATGTAATGCAGAATAGGATTTGGCACATACCTGGATGTATGTTATATACTATACATAGTCCCTGTCTTGGAAGAAGTACAACCAAAATGCTCCTTAGAAGGATGCCGAGACTATGTGTTATACACTTTGGACATGTTGTCAGGAGGGATCAGTCCCTGGAGAAGGACATCATGCTTGGTAAAGTAGAGGGTCAGTGAAAAAGAGGAAGACCTTCAACGAGATGGACTGACACAGTGGCTGCAACAATGGGCTCAAGCATAACAATTGTAAGCACGGCACAGGACCGGGCAGTGTTTTGTTCTGTGGTGCACTGGGTCACTATGAGTCGGAACCGACTTGACGGCACCTATCAACGACATACATAGTCCCAGGGAAATTTCATTTCTTGGTCCTATCATTCCTACTGTTTACTGGTTTACAGAAAAAGAGAAACCATGGAAAAAAATATTTTCACAAAAACAGTTTTAAGACATATTAGAAAAATAGCATGAGAAAACTGCCACACTGAACTTGTTTTGCATTTTAGATTGGTTTAGTTTAGTTGGTTCTGTTTCCATTTCCAGTTCAGTTATTTTTGTGTGATTAGATTTAGAAGTGTTTTGGAGTAAGTTCAACTTCCCCAGTGGTGGACCACAGAGTTGACTGCTCTTTTCTACACTTAAAGTTTTGTAAAAATGAATTTACTATAATTCCATAAAAAGTAAGGAACTCTGACAGTGCTGAGTTGGTGGGTGTATTATTTATGGTCTCCAAAATACTCCTTAAAATATTCTTAAGTTCTTCCTGGAGTCTGTGGTCATGGCACTTTTGTTTCTTTTGACGCTGATTCATAATGAGGTACTCTATTAGCTGCAAGGTGTGTTAGTATCTTCCCTTCGGGGCCATGGAACTAATATTATACACGTATAGTCACATCTGAATGTGTAACATGAAAGAAAATGGGATGCTGTATGGGTCCAATACAGCTGAATGCATGTATTGTTTCTGAATTCTGCTCTGCAGAGTTCATCAATCATCTATCTCATCAATACCACTATTGATGGTATTGATATATTCTATCACATCAATACCACTATCTTAATTACTATAACTTCATAATGTTTTCTGTCTAGGATGAATAAGAACTCTAACTTTGTTCTTCAAGAAGAAATCTCTTTGCATTTCCATTTAAAATTTACAATACACCTGTCAACTTTTTCTCTCTCCTACACACACACACACACACACACACAAACTTCCTGAGATTTTGGTTGAAACTGCATTGAACCTATAGATAAATCTGGAAGAAATGACATTTTTACAATGCTGAGTTTTCCAATCCATGAACATAGACTAATCCTTATTTTCTTGCAAACATATTTAATAATTTTCTATGTGGATATATTAATTACTGTTAGATTTACTTTTATGTTTTGATTTTTTGATGCCTTTGTAAACAGTATTTTTTAATTATATTTTCTAATTGTTACTGGTATACAGAAATAAAATAGAATTTTTGAATATTGATCTTATATCCAGTAATCCCATTAAATTCACTTATTGATTCTAACAGCTTATCTGTGGATTCTTCTGTATTTTCTATATTCACAATAATGTCATTGGTAATTTCTTTTTTAAAATTGGTTTTAAGAATTGATCTGTAATACTCTAAACTCTTGCAGCCAGCAAAAGGATTATTTTTCTTGTTAGATCAATTCACCTGTAACTTTGTATATTAGATTACAACTGTTCATGTTAGATTAGAACATGTAGACTATTGGCCTCAGTGTAAAAGAACACAAAGGACACCCAATACATAAAGAACATGTTTATTTTCCAAGCTCAGGAAATACATATTTTATGCCCCTGCTCCCCTGCCCCCACGTATACACAGAGAGAAAAGAATGCTGGATTTTGGTCAAACTATATTTTCATGTCTATTTCTCTCTTCAAGCATGAAAGAAAACAAAAGACCAGTTGAAATGATAAATTTTATTTGCTCCTCTGAATATTATATTTTTCGGATGATACCTCAATTTAACTTCTAGAGAGAACTCCTCTTCCCACTTTCTTCTTCTTGCTGTCAAATTCTCCTTCTTCCTAGGGTTACCAAGAAGTTACTGGTGTCCAGGCTAGCTCGCTCCTTGATGATAAAACATTCTCCACTTACAGGGAAGTAGATCTGGGGTTGGAACCCAGGACGAGCTCGATTGCATCAGAAGCAAGGGAGGCTAGAACGGGCCCTAATCCACCCATTGTTGAACCCAAAGAACTGACATAAAATAAAGGAGCAGAGCCTTTGGTTCTGTCTTCAGCAATATTTATTGGAAACAGCAATGCTTCCCATGGTAAGAGTTTATACATTAAGCAGTAAGATTTGCCTTTCACTCCACATGATCCACTACCGCAGGTGGCACATCCGAAGCAGCACATTAAACCTCTGAGAGAGTCTGTACAGCTAGAGAAATAGAACTCTGGGTAACTAACAGGACTTTAATAATTTATACGAAAAAACACTGATACCTGTACACACGGCACTGTACACACAAAATGAATGAAGATGGGGTGGAAGGGACAGAAGTAAAAGTTAATGACTGAGTTGGGGAAGAGTTTTGCATCTGCAGCCACACGTCTTAAATGCTAAGCACAAAAATTATCTTTATTTGGTCCTCATTGAGGGCAGAATAACAAACGATGTTCAAAGAACACAAGGTAAAAGTGGAAAGGAAAATGTTTACTGTTTCTCCGTCTATGAACTAGTGTGAAAATGGTTCCTAGTATTTTGTATTTTTCCTTGTGTCTCTGTGCCAAATGGATTCATGAAACACACAATTAATAAATAAAATTGAGGTGAAGATATTTGTTTCCCCCTCCCTGTAACCTTCAGAAATGTTTCTGTAGAGAAAGAAATTTAAGCTTCTAAACCAGGTCTCCTCCCAAGTCCTCATAAGGAAGAATTTCCTCTTTCCAGCTCCTCCCACAGTATGCTGATTGCTAATAGTTTTACTTAGAAATAAAATGGGACTACCCATCCCACTAACAGCAGGAATGCAAGAAAACTGGCTGCACCTCAGAAACAGGCATACGTTGGGGGAAGCACAGGTGACGACTTTTCAGAGAAGATTTTGAGCCCACACTCAATACTTTTCTAACTCATTCCAACCAGAAGACAATTTGCTGGTGAGGCTTTCTTTGACAATGCTGTGACTCACATGTTTGGGAGGGTGCAATGTGAAAGCAAGGACTTTCTGCTTTTTAAGTGGAGAACCTGAGACCTCAAGCTGGCCCCTGGGTGACAGACAATATCTTCGGAAGGATGGGTTTTCTGTGACGTGGCTCGTGGTCATTTTCTAAGAAGCCACTGCCTCCTGAGAACTGGGTAAACAGCAGTACTGTGACTACTGGCTGGTGTCAGATGGTGTTTAAAAAGCACATGCCATGCCCACCGGGCTAAGAAGACACCAGCCATCACCACGACCCTTGTGGGATTGCACAAGTCAACCAAAGATACTGGGTGGGGCTTGATGACTTGGACCACTGCGGCCTGCACTTGGGATGTGTCGTAAGCAGCATTACCAAAGCAGTGGTTAAACTGAACTATCTGGGTCAACAGGAGGTGAGCCAGTCAGCATAACATCCTAATGGGGCAGGGCAACCAGAATTTCCACATAATTGATGGGGAAGAAGCCTGACTGGCCGTGAAGCATCCCCTCATACCAGTTCTCATCAATTTGGTTGGTGAGTGTGATGATATCACCCTCTTTGAAACCCAACTCCCCTTCATTTTCAGGTTCAAAGTCGTACAGAGCTCGGCAGCAGGGCTGATCCATTGGGACACCTGGGTATAAGAGGGGGAGAGAAGAACACAAAAGGACAGGGCTATTCAGCTCCACAGTATCTACTACCTGCCACGCCAGCCACCTGGCTAGCTGTTCCTCTTCCTTCCTCCCTCACTCTTCTTCCTGCCACAGCTTCCTCTGGGTCCCATACCAAAACCCATTGCTGTGGCGTCAAATTCTGACTCATGGTGACTCTAATAGGACAGAGCAGAACTGCCCCATAGGGTTTCTGAGGCTGTAAATCTTTACAGAAGCAGACTGCTGCATCTTTCTCCCATGGAGCAGCTGGTGGGTTTGAACCACCAACCTTCTGGTTAGCAACCAAGCACTTAACCTTGTGCCACCGGGGCTCTTTTCCTCTTGCTACTAGGTCTCAATATCTGCCACATGACCAGCCTGCCCTCTAACAGTCTTCAGAGCTTTCTCAGATTGCTGGATATTGTTGGGTATGCTTATTTCCATTTTCAGCATGAAAAATAACCACATCTATTCTTGTGCTATGTACAAGAGTTCAGCAAGGTTTGCCTCCCTGATGATGCCCAGCAGTGGGAGACCCAGTGGCTTCAGGAGTTTACAAGGAGATTTAGGTTAGTGATTCTGCATGGCCAGAATTCTTTCATGCTAGCACTTTAAAATATCTGCACATTAGAAATAATACAGCTAATTACATGGATGATGCTTTGCAATCTAAGAAATAATCATTCCAGGCTCTGGAAAACAGCTGTAATGTGGTGGAAACAAAACACTATAAAATACCAGGTTCAGGTTCTTACTGTGCGTGACCTTGGATGAGGCACTTCATTCTCAAGTCTCAGGTGCTTTGTCTAAAATTGGCTGTAAACAGTAGAATTTACTTCACGGGACTGTTTTGACTATTAAATGAGATTATGTAAACAAACTGTATAATTTACAGTTCGTAAAATGTTGCATATATAAATATGAGGAACGAATTGGAGCTATGGTAGAAAAAATAATTTACTCTACCCTAAGTAAAATAATGAAGGATGAAGTCCTATCTTAAAAGGGATCTATTTATAATAAGGAGTCCCTGGGTGGTGCAAATGGTTAATGTGATTGGCTGTCAACCAAAAGGTTGGAGAGTTGAGTCTACCACAGGCACCTCAGAAGAAAGGTGGGGTGATCTACTTGCAAAAAAATCAGCTCTTGTAAACCTTATACAGCACAATTCTACTCTGACACACATGGCGTCACCATGAGTCAGAACTGACTTGACAGCAACTGGCTGATGATTTAAAAACACCACTCTGTTAACATAGTATGCATGCACATATGTATATAGATTTAGACAAGTGCATACAGCTCCCAGGCCATCTAGATGGCTTTGAAAAGAAACAGTATAATTTATTTTTTGGACTTACAGAAAGTAGAACATTAACAAGTCTCCAAATGAAAAGTAAATATGTGCTTGATTTCTGGGCAGAGAGAGGCAAAACTATACATAACTTATATGACTCATGTTTGTAGCCAGCTGACTTCAAAGAGCCACTGCTATGCACACGACCAGGCTGGGCACTCTGGGAAGCTGAGGAGGTGACTGCTCAGGACAGAGAGCCCCCACTGCTTGCAGACCTGACTTTGCCTCTTGCAAGTCTCCTGACAGCATCTTAAAAACTTGCCTGCTGTAAGAGAACAGCAAACACTGGGGATGCAGGGAAATAGGAGAAAGCTGCATATCTGTGCACCTCATAACCAAGATAAAACTGTTTCCACCTCTTCAATCAAGCAAATGCTAAGCTTTAAAATGTCTTGAACACAGGCTTTAGTCTAATTTAGGTGTAGAGAGTGGGGAGGGATGGTGCCTACGAAAAGAACACAGGATTGTGCATGTATCAATATTCCTGACCATAGAAAGTAAATTTTAGCTTTTATTGTATCAACCTTAGTCTCACAGGACAGTGAACTGGGGGCTAGGGGTGGGGAGTAAACTAGCAGGTGTTGAGATTCAAGACACATTCATCTGCAAACACTTATGTTCCTGTGACTCAAAAAATTGGATTCAACAGGTTCCTGGAGTTGGTGTGTGTGGGTTGTATGTGAATGCATGGGGGCACATCGGCATCCAGGGCACTCACCCTCCTGCATGTGGAATTCACAGAAGGAAAAAAAGAGAAGAAAATATAACACAGCTCTCCAGCACCAAACTGACATGTTAATGTGATTCACATCCAAAAAAGAGGGTCAAAATCAAATGTGTTAGGTCAGTGTGTGCTGAAGATTGACTACAAATAGAGTTTTACAGAGAGAAGAGGGAAAAGGAGGGAAAGAATATGAGAAAAAGAGAAGGGATCCTGTTAAAAGAATTTCTACCTGACAAAGCGATCTTGTAAGAAATATATAGCCATATAGTTCTTATGCAGCCAGACGGAATTGATCCTAGAACTTCTGGAAAAGTGTCAACAGGACCTGCTCAAGGCTCAAGTTCATGGGGCTTGCAAGCTTAAGCACCTTACCTGCAGGTTTGGGAGTGCCTGTGTGGGAGAGGCCCCCATTGGGCTGAGCACTGTCCCCAGGTGGAAACTCCAGGCTCATTCTTGGTTTAGGCTGATATTCCCTTCTAGGCTGAGAAGAAGCTTGCCTTATTCTACATTGAAAAGAAAAAGGAAAAAAAAAAAAATTATGTAACCAGTTAAGTGAAAAGAAAAGCGATCAAATGCAGGAAATTGTTGTTACCCACCAGTCTACCATGACAGAGTGTGGGAATCTGAAAAGGCCCCTTAATCATCTTATGCATGTATGTCTGTGCTTCTGGTAATGTCCCTTTATGATCATATTCTCAATGTCTTCATTCTTTCTCTCAAACCCTCACTGCCTTCATTTATTCAGCGCTCACTATGCAAACATGTAGCATACTGGTGCCAGGTATGCAAAGATAAATAAGGCACAGTTCTTGCCCTCAAGCAGCTTACGGTCTGCAGGGGAGATGGAACATAAACTGATTACAGTAAACTGTACTAAGTGTTGTTACAGAGACATATACAAAATGCTATGGGAGCACGGAAGTGGAGGGAAAGGGGAGTTGAAGAAGGGAATAAAGAAGGGGGTAAAAGCTATGTATGAGTGAGGAACACATGCAAGAAAGCCATTCCTTGAAGAGCAAGAGGAGAAGGTCTGTAAGGAGGAGGAACCACTGTGTGCTCTGGAATGGTGAGCAGTTTGAGATACTGGAAGGGGGCAAGGAACGAGGGAAGACAGGAGGAAGGTGGAAACGTATAACCAAGCAATGTTTTCTGCACACCCCCTAAGTACATGCTACAGTTCCAGGTATTCCTTACGCCAAGTATACAACAGATTTGCAAGGGTAGGGAGAGATTCGGGATGGTGACTGTAGAATGCTCAACAGATGTCACAGAGACATATAATATCTTAAGTGTTTTGAAGTGGGTGGGGTTAAACTTTTCTAGAGGCTTCAGAGAGCTGCACACACTTCCACAATGGTGCACTGAAGGAAGATTCACAATTGAAGTGCTAGGCAAGGAAGATGGGGAGGAGAGGGAGAGGCTGGCCAGATGAAAGCAGGCAAGGAGGTTCCCAATGGTTCTGTGTAACAGGATTGGAGCCCTCATTATGCATTTAGCTATCTCATCAGCTGTGAAGGGCTAATGTGGCCCTGATCTGAGAATAAAGGCTGCTCAGGTGATCCTCTGATGGATATATGTTTAGCAAAATCATTTCCTTAATTTGGCTCAATTTAATGAGTTGTAGAGCAAGGCCACCACACATGGCTGTGCAGGTTGAGCCCACACAACTCCAGGGAGCCCCATTCACCCAGTAAATGACTAGAGCCCCACCTAGGGCTGCATCTGAGGAGGTGGAACAGGCATATGGAAGTTGCTCTGATGGTGGGGGATTCACCACCATTCAAAGAAACACAGCTGTGAAAAGATTCAGGCTTTCAAATCAGGTATGTCTGACTGTGAATCCCAGTTCCACTACTGTGTGATCATGGACTAGTTATTCAACCTCCCTGAGCCTCAGTTTGCTCAGCTGTTAGATGGGGCTAAGAATATAGCTCACAGGGATGTTATGAGGGTGGATGATAATATATATTCAGTACCCATGAAGAATATCTGCTTAGCAAATCACATCCATTATCATTAGCATTCTGGTGTCCCATTTGTGGCAGGCAAATATAATCCGAATAGCAAACTGTCATAAACCCAATACGCAACAGAACAAAGCAAAACAAAGCACAAGAAAAAATAAAAACAAGACTGACAACCCACAAGGTGCCTGTCTAGGATCAGCAGAAATTTTGGCAGAAGTTTGTCTTCAAATAGGGTCCACTGTTTCCATTTCTTTGCACATCATTGTATAGCAAGAAAACACAAACTTGAAATGCAGGGAACTGCAAAATACCTTTCTTCCAACCGGACAGTGACTTGCTGCAGAATCTGGACCGCCTGCTTGTGGTATTCCAGCTGAGCTTGTACAAGCGCGGAGAGCTGGCTCACCTGTTCAATCTGCAGAACGGTGGGGAAACCACGCCTCAGTGACCAGGTCACTGCCCTTACAACACAACTACTACTGCCCAGTACATATGACAGAGCTGCCCCCGACACGCAGTCCACTGCTTGGTGATGCCAAGGACTGAGTGGTGAGCCAGGCTGAGACAGAGTTCTGCAGGTTCCATATTAAGTAAGGATAAGAAAGCAAACATCCTTACGCTTGGAAACTCCAGTACCACAAGGAGAAGCAACATTAATAAGAATCCTCATGAAGATTACATAACTCTCATTAAACAATTTCAAGCTCACCAACAACTTTTTGACTAGGTTTGGGCTTCTTTTATTGATTTTACACAGGGAGAAGATGCATTGACCAAAAGGCTTGACCCTTTGCCCCCCATTTTTCTCATGCAAAGTTAATATTGTTGTTAACTATCATTGAGTTGGGCGACCTCGTGTATAATGGAATAAAACTGCCTGATCCTGTGCCATCCGCATGATTGTTGTGATCACTGGGTTGTTTTTTTTTTCTTTTTTTTTTTAGGGTGCAAGTCCAGGTTTTTATTATCTTGCACTGTTACCAGAACTTTATATCCAAATAGATGGGGGAAAATAACTAGTTGGATTTTGAGGGAGGAATCCACAGGGTTTTCAATGGCTAATTTTCAGAAGTAGATCACGTGTCCTTTCTTCCTAGTCTATCTTAGTCTGGAGGCTCAGTTGAAAACTTTTCAGCAACACAGCAACACACAAACGACCACTGACAGATGGGTGGTGGCTGTGCATAAGGTACACTGGATGGGAATCAAACCCAGGTCTCCTGCATGGAAGGGGAGAATTATACTATTGAATCACCAATTCCTTCTAAGATAGTATTAGTGCTGTTAATAAAAAAGTGAGTATTGATTTATCACACCACGGGAAGCAGGGTGGTAAGATGGAAAATCTCGTCCTCTCTGAGCCTCATCTGTAATGTAAGGGGGCTGGATCAGATGACATCTTGGGTTCTCTGCAGCTTTAATATTCTGAGTATCATTGGTTACTCATCCTTTTGTGTCTCATGTTGTGATCTAGCTGAGTAGTAGCTTCAAAGTCAACAGAGGCAATGCTGTCCCATGAGTTTGGGGGTGGTGGGGCCCTGGACGTAGGGAAGGAGCACCATGATTCAGGTCACTCCTCATGCCTATAGTATTCCTTTTGAGTTGTTAGGTGAAAACAAGTTGTTTCATAAACACACACCTACACTCACACATCCACAACCCCAACCATGTCTTGGGTGGTGGGAAAGTCCTGATACGTTAAATAATCCTCCCATACCACTAGTCAGGGTCAAGGCAGTTAAGCAATAAATACATAAAGGCTATATAAACACCTTGGCAAAAGCTGGTCAGCAACTGATGTGAGGGCAGGGAGGTGGGGATGAGCAAGGATGGGACAGCTGGTTAGCAGGTCTTCTTATTACTTCGGGGTTTAAAAATAAAAAACAAAACAAACAAAAAAACAGTTGCTGTGTAGTTAACTCCAACTCATGGTGACCCATGGATGTCAGAGTAGAACTATGCTCCACAGGGTTTTCAAGGTGGTTCTGATTTTTCAGAAGTAGATCACAAGCCTTTCTTCCAAGGCACCTTTAGGTGGAATCGAACCTCTAACCTTTTGGTTAGCAGCCAATCACATTAGAGGTTTGTACCACCCAGAGACTCCATATGAAGGAGAAATCATCTTCATGGCTTTGAAGCTTAAAGAACTCAACAAAATGTAACTTCTAAAGTCATAAATAATAATTTAGTACTCTGGAAATGTGATAGCATCTTTTGAACTATCTAATCTATGCACAAATGTAGTTTCTATGCTATAATCATTAACCTCAACAGAAATCACTTTTTGAAAGATAATGTCAACTTTACTTCAAAATAAAGAACATCTTATTCTATGTTGGCACTCAATTCTGGATGTATTTTAGTTGATATTCTCTTACAATCTGAAGTCACTCTGCCTTGTATTTCCACAGAGTACTTATTTCAGCTATTAGACTTTCACCTGGATCATCAGAAACAATCTTTACCTTCCCACTACTGGTAATTCTTTAAGATCCATTACTGGACAAAAATCTAATTCAATCAAACTACAGGAATGCAGAAAAGGTTTTACCATTTCTCTGTACTTTATAATCTCAAATTATTTAAAAGAAATAACCACCTACTGAAATTCCCATCATACAGTGTAATCAGATATTAACTTTTTAATTGTATCACCCCTTAACACATTAATCTTCTGTCTCAAATGGCAAGATTAAATTAAAAACATAGAAGAGTCACTCACATCCATCTCCAGGAGATTGAACATACTTGACTCAGCAATCTCTTTAGACTCATCAAATTTCTCTAGAGCTTGACGGAGCTCTTCATCTGGAATCTTGCCTTGTCGTTTCTTCTTATAATCAAAGTCCAGGCGTCGACCTTCCATCTTCTTCAGATGATGCTGAAAAGCCAAGGGCAGGAATACACTTTGAAATGACTTATGGAGAGAAGGCCTTTTGCAGCTCGCTTCCTCATCATGCCCATTAGTTCTAAAATAAGATGGGCTATGTTTAAGATATAATGTTACCGAAGAAATAAGGACACATGTATCAGTAGGGTAAACACGTGCAAAGGCTAAAAATACTTAAGGAATGAGAATGAAACTGCGAAATACCAGCACCCTTCATTTTCTGGCCTTGCTGGGCCAAAGCCAAGCTGGAATATAACTCCCATCCCGTGACAGAAGCTGGGAAGTGTGCACACACTGTACACATGTAGAAAGGACACTGCACAGGGCCTATAGTCTCCGTCTTCAAAAGAAATGCTATCTCATGAGAAGAAAGATCATAAGAAGGCAGATGAAAAACACTTTCTGTGAAATACAGTAAGAAAGAATGGCATTTTTACTTTTAGAATCATAGAATGTGAATACTGGAAGGGACCTCTCTTTGAGGCAATCCAGTCTGTCAGAATCACCTAACTTGCTTACCAAAAATATGGATTCCCGATCACCTGAATCAGAATAGCTAGGGCTGGTGCCTAGGAATCTACATTTTAACACGTGTCCCAGGTAAATGGGGATGAAGCTTTTGGAAACTCTGGATTTAGTTTAAGACTCTTACTTGAGAGATGATGAAACTCAACCACAAAACATAGGGAACTCTGAAGGGATTTCATCTAATGAGCTTCAACCCTCATTCAGCCCAGCCTCTGTCTCACATCTACGAAAAGGAGGGACAGTAATATCCAAGACCTCCCCTCCCACCACATCTCCTGCCCCCAATTCATGCCCTGATCCAAACTAAACGTATGTTCCTTTTAAAGGAATATTCCCTTAAGACATCTGAACTTACTATTAGCTGTAGGGTAGAATAATAGTGGAGTTAGAGTTATATTTTGGATTTAGAGTGAGTCTGTCACCTATTAGCTGTGTGACACTGAACAAGCATTAGGGCTGAAGGAGACTGAAGGTAGGAATAAGGAAATAAAGGAGACCTCATTTCAAGTTATGGAAGTCCATTTCACAGTCAAGAAAGTTAAGCTTCAGACAGGTTCAACAAATATATGCTGAAGGAATGAATGAGCAAACAACCCAGTCAGAGGAAAAGGCATTTGAACTTTATTTATTAGAAATAGCTCAACTGTTCCATGTGTTTTTAGAAAGAAAGTAGTTGGGCATTCTTCCTCAATCCTAACAACCATTATGAAAATATAAAAACATATGGCTTTAGAGTGATATAATATTTATTTAAGCTAAAAACTGGCACACTCAGCCCAGGAAAGCATGGAACAATGAATACAATTGCATACTCTCAGGGAAAGGATAATTATCCTTCCGGAAGAAAGTAAGTCTGAAAAAACTATTCACTGTGAACACTGAACTCGGAGAAGTGAAATGTAGTGCGCATGAGTGGCACAGGGGCAAGAGATGCTGCCTTTGTGCTTTCCCTCAGGTTGTCTTGTTGGACTGTTTTGTAATTCAAGTGCCCAGAGCTGAGAACACACACCGCATAATTTACAAACTGGTTTTAAAGAAAAAGAGCACTTGCACCCATCTCTCAGAGGACTAGTCGCAGATACCTGAATTTCCCTCAGGTCTTTGTCATGAAGATTCTGAAGGGGGTCGATGAAGTTCTGTTTCACTTCCATGTCCAAAGAATCTTTGACCTCCGAGAGTTCCCGCATGGCCTCCCCCACGTCACCCAGCGCTGGGCCTGGAAGGGGAGAATGAAACTCTTTTATGTTAAAGAACAAAGATGGAATACATTTGCAATAAGAGGGCCCTTCACAGCAGTTCATACTGGACAACAGACTCAATGCCTCCTAAGAAGGTTTTATTCCTTATTGTAAAGCAAGTAAAATCTTACTTCTTTTTTCTCTCTTTTTTTTTTACTAAACCTCTCTTGTAAGTACCAGTTTCCCCACTAGAGGAGCTGCTTTAAAGCCAATGCATTTAGCTGAGGCAAATACTGGAACACAGAGTAGGGTGCAATCAGGAAGGACAGCCATGTACTGAGACTCCATATCACAAGGTGGTGAACACTGAAAGTACTTAGTATGGTAGCTGAGTGTTGGAGGAAACAGAGGTGAAGAAATAAACCATGTCTCACTTGGGACGTGGAATTAGGTACCAAGATACAAAAACAGCAGAGATCTAAGAGCAAGCCTGCAGGGCAGGGAGTGGAATCTAGCCTGCTGATTGTGACTGCTCACTTTTCTCCAATATTCAGTTACTACCAGACACAACCAAGGCATCTGAAGATGTTGACCTCAGCTATTGTAAAGACCAGGATCTTATCAGGAAAAAAGAAATAAATAAGTCAAAAATAAAACTTCTAAAACAGACCACACTAAAAATGATGAAACAATTCTGAAAACAGATTTTTGGCCCATGTATATGCAAGTTAAAACTGAGAATCAAAATGTAAAATGGTTTGAATAACTTCCTTCAGAGTTTCTTATTGGCACCCAAACCCCCAGATGCAAACAAAGAATTACAATGTAAGAAAGCTCTTTTTACCAAAGTTGCAGTCGTCCCCAAGCTCTCTTCCAAACTTGAGCATGGCCTCTGCGAGCAGGGCTTCCGCCTGAGGGTAGCCTGGCCCTTTCTCCTGACCACGGATTTTGGACATGGTATTTATCATGCTGAGTTTAGCTCTGGAAGCTGAAGGCAAAGAGATAACAGGCTTTCAATGCAGGCAATGTGATATAGTAGAAACAGGACTGGATGGGAAATCAGGCCTTAAGATAGTCTATAAACCAGCTCAGAGTTCCTCGGTGGTGCAAATGACTAGCATGTTCAGAGGCTAACCGAAAAGTTGGAGGTTCGAGTCCACTTTGGAAGGAAGTCCTGACAATCTGCTTTCAAAAAATCAGATGCTGAAAACCCTGTGGAGCACAGTTCTACTCTCATACATGTGAGGTCTCCATGAGTTGGAATAGATTCAACAGCAGCTGGTACTGATATAAACCAGATCAGCTACTAAAATTGTACCTAAACCTTCTGGGTTTCAAATATCCTCATCTATATACATGTTTCACATACATATTTGAGGTTCACTATGAGTCGGAATCAATTTGATAGTTTTTTAAGAAGTCTCCCTCTGCCTTAAAACCTCATGAGGAACTGAACTGAAAAGGCAAAGCTGTCTTGGTATAGCAGGAAGGGGCCCCAGTCCCATCCTCCTGCACTGTGCTGGCCTCAGTGGTGCCTCTGTGGGAGTGGATGGCTCCATGGAACACACCGTGACATTACTGGATTACGCGATCTCTACATTTTAAGATTCCAGTTTTACACTTCAATTCTTGAAGTCTATGAATTAAAGTGAGAAATTAACGGTAAATTCTTGCAGTGTGGGCCTTACCACGTTTCACTTCACCATGTATAAAATAGAACTTATTTTCAAAATCATTTCTCAACCAAGATTCTGAAGTACACTGCTTCATGAAGCACAAAAATACTGTGTTCATTAAAAAAGACTTAATCATTTCTCTAGCACATAAGTGCATCTGAAAACTAGTATTATGCCACAAGGATTATAATTTCCATCTCTGTTTTGGCTTTTATTTTTATAGAAGATGATTACCTAGAAAGCAATTCTAGTTTTAGTGTAAGAAACAGTTTTATCAACAAATAGTTAAAGTTAGCGATTTAACTGATGCTAGGATACTTTTGTGAGTTCCCCGGGTTCCTTACAAAAGTTTGGCTTGTACATTAACTTAGGACTGTGCCCAGTATCCCATCAGCATGTAAATGCCTGACAAAAAGCATAAAGCACCTTGAGCATTCAGTGGCTAACATGTAATCTTCAACATTTATTTCAAATAGGCTTTTATTTAAACTTTGGTCCTCAAAGGTTAAGACTGGAGATAAGGAGAGGTATTAGGTGGGGACCCTCCCCACCCTCCCACCAGCGCCAAGGATATTACAATGAGCAAGACAGATGTAGTCCCTGCCTTAGCAAAGTGTATACTGAACTGAGGGTTATTGTTGTTACTGTCGTTGAGTCAGCTGTCACTGAGTCAGCTCCAACTCATGGTGACCCCAGAAGGAAACACTGACATCTTCATGATAGTTGACATGTTTGAGTCCATTGCTGTGGCTATTGTGTCAATCCATCTTATCGAGCATTTCTGTCATTTTCATTGGCTCTCCACCTTACCAAACACAATGTCCTTTCCTAGCGGTTGGTCTTTCCTGATGACGTGTCCAAAGTAAGTTGAAGCCTCTCTTCTGAGAAACATTCTGGTTGTATTTCTCCTGAGATTGAGGATGGTGGTGTTGGGTGCTATTGAGTTGATCCTGACTCACAACAACCCATATGACAGAGTAGAACTTCCCCAAAGGGTCTTCTTGGCTATAATCTTTACAGAAACAGGTGGCCACGTCTTTCTCCCATGGACCCACTGAGTAAGTTTGAACTGCCAACCTTCTGGTTAGCAGCTGAGCACTTACTTGTTTGAGGATACAGTCTATTTAAAAAGCAATCAGAGTGAAGTATATATACTAAGTGTCATGACGGGGAGTTTAGAGAGTCACAGAAATGTAGAACCACCTTAAGCTGTGGTATCGGAAAGTTGCAAAGAAGGATTCCTGGAGGAAAGGATCTTTAAGCTGAGAACCAAATACTGAGCAATAGTTAGGTCAACAACATATGCAAAGCCTGGTGGTGACTGGACAAAATATAAAATGCAAATTTTCTTTACTCTGTTCTTCATAGAAAAGTGTATCATTTTAAATTCAAAACTTCAAAATGCCTCATAATCACACATTTTTGAAGGGACAATATCATTATGGAGTATATTTTCAAAGGCTTTTCTATAGTAAGCCATATCTGAGATCCAGGATAGACACGGTCCCTGCCCTCAAGGTGCTCACAGTGTGGCAAAGCATGAGATAAACAGACAGTGGCAACAAACATGACAAATGCTGTAATGGCTGATATGCAAAGAATACCGGGGAGGGGGGAACATAGAAGAGGAGTGATAAAACCACAAATAAAAGTGAAATAAGCAAACACAGGACAACCAGAAGTACAGAATGAATAGCAGGAATGAAGATAAAGGGAGATCAAGGAAATGGAGTAAAGAAACCACAAACGGTAGTTAATCCCTTCAAATCCTGTTTTGACCATTTTATATTCTAAAGATTTATTCCTTTCTTGAAAGCTGGTTACTGATTTGTACTTACAGCTTTCTTCTGTTAAGAGATGTCTTCTGGTGAGTAATTTTAAACTGTTTAATATACCGTGGCTGATTTTAAAACTCATCATTCTGAATGTTGTACAATTATGAAGATCTTTATTCTTTTACCAGTTACATTAAAAACATCTTGGTCTACATTTTCATGAGGAAAGAGAGGAAACCATATTTTATTTATTTCTTCAAATCATCTAATACTAGTACCAGTTGCTGTCAAGTAGATTCTGACTCATGGCGACCTCGTGTGTGTCAGAGTAGAATTGTGTTCCACAGAGTTTTCAGTGGCTGACTTTTCTGAAGTAGATCCTCAGGTCTTTCTTCCAAGACACCTTTGGGTGGACTTGAACCTCCAACCTTTCGGTTAGCAGCCTAGTGTGTTAACTGTTTGCACCACCCAGGGATTCCATACTAAGTTTATAGGGGCATAAATGTAAATAAGGAATACTGATCTAAACATATATATATATATATATATATATATGCTATAAGTATATTGGGAAAACAAGAGAAGTATGTGAGAGAATGGGAAAATAGAAAATGAGCAAATATTCCCATTTTCCAAAGTGGGATTCAAACAGAAAACATCAAAAATCAAGCAGAAGCAACATAAGAATGTCGTTTGAAAACGTGTAAGTAAAAACCAAAGAAACTGCCAAGAGTCTTGAAAGTGTTGTTTCTGGGGAGTGGGAGCAAAGGGAGGGGCTGTTGTTGAAAAAACAAACTTTATAAAATGATTTGGTTTTTTATATGTATCTATTATTTCCGATATATAAAAACTAAATTTAAAGTATTTCCCACTTCTTCCTTCCTCAGGAAAAAGGATATTTAAAACAGTACCTAATTTAGCGGCTGAGCTCGATAAGCAATACTCGTAATGTCTTCACTATCTGGGCACTTTTCTAACTCCAGGAGTCTTTCAACCCAAAAGTTCTACTAAAAAAGTGCATTCATCAGAGTAAAGAGAATTGGCCAGGAAGCGAACACAGGGATTAACAGGAGAAATGCATCATGAGAAAATGCTACCAAAGGAAAGGGCTTGATGAGTCCACATCAAGGTGATTTTTGGAAGGAAATTTGTCGGGCGAACTGAAACAGCAGAAGTAAAATTAGGCTGGTCATAAAAGGCTGACTGACCTAGCCTCAAAATGGCTCTCCCATTGTTTCGTCCTTGCTAAAAACAGCAGTTTCTTTTTTTGGCCTCCAAATCCATGCCGTCTTTTAAGCAAGACCAACAGGGGCTACCAATTCTAATCATCTCCCAACTCTAAAGTATAATCTGTAGAATCCCCAAGGAGCTTTCTAATTCTGAGAACAGCTGAAGGAAGCCCAAGAGTGAAACAAGCTCTGCTCACCTCCCTGCCCAAGTAATTTTCCTCTGACCTCAGAGCAGTGTCCCTGTGAGTCTCTGCCCAGTCCCTCCTACAGCTGCTGATCTAGTGGGGCAACTAGCTGGGAATGTTGAAGTCTTCTGTATTTTTGCTAAGTCTTAGCTTTTATTTTAATTTCTTAATCTGCGTGAGTAAACAAGAAAACAAATTATTAAAGCTGTCTTTCATGGAAAGCAGCATAATGCATTAAAATAAACATTAGCTTTGCGCTCAGACAGTCATGGGTAAAAATCCAGGCTGCAAATTCCCCCATCTGTGTATCTCTATGTTAGTTACTTAACCTCTCCAAACATTAGTTCTCTCATGCTTAAAATAAGAAAATATCTAATTCATAAGGCTGTTGTCAGTATTCGATGATAAATAGCACATGACAGGCGCTCGATACAAGGGAAAGCATTCCCTTCTTCCCCATCCGTGTTCCCTTTTCTATGAGTACGTGTGTTGCGAGTGTTCTATTGTCAACTTGGCTGCACGGGGAACTACATTTTCCAGAATGCGTTCCCTACATGTTTCTGAGTTAGAGTTGGTTCAAAGTGAGGCTGTGCAAGGTATGGGAGGTAAAGATGAAGCAGCAACCGTAACACTCTGCAGGCTGTCAGCGGCTAAAGAGGTGAGAGACAGATGCAGAGGTGCCCATGTGTTCCAGCCTGTCTTTGCTCTTCCCTCCTGTGTCCAGCTCTTCTCGAATGCCAGCTCTGCTGACCAATCGTGACCCCAAGCCCACCACAGAAAGTCTGCTGCTCATTCACAGGGGTAGTATCCTTGAAGGGCCAACAGCCTTTCATGGCCTTCCACACCAGCCCTCCTTTGCAGTCCTGCTCCAGCAGCTGGACCTGCCTACATTCTAGATTCCCTTGCAAGGGCTAGCCCGTTTACCTGTGCCAGCACTGGTCAGTGACCTTTCTCTGATCCTTCAGCTCCACTTTTGGGCCTGTATTTCCCCAGCTCCAACCACAAACGTTGTTGTTAGTTGCCATTGAGTTGGCTCTGACTCTTGGTGACCTGTATAATAGAACGAAATGTTGCCCAGTCCTGTGCCATCTTCATGATCTTTGATATGTTTGAGCCCATTACTGTGGCTATTATCTCAACTCATCTCATTAAGGGTTTCCTTTGTTTTTGCTGACCCTCTACTTTACCAAATATGATGTCCTTTTCTAGGGATTGGTCTTTCCTGACAAGTTTATACACTGCAATTACATATGCTTAATTCCTGTAATAAATCCCTCACTCCATAATATTCCCAGGGGCTTTGTTCCCCTGATAATAGTGTGTGATGGTCTACCATCTCAACTGACTAAAAACGATCTATCCTTGATATACTCCTGAAAGTGAGTCAATAAAACTGACTATAAGTATTTTAATTCTACAAATACATGTTTCCAGGATAGACATAAGAAAGTAACTGTAGGTAGAAGGCTAGCTGCTAATTGTGAAAAGAACACCAGAATGGAGTCAATATAATAAAGCGGGATTAAGACACAGACACTGGAGTCAGACTGAGTTAAAATCCTGACTCTATTTCTTGCTGAGTGATTATGGGCCTCAGTTACCTCACCTGTAAAATGGTACCTCCACCTCATGGAGTTGGGTCGACGTAAGGATTAAATGAGATAACGCGTATCACAATGTAGGCATAAGATCAACCTTCAATAAATGCCGGCTGTTTCTGAGTGCCGGACCTGTGAGCACGTTCACTGGGTGATACTGTATTCCTCTCTCAGTCTCAGATTCTTCATCCATAAAAGCAGAAAGTTGGATAATTCCTAAAACTCTTCCAAGTTTTCTTAAGGTCATACTTCTTGGATTAAGACTTCTCAAAGAAATATGCCCTGAGGCCTCTAGCCATAGGAAACTTCTGGTAGTTCCCAGAACTTGGTAGAATTGGCCTTCTTGGAATGGCCTTTGCTCTCTCTGTCTACGTGCCCAATACATTTCAGGCACACCTTTTCTAAGAAGCCTTTCCCAATCCTCCTCTCCCTCCTCTGCCTCTGAGGATGAATGACCCATACATACGTCGAGCATATCTCACACAACGCTTTGTTTTCTTCCCTGCATGCTTGTTTTCTGCTACAAATGGAGAAATAATGTTCTACTGAATACCAGCACAGGGCCTAGCACATAGTAGGTGCTTACTTATTCAATGTGGGCTAAATGATTTAATTAAAAAGTTTTAATTTTTTAATAAAATTCTTCCGCATACACCATTTTTGCTAATTCTTAGAGAAGACTTCCATGACCTCCTATTGTGCTCTGAAACAGAGCTAGTGGCTGCTGGTACAATCTGATTACAACACTAACTCTGTGGTCTGACAGGGTGATTTGGGAGAGTGGGTTGTGCTGCTGGCACCTGGGAGCTCTGCCCATGAGCTGTTATAAGTGGTATCAGTTCCTACTGAGGACACAGGGCTTCCAAGCCCAGGTGACAACCTCCTCTCGCAACCTGTTGTGCCCTCATTCTCTAGATCCTAAGCTGTTACTTGGAGGGGAGGGCAATAACCTTTGACTGCTGAATGGACTGCTGAAAGACCCCCACTGGAAAGAATGCAAGACATTGCCCTGCTGGCACGCTGCGCTGTCTTGATGTCGTCCTAAATGAATGCAGTGACAGGTGACACCTAGTCAAGCTCTTTGGAACACTGGTTGAGCCTATGAAGATCCCCAAAGTGAGTGCTATGGGGACTTAGGAGCAAACTGAAACATTTTATTACTGTCTTTTTGTATCTGATTTTAGCAAACTATCCATCAAGCCAACTTTTCAGAACTACCTGAATTTCTACATTTATGAGCAAATCATTTAAAATAATTTTCATTTCACATGGATTTCTGGAGATTTCTATCTTTATATAGACACCATCTGGGTTTATTCTTCTTGGCTAAGGTCACCTGGGAAAAAAATTCACTTTGAAAGAAGCCTCATAGAAATATAAAATTTCTGAACTGCATGGTTTATTGAGTCCTTGGATAAAGGTATTTTGTTGATGAAATGCTTTATTTCTATAAGCACATAAATGTGAGACCAACCGATGAACTTGTAATCCAAGATTTTCAGAAGTCAAGAAAAGGAAGATATCTAACATCCTTCGTTCTATAAGGTCTTCCCTCTCCCATCTATAGGTGTTTACTGAGCATTTACTCTCTACCAACCTGTGGGAGCCACTCTTCCCTGGCAGTTTTGCCCAGCAGTATGCTGGCGCTGGCTGGCACTGGCACATGGAACCAACTGTGAACTTCTCTTTGCAAGACTACGTTCAGTGATGGTTTGCCGATAGCTTGAAAATGGCCCCAGGAGTCTTTGCAACACAGACAAACTCTACAAATCAGGGCTTTTCTTCCTGAGAGACAGTTGTTAAACTTTATCAACACCCCACTGGTTAACCCCCCAACTTGCACGAAATTTTATCACACTCTAATTGTCATCTGTGCTGGCTAAGTATTATTATAATTTTACACTTCAAAAAAAAGATGAAACATTTCAAACATACGAAGAAACAGAGAGAATAATATAACATACACACCACTCAGATATGTCATTGTTAAACATGATGATCAAGCCCTTATATTCCAGACTCAGTCCTTGCTCCTAGCACAGTACTTCTGTGCTAGCATTTCCATTGCATTTCTGAAACAGGAATACAGCACAATCCTATGAATGTGTGTGTGGAAGTTTTGACAGGCATTTGTGGGAAACCCCTTGAGATTTCCTTTCTAGAAAGGTTCTGAAATGTCAGGACAAGTGGCTCACAAGCCCCTGGGAACTAGGCAGAAGTGATGTTTTCTAAGGGGATTTGGTCCCAAAGACAAGGATAGCAGAGGATGGAGTGCTCCTTTTCTGAGGGAAAAATAAAGAACTCTGATTTTTGGTTTGTTTGTTTTTATTTTCATTTACTATAATTCAAAATCAAGATTTACAGTAAATAGGATTTCGGTAGCTCTGGAAACCAGAAGTCTTTGGGGAATAGGAAGCTGGAATGATGCATCCCAGCACAAATCTGAGCACAGGGTGTTAAGGGGAGATAGATGGAGGTAAAAAGGAGTGTCCGTTGTTGGAGGGGACAGGAAGCAGTCAGGCTGCCCTTCCCACCTCATTTCCTCCCCCTCTTAAATGACCATGATGGGAGGGTTTGGGGAGCAACCAACACCCCTTTGGCAAATAATTATACCCTGCTTAAAACTGCTGTATGGTGCTTGCAAGAATAGCTTCCTTTCCCCTCCAACTGTGAAATTTCAAATAAGAAAACATATTGACAGGGCCTCTGTCTGTCACAACAGGGAAGTAGAAAACCCACTCACTACCCTAGGCTTGCGCTGATGAACACAGTTAACACACTCAGGCAGAACAGGTGGCCACGTTATTCCACGTCACGTCTTCAGGTTCTGACTGCTGCATGAGAAGTTAGTGGAGACCTAATGAACTAGCAGCCATGTACAAGGACGACTGAAGACATGGAACAAGTTTTTCAGAAGACCTTCACTACTCTTAGAGGCTTAATTCCATTGTCATCTCTACCTACCTTACAAAAACCAAACCTAGTTGCCCAAAAGAGCAGAGATCTTTAGCAGGACAAATGCTTAATGATTTATACTAGCATTCATAAATGCTACCATCTGGTCTGAAAAAGCCCTAAAATATCATTGAAGAACTGAAGATCAGGACCACGTTTCATCTGACAGGTACAATTTCAGAAATATCTAGTCTGTGTAAGTCACATACACCATCTCGTGAACCCTCCCAGTAACACAAAGGACAGGTTTTGTTTCTTGATTTTAAAGATAAGGAAACAGAAGCACAGAGAAGTTAGGCAACTTTCCCAAGGATACACAGCAACAAGGAGCTGACGTAGAATTTGAATCTTAGTTGTGTCTCAAAAGCCTATTCTCTCCTTGGAAGGCTAACACCAGCTCTCATTATTTTATTACATCATTGTTAAAATAGTGGAGCCCTAGTGGCACAGTGGTTAAAGTGCTTGGTTGCTAATCTAAAGGTCAGTGATTCAAAGCCACCAGCCACTTCACAGTAGAAAGACATGGCAACCTGCTTCTGTACAGATTTACAGCCTTGGAAACCCTATGGGGCAGTTCTACTCTGTCCTATAGGGTCACTATGAGTCAGAATTGACTCGACAGCAGTGAGTTTGGTTTTTTTTGTTTTGTTTTGTTAAAATAGGTCAAATTAGGATTTATCAGCAGCAAAATTTAGAACTTCAGCTATATTTACACTCATAAGGCGTTTAAAAATGCAGAGATAAGGCAGCGTGATAGATGCTGTGATGCAGGAAGCTGAAGGAGCACTGCACCATGAGTTAGGAAACTTAAGATTTTTTTAAATCTGGGTGACCTTGGGGCAGTTGCCTAGCCTCTCTGGACTTCCTCCTCTTTCTCACCTCCAACTTAAGATGACTGACTTATCTGGTTTCTGTAATGCCTTTCAAATCTAAACATCTCTGATACATGCATTAGAATTCATGTGGATAAATGAACTAGATCATTTGCAAATAAGTTGGTGGTATCTATCCCAATACACACAGAACCTTTATGTAAATTTTCAAAACCAAAGAAGTTATTCTGTTGCAAAACCATTACTGAGATTGAAAAAAAAAAAAAAGGCCAAACTTTAAAACTCCAGTGAAGGAGTGTGCTGTCACAGTATGGGGAGAGCAGTTAGGGTCACATAACAATGTATATATAAATTTTTGTATGGGAGACTAACTTGAAATGTAAACTTCATTGAAACTACAATAAACAAAAATAAAATAAAACTCCAGTGAAAAAAAATTTAACTTTATTATTATTTTTAAAATCCCTCCTCTTTTTTATTTCTATAAGAAGATATACGACAGCCAGACCATTTCCTAATGACCTGGTTTCTATTTATGGGTCTTTAGAAAAATAGGTACTTTTTAAAAAAAGATCAAATAGATCTTTCAAAGAAAATAAAGAAGCAACTTATTTCCCCTTCTTGCAAAAAGTCATCCAATTTTATAAAGGATAATTACTAAACAGCATAAACATTGTGAACAAGCATTATTAAAATTCAGAGGACCAAAGCAACATTTAAATTTGAAAATACAGCCTCGTCTTTGAAGATTAAAAAAAATCTAGAACTGCACTCTCTTGCTGAGAAAACCTATTAACATTCCCCACTTATTCATACAAGGACACATGGTATCAAAGGAATAACACAAAACAGGGTTCCAACTGCAGCCCTGCCACTCACTAGCTGTGTAGGGAAGGGAAGGTGCTTACCACCTCAGCCTCAGTTCACCTGTTTAAATCAGAAATAATATTATTTAGTGATGGAGTTGCTGTGAGGGTGAAATGAGATGATAAATGTAATCAATACAGGCATTAAACGAACATTAGTTCTTTTCTCCTCTTTCCTCTACTTTAGCCAGAGGAAACTGTAGTTGAAAACTGTGCATTTCTTTGGGCTGCTGTAAGAAATTAAAACAAACTCAGTGGCTCAGAACAACGGAGATTTATTCTCTCACAGCTCTGGAGGCTAGAAGTCTGAAATCAAGGTGCCAGCAAGGCCATGTTCCCTCTGAAGGCTCTAGGGAAGAATTCTTCCTTGCCTCTTTCAGCTTCTGGTGGCTCAGGTGTTACTTGGCTTGTGACAGTACAACTCCAATGTCTGCCTCAGTCTTCACATGGTCTTCTCTGTGTCCGTGTGTCCTCTAGTCCTCTTACAAGGACACCAGTCACTGGATTTAGGGTTCATCCTAAATCCAGGAAGATTTCATCTTGAGATCCTTAACTAATTAAATCTGCAAAAGACCCTATTTTCAAAGAAGGTCTCATTATGAGGTTCTAGATGGACAAGAATTTTTGGGGGAAGGATACTTTTCAACCCACTACAATAGTCATTTCATTCAAATAGCCACCAACAGCTAAACATCTCTTTATTGAAAGTATAAGTTATAGAAATAAGGCTCAATGATGTCTTTAGTTGGAGGTTAAAAATTAATTCTGAATTATTGTAGTTAAAGGTATAAAGTATAGTATAGCAATTAGGACTGGAGTGAATATAAATCCTCAAATCACAGTAAATTAGATTCAAAGCATAATTTTAAACAAAATTTTATGCAATAAATAACATTTTAGCATACATTTCATGTTGGCAGCCTGTGATGATTGCATATAATGGCCTAATTTTCCCAGGTGAAGCCTCAGGACATTCACAGGTCTGAAGCAGGCTCTTCTAATGCTTGCTCAGTGCACAGTAAGCAATGGGCTCCCTTGCCTTGCACACTAAACCAAAAATCCAAACCCGCTGCCGCTGAGTTGATTCCGACTAGCAGTTATTAAATGACTCAAAAGATTTACATGTTAATGAGGACTTAGGTACATTTCCTCAAACCTCTGTAGTTTCTTTTGAAGCTAAATATTAGAAGGGATTGAGGAAAAGGAAGAGGAAGATTTGCCTGCTCAGTTATACAAATATGTAACTCTAGCACTGGATCATGCTACTCTCAATCCAAATAATGCTATTTATATAACAGCTCTCCAAGGCAACAGAGCTCTCTTATGCCCCTGGGTGGGAAGCAGTGGGAAGCATTTTAGGACACTGGGCCGTGCACACAGTCAGCAGCCCTAAGAATCTGTTAGGTAAGACAGCAAACACTCGCCACCGCAGGATGGAAGTGGTAAGATGCCCCCACCCAGGTCTCATAGCAGGCCCTGGTAAAGCAGGCAACTACATCCCAGGGACATTGCCTTTGCCATATAACCTAACTCAACCAAGAGAGTGACATCCTATCCCCTTTGCCATACTGTATTTGTTACAAGCAAGTCATGGGTCCCACACACACTCAAGGGGAGAGGATTATACAAAGGAGTGATTCATTGGAGGGTCACCCCAGAGTGCATTCTCCACACACACCAAGACTGAAGGAATATTCATATTTTGAAGCATAAGATACTGAAAATAAAATGGACTTTGGAGGTAGTCATATCTGAATACGAATTCTGGTTCTTCTGCTGCATGCCCTTTGGCAAATTATCTGGAGGCCTGATGGCACAGTAGTTAAGAGCGTGGCTGCTAACCAAACGGTTGGCAGTTCGAATCCACCAGCCGCTCCTTGGAAACCCTATGGCGAAGTTCTACTCTGTCCTATAGGGATGCTTAAAGCTTTAGTTTTCTTACCAGAAAATAGGGACAATTTTTATCTAGGTCTGTAAATATGAATGTTTGTCAATAGCTCCAGCCTAATGATCTTATACATGAGAGTAGGCACATGCACACTTTTCAAAAGCAACTGTAAAATGTATTATTGTGCATGACACTAAGTAAATATTATACAGAAAGAAACAGCTCTGATCCTGGCCTCCACAAGTCTTCAGACCAAGACCCTACCTGAAAGGTTAACTACTTGTATAAGAGGGAACTTAAACACGCTTAACATGATTTAATTGATTCATTCAGAAAATAAAGTACGTATTCAGCAACAAACACTGTGCTAGGCACTGGGTGTATATATAAATTAGCAAAACAGATACAGCCCTTGTCTCAATGAGTTTATGATACACAGTGGGAGAGGTAAGCAACATTCACCCAATAAGTATTTACTGAGGGCCTGGCACTGTTCTAGATATTAGGGACAGTAAGTAAAACAGACCAAGTCCCTACCATGGTAGAGACTGTATTCTAAATGGGAAAGGGGGTGATGGGCAGACAATGAGCAAAAAGATAAAGTAGAAGATAATTTCAAATGGTGATAGAAAATAATAGGAGGGTGTCTTAGTTATCTAGCGCTGCTATAACAGAAACACCACAAGTGGATGGCTTTAACAAAGAGAAATTCATTTTCTCACAGTCTAGGAGGCTAGAAGTCCAAATTCACAGTTGCCAGCTCAGGCTTTCTCTGTCTGTTGGCTCTGGGGAAGGTCCTTGCCATCAATCTTCCCCTGGTCTAGGTGCTTCTCAGCACAGGAACCTCGGGTCCAAAGGACGTGCTCTGCTCCCCATGTTGCTTTCTTGGGGGTATGAAGTCCCTATGTCTCCCTGCTTGCTTCTCTCTTTTATATCTCTCAAAAAGAGACTGACTTAAAACACAACCTAATCTTGTAGATTTGAGTCCTGCCTCATTAACATAACTGCCTCTAATCCTGCCTCATTAACATCATAGAGGTAGGATTTACAACACACAGGAAAATCACATCAGATGACAAAATGGTGGACAATCACAAAATACTGGGAATCATGGCCTAGCCAAGTTGACAGATATTTTGGGGGGACACAATTTAATCCATAACAGAGGGGATATGAGAGGTACGGAGAGAAGTCAATTTAAAATAGAGTGGCCAGGGAAGGCCCACACAAGGAGATGATGTCTCATTAGAGGTGGAATCATGAGAAGCAGTAGCCGTAATGGAGGCCAAGAGAACAGCATTCCAGGCACAGGAGACTCCTGTGCAAAGAACCTGGGGGTAGGAACAAGCTTAACATGGCTGAGGATCAAAAAAAAGAAAAAAACAAAAAAACTCAGGGAGACTGGACGGAAGACAAGATGGGGTCAGAAAAAAGCCAGGGCCAAATCACACAAGTCCTCGTAGCCAGGAAGTGTATTCTCAGTTTAATGGGAAGTCACTGGAGAGTTGAATGCTGAGGAGAGTGACAAGGTATGAGTTATATATAAATATTTTTTACTGTGCTTTAAGTAAATGTTTAAAGTTCAAGTTAATTTCTCATACAAAAATTTATACACACATTGTTATGTGACCCTAGTGGCTCTCCCTATAATGTGACAGCACATTCCTCCTTTCCACCCTGGATTTCCCGTGTCCATTCAACCAGCTCCTGTCCCTTTCTGCCTTCTCAACTCGCCTCCAGCAGAAGCTGCCCATTTAGTCTCATGTATCTACTTGAGCTAAGAAGCACATTCTTCACGAGTATCATTTTATGTCTTATAGTCCAGTCTAATCTTTGTCTGAAGAGTTGTCTTCAAGAATGGTTTTAGTTTTGGGCTAACAGAGAGTCCAGGGGCTGTGTTTTCTGGGGTCCCTCCAGTCTCAGACCATTAAGTCTGGTCTTTTCACTAGAATTTCAGTTCTGCACCCCACTTTTCTCCTGCTCCATCAGGGACTCTCTTTTGTGTTCCTTGCCAGGGCGGTCATTGCTGGTAGCCGGTCACCATCTAGTTCTTCTGGTCTCAGGCTGGTGCAGTCTTCAGTTTATGTGCTCTTTCTGTCTCTTGGGCTAATAGTTTCCTTGTGTCTTTGGTGTTCTTCATTCTCCTTTGCTCAAGGTGGGTTGGGAGCAATTGATGCATCTTAGATGGCCACTTCCTAGCTTTTAAGACCCCAGATGCCACTCATCAAAGTGGAATATAGAACATTTTCTTAACAAAATTTATGCCAATTGACTTAGATGCCCCCTAAAACATGGTCCCCAGATCCCCGCCCCTGTTACTCTGTTCCTCAAAGTGTTTGGTTGTACTCAGGAAACTTCTTAGTTTTTGGTTTAGTCGAGTTGTGCTGACTTCCCCTATAGAGTGTGTTGTCCCTCCCTTCACCTAAAATAATTACTGTCTACTATTTGGTTACTGATTACCCCTCCCTCTCCCTCAAAACCCTCCCGTTCTCTCCTAACCCTCGTAACCATCAAAGAATGTTTTCTTCTGTGTGTTTAAACCTTTTTTGAGTTCTTACAATAGTGGTCTCATACAATATTTGTCCTTTTGCAACTGACTAATTTCACTCAGCATAATATCTTCCAGATTCATCCATGTTATGAGATGTTACATGGATTCAACATTCTTTATCGTTGCATAGTATTCCATTGTGTGAATACACCATAATTTGTTTATCCATTCATCTGTTAATGGGCACCTAGGTTGTTTCTGTCTTTTTGCTACTGTGAACAGTGCTGCAGTGAACATGAGTGTGCATGTATCTATTCGTGAGACAGCTCTTATTTCTCTAGGATATATTCCAAGGAGTGGGATTGCTGGATCCTATGGTACTTCTATTTCTAGCTTTTTAAGGAAGCGCCAATTTGATTTTGAAAGTGGTTGTACCATTTTACATTCCCATCAGCAGTGTGTAAGTGTTCCAGTCTCTCCACAACCTCTCCAACATTTATTATTTTGTGTTTTTTGGATTAATGCTAGCCTTGCTAAGGTGAGATGGTATCTTATTGTAGTTTGATTTGCATTTCTCTAACAGCTAATGATTGTGAGCATTTCCTCATGTATCTGTTAACCACCTGAATGTCCTCTTTGGGGAAGTGCCTGTTCATATCCTCTGCCCATTTTGTAACTGGGTTGTCTTTTTGTTGTTGAGGTTTTGCAATATCTTGTAGACTTTAGAGATTAGATGCTGATCGGATTTGTCGTAGCCAAAAATTTTTTCCTAGTCTATAGGTTGTCTTTTTATTCTTTTGGTGAAGTTTTTTGATGAGCAGAAGTGTTTGATTTTTAGGCAATCCGAGTTACCTAGCTTCTCTTCTGGTGTTTGTGCATTGTTAGTTATGGTTTGTATTTGGTTTATGCTATTTATTAGGGCTCCTAGCGTTGTCCCTATTTTTTCATTCATGATCTTTATCATTTTAGATTTTATATTTAGGTGTTTGATTCAAGTTAGGTTTTGTGCATGGTGTGAGGTATGGGTCTTGTATGATTTTTTTGCAGATGGATATCCAGTTATGCCAGCACTATTTGTTAAAGAGACTGTATTTTCCCCAATTAACACATTTTGGGCCTTTGTCAAATATCAGCTATTCATAGGTGGATGAATTTATGTCTGGATTCTCAATCCTGTTCCACTGCTGTATGTATCTGTTGTTGTACCAGTACCAGGCTGTTTTGACTACCACGGCGGTATAATAGGTTCTAAAATCAGGTAGTGTGAGGCCTCCCACTTTGTTGTTCTTCTTGAGTAATGCTTTACTTATCTGGGGCCTCTTCCCTTTCCATATGAAGTTGGTGATTTGTTTCTCCATCTCATTAAAAAATGCTGTTGGAATTTGGATCAGGATCGCATTGTATCTCTAGATCGCTTTGGGCAGAACTGACATTTTCACAATGTTGAGTCTTCCTATCCATGAGCAAGGTATGTTTTTCCACTTATGCTGGTCTCTTTTGGTTTCTTGCAGTAGTGTCTTGTAGTTTTCTTTGTATAGGTCTTTTACATCTCTGGTTAGATTCATTCCTAAGTATTTTATCATCTTGAGGGCTACTGTAAATAGTATTGATTTGGTGGTTTCCTCTTGGAAGTTCTCTTTGTTGGTGTAGAGGAATCCAGCTGATTTTTGTATGTTTATTTTGTATCCTGATACTTTGCTGAAATCTATTAGTTCCAGTAGTTTCCCTGTGGGTTCTTTGGGGTTTTCTGCGTATAAGATCATATCATCTGCAAACAGAGACACTTTAATTTCTTGCTTACCAACTTGGATGCCTTTTCTTTCTTTTTCTAGCCTAACCGCTCTGGCTAGGACCTCCAGCACAATGTGGAATTAAGAGTGGTGATAAAGGGAATCCCTGTCTGCTTTCCATTCTCAAGGGGAATGCTTTTGGACTGTCTCCATTTAGGATGATGTTGGCTGTTGGCTTTGTATAAACGCCCTTTATTATGTTGAGGAATTTCCCTTCTGTTCCTATTTTGCTGAGAGTTTTTATCATGAATGGGTGTTAGACTTTGTCAAATGCCTTTCCTGCATTGATCAGTAGATCATGTGGTTCTTGTCTTTTGTTTTATTTATGTGATGGATTACATTGATTGTTTTTCTAATGTTCAACCATCCCTGCATACCTGGCATGAATCCCACTTGGTCGTTGTCTTAGTCATCTAGTGCTGCTATAACAGAAACACCCCAAGTGGATGGTTTTAATGAAGAGAAGTTATTTCCTCACAGTTAAAGTAGGCTAAAAGTCCAAATTCAGGGTGTCAGCTCCAGCAGAAGGCTTTCCCTCTCTGTCTGCATTCTCATCAGTGTTCCCCGGACTAGGAGTTTCTGGTGCAGGGACCCCTGTCCAAAGGACGTGCTCTACTCCCGGCACTGCTTTCTTGATGGTATGAGGTCCCCCTGTCTCACTGCTCACTTCTGTCTTTTATATCTCAAGAGATTGCCTCAGGACACAATCCAGTCTTGTAGATCAGGTCCAGCCTACTAACACAACTGCCACCCATCCTCCCTCATTAACATCATAGAGGCAGGTTTACAACATACAGGAAAATCACACAGTACCAGGAATCATGGCCTAGCCAAGCTGATACACACATTTTTTGGGAGACATAATTCAAACCATGACATTCATGGTGAATTAATTTTTTGATATGTTGAACTCTACTCGCTGGAATTTCGCTGAGGGTTTTTGTGTCTATGTTCATGAGGAATATTGGTCTGTAATTTTCTTTTTTTGTAGTCTTTACCTGGTTTTCGTATCAGGGTTACGCTGGCTTCATAGAATGAATCTGGAAGTATTCCATCATTTTCTATGCTCTGAAATACCTCTAGTAGTAGTGGTGTTAACTCTTCTCTGAAAGTTTGCTAGAATTCTCCAGTGAAACTGTCCAGGCCAGGGCTTTTTTTTTGGGGGGGGGGGTAGTTTTTAAATCACCTTTTCAATCTCTTCTTTTGTTATAGGTTTATTTAGTTGTTCTACCTCTGTGTTAGTTTAGGTAGATAGTATGTTTCTAGAAATTTGTCCATCTCCTCTAGGTTTTCAAATTTGGTAGAGTACAATTTTTCATAGTATTCTGTTATGATTCTTTTCATTCCAGTTGGGTCTGTTGTGGTATCATCCATCTCATTACTTACGCTGGTTATTTGCTCCTTCTGTTCTTCTTTTGTCAGTTTGGCCAATGGTTTATCAATTTTGTTGATGTTTTCAAAGAACCAGCTTTTGATCTTGTTAACTCTTTCAATTGTTTTTCTAATTTCATTTAATTGTGCTCTAATTTTTATTATTTTCTTTCCTCTGGGGCCCCAGGGCTTCTTTTACTGCTCTTTTTCTATTTGTTAGATTTGTAGGGTTAATGTTTTGATTTTGGCCCTTTCTTCTTTTTGGATGTGTGCATTTATTGCTATAAACTGACCTCTGAGCACTGCTTCTGCTGTGTCCCAAAGATTCTGGTAGGATATGTTTCATTCTCATTTGATTCTGTGAATTTCTTTATTCCATCCTTAATTTCTTCTATAACCCAGTAGTTTCTGAGCAAGGTGTTGTTTGGTTTCCATGTGCTTGATTTTTTTTTTTTCCTTGCTTTTTCTGTTGTTGATTTCTACTTTTATGGCTTTGTGGTCAGAAAAGACGCTTTATAATATTTTGATGCTTCGGATTCTGTTAAGGCTTGCTTTATGGCCTAATATGTGGTCTATTCTGGAGAATTTTCCACATGCATTGATAAGGAAAGTATACTTGGCTGCTGTTGGGTGGAGTATTCTGTATATGTCTGTAAGATCAAGTTGGTTTGCTGTGGCATTTAGATCTTCTGTGTCTTTACTGAGCTTCTTTCTGGATGTTCTGTCCTTCACCAAAAGTGGTGCGTTGACGTCTCCTACTATTATTTTTGAGCTGTCTGTCTCTCTTTTCAGTGCTGTTTGAGTTTGTTTTATGTATTTTGAAGCCCTGTTGTTGGGTGCATAAATATTTATTATGGTTATGTCCTCCTGGTGTATTGACCCTTTAATCATTATACACTGTCCTTCCTTATCCTTTGTGGTAGATTTTAAAGTCGATTTTGTCAGAGATTAATATTGCCATTCCTGCTCTTTTTTGATTGTTGTTTGTTTGATATATTTTTTCCATCCTTTGAGTTTTAGTTTGTGTCTTTGAGTCTAAGGTGTGTCTCTCGTAGGCCGTATATAGACGGATCATGTTTTTTAATCCATTCTGCCACTGTCTGTCTCTTTATTGGAGCATTTCGTCCATTTACATTCAGTGTAATTATTGATATGTATGAGTTTAGCGCTCTCATTTTGATGTCTTTTTTTGTGTTGTTGATAGTTTCTTCGTTCCACTTAACTTTCTGTGCTGAGTCGTTTTTCTTTATATATTTCTTTTCATTGTTCATTGATTTGTATTTGCTAAGTCTTTACATTTTTCTTGTTTTTAATTTTGATGCGTAGGATTGTTAGTTTCCTTTGTGGTTACCTTAATATTTACCCATATTTTTCTAAGTTTAAATCAATCTTTTATTTCTTTGTATCCCCTTGACTTCCTCTCCATATGAAAGAGCTATGACTACATTATTTAGTCCATCTTTTTTGTTTTAATGTTGTCATCTTTTACATAATGACATCTCTGTTTCCCTATTTTCAGTGTTTTAGCTTTATCTGTGACTTCCCTATCAGGGTTGAAATCTGGTTGCTCTGTCCTGTGTTCTAGTCTTGGGTTGTTATCTGATGCTACTGCTATTCTAACTGAAGGATTCCCTTTAGCACTTCTTGTAATTTTGGTTTGGTTTTTACAAATTCCCTAAACTTCTGTTTATCTGGAAATACCCTAATTTTGCCAAAACTGAGAGACAGTTTTGCGGGATATATAATTCTTTTGCTGGCAATTTTTTTCCTTCAAGGCTTTATATATGTCATCCCATTACCTTCTTGCCTACATGGTTTCTGCTGAGTAGTCTGAGCTTTGTCTTATTGACTCTCCTTTGCAGATGACTTTTTATTTATCCCTAGCCACTCTTAAAATTCTTTCTTTATCTTTGGTTTTGGTAGTTCGATTATAATGTCTTGGTAACTTTCTTTTGAGATCTACCTTGTGTGGGGTTTGGTGAGCTTCTTGGATAGCTATCTTCTCATCTTTCACAGTATCAAGGAAGTTTTCTGCCAACAGATCTTCAACAATTCTCTCTGTATTTTCTGTTATCCCCCTGTTCTGGTACTCCAATCACTCATAGGTTATTCCTCTTGGTAGAGTCCCACATAATTCTTAGGGTTTCTTCATTTTTTTAAATCCTTTTATCTGATTTTTCCTCAAATAAGCTGGCGTCGAGTGCTTTATCTTCAATCTCACTAATTCTGAGTTCCATTGCCTCAATTCTGTTCCTATGACTTTCTATTGAGTTGTCTAATTCTGAAATTTTATTGTTAATCTTTTGGATTTCTGTTTGCTGTCTCTCTATAGATTCTTGCAGCCTGTTAAATTTGTCATTATGCTCTTGCATAAGCTTCTTTAGTTCCTCTATTGCTTTGTGTGTTCCTTGGCTTGTTCTGCATTTTGAATGATCTCCTTCCTGATCTCTTGAAGAGTTCTGTATATTAATCTTTTTAATTCTACCTCTGGTAATTCCAAGAAGTTCTCTTCCTCTGGAAGATTTTTTGATTCTTTGTTTTGGGTGCTTGCTGAAGCCATTATGGTCTGCCTCTTTATGTGATTTGATATTGACTGTTGTTTCTGAGTCATCAGTAAGTTATCGCCCTGAGATACTCTTTAAATCTTGAATCAAAACTAGCCCCTGTGGTCACCTTTTAGCTAAATAACAGATTGTATTACAAAATGATTATGTTTGTTTACTGTGTTCTAGTTTCTTGTTTTGATATGCCCAAATAGGCTGCTCGTGTGAGCTAGTTTGATCAGTGACACCTCTGAAGCTCTCACAGCCTGTCACCAGGTGGTTAGATTTATTACTAGGTAGTGATCCCAGGAAACCTTTTACTTTTCTTGTATGGATTCAGCTCAGGTGTCCAGGTAGTCAGTCACCAAGAGTGTGGTGCAGGTTTTCACCTACAGTTCTAGATGGGCAGGGGTGACTGGAGTAGGCAAAGGTATCTGGCTGCAGTAGGGGGTCATGCACTGAGCAAGGCAGGAGGCTGACGTCTGCCCCTGAAAGTCTGAGACGAAAGCATGTCCCTGTTCGCTAGAGCCGCAGGTGGGTGGATTTTGCAGCCAGACTATGGGCACCCAATGCTGTTGGCTGTAAGGACTGGGAGGCACCACTTATTCTTGGACCTCCGACATGGGTGGCTAGGTGGCGTGGGTGGAGCTACCAGTCCTCAGGCCCCTGATGTGGGTAAAGACCCTGCTTAATGGGCAGAAAAGTGTCAAATGTTATGAATCTGCCACTCCACCATATAGCTGATATAGCTGAAATTAGGCTTCAGCCTACGCTGTTGAAATGGGTCCAAACAGATCTATGCAGGGGTGAATGGCATTCAAAGTCCATGGACTCCTTATGCCTGTGCCATGGTAAAGGAGCTGTGCCTGCCCTGAGTTCCCCACTTAGGGGAGCTAGCAGATTATTTTTTCCTGTTTGTTAATTTGTTCCCTCTTCAAAGCCGGGAGAGTGTTTCAGAGTGCTGGATGGGACCTACTTCCAGCCCAGGGGATGTGGCAATTGCTGAAGCCAGCCCAACCCAGTGCAGAGTGGGGAGAAGGTGGGTAAATGGGAGAGAGTTTCTTCTCAAAGGTAGTGTTTTTTTATCTGCACAGTAGGTTAGATGCATCAAGTTATCTTTCACTGATTGAGTGCTGTTTCTTGCTGGTTCTGAAAGTTTTAGCCAACTCTCTGCCACTCGGTCTTTCCTGACATGGAAAACGTGTCTCAAGTGCCACTGTCTGCCTCACTGTGCACGCCAGCTGATCCAGCCTAGAGGGTGCCAGTTTCTGCCGGGTCAGGTCCGGCAACTCCTCACTGCTTCTAAACCACCTCTCCCTCTGCCTGCTGCTCAGTCCAATTCCTCAACTTTGCCTTTGATGTTCATGGCTCCTAAATTGTCATATATAATCGATTCACTTGTTTTTTTCAGATCTTTGTTGTAAGAGGGACCACAGGAAGCGTCTGACCACTCCACCACCTTGGCCTCACTTCCAAGATTTATGCTTTTAATGAATCAAACTGGCTGCTTCATGGAGAATGTAAAATCCAGGAGAAAGAATGAGGAAGGCAGTATATCGAACAAGAAAGCACAATGTATGAAAGTAAATATTGTGATGAATACAATAAGAGCAGGCTTCTTTGAATGAAGTATACAAACAGTGATCCTATACTCAGGCCACAAGCATTATGGTGGCCAAAAGACGCAATACTTTAACAAGTACACACATAATAAAAAGTTAAGAAGGTAACAAGTGTTGTAGATACAACTAGTGGTCTCTCTTCATCCACAGCAAAAGAGAAAGAGGAAACCAAAGACTCGGAGAAGAAGCTAGTCTACAGAATTAACAGTCTACACGAACCATGGCCTCATCTACCTGAGACCAAAAGAACTAGGTGGTGCCCGGCTACCAGTACCTACTGTTCTGATTAGGGTCACAATAGATGGACCCTGATAGAATAGGACAAAATGTAGAACAGAACCTCAAATTCCTTAAAAAAAAAAAAAAAAAAAAAAAAGCAGCAGACTTACTGGACTAGTTGAGACTGGAGGACTCCCTGAGACTATCGCCCTGAGATACTCTTTAAATCTTGAATCAAAACTAGCCCCTGTGGTCACCTTTTAGCTAAATAACAGATTGTATCACAAAATGAAGAGTATCATCCATGAATACTACGATTCTTTAAAAAATCATCTATACAAGAGCAAACAGTCAACAATTACTTTATATCAAAGATGAAAATGGAAGGGGATAGGGAAACTAGACTAATGGAAACAGGACAACCACAACGGAAACATTGAGATTGTTCACACATTGTAAAGAATATAGCTGATGTCACTGAACAACTTGTGTAGAAACTGTTGAATGAGAACCTAAACTGTTGTGTAAACCTTCACTGACAACACAGTAAAATATTATTTTAAAAAAAAAAAAAAGTCACAAGTGCTATGAAGAAAAATGAAATAGGGAAAAAGCTTAGAGTGATGTTTTAAACAAGATGGTCAGGAAATGACATGACGTTTGAGCAGAGACCCAAGTGAGGACTTTGAGGAGATGTGGAGACAGCAATTCAGCAGAAGGACTGGCAGGGCCAGATGAACGAGTGTGACTGCTCTGCTGAGGAACAGCGGGAAGGCAGGTGAGGCTGGCACAGAGGGTGCAAGATGGAGATTGGCAGGAATGCAGGAAATGAAGTCGGAGAGAGCTGGAAGTTGGATCATACAGGACCTTGTAATCATTATAAGGACTTTCAGTTTTATTCTAAATGGGACCCACTGGAGAGATTCATGGAGGGAACTCATGTGAAGTAAAGGTGCTATGAGTGTGCAAAACAGAAGTGGGCCTGATCCAGACGGGGTGCTTGGGGAATGGCTCTCAGAGGAAGTGACTTTTTTAAATTGTTTAAGTGAAAGTTTACAATTCAAGTTAGTCTCTCACACAAAAATTTATACATACAGTGTTAAGTGACCCTAACTGCTCTCCCTATACTGTGACAGCACACCCCTCCTTTCCACCTCTGATTTCCCATGTCCATTCAGTCAGCTCCTAACCCTCTCTGCCTTCTCATCTCACCTCCGGACAGAAGTAGCCCATTTAGTCTCATGTATTTACTTGAGCTAAGAAGCACACTCTTCATGAGTATCATTTTATGTCCCACAGTCCAGTCCAATCTTTCTCTGAAGAGTTGGCCTTGGGAATTGTTTTAGTTCTGGGTTGACAAAGAGTGCAGGGGCCACGCTTTCTGGGGTCCCTCTAGTCTCAGTCAGACCATTAAGTCTGATCTTTTTACTAGAATTTGAGTTCTGCATCCCACCCTTCCCCCGCTCCATCAGGGACTCTCTGATGTGTTCCCTGTCATGGCGGTCATTGGTGGTAGCCAGGCACCAGCCAGTTTTTCTGGTCTCGGGCTGATGAAATCTCTGGTCTATGTTGCCCGTTCTGTCTCTTGGGTGAATACTTTCTTTGTGTCTTTGGTGTTCTTCATTCTCCTTTACTCCAGGTGGTTGGGACCAATTGATGCATCTTAGCCGGCCACTTGCTAGCTTTTAAGATCAGAGGAGGTGACGTTTACACTAAAATGGGAAGGATGAGGAAGACAGGTGTCGAATAAGGATCAGCTAGGGCACTGCAGGAAGAGGGATCAGCCAGGACAAAGTCATGGTGCAGGAAACTGCTGAACGCACTGGAGAAACCAAAAGGCCAGTGAGGTGAACAAGAGTGAGAGGGAATGAGGGAGAGAGATAGAGAGAAGGCAGGGGCACTGCAGGTACCTAAAGGCCATGCTAAGGATTTATACTCTGGATTATCTAGGGTGTTTCAAGTGTATTAGGAACCTACTAATTTTCAGTAAGGAGCCCTGACAGTGCAGTGGTTCAAGCGTTTGGCTGCTAACTGAAAGGTTGGTGGTTCGAACTCACCAGCAGCTCCTCGGTAGAAAGACGTAGTAGTCTACTGCTGTTAAAGATTACAGTCTTGGAAACGCTATGGGGGCAGTTCTACCCTGTCCTATAGGGTCACTGTGAGTTGGAATTGACTCAACGGCAATGGGTTTGGTTTTTTTTTTTTTATTTTCATATTTTCCCCAAAGATGTAGTAAAAATAGGACCACCCCCAGCCTTTTTGATACATACGGTATATGAATTGTACCACTGTCATCACTATTGCATCTTCCTCTCCAATGTTTACCTGAAAACACCCTTTTCCTTCGAGGCTCAGCAACATTTTCCTCAAATTATTTTTCCAATCTGTCCTTTATTAAATTTGTATATTTTTCAGTTTCAGGATTTGGAAAAGTAAAACTCTGGTTACTAGACTCAGTACTTGTCCCCTATTCTTTAACTGAAGAGTGGATATATTCATTCATGTGTCTATTCAGCAGATACATACTGAGTGCAAGCAATGTGCCAGGCCAAATGCTTAGAGTCCTGAATGACACAAAGATAAATACGACTTAGTTCCTGCCCTCCTGGAAATACAGCAAATTCACTGTGTTGTGGGGCTAGGGATTTGAGTATATGAATGTCAAGTAATATATTATTAATTTTCAGTCCCACCATCACCAAGCATCTTATAATCACTGTATTTATTCATCTTTAGAAGGACATGATTAAGGGGGCAGCTTGTGGGAAAGAAGTGTAATAACTGTGATGTAAGATATTTGTAGGGACTAATGGGATATTTTAAAACTAATAGAGCTATCATTTATTTCCACAGGCAACATTCCACAAATGAGATTTGAGGTTATTATTATAAACTTTTTAATAGAGATCCAATGACTACAATTTAATACCCCAATCTCAGGCAGGTGGGAGAAAGCTCTATCATGCAGACACTCAAAGGAAAATACATTTCTCTTTTTTAATTGTTGCTTGGAAAATATTCTTTATTTTTAATCACAAATTCACTTTAAATGCTTGACATATAATACCTAAAAATACTCTAGCTAAATTATTTGATAATATTTACAGAATGTTACTTCTCCAGATAGACATGTTTCACACAATAGTTTTGGATTAATCCTGAAAAAAAATCACTTGGTAATCACTATTAATGATTGACTGATTAATAAATTAACAGTTTATTCAGTAACATAGATGGTAGTGGATCAATAAAGTTAGTAATTTGGTAATTGCTCACTGTGCAATTCCGCACATTAGTAATACTAAGCCAAGCAGTTGATATATTTGACATATATTCCACTCAGTTGCATTACATATTTCTGCACGTTATTTGATCAACAAGAAAACATGTACAAAATGTCAAGCTTTCTTCCTCTCCTTTTCTATCTTCTAAAGCAGCTCACTGATTTTTGGGGATTAGTTAGTACAATAAAGACAGCATAAGGGGAAAAGTTCAAAATGGCACTTACCACCAATGCCAGTACTCATGTCATTATGGGCATAATTAAGGATGTTATTAATTTTTGTGTTATTCATTTTTCTTCAGAACATAAGTCAAAGCCATTAACTTGAATTTGAGGTATATACACAATACATACACAGCCTTACACAAAACATTTTTCATAAGTAAAATTACATTTTAAAATATTGGAAACTGAGTATCTGTGCTGATTTGTACTTTGACTTAATAGAAGAAGAAGAGAACGTTTAACTAGGGACAGTTATACTGATAATAAAGTTCTCAAAGTTAAAAATGTCTTTGTCTCCTTTTGTATTTACCACAAGCTACACAATGTCCTGAGGATTCATTATGAGAAAAATGTCAATCACAGCTTTAAGACCTTAGCTTGGAAGGAACTAATAAGAAAGCAAACTGGAAGGTGAGACTTCATCTTTGTTTTCAAATAAGTGGTCTTAATTTTTCTTCTAATAGAAAAAGTTTAAATCAGTTTATTATAAATATATCTAAACCATTAATTTTTGCAGCTTTCAGGTAAAGTCCAGCACTTCGTTTATACAAAGCCTATGAGGTCAGTAGAGATCATCTAATCTTCAAATTGTGACATCATCCATTCAAGTCCTTGGCACAGTCCCTCGCCAGTAAGAGCACAGCATGCCTGGATATGCCACTGATGATCTTTAACAGAAGTGAGTTTCGAAACCTGGGAGATTTCTGCTACAGTCATGTATTCTTTAACAACTGTTTATTAGCAAAAATCAGCAATCCAGCTTTCCTTAGGCCCTCGTGTGCTAACATTGTACAGAGTTCTTCCCTAGTTAGCGAAATCCTTTGTCTGTACTGACCACAACAACTATTACGAACTCGGTGTTAGTACAGTAAGTGTTCCAGGAAGAACGAAGAGATTCTTGGCCACCAGTGTCCCACATTAGGAAATGTGTACTATCAACCACTATTTTCTTCTACATTACTTCCTATTGTAGGGGATGTATGTACAACTTCATTCATAGAAAACTGGTAAAGGATGGTAGTTTTCCCCACATTATCCAGCCCAACAATGGTAACTTTGTGCTCCTGGTGATTGAACAGTCTCCATACCCTGGTGTCTTAGTCTTCTAGTGCTGCTATAACAGAAATACCACAAGTGGATGGCTTTAACAAAGAAATTCTCTCACAGTCTAGTAGCCTATAAGTTCAAATTCAGGGTGTCACCTCCAGGAGAGGGCCATCTCTGTCAACTCTGGAAGAAGATCCTTCTCATCAACCTTCCCTTAGGCTGGGAGCATCTCTGCGCAGGAACCTCAGGTCCAAAGAATGTGCTCTGCTCTGGCACTACTTTCTTGGTGGTACAAGGTTCCCATGTCTCTCTGCTAGCTTCTCTCTTTTATATCTCAAAAAAGATTGGCTTAAGATACTATCTAATCTTGTAGACTTCGTCAATATAACCGCAGCTAATCCATTTTATTACAGCGTAGTGATAAGAGTTTACAACACATAAGGAAATCACATCAGATTACAAAATGGTACACAATCATACAGTACTGGGAATCATGACCCAGCCAAATTGACAGACATTTTTGGGGGACACAATTCAATCCATGACACCTGGCAAAGAGAATTCCCATTCTCAGGCAGCGGGCCCCCCTCCAGCCTCCCAGGCCCCCTGGCCTCCACCCCACCCCCGGCTAAGGCTGAGGCAGAGGAGGCAGACGAGCCAGGCCTCAGCCTCTGCTGCCACTGCTGCTCCCGCGCTTGCCTCCGGCCCGCTTCCTAGGAACCGGAGGGAGGCCAAAGCCCAGGCCGCCCCGCCGCTAACGCTGCGACACTCACCAGGCTCACAGACATGGCCGCCGCGCTGTCTGCAAAGAGCCTCGAGGGCCGCCGTGCTACCCACCCCCCCACCCTGTTCCTCTCGGGTGGCTGCCGGAAAAATACTTCTGTAGAGAACGAAACCCATACTGTGCACAGTATTTTTCATATTAACACAGCTTTTTAGCTAAGTAGCTTGGAAATTCGTGTTGCCTTATGACATCAGGGTCAGAATAATGTAATAACGTCTCAGTGCAAACCCTCTTATAATAAGGGTGCTGAGGCTAGAAAGGAAATGACGCCCAACCCAGCCACATCTATTATTCCATTCAAGGGGAAAACTTCTACTATAGTGCCACGACACAGATTCTAAGAATTTAAAAAAAAAAAAAAAAAAAGACATTCTGATCTCAAGTCTATTTCTCTGTTGAAGAACAATCACTAATATACATAAACCAAGGAGCTAAACATCTAACATCAATCCAACCATAATAAATAGGTTGGCTGATAAGCTGTCTAGCGCTGCTGTCCATTATGGGAAACCTGGCTATGTGGGGCTGCCCTGGTGGCACAGTGGTTAAAGTGCTCGGCTATTAACTGAAAGGTGGGTGGTTCAAATCCACCAGCCACTACACAGGAGAAAGATGTGGCAGTTTGCTTCCGTAAGGATTTACAGCCTTGGAAACCCTATGGGGCAGTTTTACTCTGTCCTACAGGGTCACTATGAATCAGAACTGACTTGATGGCAGTGGGTTTGGTTTTTTTTGGTTTACTGAGCACTTGAAATGTGGCTAGTCTATATTAAGATGTACTGTAAGTACAAAATACACACCAAATTTCAAAGACTTAGTATGAGGAAAAAAAAGAATGTAAAATATCTGTATGCTCTGTCTGCACTGCACATGTAGACAGGCTATGCCTTAAACTTCCAGGCAGCTGTAAGACTGCTAGGAATGAGACACGGACACCCATTGGCATCAACCATTCTATGGGTGCTACGTTCACCTGTGATCGAGCTGGACACACAAGACGCACAGCGTTGGCAAAGTGAAAGCCATTATTATTATTTATAGAAAGCAAATGGTAAACAATAACAGATTCTCAAAGAGAAAATGCTTACCCTTCCCCAAATTACCCATGTCCACTCTTATGTTGCTAGGCAGATATATAGTGGTTCAGGTCAGACACTATGTTCATGTCACCACTGCTTCCAGCTACCACCACGCTGCTCCTGGGGGGCCTGTACGGCTCCTGAGCCTTCTGTTCTGCTGCTGAGCCTCTGCTTCTGGCTTCTGCCACGGTACCCAGGCCCACGTTGCTGAGGTGGGAGGTGAGAGGGGAGGAGGCATGCAGCCCCTGCACAGGATACACTCAAGCCTCCAGCCCACATGGGCAAGTGTTACAGGTCTTTAGCTCCGATGGCAAATCTCCTGCCCAAAGGTGCTCAGCTCTCTCTCCTCCAGCAGGCAAGCCCACCGCAGCCACCTTGCTCTGAGAGCTGGCAAGCCGCTGTCTCATCTTCTCACGCCATCTTTGGTGTTACAACTCTCTCTTCTGGGTCTAGGAGGTTCTCAGCGCAGACACCCTGGGTCCAAAGGATGCACTCTGATCCAGACTCTTTTTGATGGTAGTGAGATCCCCCTGAAACTCTGTGGGATTGGCCCTTATATAAGTAAACTCTTGTCAATTTCAAGGCATGGCCCACCAGGACCACAAGCTGATCATTCCCTCGTTGGTCTGCAAGTCACTCAATCTGAATAGTAAACTGGCCAATCTCTTGCAAGACCGTGGCCTAGCCAATCATTTTGAGAGAGTTAGAAGACAATGGCTAGAAAGGCCATGTAAAACCAATTCCCTATACCACATCTCACCATAATTTTTAATACTAATTGCTATTTTGGTTATATTAGGTTAAAATATATTATTAGAATCAATTTTTCACAATAAAATCAATTAAAAGAAAAAATCAATTTTACCTTTCTTGTTCCTTTCTTAATGTGGTTACTAGAAAATTCAAAGTCACACATGTGGCTTGCTTCTATTTCTATTGGACAACCCTGATTTAGTGTCGTTTTCTTCCCCACAAAGCATCAGAATACTCAGATAGGAAAACCAATTTATTATATTCTCTAATCTTCACTCTTAGGTTCCATGAGAATGGTGGCTCACAACCAGTAGAATGGAATTTGTGAGCAGTTTTTTCATGTTTGAATTATTTTTTATGTAAGCAGCTTGGAAATTTGTACTGATTAATGCTGTTCCTGTTAGAATAATTTCACAGTCAAAACTGAAACACTTTACAGCTCTCTGTTCTATGCTCTCAAAATCCCTGCTTCGTAGGGCAGACCTTTAGGCCCATGGCCTGTTCACCCTTCCCCACCTCATCAGCTAGCTGGAGCTCCCAGAAGGAATTAGCTGTGAAGCCCTCTGGGCCACTCTCCTCAGAATGTGCATAACATGCTAGGCTGTGAGGCTGCAGAGGGCAGGGGCCCAATCTTGGTCCTGTTTCTATTCCCCACAGCATCTAGAATTGGTGTTTACATAATGGTACAATAGTCATACTTAATAACTATTGGGTACATGGGTGGATCTGATGGTTTAGGGTGAAAATAAGAGTTGTTCCTTCTCTCCTTTGTATGACAGCAGTTTTATCACATTAGTCACTGACTGTCAACTGTGCTTCATAATTCATTTATTCAAATATCCAAGTGCCACCAGCTGCCCGGCACTGAGCTGAGTGCCAGGGATGTGGCAGTAAATAAGACAGCCACAGTCCTGTCTTCACAGGGGAGGGAAAACAAATAACACCCAAACATTTATGCACTTACAATGAGTGTAATATGCACCAACACTGAAAAGCACCTGGAATTACGAGAAGGAAGTTTACAGGGGAACCAAATGTAGTCAGGGGCCCAGGAAGGCTTGAGTGACCTTTACACTGGACCTAAGGGAGAGGTAGGTGTTAGCCTAGCAAGGTGGAGGGGAAAGTGCAGGGAGGGCCCTTTAGGCCATGCTGAGACTTTCAGATTTAATCCTATAATCAGTGAAAAGCTCTGGAAGGGTTTTATCTACCTGAGTGGTATGCTCAGATTTGCCTTCTTAAAAGATCTTTCTGGAGGTGGGTAAGAGTAGATGTGGGGCATTCACAGAACATTTCCAGAATTCCTGAAAATAAATCAAAATCTCTTTGGTCATCATTTCAATAGGAACTGAGTTTTGAGAATATAAAAGATGTATATACTCCACAACCACAAGATCTGAAAGCTAGCAAACACCCTAGAGTATTACTTTCATAAAGGGTACTCGCAAAGCATTTTCAAATATTCATTTCACTGATTCTACTGGCTTGTGCATGTAAATTTGTTACTTGGCACCAGTCCCTGCTCGGACCCAAGCCAGATCTTGCTTATTCAAGACCAGTAACCAGTTGTCCACATTGGTCAACTCAGCTCCTGGGATCACTGAGGGGCCAAGTGGTCACAGTATTTGGCAAGGTGTGTGAGTTTGGGAATATTCTCTCTGCTCTTCTCTGCCCATGCACCGAATGCCTGTGGGTGTCTGCCAGAGTCCTATATCCGCTTCTCAAGGACAAATGGATTCTAAACAATAAAAGTACTTGACCAGCCACATTTCAACAGCTCCATAGCCACTGTCTGCTCTCAGGGCGAGAAATTCATGGAGGAAAAAAAAATTGTATCTATCAGAAACCAACTAAATACTGACCGTCTAAACTCTGTGGAGTGATATATGAAGTTTAGTTTCGCTCTGGTCTCTTTCAGGTGACACTTATTTGTATTTGTATGTGCCTGCCCATATATAACTGCCTGGGATTGCCTGGTGGTGGCCTTAATTATTCTCCTTGGTGGCAGATGTCTGCTCAATTCTCAAATAACCAGAGAACTATTACACTGTCAGCCAATTAGCGCATTCAGTATTCAATTAAAAATACGTCATTTCGAAAAATTAAAACCTCCCCCAATTACTTCCTCGTATGAATCTTTTTTATTAAAGTAAAAATAATCCTAAATCCCACAATTTGTTTCCTTTCAGAATTTCTGTTGCATACACTCTGAAAATGAGGGATCCTATACTTACAACAGGAGCCCTGGTGGCATAGTAGTTAAGAGCTCAGCTGCTGACCAAAAGGTCAGCAATTCGAATCCACCAGCCGCTCCTTGGAAGCCCTATGAGGCAGTTCTACTCTGTCCTATAGGGTCGCTGAGTTGGAATGGACTCGACGGCAACGAGTTTGGTTTTTTTTTTTTTTTTTTGGTTTATACTTACAATAGGAGCCCTGGTAGCCCAACGGTTAAGCGCTCAGCTGCTAACCTAAAGATTGGCAGTTCAGGCTCACCCAGTGGCTCCACGAAGATAGACCTGGTGATCTGCTCCCACAAAGATTACAGCCTAGAAAACCCTATGGGGCAGTCTTATTATGTAACATGGGGTCACTATGAGCCAGAATCAACTCGTTGGCACCTAATACAAATGTACAACAAGCCTGCATGTTAAACACTATTTACCTTTTTACAGATAAGAAGGAGACCCTGGGTGGTACAAACAGTTAATGCACTTGGCTACTAACTGAAAGGCTGGAAGTTCGAGTCCACCCAGAGGCGTCTGGGAAGGAAGGCCTGGAGGTCTACTTCTGAAAAATCAGCCATTAAGCACAATGGAGCACAGTTCTATTTTGACACATGTGGGGTTGCCAGGAATCGGAAATGGCTCGACTGCAACTGGTTTTATTACACACCTAAATAAAACTGAACGCACCCTTCTCAGAGGCAGGATTGTTCAATGGAAAGTGCATGGACTTTGGGTTTGAATCCGGCTTCATCCTCTCCTAGGTGTGTAGCTCTTTGGCCTGTCCTTTCCTGCTAACATGAGGACTTCGAGGTGCATTAGTTTCCCAGGGCTGCTGTAACAAATGAGCACAAACTGGGTGCTTTAGAACAACAGAAATTTATTCTCTCACAGTTCAGGAGGCCAGAAGTCCAACATTAAGGTGTCGGCGGGGTTGGGGAGGATCTAAGGGAAAATTCTTCCTTGCCTCTTCCTGGTGTTCCTTGGCTTGTGGCAGCATAACTCCAGTCTCTGTCTCCACATGGCCTTCTTCTCTGCGTATCTGTATGTCCTCTTTTCTCATAAGGGCACCAGTGATTGGATTTAGGGCCCATGCTAAATTCAGGATGATTTCATCTTAAGATCCTTAACTAATTACACCTACAAAGACCCTATTTCCAAATAAGGTCATATCCTGAGGTTCCTGTTGGACGTGACTTTTTTTGGCGGAGGCGGGGAGGCACTATTGAAGTTACTACACCTACCACAAAGCACAATTCCATTACTCAGGGAAAATGAGAGGTCCCCACTGAAAACTGGTGTTACACTGGATTTTTAGTCTCTTTTCTATGCTATGAATTGTTCCATTGTGTTTTATGTATAAAATCTGAAAAAAGGGTTACTTTAAAAAATATATATATAGTGTATATAACTAGCACTGTATTTAAAATGCAATAAAACCTGTTGCTCTCGAGTCAATTCTGACTCATAGCGACCATATAGGACGCAGTAGAACTATCCCATAGGATTTTCAAGGAGCTGGTGAATTTGAACTTTTTAATTAGCAGTCAAACAATCACTTCACCACTAGGGGTCCATTGGGAGGGGGAGTGGTTATCTCAGAGAGGCAGGGAGCATAAAAGGGACTTTTAATTGTATTTGTAACATTTTATTTATTTAAAAAAATCTTCTATATTTATCTTAGTCTTATAACAATGAGTTAATAGCACAATTCACTTGTAAATCCCAGGAAATAACAGAGTACTTCAAGGTTCTATGCAAAGATAAAGATAAAAACTTCTCACACATAAACAATGGTTGTTTTACGGTAAGGGAGGTCACTCTCTTCCCTGAACTTGACATATTACAGTTGTTTAAATTCCAAGGAAAATATGTGCATCTAAGGGACCCTTGGATCTCTGTGGAACATAAAGGTCATGAAGAAGGCTCTACATGAAAATCAGAAGTCTGATTTTTGCTGTTCTTTGCCTAATTAGCTAACTATTTGAAAACTTATCTGGTACACCTCGGGTAAATTCCTGGTTCCTGTAGCTTACCATCCACCACCCATCTGTCAGTTTGTCATATGGTGGCGGCCTGTAGGTTGCTGTGATGCTGGAAGCTATGCTACTGGTATATTTCAAATATCAGCTGAGTCACCCATGGTGGACAGGTTTCAGTGGAGCTTCCAGATTAAAACAGACTAGGCAGTCTACTTCAAAAAATTAGCTGATAAAAACCTTACGGATCTCAACAGAACACTGTCGCACCCGCTTGCTTTGGACATGTCATCAAGAGGGATCAGTAGCTAGAGGAGGACATCATGTTTGGTGAAGTAGAGGGCCAGCAAGAGCGAGGGAAACCCTCAGTGAGACAGACTGCCACAGTAGCCACTACAACGGATGGAAACACGTTGACAAATGTGGAATGATGAACCGGGCAATGTTTCGTTCTTTTGTACCTAAGGTTGCCATGAGTTGGAGTAGACTTGTTGGCCGCTAACAACAAAAACATAGCTTACCATATTTACTTCTGTATTTTATTCTCTCACATAATCCCGTCTCTAATGCATTTTAAGGAGGATAAAAAAAAAAGGAGAGTGCTATTCCACATACTCTGCTCATCTTCAAAACAACAGCTATGCTATCCTAGGTAAATTAAAGTTGAATGGAAGCCACAGCAAGCTGCAGAAGGCAGCAGAGAGTAGCTCAGCACTTACTATTGCACTCGTCCAATTTCCTCTTATTCCATACACTTCCATTTTCTTATCTCTTTCCCACTAATGCCCACAGTACTCAAGCACACTTCGAACACATGGGGTTGACGCAGTTGCCTGGGACTTCTTCCCTAGGACCACGAAAGAGTTCCAACTCAAAACTCCCGACAAAACTAGTCTCAAAGGGAAGTAGTTTACCAAATCCTCATGCATTTCACTTAAGCACATTCAGCTTTGCTTTGAGTTTCTACACCATGCAGTTAGGAACTGATATGAAGGAAGAATAGTGAAGAGAACTATGATGTATCTGCTTCGCTCTGTTACACCTGGTGTCTACAGAGTTCACCCCAATTCTGCCTGGCTCTCTCTTCAAGGTATAACTCTGCTGCCTCTATTACAACTCTTTTAGAGTGTAAACAGGTTAGCTGGAACAAATGCTGATCCTGATGTGGTTAGAGAAGAAGAAGACTAAAGGCAACACTCCAAAGACTTCAATGATGCTGTCTGAACACAAATCCTCTATTGCACAAAAACTATTCAACCTCCTACTTTTTCACACCTTCTTGGAATCATTACATCTTAAAGCTATCCCATTTTTTTTTTCTTACCATTGCCTTGAAAATAAAAATTCAGTTAATAACGCTTGCAGCTACCTTGACACTATGTACCCAAGCTGTCTGCACAATGCTGTTAAATAATACCACAGTGGGATAAAACCACAGAATCCTCCAGTTACTTCAATGAGAGCCTTAAAATCCCCCCTCCCCCACCAATAATCAACACACTGTACCTGAAGTCACTGAAAAGTGGAATGATGAAGGGGAAGCACACTCACTCTAAAATTTCTACCAGAGAGAAATTCAGTGTTACCTGGAGGGACACCTCGAACGTATAAGATGAACCCTTACCTGGATTGGGTTGAAGGTATTCAATTGTTTTAGTCATGATTTCCATCACAGCTCTGCTGGTGACATCCACTTTCTGAAATGAGAAAATAAATATTCTTGACAAAAATGACTAGCTTTAGAGCCTTTATTTTTGCTTGGGTATACCTATAGCTGCTGGTGGTGCAACAGAGCAATGGGAAGTCCTGAGGTCGAAGGGAGAAGGCCAAGTTGTTATCAGGAGTAATAATGGCTTTACAGTCAGCCATGCTCAGTTGACTTTGGAAAGCCTATTTGTTTGAAGAAAGGAGCCCTGGTGGTGCAACAGTTAAATGCTCGGCTGCTAACCAAATGGTTGGCAGTTTTAACCTACCCAGAGGTCCGCAGGAGAAAGACCTGGCAATCTGCTCCTGTAAAGATTACAGCCTAGAAAACCCTATGTGGCAGTTCTACTCTGTCACATGGGGTCGCTATGAGTTAGAATTGACTCAATGGCACACAACAACAACCAACATTTTTCCAACGAGGAAACTAGTAATTTCCCAAAATTTGTTTCCAAATATATTTTATTATCTTCTGATGAGAACAAGGTGGAGGTAACGAATTGTATTTTGCCCCAGAGGCACTTAGTGGATGTCTACAGTGGGCCAGGCAGGTTTTTCTGCCTAAAGGAAAAAAAAACAAAAAAACAAAAAAACATGCAACATCAACTCTGTTTATTCGAGTCAGAGAGGGAAAGTTTTTATTTAACTTCTGAGAATAAACTAAGGAAATAAAAATCTCAAGCAAACACTTCTTGCCAGTCCTTGAATCTTCGGCTAATCTAAAGAAAAAGCTTGGGGCTAGACTCTACCCCTCGCTAAACTGTGAATGGTCAGTGTGCTCTCAGCAGCTAACCGTGACCTCATTGTCAGATCCTTCTCCCCACATAGAACCAGTACCAGCTGCTTTCGAGTTGATTCCTCTGTGGGAATCCCATGTGTGTCAGAGCAGAACTGTGCTCCATAGGTGTTTTTAATGGCTGATTTTTCAGAAGTAGATTGCCAGGACTTTCTTCCAAGGTGCCTCTTGGTGAACTCAAACCTCCAATCTTTCAGTCAGCAGCTGAACACGTTAACCATTTGTACCCAAGAAGTCCACTCCCCTTTAAGCTGTTCAATGCAGATAGTTCCTCCCTACCTTCCCCTCATGAAATCCTTTTCTTATCAACATGTGTGGTTCACCCATTCATTCTACAGGGTAAATGACTAATGAGTATAAACACAGGCCACTAGCTAAGGTATATGCATGTAATACATGATACAGATACGAGTGAAAGGAATTAATCTTTAATGGTGGAATTTCAGGTATCAATTAAGTCCATGGGGAAATTTTTTTTTATTGGAGTTCAAGGGCTCCTCCCGCAACTCCAAGAAACTTCTGCATAATCTGCTGCATCTACATATACAATCAGCCTAACATGGCTTAAGTTTTCTTCTCGTCCATAACCCGCCCATCAGTGGACTTTATCTTTCAGTTAAGTTTTTTAATACTGAAATAATTGTCCATTCCACGGTGTCATATTACTGTGTGTGTGTGTGTAAGAGGTTTGCTATTACTGGAATCAATAGGGGAAAGCACTTTCTTTTTTCGGGTGAGGTTATCATAGTATAAAATTACCTTAAAAAGCACTGTATTTCAGGTATACCTGCCTGCATATGAACCCTGTAGCATGTCCTTTTGAATAATTTGAGTTTTAAAAATGTCTTAGATTTGAGTACATACTAGGTAGTGTCTAGTTCTGAGGCAAATGGTGGCTCCCTGGAGTTGTGCAGTGTACAACTTGTGCAGCCATACATAGAGGCCCTGGAATTATTGGCAAAATGTCAGCCAACTACTATCCTGGAATGTCTTATGCCAGGGAAACAAATTCAAAGGTTAGTCAACAGAATAAAGGTATTGAAAGTCCAGGTGCATACATAATAGAAGGACAAAACCCAGATCTCCTGCTGACTATATGATAGTGAGTAAGGAATTCTATGTCAACTGTATGGCTATGATGGGAAGGAAAGTAATTCCAAAGGTCAGAGACCAGAGGCTTTCTCAGAAAGTGTCGGAGGAACTGAAATGCTCAATAACCATTTGCTGTCCTGAAGTTACCTGCTGCTAGGCTGACCATTTTCCAACTTTTCTCCATCTCTATCCTCAATAATAACTATAACAACCATCGTCACAAAGTGCTTTCTATTTGCCAGGAACTATTCTAAGAGCTTTAAATATATTGACATATTTAATCCTCACAAACTCTATGATGCAGATGAGAAAACAGATCCAGAGAGGTTAAGAAACTTGCCCAATTCTTGCTCCAGTGTCTTTGTTCTTAACCAATACCCTATGGGGTCACCATGAGTCAGAACTGACTCGATGGAAAATGGTTTGTTTGTTTTTAATATTTTTTGAAAGCAAAGACCCTTTTGATCTTTTTCCTATAATTTTTTCAATACCAAGATTTTAGCAACTCTCAACACTTTAAAGTCAAGAGGTTCTTTCTCCACCAACCAATCTTGTAATTTACAACTTTGGGTAGGTAGAAAAATAGCTCTCTCAACCTTCCTCACTCATTGTAACATTTTTCTTCTTCTTGGAAAGGCCAAAATACAGTTGTCATTGAGTCAATTCTGACTCATGGTGATCCTACATGCATCAGAGTAGAACTGTGCTCCATAGGGTTTTCAATGGCTGATTTTTCAGAGGCAGATCAGCAGACCTTCTTGTGAGGTGCCTCTGGTGGACTCAAACCTCCAACGTTTCAGTTAGCAGCTAAGTAAGCTAATTGTTTGCACCATGCTAAGGCATGGGGTAGCAAATTACAGCTAATTGGCCAAATCTGGCCCACTGCCTATATTTATACTTTTTAATGGTTGAAAAAATTCAAAAGAAGAGCAATATTTCACATAATAATTACACAGAATTCAAATTTCAGGTCCTTATATAATTGTTCTATTGGAACGTAGCTACGCTCATTCATTTTATTGTCAATGGTTGCTTTTACATTTCAACAGCAGAGTTGATTAGTCACAGCAGAAACCCCAGATACCCTTTGGCTCACAAAGCCTAAAACTCTTAGAGACAAAGTTTGTCAACCCCTGAGCGAAGGTACTAGTTTCACTGAGGTCTGCCATTCTGAATCTATGATAATGTTGATCATCTCACCAGCTCATCTCAGTCTTTAGAGAAAACACAAAAGAGAACTGAAAGGCAATGAATTGACTAGAATGGAGTTAATTGTTTCCATATATGAAGGTTACTTTTCTCCCTTGGAGTAAATATAACTCAGCGTTTCCTTAACTTCCATGGAGGCACACGGGAACAGTATGGTGTTCTTCGTGGAACAAGGAAAGAACTGAAGATAACGATTGTATACTGTTAGATACAGCACTATACCAGATACTATCATGGGGAAGCAATAGCAGTGTTTAAGAAAAATTGTTGTTGTTAGCTGTTATCACGCCAGGTCCAATTCATGGCAACCTTACATACAACAAAACAAAACGTTGCCCAGTCCTGTACCATCTTCCTGATATGCTGGAACCCATTGTTGTGGCTACTGTGTCAATCCATTTCATTGAGGGTTTCCCTTGTTTTCACCGACCCTCAACACCAACAATGATGTTCTTTTATAACTGCTGGTCTTTCCCGATGATGTATGCAAAGTAAGAGAGCCAGAGTTTTGCCATCCTGGTTTCTAATGAGCATTATGGTTGTATTTCTTCTAAGATTGATTTACTCATTCTTCTGACAATCTTGTTTGGGGGTTTTGCCATCAATAAGAAATAAATGAACTAGGCCCTCACTTGGACATAGTGCAACTCACAGTGCTTATGTAAAAGAAATACTAAAATATCATATGAAATATTAACATGTTTTCAAATTCTTTATTTTTCTACCACCGAAGTTAAGAAAATACAATTACTAAGAATGAGCAGATATCCACTTAAAGTACTGAGAACCCTGAACTAGAACAGCTAAATTAACAAGTCATAGAGACAGGAGGAAAGGAGCATACCGGGACGGTTTATCTGGCAGTGAGACGTATCCCAAAAGTGTTTTTAATGGTTTTCTACTGACTTGGAAGAGTTAATTTAATGTACGTGTCCCCAATCTATCTTGCTGTAAAGCAGTTACCTGGTGTACTCAGAAAGCCTGATTAATAAACAGTGTGTTTAAAAACAAAAATAAACATGGCACTAGGCTGAGATGGTCCCAATGCATTTTTTGGGCTAATCTTCTTGGGTATTAACTTCAATGAATATTAGCCAGGAAATATTTTGTAAACAAGTAATTGAAAGGAAACTTGTTTTCACTGAATGTTAGAGTAAGCAGAAAGATGTCTTTAATGCTAATCTTCTTTGGGGCTCTCACCCTTCTTACAATTCTACACTGTCATAGTACAGTAATTCACATCTTCTCTTTCACGGCCAAATCCATGAAGACATACACAAGCATGGCAGATGCTCCTGGGTACACTTCGAGATACAAAACTCTGTGTATGCTAACTCAAACTTTACTCTTCTCTCTCCCACTCAACATCTTAACTGGGATCCCAGCAAGAGTGAATTTACTAAAAAGTGATGTTGTAACAAATTACTTGCCACAGAACTCCCAAGGGGTGAAGATTAGTGTGCTTCACATGGAGGTTGGGAACGGTGGGTTTAGCCTCTGTGTGAACAGGGTAGTGATCGGAAAATCACTAATTCTCAGCTGAAGCTGGGTTGGTTGGTTTGTTTAACACATCTAACGGCCAGTTTTTTCTTGTACTGAGCCAGAATCTATTTCCCCACAATTTCTACCCATTGATTCTAGTTCCACCACTTGAGGTTGCACAGAAGGGTCTACACAGGGGCTAACTAAGTGCATGAAGACAATGACCACAGACATTCTCCTGCCAGCCTTTCTCCACACCCCACTCTGTGAACAATCCTCTTTCTCAAGGCCAATCACTGACAGTTCTTTTAGCCTACTCTCATATGCAGTGGCACATCTTAGTTTTCTTAAAACTTAAGGCTGCCCCCTAAAAAGGATGCCATTTTCACTGAAGTGGTCTATAGTCAAGCTTGCTATCCTTCTGGTTTCCACAGGAGAGATTTCCCAGGCCACTTTTCAGGCTGCAAAAAGACACACTGGACCCCTTGGCTTAGACTTCTGCATTCCCCATATATGCAGAGGCAACAGAAAAATTCAGGATTTAGCTCAACACCCCCCCCCCCAAGCCCAGGAAGCCCCCACTGACCTACCAAGACTGAGTTAGGCATCTTTCCTACATCTTCCATGGGAATCCTCACCACAGCACCAAGTTCCGAGTCCTGCAAGCCACTGATTTATGTGCCTATTTCTTCCATCAGAACCGGAAGGCCCTCGAAGGCAAGGACTATGCCTTAATCATCTTTGTATTCCTAACTAATACCGAGCACAATGCCTGGCACACAGAGGCATCTGCTGATTTCCCAAGTGAATTAAGTAAAAATATAGAATCATTGCAACAACTGATGGAAACAGAGGTCCCTCAAATTCCAGAACTTCCTCTAGATAAAAAGTCTGCAGGTTTTCAACAAATCTACCCAATGTTAGTGCCATAGTAAGACATTCAGCGTGTGTTTAATGAAGCTTGTAAGGTGCATACAGCATTTAAAACAAAGAGAGAAACAATTTTGTTCAAAGCACTTAGGAGAAGAAGAGAAACTGATGTGGTACAGAGACAACACAGCCACGGGATTTCATCCCATCAGCTCTAAGAGGGGAAGGCAGTGAGGGCTAAGAGGCACAAGGTGACTTTACTGCATCTCGGCAGGAGAGTGTTGTGGGCAGCTAATTTAGAAAGCAGCCTCTAGGAGAACCCACTTCTCTCTCCCAGCAGTGCTGCTTGATGCAGACCTCTAATTTACTTCATTCTTTTGTCTAATTGCACCTCTGAAACACAGCTGAACAAAAGTCACTCGACCCTAAATGCTTGAGGATCAGAAAACTGACTGTGGAAAAGTGATTGTACGGCAGGCTTAGGAACACTGAGCTAACAAAATACATGAGATTCTAAGTCCAAAGCACAGGCTTTTGGGCTACCACAGAAATCTATACATTTAATGCAAATTTAGCATGAGTAGAAAATACAAAATATGAAATAGATCCACAGATAAAACAAAAGATGTGAGGAATAAAATTGACTAAGACAATTTCCATACTGCACAGAAATCTAAATTTCTCAATTTACTTAGGTAAAAATGCAGATGTAGAATCGGGTATGTTCTTCAGACAACAGCAGAAGTTTACTTTATTGTAGGAATATCTAAATTTTGAAATACAATCTTCTGAAACTCATTCTTTACTAGGAAATAGGAAAAATAAACTTCACCTTCAGACTCAAAAGGCAGAATCAGACAAAAGCACTAGAGGAAGACTAATTAACAACCTAATTAACAACGTGCAATATGCAGATGATACAATCTTGCTTGCTGAAAGTAAAGAGGACTTGAAGCACTTACTGATGAAAATCAGAACACAGCCGTCAGTATGGACTGCATCTCAACATAAAGAAACAAAAATCCTCCCAACTGGACTAGTAAGGAACAGTACGATAAACGGAGAAAAGACTGAAGTTGTCAAGGATTTCATTTTACTTGGATCCACAATCAACGACCACAGAAGCAGAAGTCAAGAAATCAAACGACATATTGCATTGGGCAAATCTACTACAAAAGACCTCGTTAAAGTGTTAAAAAACAAAGACCTTACTTTGAAGACGAAAGGTTGCCTGACTCAAGCCATGGGACTTTCAATCGCCTCATATGCATGTGAAAGCTGGACAATAAATAAGGAAGACTGAAGAAGAACTAATGTCTCTGAATTACGGTGTTGGAGAAGAATACTGTATACACCATGGACGGCCAGAAAAACGAACAAATTTGTCTTGGAAGAAGCGCAGCCAGAATGCTCCTTAAAAGCGAGGATGGTGAGGCTTCATCTCACGTACTTTGGACATGTTACCAAGAGGGATCAGTCCCTGGAAAAGGACATCATGCTTGGTAAAGTACAGGTTCAGTAAAAAGAGGAAGACCCCCAATGAAATGGGTTGACACAGTGGCTGCAACAATGGCTTCAGACATAGCAACGATTGTGAGGACAGTGCAGGATGGAGCAGCGTTTTGTTCTGTTCTACACAGGATCACTGTGAGCTGGAACCCATCCATGGCACCTAATGACAACAACTAGCCTAATGGTTGGTGGTTCGAACCCACAAAGTGGTGAGTTCTTTGTTTGACTCTTCACTCAAACATAGCAAAAAATAGCAAAACTGAGGTTGCCTACTGCGACTGATATGGACCAAGAACAAAATCAGACTCCTAGCCCTGGTGGAGTAAATGGTTAAGAGCTCGACTACTAAGTGAAAGTTTGGTGGTTAGAACATACCCAGCAGCTCCACAGGAAAAAGACCTAGCGATCTGCACTTGTAAAGATTACAGCATAGAAAACCTTATGGGGCAGTTCTACTCTGTCACATGGATTGCTGAGTCAAAAATTGACTCAATGACACCTAACAACAACAACAATAGCAAGCTTCTAGTAAAGCCAAAATCAGAATATAAAGAAAAAAATTTACTTTTAAAAAATACCTACAAAATAAGTGTTCATAATTCTCAGATGTGTGCAAGTGCAGAATTTGTACCCCCGATCCTTTACCTATCAGCAACTTAGCACCCAAAAGATTTCTGTGCACAATGCAATGCATACTCTTCATTGTAAGCCTAAATATCACTTGCGATGAACAGTCTCAATGTGAATGAAAAATGAAAGAAATGTGGCTTATGTCACAAGATAAATAAAATGAGATATTTTGTTCACCACCTCCACCCTCACTTGCGGAGAACCTGCCATCTTGTAGGCAGGATGCTAAATGATTTACCTTATTTTTAATCTTTAATAAAAATCCTTAAAGTAGGAGTTATTATTCCCACTTTACATTTATAAAAGATGGCAGCCCAGAGAAATAAACTGCACAACCAATGTGGAAGTGGAGTTTGGACCAAGGCTGGCAGGCTTCAAACTGTGTTCTCTCCACTGGACCCTAGTGCCTCTGGGGCCACTGTCCTGTCATACAAGTCTTCTAAAGCCAGGGAGACACACAAGCTCTCCTAAAAACACTTGGGACATCATTCCCCTAACTTCTCCTCTTTTCTCCCCACCTAACCTAAATTTAAACACCAGATTCACATTGTTCTTATTTGGAGAAGTGAAGATAAAATCCACCAGGGAAAGTGCATTGTGACATTTCACCCCATGGAGGCTTTGTTCTCAGGATAGCTCAAAGGAAAGTCAGGATTCTTCACCTTTTCTGTGTAAATAATCAACTAAAAGGAGAGTATTTTTAAGAATAACAAAACATATTTTTATAAACCAATGGCGAACAGTTTCCTCTTCCCATTATCCTTGCTATTCTTAGCATGGTGGACAATTTCACGTCAAAGGGAAGTCTAAGTGGTGAAGACTTACCCTTTCCATTTCTTTGAAGTCATCATCTAGCTTGGTTCCTTCAGCTCCTCCAACCTTCTCACTCACTTTCTGTAGAAAATAGCAAAAATAGGGAGAATAATTATAAATGAAATTTCTTTTTAAAAAGATGTGTTAAAAGTTCCAAGCACTTTCACAAACATCATCTAAAGTAACCCTACAACCACTCTATGACATAGGTGGACAGTCTTTCACAGGAGTAAACTGTGACTGAGTTTAAACAACTTACCAAGGCGATACAGCTGATAGGTGATGAAGCAAGGATTCAAACTTGTATCTTCTGATTTCCACCCAAGTGCTGTTTCTATTATACACATCACTATATAACTATCTAATAACTAACATTTTCCTTTCAAAAGTTCTGAGGGACAGCAGCATCATACAATACTAATTTTGTTTTGATATTGGAGCTAAAATGCTATCTAGGTAGAAAACTGCTACTTCTTCAACCTACTCCTCAATGGGCTATTGAACAGATAATCATAGCCATCTACCAAACTGGTTTAAAAAAAAATAAGCCCAGCTGATCTTCACATAAAAGGACTCAAGTAGTAGTCTTATAAAGGGTCTACATCCTTATACACATAAGATAAACTATAAGGGAAGTTGATGAGGGCATTTCTTTGCTATCAAATCATTTCCAATTATCATACATTTTATACTCACCCACTAAATAGGCAAATGGTCATTTTACACATGTAAAATTCATGTTCATCAAAAAATTATACATACTATTCTATTCTGAAATATTCAAATTATGTTTAATAAAAATGTATGAAGGGATCACAAGACAAATACTTTGGTTTCATTAAAGATAGGAATATAAAGTACTAATGGATACAAGACTTCATTCATCTTAAAATACATAATTGTAAAGATAGATACTTTTCACTAAGATTTCACTGTATTACATAAACTTATCACACACTGATATTAAAATATACTTTTAAATTTCCTTCCCTAGTGATTGCGCTGAAGGTCTTTGCAGAGAATCCCCACCATGATCAGACCTGCAGCAATCTCAGTAACAACCTGAGTCATCCCATTGAGCGAGGTGCCCTCCCTATGAAGGGGCCACTGGACACCTGGCTCTATCCCCTGGCTGTGGAAACTCTGATATTCCTTTGTTGAAGGTGGCTGAGGTATGTTCCTTTCTCTCTCTCTCTCTCTCTGTCCACCACTCCTGCTTTCTGGTATCAAGAAAACCTTCAGAAGAGACCACTCTTAGAAAAACCCCCAGTCTGTGTTCTGTGACCACTCTGGCCCTGCAAACAAGATGCCACCCATCCCACCCCATCAGCAGTAACAGAAGGAATATGGTGTGATGAAAGAGCATGGCATGGACTGACTCTACTTTTTGCTGAATAATCCAATACACAGGAACCCTGGCGGCATGGTGGTTAAGAGTTACAGCTGCTAATCAAAAGGTCAGCAGTTTGATTCTACCAGGTGCTCCTTGGAAACCATACAGGGCAGTTCTACTCTGTCCTATAGAGTCGCTATGAGTCGGAATCGACTTGACAGCAATGGGTTTTTTTTTGTTGTTGTTGTTAATCTAACATACTGAGTTGTTAGAAATTAAATGACATAATAAATGTAAGAATCTGTTTCTGAAGCTACAAGGAATGCCACAAATCCTGGTTCTCTCTCACCAATAAACTGTATATCTGCTTATAGTATCTTGGTCTCTCCCATTAGTTTATTTAACTGCTGTTTCATACCTTGAGAAGAATCTAGTAATTTTCATTAACATAATACAGTCTTAGGTAGATACAGGTCAACAAGGTCACTTTCATTAAAAGTGAAAGGTTAATAAAAACAATATTAATATTTTTAATTTATCTAGACACACATTTTTACTTGCAATTCATCATCTGACGTGTACCCTGAGAACTACGTGGAGCAGAAGCAGATATTATTGCTATGTTGCAGACAAGAAACCTGAGCACTATATAAATTATCTGCCTATGGTAGTGGCCTGAATGCAGTTTTCACATGCTAAGAGTCGGAATCAACTCAACGGTAACCCTGGCTTTGGAGAGCTGTCCCAGGTGCTGACCCTTTCTGTCTGGAGCTCCATTAGAATCAGATGGCCAGAGTTGGATTTGTTGTCTTAACTCTTGATCTTTGATATCAGCCCTCTCACTTAACCAGTGCCCAGAGTGTTGCTAATATTACCTATATCAGCCGTTTGTACAGGTCCATGCTTTTCCTGGCATCAATACTACCAAATTTAAAATCTGTAACAACTGTGATCTTGTCCAGCGACTGGCTTTCCTACCTGCATTCCTAAGAAAAAATTTACCATTTCAGAAAGGGAAGAAGGAGTTAAAATTCTGATTAGGATATCCTAATGGATTTCCAAGTATCAATGAGTTGCCCTGCATTTTCAGGTTTAAGTTATAGAAAATCGGGGATGAAGGAGCCGTAAAGGTTATTAATACCAGCCTCTCCCTATCACCAAGCTGACCACCAGTGAAGCAAATTTTTACTATGTCACACTGACTCCCTCCTTCTAACTTTGCTCAGTAACAGCAGATTTAACTTATATTTTAGCCCCTATTTTTATTCTCCACTCTTGAAATATATGGTTTACAGCAAAATTTGGGCTAGGAAATGACTCTAGTCAAACTCCTACACAATAAGAAAAATTTGCTACACAACCCCAAATCAACTGTCATCTCAGTTGACTGTCACCAATGTCTGGGAACTCAATTATATTCCAAGGCCCCATTATTGTCAAAAAGGATCGTTATATTTAAAGCCCTCCAATTATCTGGAATAAAACATTTTTACTTGCCAAGTTGACATGTAAAACACATAGCTGAGTAATGTGTCCATTTATCCTTAATGCACCCATTTATCATTAGAGAATCTTGGTAATATTGGGTTACTCACATTTTGATAATATTTAGGAAGTAAAACACAGCTCTCATCAAAAGCACAAGGGCCAATATCACAATCCTATATTACTCAACTAATTGAGAGTGATTTCCATTTCCCCCCTTTTTGCATCTACCAACAACTGAGCACTACAGTAGCTGGGATATAAAATGGGATAACTCCAGGTGTTAAAAAATTGACACCAGTTCTGGTAGTCCACACTGAGGCTAACTCATCAGTCCACTGGCTTTAACTATTTGGTTTACAGGTGCTGTGTTCATTGTGTAAGTGAGTGTATGTGTGTGTCTGAGAGAGAGACGGCTTCTCTTCTCTACAAAAGCTGTTATTTGAGCTGCTCTGAGAGAAACAGCTCCACAAACATCACGAATGATGTGAGCAGTCGGATACTGGTAATGGTCTGCTTAGCTGGTTGATTTAAAATTTTCTTATCTAATTAGATTCCTGCAAACAAATAATATTCAAAGTAACATCTCTATTGTTCTCTGGGCTATTTTTCCAAGTCATAAAGGATCTAAATATATCAAGGCACTGCATTAAACAGTGGGCTAAGTAACCACTGACTCATTCCCGAGAAGTGTGGCAATTGTTTTCTCCCTCCTTTTCTTTAAATAATGTTGCTAAATCTTCCTATAGTTTGCTGTATAGGAACCAAGGTGAGGAATACAGACTCTGAATCCATCTGGCCAACAAGGAGTTTTGTTTGCATTACCTGGGCTCATTTATTTAAGAACTGTTTGCCCTACTCTTTTCCAGTGAGATGGTTCCTAAAACTAAGGTTTCACAGTATTGAATATTTTCTGATGCAGTTTAGTATACTTTCACTAATATACTTCCCATTTAAGAAATTTAGGATCTATTTACGCCAAGATCAGCGAAAGATATTTGAATGAAACAGAACAGTACATGAGAGCCAATACACCCCACTATGTCCCACTGTACCTTCTAAAAACCTAAAAATAATACTCCTCTGTTCAGAATCTACAATGGCACCCACTTAGCACAACACTGAGTGCTTATTTGTCTAATCTTATCTGCCATTATATTCTCCAAGCAGTTGCCATTGTGTTGACTCCAATTCATGGTGACCCCACATGTATCAGAGTAGAACTGTGCTCCATAGCGTTTTCAATGACTGATTTTTTGGAAGTAGATCACCAGGGTTTTTCTTCCAAGGTGCTTCTGAATAGACTTGAACTTCCAGCCTGTTGGTTAGTAGCTGAGTGTGTTAACCATTTGCACCACCCAGGGACTCCTCCATACACTCTGTATTCTAATCAAATCAAAAACATTATTTTCACTTATCTTATTCTTATTTGTATTCCTCATAGTAACTACTCAGTAAATTGAACCACGTGTTGCTGTGACTATTAAGATGAGGCTGAATAATTAATGTTAAGACAGCATACACCAAGGCAAATAAGACTGATCGCCCCACTCTGGGATGGTCTTTAAAAAGGCACAACTTTTAAAAAATAAACAATAGGATCAACTCACACTTTAAAATGGTCTTAATTTTGAGTTTGTGGTGGTGTTGTCTCATGCTTACTATTTTTATCCACAGACCAAATAAGAAACATGTCACACGGAACCAGCAGCAAGCGACAGCTGAAATAAATGACCGCTGTGTCCAGCCCAAAGGATGCTGCACTGCTTTCCAACAATGACTCATCCTTCCCACTTGAACTGTCACCTCTAGGCAGAAGGTGCTGCATGCTCTAGCTGCAACTCTAACTCTTCCCAGCATTACATTTCATTTACTAACCAATTAACAGATGACTGAAGAAGTGATGCATTTGAATTATGGTGTTGGTGAAGAATACTGAATATACCATGGACTACCAGAAGAACAAACAAATCTGTCTTGCAAGAAGTGCATCCAGAATGCTCCTTAGAAGCAAGGACGGCGAGACTTCATCTCATGTACGTTGGACATGTTCTCCGGAGGGACCAATCCCTGGAGGAGACATCATGCTTGGTAAAGTAGAGGGTCAGTGAAAAAGAGGAAGACCCTCAACGAGATGGACTGACACAGTGGCTGCAACAATGGCTGCAACACAGTGACAATTGTGAGGATGGTGCAGGACCAGGCATTCTGTTGTACAAAGGGTCACTGTGAGTCGGAACTGACCTTACAGCACCTAACAACAACCACCACCACCATATCTCCAAATGCCTTTTATAAAGGTCTCCTTGAAAATCACCTCATCAGTGACATTCAATAGACTTAAAACCAAATTCACTCCTGCCTCCCACACTCGAGAATTTCTTTGCCTCCTAACTTCTGTTTTTGTTCAGTTTTATCTCCTACTATTCATCATCAAAGTTTTCCTTGTTATTTGTTGTGTGCTGATGAGTTGATTCCAACTTACAGCGACCTCATACGACAGAGTAGAACTGCCCCATAGGGCTTCTGAGAAGCAAATATCCAGGTCTTTTCTCCTGTGGAGCTGCTGGTGGGTTCCAACCACCAATCTTTTGGTTAGCAGCCAAGTGCTTAGCCGTTGTGCCACCACGGATCTCAGGTTTCCTTACCATCCACCGAATGTGCTGTGTTCATTCCCTCTGTTTTTACCTAGACTGATTACTCTTTTATACTCTTTAAATCCTACCAATTGTCTCAGAGCTTTCCCAGATTTCACCTTCTCCATCATCCTTGACAGCCCATCCCAGATGGAAGTGAGTAGACCTCCTTCGTACTCTTAGTGACATGCAATATCTCTTAGACTACTTGGAACAAATCATGTGCTGAGTAGAATTGCTGAGGACCTTTGCTCATCTGAACTGTAAGATGCTAAAAGCAAGAATCATACTGTATGTTTGTTTCAAAACATCTAAGACTGTGCTTACAGAGCAGACACTTACAGCTGAAGAAATTTTATCTCAATGATCATTCTAAGGTTCTCCAAAATGCACATAAATGCAAGGAAGACCCTTAGCTATGAGTTAGCAACAGCTCAATCTCTCCTTTCAGAGAGTTTACTCTGTCCTCTGAAATGTAATATCTTTTTCTCTACCAGCACCAGGCATTCAACAAACTATGCTATATGACATTTTATATATGGTAGCCCAAGTTAAAGAAAAATTTAACTTTTTAATTGTAACCATTCTACACTCATCCACCATATTACTTCTATTATAATTTCAATTAGCATTAATGGTATACATTCTTCCATCAATCCTGGTTTATACACACATATACATATATATATCCATATATATACATGTATATATTAGTTTACATATATAACTATCACCTATAATGTCACATGATTCAGAATAGACTCAATGGCAACTAACAAATAAAAATCACTAAGAAACTGTGGTGTCTATATATTTGCCTATCCTTACTATTTTATGTAAGTTATATCATACAATGTTTGTCCTTTTGTGACTGCCTTAAATGCATTATTAACGTACATTACTTAATGCACAAGTTCTTTAGAAAGCAGTCATAATCACTATCCCTCTGGGTCACTGTACCTTTTTCCCAATACTTTTAGAAAGGCATCAACCTACGATAATAAATAAAAGAAGCTCATACTCTGACTCATCATGAAAGTTCTTTAATCATTATTCATTAGTAAGGTACTAAAAACAAAATTATAATGGCAGTACTTGAAGACATGTCAAATACTCCCAAGGAAACAGGAGAGTCAAAGTTACAGCAGTTATTTTCTTAGAACTTGGCTAAATACGAGTAGATCTTGTATTTCCAGATGGTGGTATTCCCATGTTTCAAAGGTAGTGTGGATTCACTTTATGGGCTATAAGTCTCACACTAGTTCTTCTCAGCTGTCATTAAACTGGAATGCTTAAATGTCATGATGTTCTGAAATGGATTTGAAATAAAATATATTTATTTTCCCCCACCCAGAAATTTAAGATTTTCTTAGAAAATGAGTAAAGGCATTTGCTTCAATTTAAATTAAGCTAATTCTGACTGTTTCTTACTATTAAGTGGAGTATGTATATTGAAGAAAAGTGAGAAGGTTTCTCTCATATAATATAAAACCCAAAATTTTCCCCCAAGAATTCAACAGAATTAAGAATGATTTTCCTTGACTATCTGGAACTAAAAACTTTAAAATGAGTTTGGGTGAGCTAAGCACTTGGCCCTTTTCCCAGTCTCCAGTCTATCTTGCTATCTGTCAGATATTATACTGGAAGTGTAGAAATTTATTTGTTTGATGTTCTAATTGTTTTTGATGTGTTTCACTGTGGTTAAAAGTAACAACTTTCTGAAGCTTCATTTTTCCAAAGTGAAAATTTCCCGCAGAATATGTGGCTAATTCCTTACATGCATCCCTCAAAGGGAGCTGACAGTATTTATTATATAAGCATCATGCTGAGCTCACAGGCCCTCACTGGAAAGAGTTTATAACTATGTGTCACCTAAAACGTTGCCATGAGTCAGGAGTGACTAAGAAGGCAACTAACAATATAACTTCACTTACAAGTGACCTATTTTTGTCTTCTAGAACATAAAAAAGTATGTACAATGCACATACTGAAAAGTCACCACTGATATGCCTCTATTTTTCGACTCTCCCAAATAATCTAATTCCTCGTCAGATAAAGAGTAATTAAGGAGGGGTGCAGCAGACAGGGATGACATTTCCATAAAGTTTACCATCCCTGGCAATGGGATAAATTTTGTACATTTTCATAGTCCACTGCAATAAGCCACTGAAATTGGACAAATTCTATGAAGACAACGTTTGCCAAAAATAAACTCTCTGACTTGGGGCTAGAGTACTTTAAAATTCTATTTAAAGCTCAGTCATAAATTTCCTTGAAGGGGAAAAAACAAACAAACAAACACAGAACTCACGAAGGGTGGTGAAAAATAAAACAAAAAACCTACTGTCATCAAGCCAATTCCGACTCATAGTGACCCTATAGGACATACTAGAATTGCCCCATAGGATTTCCAAGGAGTAGCTAGTCAATTCAAACTGCTGACCTTTTGATTAGCAGCTGAGCTCTTAACCACTGTGCCACAAATGGAGGTAGGTGCCAGTAATTAATGAGATATTTCATACATGGTTAATAAATAGTGACCTAGAACCTAATGCCAGATGACTCATTTGATAAGGCAAGGAGGAGTAACCCTGTGATTTCATTTGTTAAGACAGACTTTCCTGGAAAGCTCTTCCCTTCTTATCAACTAGTTTTGTGACCTAAAGTAAACTACAAACCTCTCCGGGCCTCGGTTTCCTCATTCACATAATGGGGTAGGGTAGTGGGCTGGATAACCAAAAGAGTTCTAAGAGCCCTTGCAACTCAAATTTGATGTCTATTTCCAATTGCTGCAGTGCTATTTATAGTACCATAGGCAGACTATAAATTAGGAATAAGGAGGGAAAGTAAAAATGCCATGAAAAGTGCTTGAAGAGTACTCTTTGTATATTTTCCAGATAAGAGTTATTTTGATACAAATCCCATTCTTTAAAAAAAAGACAGCAGATCATGTTTAGGATTAAAGCCACTAAACAGAATAAATACCACAGAAGTAAAATTGAGTGCCTACTATGTACCAAGGACTTTACTAGCATTCGAGGTTTCAAATGCAAAGACATGAGCCATGCCCTCTGAGAATTTATAGTTTGGTGGGTGTTATGGATTTAATTGTGTCCCCTAAAAATGTCTGTCAACTTGGCTAGGCTGTGATTCCCAGGAGGGTGTGGTTGTCCTCCATTTTGTGATCTGATGTAATCTTCCTACGTGTTGTAAATCCTAACCTCTACGGTGTTCATGGGAGCCCTGGTGATGAAGTGGTTAAGAGCTCAGCTGCTAACCAAAACGTCAGCAGTTTGAATCCACCAGTCGCTCCTTGGAAACTCCATGGGGCAGTTCTATTCTGTCCTATAGGATTTCTATGAGTTGGAGTCAACTCGATGGCAAAGGGTTTTTCTTTTTTTTTTAATTGGTATGATTTAAAGAGGCAGGATTGGAGGCAGTTACGTTAACGAGGCAGGACACAATCGTAGGACACAGTTTACATGACTAGGTTGTATCTTGAGTCAGTCACTTTTAAGATATAAAACAGAGAAGCAAGCAGACAGGAGAGGGACATCATGCCACCAAGAAAGAAGCACCAGGAGCAGAGTGTGTCCTTTGGACCCAGGGTTCCCATGCTGAGAAGCTCCTAGATCAGGTGAAGACTGATGACAATGACCTTCCCCCGGAGCTAACAGAGAGATAAAGCCTTCCCCTGGAGCTGGTGCCCTGAATTCAGACTTCTGGCCTCCTAGGCCGTGAGAGAACAAATTTCCGTTTGTTAAAGCCACCCACTTGGGGCATTTCTGTTGTAACAGCACTAGATAACTAAGACAGTGGGATATATGGATATAGAAACAAACTATTTCAATACTTACATTCACAACCAATGCCCATGGAAGCAGCAGTTAAGAAATCAAACAACATATTGCATTGGACAAATCTGCTGCAAAGCACCTCTTTGAAGTGTTAAAACGCAGAGATGTCACTTTAAGGACTAAGGTGTGCTGATCCAAGTCATGGTGTTTTCAATCCCCTCATATGCATGTGAAAGCTGAACAATGAATAAGGAAGACAAAAGAAGAATTGATGCCTTTGAATTATGGTGTTGGTGAAGACTACTGACTATACCATGGACTGCCAGAAGAATGAATAAATCTGTCCTGGAAGAAGTACAGCCAGAATGCTCCTTAGAAGCAAGGATGGCAAGACTTAGTCTCATATACTTTGGACATGTTATCAGGAGGGATCAGTCCCTGCAGAAGGACTTCATGCTTAGTAGAGGGTCAGCGAAGAAAAGGAAGACCCTCATCTTAGTCATCTAGTGCTGCTATAACAGAAATACCACAAGTGGACGGCTAAGATGGAATTTGGTACAAGAGAGTGGGGTGCTGCTCTAACAGCTACCTAAAATGTGGAAGCAGTTTTGAAACTGTGGATGGATAGAAGACTCAGAAGGAAGTGAAGAGAACTGCTAACACCAGAGAAGGCACAAATTGTAAGAAACAGCAGCAGAACCAGGAGACCGGCACCAGACAGCGCTGGAGCCGACCCATGGAGCAAGAGAGCTGAGTGCCTTCCAGCCAAACTTTACTGGCAGAGTGAGGTGCCTCCAGGCACTTACTGGTGGGGCTATGGAGCTTTGGAACACTTGCCCCAGCAGGGCAGATGTGGGCGTGAGGCCAAGGAGCCGAGAGGCCAAGAAACCAGGAAACAGAAGCTGAAGAGGCAAGGAACACAGAAAGCCAAGCTGCCTCAATCTCAAAAGGCATGGCCAGGACCTCTGGGGCTTCAAAGGGTAAAGCCATGGCCTCTGGTGTTTCTAAGAGTGGAGTCGCCACTCAGATGGACTGGGAGAATGGGGCCACCTAAAGCCTAGGGAGCAGAGTTGCTGTCCCAGTGGGCCTGGAAGGTGGAGCTGAAGCCCAGGGCAGAGGGGCCTCCCTTCAGAATCTGGAGAGTGTGGCCAATACCTAGAGTCTGGAGGGCAGGGCTACTGTGTGAATGTCTCAGAAAACAGAAGATTATTTTCAAAGCCTTGAGGGCTAATGTAATGTGTTCTGCTGACTTGCTCGTGCCTGTTATCCCTTCTTTCCCTACAATTTCTCCCATTTGTAATGGAAATGTCTAGCTTGTGCCTGTTCTGCCCTTGTACTTTGAAAGCAGATAACTTGCATTCTAGATTTCACAGATGAAGAGGAATTTTTGGATTTTGTACTTGGAGTTAAGACTTTTGCTATGATATGATGGGGTGAATATGTTTTGCATGTTGCAAGGATGTGATTTTTTGGGGGCCAAAGGGTGAAATGTCATTGGATTGAATTATGTCCCCCCAAAAATGTGTGTATCAATTTGGCTGGGCCATGATTCCCAGTATTGTGTGGTTGTCTTCCATTTTGTGCTTGTAATTTTATGTTAAAGAGGATTAGGGTGGGATTCTAACACCTTTATTAAGGTCACATCCCTGATCCAATATAAAGGGAGTTTCCCTGGGGTGTGGCCTGCACCACCTTTTATCTTACAAGACATAAAAGGAAAGGGAAGCAAGCAGAGAGTTGGAGACCTCATACCACCAAGAAGGCAGTGCCAGGACCATTGTGTGTCCTTTGGACCCAGGGTCCCTGCGCAGAGCAGCTCCTAGTCCAGGGGAAGTCTGATGAGAAGGACGACAGAGAGAGAAAGCCTTCTCCTGGAGCTGACATCCTGAATTTGGACTTCTAGCATACTAGACCGTGAGAAAATAAATTTATCTTTGTTAAAGCCATTCACTTATGGCATTTCTGTTAGAGCAGCACTAGGTAACTAAGACAACCCTCAACAAGACAGACTGACACAGTGGTTGCAACAATGGGCTCAAGCATAACAACAATTGTGAGGATGGTGCAGGACCAGACAGTGTTTCGTTTTGTTGTACATAGGGTCACTATGAGTCTGAACCAACTCAAAGGCACCTAACAACAACATTTCAATATAATAGGGCAAATCTATTAAAAAAAAAAAAAAAAAAAAGGTACAGAGTACCACCACAGCCCTGAATGGACAATGTGGCCCTAGTTGGATGAGGAGACAAGGCTTCCTGGAGCCTGGGCTAATTTGCAAATGAGTGTCAGTAAGTCAGGAAGATGGATATTGGATAAAGGGAGCCCTCTCAAGCAGAAGCCTCTACGTGATGAACATGCCACAAACGTCTTATATGCAGAAAAGTACATATATTTCAGTGTTGCTAGAGCTCAGAACATAAGGCAGGAAATGATGAGAAGTGAGGCAGCAGAGGCAGGAAGGGATCAAATGGTGGTGGCCTTATGTGACATGCTAAAGACCTTTGATTTATTTCTTTCACTTTTAGTTAATTTATACAGCTGTGCAACCATCACCACAACCTAGTTTTAGAACACTCCCATCACTCCAGAAAGTTTCCTTTCCATCCCTAGTCAATCTCTGCTTCCACCTCTGTTGCTGTTGTTGTTAGGTGCCACTGAGTCAGTTCCGACTCATAGCGACCCTATGTACAACGGAACGAAACACCACCTGGTCCTGCGCCATCCTCACAATCGTTGTTATGCTTGAGCCCATTGTTGCAGTCACTGTGTCAAACCATCTCCTTAAGGTTCTTCCTCTTTTTCAATGACCCTCTACTTTATCAAATGTGATGTCCTTCTCCAGGTACTGACCCAGCTCTAGTATCATAACCGCTCTGCTTTCTGTTTCTATAGTATTACTTTTTCTAGAAATGACATACAAATGATATCACATAATAACTGGTTTTCAATATCAGGCTTCTTTCACTGAGAAGAGAGTCATCCATGCTGTTATGTGTATCAGTAGTTCAGTTCTTTTTTAGCTGATTAGTTTTTCATTGCATCATTATGTCACATTTTGCTTACACAAGTTGATGGTCATTTGGAATACTTCCAATTTTTTGGCAATTATGAATAATGCTGCCACAAACTGTTGCATACAAGTGCATATAAGTCTGCATGGACATATGTTTTCATTTCTTTGGGCAGAAACCTAGAAGTGGAATTGCTGAGTCTTATGGTAAATATGGAGTCCCTGGGTAGCATGAATGGTCAACACACTCAGCAGCTAACCAAAAGGTTGGGGTTAAAGTCCACCCAGAGGTGCCTTGGAAGAAAGGTCTGGTGATCTACTTCCGAAAAATCAGCCACTGAAAACCCTATGGAGCACATTCTACCCTGACACACATAGGATAACCATGAGTTAGAGTTGACTCGACAGCAACTGATTTATAGTACTACAATCAGACCTTAGATTTTATCCTAGAGTTGATGTGGGGTCATTAATAGGTTTTAAGTTGGAGAACGGTATGGTTAAATTAATTGTTAAATCATCTGATTACAGAGTGAAGACTGACTTGAAGAAAGTAAGATAGGAGACAGAGACACCAGTTAGAATGCTACTGCAATCATCCAAGTGAAAGATGAGGGCAGCTTGGCCCTAGAACTCTAGGAGTAAAGATGGACTCAGTAAATAGCTAGGACATAAAATAAGTAGGACTTTGTGACTGATTTGATATTAGAATGAAGTACAGAATTTTAGGGTGATTCCTAGGTTCCAGGCATTGGCAAATGGATGAATGAACATAAATAAAGTATGGATGTACTAGGTTTGAAGTCCAAGCAAATATGTTCTGCAGGCAATTGAATATAAGAGCTGGAAACTCTGGAGCTCAGGGCAAGAGCTAGTCATGTGACATCATCACCATATATCTGATGTGTAAAGCCATAAAAGCTGATGAGATTGCTCATGGAGAATGCATGTCAGGGAAGCAGTAGTGCGTCACCAACAATTAACGGCTAGGCAGGGAAAGAAAAACCACCAAAAGGCCAAGAAAAATCAGTCAGACACAATAGAAGGTCCTGGATAGAACTGGAGAAAAATGTAGACCAAAAGTCAAATTCCTAAAAAAAGGCCACACCTGTTGGACTGATGAGACTAGAGGAACTCCCGAGACTATTGCCCTAAGACAACCTTTGAACTTGGAACTGATGCTATTTCTGCAGGTCACTTTTTAGCCAAAAATAGATTGGCTTGTAAAATAAAACAGTATCGCCCGTGAGTAATTTGCTCCCTTAAACAATTAACTATATGAGACCAAACAGTCAACATTTACCCCAAAGCAAAGATGAGATGGCATGGAGAGGCAAGGAAGCTAGATCAGTGGAAACAGAACAAACAGAACGGAAATAATGAGAATGCTGACACATTGTAAAAACTGTAACCAATGGCATGGAACAACTTGTCTAAAATTTGCTAAATGGGAACCTAATTTGCTGTGTAAGCTTCCACCTAAAATACAATTTTTTTTTTAAAAAGTATCATAAAATAATACAGCATATGGAAACAAAATTCAAACAGAGAAATGAAAACAAGAAGTCAGAAACTAAATGAGAATCTAGAGAGAGAATGGTTACAGAAGTGAAAGGAGTAGTTTCTCAAATGAGCGTGAGTAAGCTCAGAGGATGGGCAAGGAGGTGGGGTGGGGTGGTGGTTAGAACAATGGGGTGGAGTGGTGGTTAGAACAATCATCCCAGAATCACTAGAATTCAAGAATCTGATAGACTAGTGCTCATGCAAACTTCTGCATATAATGTGTAGGTTAGTGCAATGGGCTCAAAGGCAAAATAAATGTGATCTAAACGATACCAGGAATCAGACAACAGGAACTACAATCCTTATATTTTTACATATAGTATATCTCTCTTCCATCTCATTTTCTGTCTATAGAAATATCATCAGAACTGTAGGAAATGCTCATGAAACATAGAATAACTGACAGTTTTTGGGTTCCAGCTACAGGGCAGGAGCTTAAGATATGCTCCATTTCCATCACTGAGGCTTGAACAGCCTTCCTCCATTCATTCAAGGTAGTACTTTAGCTTTGCTGAAAGCAAACATCAGGAACAAATTATAAGCCAACAACTATTTGAAGCCATCTGAGAAACTTTCTACAAGTATTTCACACATCACATATTCAGCTCTCTATATAGCACTTTGTCACCAAATGTGGCAGCCAACCTCTATTCTGAGGTCAACGCTCTTCTCTTCCTAAAACAAGCTAGCCCCATGCTCATAGCTGCAATAATACATCATCAGCTTTACGTTAAATGACAATAAAGCGACGAAGAGACTTCAAAGATAGTCATGCAAGTGGATGGACAACAAATTGACATGCATGGAAGAGACCTCGTAACCCACTATATTATACAGAAAACCATTCACCTTGCTGTGGAGGAGGGAAGAGCATCATTTACTGACAAAGGAATGAAATTAGATTCAAAATAATAACTACTCAAAACTCAGGAAGACGAGTCCCTGTCTGAGATACCAAATTTGTTGACTATCTATCCATAGAAATTCTATCATCCAGGCCAAAACTTTTAAAAGCTCCTTAGCAATAGACAGGGCAGAGCTATAGATACACATATATATGCAGTTTTCAGTTTATACTCCTGGGAAAAATTCCTGAATGCTAAGGAGGCATCACCGCCTGTGAAGGCTGGCTGACAGACGCACCGCTCAGCTTCCATCTAAGCTGCCAGGGCTGCTGCCTGCACTGCAGCGCTCTCTCTGGGGACTCACACCTCACCAGCTCACTCTGAAGTCAGAGCAGCAGAAGTGGGGGAAGCTCCAGTATCATACAAATTCCTGGTTTGCTTTTTTTATTCCCCATCTCCGTGATTAGAATTTTAGGTGTCCTCTGCCTCACAAGTCAAAAAAAACCTCGTTGCCATCCAGTCGATTCTGACTCACAATGACCCTGTAGGACAGAGTAGAACTGCCCCATAGGGTTTCCAAGGAGTGGATGGTGGATTCCAACTGGCAAACAAATGCTTAACCACTGCGCACAAGGGCCCCGTGTTCCATCTACTGCAGCAGCATTTCCTGTTTTACATGTATACTCAGAGTAATGTCACTGCATCCTGCACCATCTAAGGGCTCACTTGATTTCTTCTTTTCCCAGTACCCTAAAATGGAAAGAAGCTACTGACTTTGTTATTCCATCTCCTACTCCCTCAATCAACTATATACCAATAGTTCTAGTTTACTCATATAATTATACATAGCACTGTAGAAGCAACAAAGAAATGTTTAGCTTTTCTACAAACTTAAAGTTGCTATAAGTCATACAGTAAACTGGAGATAGGACTCAAATACTATTCCAATATTCTAAACGTGCCCTTCCTTCTCTTTCAAGCTTCAGCTCTGTGCTTTTCAAGCCATGTGGGAAACTTGCTCTTGAATGAGTTGAGTCCTTGCAGATCTCTGATGAAAACATGCAAACAACGGAAGATGGAAAGATCACAAGACAAAATATTATCCATTTTATTCTTCCCAGGGTTCAAGATGACTGTATTTTAACGGAGGTAAGACAGAGAGTAGAAACTCAGAAAAAGAGAAAATGGGAGAGATAATTTCAGAGTGGGAAAGTCCCAGGAAGAAGATAAACAACACTGATATAAAACCCAATGTTTTGTTTAATGATGTTGAAAACACCATCATTCAATACTCTCAGACTTTTTATCTACTGAGTATTAAGTCAACCATGACAATCCAGGACATTTGAAGAATCTGAGAATTTCCAACTTGGAGTTTAAATAAACTGTGGACATGTAAAAAGATATTTAAAAAATTTCTTTCATAGGCTATCCAAAGCCTCCCTTTTTCTCAGTCTTTATATAGGAATTTTGTTGAGTATCTGCTCCATAACCCACCTTGCCCCAGAGACATTGTAGGTGACATTATTTCAGTCAGGCCCAGCCACTGGTTAAGGACACAGCTGTGGCGGAAGAAGCCTATTGTGCTTTGCCCAGATTCATCTCAAACTGCTACAAGAGAGCTCTCCAGCAGTAGGAAGTCCTGACCTCTCAGGTGAGTAAAAAGTCAAAGTCAAACCCTAAAACCAAGGAATGTAAACACTCCTGATCAAAGGTACCAAGCTACTGACCACCATACTCACTACCTCTCACCCAATGGAATTTTATATACAATAAAATTCAGGACTTTTATTTATATTGATTAAGAAAGCTGAGAAGAAAGCATATTCTATCAAACTAGCAAGATAAAATTTCCTACAAATCTATGCCAGCAAGTACAATTAGGAAAAAACTTGTTCATAAAACCAGTTTTTAAAAGTAACTAGTTATAAAGAAAATCTAGCAGGGCATATTTCTATGTTGACTTTATGTAATTCATTAGGAAAAGATTATTTTAAAAGTTTTGCGATACCACAGCAGTTCTCAAGGTGGTCCCCAGGCCACATTACCAAAATCACCTGGTAACCTTTGGGAAATGGAAATTCTCTTCCCATCCCAGAGGCACTGAATCAGAAACTCCGGATGTGGGGCCTTCACTTAGGCTGGTCTCGGTTTCTCAAACATTATTTTTTTGTTCTTTACCAGGTTGCTTTTCTCCTTCCTTTAGATCTCAGCTTTAATGTCACCATCTCAGAGGGGATGTCCTTCTTCCTTCCATTGTCCCCCTTTTCAGCGCGAGTTTTTTACACAGCACTTAATAAAATTTGCAATTATTTCCTTTGCTTGAAGTTCCTTGAGAGGAGAAATTGTCTGACTCGTTCATTGTTCCATCTGAAGCACCTCCACAGTGCAGGAGCTACATCAATATTTGCCGAGTGTTGTATGAATGAACAAGACTCAGAAGGTGGGGGTAGAGGTGGGTAGGGGATGGGGTGGTGTGGAAGTACAGCTCTAAGATTTACACATCAAGTAACTTTAAAGACGTCTACTTAAACTACATGCATCCAATTTCTGTTTTAAAAAGGGGATGGGGAAGTAATACTTTCCCTATTTCATAAGAGTCATTGAAAAACTAAATCCTAGTTCATCACAATACTATAAAGATCAAACTCAAAAAGATATGAGAAATCATCTCATAAATTCCCACGTGGTGTACAAGCTTGGTGGTGGTGGTGGCAGCAGCAGTGGTGCCAGCAGTTGTTGTACCAACGGTGCTGTGGTAACCCATATTATGGTATACCATAACCTACTGAACCATCTTCCTATCATTAGACATTCCCTATCCTTGAATACTAAGTTTACGAAAGAAGGGATGCAGAACAATAACTCAATGTATATTTCTATGCAAATGTAGTATATGTTGTTGACTATCCAGCACTGATATTTTCCTCCCTGAGAGCATCCATTTTGTTTCTGGGTTTCCCCCAACCTGATGTGGACATATGTTTCAGGGGAAGCTGAGCCAGTGCCCTGCATCTAAGGCTAAGTCCTGATCAGAATAGGTCAATAGTCAATATCGCACATTCAAGTATCCTTGGCCAAGTAAGCACTTCCAGGTTGGGCATATGACCTAAGTTAGTTCAATCAGAATGAATCTCAGAACTCTTGTTCAGAAGCTTAGACCGGGCAACTGTTCTCCTTCTGAACTTGGAGGAGGATGCATACAGGCTTAGAGCTGTGGGCAGCCATTTTGCTCCCTTGAGGAAGCCACCCTGAGGATGGAGTTGCACACACAAGCGGGGAAAAAGAGAACATTAAAGCAAGTTGCAGAGAAATGGAGCTGGAATCCTAATCCCACTGAGCCTGAAGGCATTCCCCCTACCTTGGATTTTCTAGCTCCATGAACCAGTAAATTCCCTTTATTGTTCAAGTCAGTTTGCTTGGTTTTTCTGTTACTTGCAACCTAAAAGTATCCTCATTGATACAACAATTTGCACACTAAATTTATGCATTTATCATTAATCTATATGACATCATTCCAGATGAGGATATTTAAAATCGAAATGACATGATAGTGGGCACTTGTTACTAATAAAGATGAATTAGAGATTTATATTTCAGAATGCAATGCTAGATTGAAAATGCATTTTTCAGAAGTGATCTCTTAAGACACGATTTTAAAAAAATAAAATCAATCCATGTCACCAGAATTTGGTGTTATATTGGTTACCTGACTTAGCAAGTAAAGATTAAGCAGGAGAATGGGAGATAAAAAAAGAATACAATTATGAGTCTATGCAGTCTAGATTTTATTTTTTGGCAAAGTGAGAGATTCTGATTTGGGTAGGGGTGTAGGAAAGAGGAAGTCTGGCTACCCACCAGAAAGGAACCCTGCAGTAGCGAACTTCTGTTTTTGGTGGGAATATACCAGCCCAAGGGTATCTGTGTGCGTTGAGGAGTACGGACAGGAACAGGGATCGAAACTACTGAGGAAGTGGGGACAAGGTGAATAGATCTGACAATGGTCAGACAGACAAGCAGTACCAGGGACAGAACTGAAACCCAGGTCCCCTATTCCACCTGCAAGCCAATCCTGTTCTCCAGAAACAGTCCTAATGGGGTTGGCTGTAATGAACTGATACAAATCAGCAGTACCAGAGGATTTTTTTAATTTTTAATTTTTTTTTTTTTTTTTTTTTGGTACTTCAGGTGAAGGTTTACAGAACAAATTGTTTCCTTGGGTTCCCTATCACCAGCTTTCCTGTCCCCTTCTGCCTTCTAGCCCTTGTCCCAGGACAGCTGTGCCTCATTACTCCCATTTGGTTTTATGGGGGTGTCCACTCCCCAGCTGAACAGTGAGCCTCAGAAGTGACTTCACCACCGAGCTAAAAGGGTGTCTGGGGGCCGTACTCTCAGGGTTTCTCCAGTCTCCTTTAGGACAGTAAATCTGGTCTTTTTTGTGCGTGTTAGAATTTTGTTCTACACATCCTTCTCCAGCTCTGTCCAGAACCCTCTGTTGTGATCCCAGTCACAGCAGTCAGTGGTGGTAGCCGGGCACCATCTAGCTGTACTGGACTCAGTCTGGTGGAGGCCTTGGTAGTTGTGGTCCATTAGTCCTTCGGACTAATCTTTTCCTTGTATCCTGTTCTTTTCATTCTCTCCTGCTCCCGAAGGGATCAGACCAGTGGAGTATCTTAGATGGCTGCTCACAGGCTTTTAAGACCCCAGACGCTACTCACCAAGGTAGAATGTAGAGCATTTTCTTTATAACCTGTGTTATGCCAATTGAGCTAGATGTTCCCCGAGACCATGGTCCCCACAGCCCTTCGCCCAGCAATTCAGTCCCTCAGGGAGTTTGGATGTGTCTATGGAGCTTCCATGACCTTTCCTTGTACAAGTTGTGCTGGTTTCCCCAGTATTGTGTACTGTCTCACCCTTCACCCAAGATACCACTTACCTATTGCCTATTTAGTATTTCGCCCACCCCACCCCTCCCATCCCTGGTAATCAACAAAGATTGTTACTTTTTGTGTGCAAACTTTTTCATGGGTTTTTACAATAGAAGTCTCATACAATATTTGTCCTTTTGTGATTGACTTATTTCACTCGGCATAATGTCCTCCAGTTTCATCCATGTTATGAGATGCTTCACAGATTCAACATCATTCTTTCTCGTTGCATAGTACTCCATTGTGTGTATGTACCATAGTTTGTTTATCCATTCATCTGTTGATGGGCATCTAGGTTGTTTCCATCTTTTTGCTATTGTGAACAATGCTGCCATGAACATAGGTGTGCATATGTCTATTCGAATGACGACTCTTATTTCCCTAGGATATATTCCTAGGAGTGGGATTGCTGGATCATATGGTATGTCTATTTCTAGCTTTCTAAGGAAGCGCCATATCATTTCCCAAAATGGTTGTATCATTTTGCATTCCCACCAGCAGTGCATAAAAGTTCCAATCTCCCTGCAGCCCCTCCAACATTTGTTATTTCCAGTGTTTTTGATTCGTGCCAGTAATGCTGGGGTGAGATGGTATCTCATTGTGGTTTTAATTTGCATTTCTCTAATGGCTAGTGATCCCGAGCATTTCCTCATGTGTCTGTTGGCCGCCTGAATGTCTTCTTTGTTGAAGTGTCTGTTCACTTCCTTCGCCCATTTTTTAATAGGATTACTTGTCTTTTTGTTGTAGAGGTGTTGGATTTTCTTGTAGATTATGGAGATCAGACCTTTGTCTGACTTGTACTGTCCAAAAATTTTTTCCCAGTCTGTAGGTTCTCTTTTTACTCTTTTGGTGAAATCTTTTGAAGAGCATAGGTGTTTGATTTTTAGAAGATCTCAGTTATCTAGCTTATCTTCTGGGGTTTGTGTGTTGATGGTTATGGTTTGTATCCTGTTAATGCCGTGTATTAAGGCCTGTAGTGTTGGTCCTATTTTTTCTTCTATGAACTTTATAGTTTTTGGCTTTATATTTAGGCCTTTGATCCATTTTGAATTAGTTTTTGTGTATGGCATGAGGTATGGGTCCTGTTTCATTTTTTTTTCAGATGGATATCCAGTTTTGCCAGCACCATTTGTTAAAAAGACTGTCTTTTCCCCATGTGATGGGCTTTGGGCCCTTGTAGAAGATCAGGTGACTGCAGGTGGATGGATTTACATCTGGGTTCTCAATTCTGTTCCATTGGTCAATGTATCTGTCATTGTACCAGTACCAGGCTGTTCTAACTACCGTAGCTGTATACTAGGTACCAGGGGATATTTTAATGTGCAAAAGCCCTTTAAAAATTTCTAACTTACTTTCTATAACTGTTAATGTTACTAAAAAGTGTTAGTAAACACTTTCTTGATATCTAACAACAATTGATTAAAAATCAGTTAAGTTTTACTGTCCTTCAGTAGTAAACCCATAACTTACTTCCTTTGCCGACATGCCTACTGAATCAGGTTGTCCCTAGTTCAACTGTACACTCCTCTGTGAAGATGTCCAAATCTCCCTGTGCTCCTATAGCTCCTGAGGCTAACCTATCCAGCATGTGTTAGACTGCATTTTGTAATATAGTTATTTATTTGAATGCCTCTCCAACTTTTTAGAGCTCTTTGAAGGCAATGATTTTGATCTCACTCTCTATTTCTTGGTGGCTAGTGTGGCCCCTGGCACATGGTTGGCCTGTGATGTAAGAACAGACAAGAATGCTGGGGTACAGAGGGCAGAAAGGGAGGGAGAAAGCACCCAAGATTAAGCTGGAGATGCTGGGAGGAGCTAGATCCTGCAGGCCCTTTGGACTAAATGAAGGCCTTCATCCTAAGAGAAACAAGGGAGAAATATGATAGATTTATGATTTTAAAACATTACTCTAGATATACTTAGTTCCACTCAGCCAAATGAGAGCTTAGAATCACAAAAGGATTCCACTTGTTGCAAAAGGACAAATACTGTATGATCTCACTTACATGAAATAAGCAAATATATAGACGCTAAAGATTATTATTGGTTACTAGGGACGGAAGAGAGGAAAAAAAGGCAGAAATTTTGCTTAAGGGCTCGTGAGTTTATGTTAATGATGGTAGGATGATTTGGAAAAGGAAAGCTAGAAGGTTTATACAACATGAAGAATGTCATCAACATCACTGAATTGAACATGTAGAAATTGCTGAGTTAGCATATGTTTTGTCATGTACATGTAATAAAAATAAATAAAAAATTTGAGATGGATCATAGACCTAAATATGAAAGATAACACAATACGCTTCAAGAACAAAAAAAAAAAAAAGTTTCTGCTTTAGGAAGAGGTTACATCCCTGTCATACAGCTACACATTTTGCTTTCAGTTGCAGGACGCAAGATCGTGACTATCACAAGGCTGGTATACATGAGAAACATATGGCTTATCTTTGGAAGAAGGGCTGCCCACATCATGACCCACGTTTGCTAATGAAAACACACTGCTCTGAATAAGCTTAGTGAACACAGTTTTTTGTTCTCTCCCCTCCCTCCCTTTTTAGTTTTGGTTTCCCTCCATATACAGCATATAAAAACTCACAGTGAGACTTAATTTTCTGGAACCAAAGAGAATTTTTCCCAATTAATTATTTATCATATCCTGCAAACTGTGTTTCTCTTGAGTCAGTGACTATCTACTCTTACATAATATTTCCTAGCTGAGAGCATGCATAACCTGTCATTTAAAACTCAGGAGGATATCTTAGTAAAGCTTCAGAAAGTTTTAGACAGCCCACTGCTTCTGGAGGAGGAAGTCTGACTGTGAGGTACAGAGAAATGGAGCCTCTTTCAGTTTAACGACTGTGGTGCGTCTTCTCTTCTACTCTACTACTTAAATATGGGCACCTTTCTTTTATTCTCATAATGAATTAATTTCACTCATGTAGGTATGATTAACAGGCCATGGTAAAAACTGGATTCTAAGCACCACAAGAATCATGTTCCTGACAGAAAATTAAAAGTCAAGGAGGAAGACTTGTTTCCCCTAGAAATCTAGCACAGTATTTCGAATTCAAGAATGTAAATGCCCATCCAGCTTTTTAAAAGCTAACATTTTGTCACAGTTCTTTTAAAATAAATGTTACAATTAAAGCTCCTTTTATACTCTCTGCCCCTCCTGAGATAGCCATTCCCCTTCTCAATGGCAGGTTTATATTTTTACTACCCATGTATCTGTCTTAGTTCAGAGTCCCCCAAAGCAGAGTCTGGGACACAGATTAAGGGGCAGGGAGCTTACTTGGGCAGTGATCCCAGGAAGCAGTGAAGGAGCAGAAGAGTGGAACAAGGAAAGGCAAGGTCAATAAAAGGTACGTTCTGAAGCTGGTTACTACATTAAGGCAATGTGACTCCCTGTGAGGTACCATGTAGGAAGCACTTCCACACTCTTTCTTGGAAGAACAGGGAGCTACTGTGATTATCAGCTGATTCATGATCCCATTGGAGTAGGTTACCTCCAGGTGCTTTAACTCCTGACATGTCAGGCTGCTCTAAGAATAGCTGAAGTTCAAGGTTTGTAAGAAATCCCCAAGGCAGAAAGGCTGGGGGTGGGACGCTGAAGTTCTCCATGCAAGCTTGGCTGAGGGAATGTGGCCCTAGGTACACAGATCATTTGCTACAGCAAGGGTCAGCAAACTTTAATAAAGGGGGAAATAGTATTTTAGGATTTTAGGGTCAGGTGTCTTCTATGTCACATATTCTTTGTTTTTACAATACTTCAGAAATGTCAAAATCATTCTTAGCTCATGAGCTGTTGAAAATGGGCTATGAGTCAGATTTAGTCCACAGGCTGTAGTATAAGGACACTTTTCCAAAAAAAAAAAAAACCAAACTCGTTGCCATCGAGTTAATTCTGACTAATAGCAACCCCATAGGACAGCTAAAACTGTCCCACAGGGCTTCCAAGGAGTAGCTGGTGGATTCGAACTGCCCACCTTTTGGTTAGCAGCTGAGCTCTTAACCACTGTGCCACTAGGGCTCCAAAACTGTGCTAGAGCATCCATAAACAATTTAAAGATTTATTTACCATTTTTTAACTTACAAAAATGGAGTATCATACTGTACATACCCTTCTGCAACTTTTTATAATCAAATATATACACGTTGCTGTATGTAGTAAATCATTCATTTTAAGTGCTGTACAGTATTTGTCTGGACAATGAAAAAGGAAGATCAAAGGAGAATTGACACATTTGAATTGTGGTGTCGGCAAAGAATGCTGAATACATGAACTACCAGAAAAACGAGCAAGTCAGTTGTGGAGAAAATATAGCCAAAATGCTCCTTAGAAGCAAGAATGGCAAGACTTCATCTTGCTTACTTTGGACATGTCATAAGGAAAGATCAATCACTAGAAAAGAATGTCACGGTTGCTAAAGTAGAGGGCCAATGAAAAGGAGGGAGACCCTCCATGAGATGGACTGGCATGATAGCTGCGACAATGGGCTCAACCATACCAACGATTATAAGGATGGCACAAGACTGAGAGTGTTTTGCTGTTATACGTAAGGTCACAATGAGTCAGAACCAACTTAAGGGCAACTAACACAACATAGTATTTGTCTTTGGTTCTGAGTGCTGCTGTAACATGAATACCACAAGTGGGTGGTTTTAAAGAACAGAGCTTTATTTTCTCATAGTTCAAAAGGCTGGAAGAACGAATTCTGGGCACCAGCTCTAGACTGTCCGTGGAATCTGGGGGAAGATACTTGTCTCAGTTTCTATAACAATGGTGTTCCTTAGGTCCTTGTTGATTTCCATGTGGCATCTTTTTGCCCCTACATGTGCATGCTTGTTTCTGTGCCTAATCTGCTTTTTGTATCTCATAAACGATTAGGTTTAAGGCACACCCTACACTGATATGGCCTCACTAACATAACAAAGAAAACCCTATTCCCAAATATGATTATCTCCACAGCTATAGTATTCTACTATAAAAATATATCAAAACTTGTTTATCCATATCATTATTGATTTATATTTGGGTTGTTTCATATTTTTCACTATTAAAAACAATGCAGCAATAAACATTCCTGTGTCTCCTGCCACATATGAGTGAGTGTTTTCTCTAGGATATAATACCTTGAAGAGAAATGACTGGGTCATAAGATATGTGAATATGTGAATCTTCAACTTTATAACCCACCTGCAGTATGTCAAAATTCCTGTTTCTCCACATCTTCCCCAGTATTTGGTTTTGTTAGGCTTCTTAATTTTTCCAAATCTGATGGCTAGGAAATTATAAACCATCATTGTTTTAACTTTCTTATTACTGATTACTAGAAAGGTTATACATCCTTTCATGCTGATTGATCTTCTGTGATTTCCACTCTGAAATGTCTATGCATCACTCTGAGATGCCAATGCATATCACGTTCCTTTTGTTGTTATTGTTGTACTGCGGTTTTGCTATTGGCTTGCCTTCTGCTTATTCACCTGTAGTAATTCTTCATATCCCTTTTGTTTTTAAAAACCTGGCTAGTGGATAGCAGGAATCCTCAGGCAAGGAGAAGACAGAAGAGACAACATAGCAAGGGAACACTGAGAGAAAGTGATGAAGGAAACAGATCTCACTTTGCAGAAGATTTTACCTAAGACCTGTCTGTCCATTAAGGGTTAAATAGGGAAAAATTCTCACGTATGTTATTTGGAAGTTTATAAGAAGTTAATAGCTGCTCTTTATTTTCCACAGATTGTCCAGATACATTTCTCAACCAGACCTGTCAGTGAACTATTCTGTATTTAAGCTGATACATGAAAGATATACAGAATAACTTCCTAATCTTCAGAAAGGAGGGACTAAATTATTACTAACAGCTTATAAACATGTACCACATGGGTTATATTGGTGACATAATAACACAACAGTAATTATATAATACTACCATATAATTTATTCATTCAAACCTTTTATTAAAAATATAAGATTTCAAGGTTTGGTAAAAATGAGTGGGAATAGTCAGAAGGAATAATAGAAGGCTCCCTGAACATTGATTATAAACACTGCAAAAGAAGAAATACAATATATAGGTGAGAATCCAGAGGTAAATTATGAAAACTTTGGCACAGGAGTAACATAAAGGCTTTTATTTACACTAGCACTATAAGTTTGCTTCAGCATTCCCAGAAAACATTGGTTTTTGTGTATTTTCTGTGAGTGTCTTTTATTTGTCTTTTACTGTGTAGTTTATCTTTTACAACTGAAGAAAAATTACTAATTAGACACTTCTGGCTTAAATAAGACATCTGTGAGGAGAAAGGGGCATGGGGCATCAGTGAAGCCGAGATAATGAGCTAACACAAAGAGCCAGCTGATGATTTTCAGAGTGTCCTCAATACGCATCCCTTGCCTACATTTACCACTTCATACTGGAATCCTAGTGATTACAGTCAGATACAGATATACACTATTGATAGAAGAATATGGCTGATTTACAAAGAAAGTAAGTGGTGAGGTAGCAGCTCCATTAGATGGTGACAGGAACTGACCCAGAGGTGTGTAAATCCTGATGAGTCATTTGGTAAAGAGAAGGAATTTTTGTAAACCAATTTTGTAAATGAACATTTTACTGTACACTCAGTAGCCAAAAGGTCACACTACAAATATGACTATATATATGACAGGTTACAAATACAGGCTATTCTCAAAAGGAAACAAATGTTCCTGATGGTATGGAGAAAATTTTTTCTCTTGAATTCTGGAACGTTGCCTATATGCTCTTGTTCAGCATAGACAGAACAGAAAGAAGATGGGTACCTATGAGAACCTGTAAGTTTGTACCGCATATGGGGAAAAACTTCCATTTTGTTTAAAAGTAGAGACTGATAAAGCTCAGCAAATAGATTTTCATGATCAGATTTGCTTCTCTTGGCAGGTACAGACCTGTTTTTCTTCTATGACACTGACTTTTTGAAGAGACCAAGTCAAATGTCTTACAGAATGTTCCACACTTCAGATTCATCTGATTGTTTCCTAACAGTGTCATTTAACTTGCTCTTCTATCCCTATGGAGCCCTGGTGGCTCAGTGGTTAAGAACTATGGCTGCTAATCAAAAGCTCAGCAGATCGAATCCACCAGCCCCTGCTTGGAAATCCTATAGGAAAGTTCTACTCTGTCCTATAGAGTTTCTATGAGTCAGAATCGACTTGACAGCATTAGGTTTTTGGTAGTGTATGTGAAAGTACTTTGAATACTGGTTATAATTGTAATCATATTATTATTTTCTTATTAATGCAGAAAGGCCTGGTGATGATACCCTGGGTCTTATTCAGCCTACAAAGTTCAAGTCTCCCTGATAAGAGACCATCTGGGACCACACGGGTAGGAGGTTCCATCCAGCATCACTAATGACACCAATGGGTTCTCTCCAGAATTGCCTCCATCTCTCTTTGCTGCCTGTTCTAATTTTCCCATTAGTGGTCAGGGCCACAGATACTTACCGAGAAACATTTCTGTGAGTGCAGGCTGTGCGACTGCACGTGAAAATACACGTTTGCCTTTAGTTCAGCTAGAATGGTACTGAGAAATTTAGGAGAAACTTTCCCAAGATGTTAAGAAAAAACAACTGTTAAGTAAAATACGGTACATCCATTTAATAGGACACACAACAACCATTTAAACAGATGGAAAAGACATCCATTATATGTTGTAAAGTGAAAAGAAATCAGGCTTAAAACACTATGATCCCACCGTTAAAAATATACATATAGAAAAAGATTAGAAGAGAAGACTAAGCCCTTAAAATATCATGACTATCTCTGGTGATAGAAGTATGATGATTTAATTTTTTCTTCTTTTGTTTGTTTATACTTTTCAAAATGAATATATATTACTTCTGTGATCTGAAAAGAAACCCTGAAACGGCCTAGTTCCCTGGAAGCCACTGGACTGTGGCCATTTCAATGCTAATTTCCTCAGCCAGGTAAGGGGTTAGGTAATTCTGCATCTACAGGTAGGCAGGCAGTCAGTCCAATCAAACTGTCTATCTCAGGGGACTGAGCCTGTATTCTGCATTTCTGCTCTGTCCCCTGAGAATCCAGGCAGGTTTGCAAGAAAGAAATGGATAAGAGTGAGAGGGTTCAAAAGGAGACATAGTAGATGGGCCTGAGCTAGCTACACATGACATCTTACCAGCCTGACTTTCTGATAAGGCTTCCTATCTCTTATTTGCTGCAAGTTGTATTCCACCCTAACACATATGACACTCAATCTGACCAAAATGTTTCTTCTGGAAGACACTATAGTGACTACTGTAGCAAAAATTAATTGTACACATTGATCAAATTTGGGGGGCTCACCTATGACAGTGCCATGGTACAAAAGCACAGCATATTTTGGCCAACTAGAACCTTACAACAAGACAGTCAAAATATAAAAAATATACAAGAGTTTTTAGAATAAAAATAAAGAAATTTCACTTATCAAAAGAGATATATAATTTATACCTTATTATATGCAGGTGGAACATGAAATCAAGTGTGGAAAGGATTCTTCACATAGTACTATACTTTCAAAATCAATAAGCACAAGGGCATTAAAACTTTCAAATGTACTAAAAGTGTTTCTCAAAGCAGGATCCACCTACATCAGAAACATCTGGGAAACTCATTAAAAGTACTGTCCAGCCTCCTCCTCTGAACTACTAAATCAGAATTATTTGGGGGTACAGTCTAGGGCCTTGCATTTTTAACATGCTCCCTGAGTGTACCACCATGTGTCTGTCAGTTTGTTGTACTGTGTTGGCCAACTGTGGAACAGAGCATCAACTACTCATATGTAAGTTCAAGTTGAAGCTGAAGAAAATTAGAACAAGTCCATGAGAGCCAAAGTACAACCTTGAGTATATCCCACCTGAATTTAGAGACCATCTCAAGAATAGATTTGAAGCACTGAACGCTAATGACCGAAGACCAGATGAGTTGTGGAAGGACATCAAGGACATTGCACATGAAGAAAGCAAGAGGTCATTAAAGAGACAGGAAAGAAAGAAAAAGACCAAAATGGATGTCAGAAGAGACTCTGAAAGTTGCTCTTGAACATAGAGTAGCTAAGGCAAAAGGAAGAAACGATCTGAACAGAAGATTTCAAAGGGTGGCTTGAGAAGACAAAGTAGAGTATTATAATGAAATGTGCAAAGACCTGGAGATAGAAAACCAAAAGAAAAGAACACACTTGGGATTTCTCAAGCTGAAAGAAAGGAAGAAAAAATTCAAGCCTCAAGTTGCAATAACAAAGGATTTTATGGGGAAAATATTAAATGACACAGGAAGCATCAAAAGGTGGAAGGAATACACAAAGTCACTGTACCAAAAAGCATTGGTTGATGTTCATTCATTTCAGGAGGGAGCATATGATCAAAAACCAACGGTACTGAAGGAAGAGGTCCAAGCTGCACTGAAAGGAATGTCAAAAAATGCTCATTAGAAGCAAGAATGGCAAGACTTCGTCTCACATACTTTGGACATGTTATCAGGAGGGACCAGTTCCTCGAGAAGGACATCATGCTTGGTAAAGTAGAGTATCAGCAAAAAAGAGGAAGACCCTCAAGGAGATGGACTGACAAAGTAGCTGTAACAATGGGCTCAAGCATAAGAACAACTGTGAGGACGGCCCAGGATCAGGCAGTGTTTCATTCTGTTGTACATAGGGTCACTATGACTTGGAACTGACTTGATGGCACCTAACAACAACAACTCTGAGTGTAAGAAATACTGCCACACTGTATGGACTTCCAAAGCCTGACCTCAGTAGCACAGCACATCAGTATACAGTTCTTCCTTTTATTTTCATTTTTTATGTTGTTGGCAATATAACGTGATGCTTGAAAAATCACCATGAGAAACTCTAATGCCCAGTGTGGGAGGCACAGGCTAATCTGGCACCACGAAAACCATGGTATCTGAATTCTGCCACTGCTTTCTTTTGAAAGTTGCATTCTGTCTCTCCATATGGTACATGCTGAAATACTATGGTTGCCATCTGGAGTTGGAAAGTGCTAGATGATAAAGCATTAGTTGAGCTTTACAGTGCCCCCAGTTTATAAGATTTGAATTCACTTGAAAATCCACTGGGTACAAGTTGTCTTTTACGAGTGCCAGCCCCAAATAACTTGCAATCATCGTTGTTGTGTGCCGTAGAGTACATTTTGATTCATGGTGACCCCATTTGACAGAGGAGAATTGCCTCATAGGTTTGTTTTTGGAGGGGGAGATATTGTACTGTGGTTTGTATGAAAGTTTACAAAGCTAATTAGTATTCCATCCCACAATTTATACAAATTTTGTTTCATGACATTAGTTGCAATCCCCTCAATGTGACAGCACTCTACCCACTTCTTCCCTGGGTTCCCCGTTTCCATACACCCATTTTTCCTGCCCCTTCCTGCCTTCTAAACTTTGTTTTTGGGCAAATGCTGTCCTTTTCGCCTTGTATGGTTGATTGTTCTGAGGAGCACGCTCCTCACAGGTGTTATTGTTCACGTTATAGGCCTGTCTGTTGTTTGGCTAAAAGGTGATCTCTAGGAATAGGTTTAGTTCCAGGTCTGAAGGGTGTCTAAGGGCCATAGCCTCAGGGGTTCCACTTTCATAGGGTTTTCTTTATAGGAGCAGACCACTAGGTCTTTCTCTCACAACCTTTCAGTTAGCAGCTGAGTGCTTAACCACTGCACCACCAGTGCTTCTTGCAGTACTGGGGAAAAATGAACTTACTGGCATGTTTCTACCCTCTGTGAACACCATCACACATCAAAACTAATTAATTATGTGGAATCCAAAGGTTTCAAACAGAACCTTACAACTGAAAAGCTCAGAGCCATAACAGGCTTCAGAAAAACAATGGGGATGGATCAGCTCTTGATAAACCTTTGACAACAACTACTACTACCAAACACATTATAGTCTTTTATAGTGTACAGAGTACACTTCTCATATCTTAATTCAATTGATCCTCTTAACAATCCTGTGAAGTGCCCAGGGCACTGTGTTCACTTGTATTATTGCTTTTATCACCGTACTGTGTCATTTAACTGCTCTTCCCTCTATTTGCCTCTCAAGTTTCTGGAAGGCAGAAACAGCATATTCTCTTCTACATCCTTAGCATCTGGCATGGTGTCTGACTCATTAAAGAAAGCACTCACAGATTCAGGAATCCTTTGTTAATAAATTCCACATTTTAGAGATTAGACAACCAAGGCTCACAGAGATTACGAGGTATTTACTCTGGAGAGATGACTTGGGAGGGAAAAGTGCCATAAACCTTCAAAGATGAGAGGTGCTGTTGTGTGCAAAAGGGATTAATTTCACTAGACAAATATAAATGGAGGTTAGCAGGACATAGATCTCAGCTCATATAAGAAAGAAGTTTCTAACCATGAGAATTGTCTAAAACAAGAAATGTGTTCTTCAAAAGGGAAGAGTTGCCCAGCATTTGAAAGTACAAGAAAGACTGCACAGAAAGAGTTTTATGCATCACATAATGGATCAACCACATGACTTGTAAAGTTCCTTCCAACTAGGGTACTCCATGAGTCTGTCCATGCAGTATGTCACACAGTTGGTAACTGCTAGAAATAGGATAAGACCCTCAGCCTCACAGCACTCTTCCCGTCGAACTAGAATGGATGCCTTTGAAGATCCAGCAGGTTCTGACAATTCAAAAACCATCTCTTCAGACTTTAGCTCCAGGGCAAGATGTAGTAAGAGGGACCAGATTTATCCCACTGCCTGAAACAAACACACAATGTGTGTGTATGTGTGTGTGCATGTGAGAGAGAGACAAAGACAGAGACAGACAGACAACAGTTTTCAGAATGGGAATGATGAAATGATGGACAGTGACTTCTGACTAACAGGAAACAAATGAAGTGAGCCCTACAACTGCCCCCGCTTACTGCTTTCAGAGACTTCCCAGGCCACACTGCAAGCAGAGAGAATGCAGGTGGAGCCTTTAAGATCAGACTGTGGGGAGACCAAGGCAGCTAGTATTTGCAGGACAGAGTACCAGACAGGAAAAAGCTGCACAGAGAGAAAACCATGGAGATCTGTGGAGGTCCCCTTTGGCTATTAGTCAGCAGAGTACTGATCAGGACATGCATGTGAGGAAACTAACCAAGACTTGGGAAAGAGCCATCTGAGAGGACTAGAGGGAATATCTCCCAACACTCACATAGGGCCAGGAATAGTGCCTATTCCCACCAGACATACTGGAAAACCTTATAATTTGGCATTAAGTAGCGTTCTCAAAAAAGTCTTACCTCAGTAGTGCTAGTGAGGTTCTTTAGCCCTAGATTAAATGTTGCTCTAGTCCTGCCTAACACATCTTAAAAGCAAAACCCAGAAGGATAAAACTGTTTCCAAGTAATTTAACTGTGTCCTAGAACAAAGTTCAACAATTTTTATAGGAATAGAAAAATATTCAACTCCCAATAAGGTAAAATTCAGAATGTCTGGCACCCAGTCAAAAATTATAAGGCATACAAAGAAGTAAAATATATGATCCCTAATGAGAAAAACCAACCAATTAAAATGGACCCAGAACACAGATGACAGAATTAGTAGAAAAGGATATTAAAACAATTATAATTGTATTCCATATGTTAAAAATTTAAATACAGATATGGACGATATAAAAAATACACAAATAAGACTTCTAAATATGCAAATAAGACTTCTAGAAATGAAAAGTATACTATCTGAGATAAAAAATACACTGGATGGCATTAACAACAGATTAGACATTGCAGGAGAAAAGATCAGTGAACTTTAATATGTGTCAACAGAAACTATCTAAAATGAAATACATAGAGAAAAATGAAGCTAAAAAAAAAAGCATCAGTGAGCTGTGGGACAACTTCAAGTGGCCTAATATATGGGTAACTGGAGTCCATGAAAGAAAGAAGAGTTGGGGAGGGGAGGGCAAAAAATTTACCAACTTGATAAAAACCATAAACCCACAAAGGTAAGCTCAATGAACCCTAAACACAGGAAACATGAGGTAAATTCTAGCAAAACAAATCATCAAATTGTTCAAAACTGGCAATAAAGAAAAAAATCTTAAAAGTAGGGCAGAGGAAAAAAGGCATGTTACATACAAAGGAATAAAGGATCAAAAATTCTGGTTAATAGCACAAAATGAAAAGACAGTAAAGCAACATATTTAGAGCACTAAAAGCAAAAACTGTTAGCCGAGAATTCTATACCCAATGAAAACACTTTTAAAAACAAAGGCAAAATAAAGATGTTTTAAGATATTCAAAAGCTGAAGTAGTCCATCACCATTAGAACCACACTAGAAGAAACGTTAAAGAAGTCCTTTAGGCCAAAGGAGAATGATACCAGATGGAAATCTGGATCTACATGAACGGAATGAAGAGCACTGAAAATGCTATGTGGGTAAATATGAGATTTTTTTCTTAAAAATCTATTTAAAAGATAATTGACCATTTAAACAAAAATAATAACTTTAGTATGGGGTTTATAATGTATGTAAAAGTAAAATGCCTGACAATAATAGCATAGGGATCAAGAGATTTGAAGCTATTCTTCCATTTTCAATATGTATTGATGGCTTTATTTAGGATCCCTCCCCTCCTGCCACCCTCTATACAAAGGCTCCAAAGTAGCTATGTGAATCTTTTATAAACAGAGACATAACCTGTATCAGAAATCAATACCCCTTGGGCAGAGTAAAAGCAGTCTATTTTCCTTATCGATCATTTCTATTGTGGCAGCTCAATCGCAGTCCTAAATTTCATAAGCACACATCCACATACTCCTGTACGTGCATACACATACAAACACATACTTAACTAGTTAGAACCTAATGCACCAGGTTTATTCATCTCGTAATTAATATCTGCCAATACTCAAGAGACAGAGCCCTGGTGGCACAGTGGTTAAGAGCTCGGCTGCTAACCATAAGGTCAGCAGTTCGAATTCACCAGCTACTCCTTAGAAACCCTATGGGGCAGTTCTACTCTGTCCTATAGGGTAGCTATGAGTCAGCATTGACTCAAGGGTTTTAATGCTCAAGGGATTTTACAATATGAAATGCAATTATAACCTAACCCTCCAGGTTTGAATTGAAATGAAGAGAAAAGCACAATTACCCAGAATGAAATGCTTGTGCAACACCTCTTGACCCAAAAGAAAAGGCTGAATAACTGAAAATTTTATTAGCAAACATGAGTGATGCTGGTAATGGCTACCAATACAATATTCACTGGTATCTTCTTGCACAGTAAGCAGAATCCTGGTCAAACCATTAATTACCATTTACTAGGCAGTCTTTCCTCAAATTAATCACTACCTGTAAGCAAACTTGGGAGTGAATGTATGTACAGGAGCCCATTCCAGAAAACTCATTAGGGCTGCAATGACTGGTCATATGACTGCATTTTTCCCCTGTGAAAAACAGGCCTGTGAAATCTTTGGATGGGAAATAAACTTTATTTTTCCTTGACTCCTCCTTCTCCTGGTCCATCATAAACAACCAAACACTTAGTCAAAGTGTCAATTTTTCTTAAGCATTTCTCAAAAATTTGCTTCTCTCACAACTGACTCTGCTCCAGTTCAAACTCTCATTTTCATTCGCACTACTGCAAATGCTTCTTTATGGATTATGGGTCTTCAATGACTCTGGTACCGCTCACTCTTAAACTGTACCCTATAGAGTGAATTTTCTAGAAGGCAAATCTGACCGTGTCATTCTCAGGTTTAAAATTCTTTAATGGATCCCTATTGACTTTAGGGTAAAATTCAGAAACTTCAACACAGCATTTAGGGTCCTCCCCAGATAAATCTACCCCTACTCCAAGTACTCCCACCCCAAGTACTCACTCCTTCTTCTGAGCTTCTAAAATACCTTGTGCATACAGTACCTCTATTCGCACTTCCCTCACTCTATTGTTAATGGTTTATATTTCTATCTCCCTCAGTACGCTCTAAGCTGCTTTAGAATAAGGTCCACATTTTATTCAGTTTTTGTAATTCCAAGACCCTTTCACAATGCCTAGAACATAGTAGGAATTCAATACATACTTGTTAAATGAATGAATGCATGCTCAGTTGTCCAAAAAAGAAAAATATCTCCATATTGTGAAATAAGCAAAGTAACATAGGAGTCAGAATACAGGTTAAACACTACCTATACACACACAGAGAGAGAAAACCTCTTCTTTACATTTAATGAGTTAACGTGTGATCACTCACATTTTCATTTCCATTTTCAGTCTTAAGCTCCTTCTGATGTTGTCTGAGGTACCCGCTAAGTGGAGGAAAGGAAGCCACGGACACCCAGCCCACTTGAATCACAGCAACAGAAACAGGCTAGTACTTGGGGCATTCTCTCTGATGAGGAGTGGCATGTGTTTGTGCCCAGCTTAGGACCTTTGGTTTTATGGGCATGCCATATAAGAAATAGGTTTTCATATCTGGAGCTAGGAATCTGGTATGACTGCTTGATTAAAAGTTTTAATAAGCTTCTGTTTTATACTCATATCTGGACCAGGAATGGTTCTGCTGCCTAATAATAAGATATTGGAAGAGTATCTCAATATACAGCCAAACCTGATGAAAGGCTATGGATGATAGTTTTCCTGAAGCAACTATCCAAACTGAAAATGTCAGGTCTTCCAAAAAAGGTTCTCTGACTTTCTAAACTGTGCTGCTGCATGAATAAAAAACGTCACAGACCTCATTATTAGGCTGTATGTTCATGAGATGATACTAAAGGGGACAAACCCATGAGATGTTGAAACTCAGTCCATGACAGGTGCCTCCTCTCTCTACCAAGTAAAATGAACAAAACAGGCTTTTTGCAGGCCAAGTGCACTTCATTCTTCACGGGCCCCAAATGAGCAAGCCCTGGGAAGGATATCAACCTGCATAATCGGGAGGATTATGGATCAGCAGAACACGTGAGCTAAACACTTTACCTACATTAGAAACAAGTAAACTATTATGATAGGAGTAAGGATCACAGCAACTGAAAATAAACTGATAAAAAAAATCAATTTCTGATGATAGAGAAAAATAATAGCCTGGTCACCAAGGCGACTCAGAATTAAAGGGAACACATTGTGTTGGAAATGAAATTATTCTTACCTAAAACCTAAAAAAGTCTAAAATACAGTGTTCTAAGTTCCAGTAAAACTTAAGATCTATGGTAACAGAGAACCTCAAATGCACTTCAGATTTCCTGCAACCTAAATCTTGTAATCAGGTTAGATTTGCATAGTCTAATTTCTTAAACAGGGCAATGCGAGAAGCCTTTAAAATAGCACATTTTAAACTTATCTCAGAAGTGCATCTCTTTCATACAGCAGATTCTGAAGCACAGCAAGGACATTATCTTACCCAAATGAGGGTGAGTGATGTGGTCTATTAAAGCCACCAGCAAGACACGTGTGTGTGCTCATGTTAAAAAACAAAAATAATAATTCATGAGTAGAATGTAATACAATCATATATATTTGCTAACTATACATGTATTGAAAACATACTAGAAAAGTCAAGTCTGAGCAATTCCGTCCTCAAATTCTGCATGTATTAAAATCCCAAGTTAGATTATTTTAACTGGAATTGTTCTACTCTATAGTCCTTCAATTACTCAAGGTAAAGTTTGCTAGAAGGAAAACACTTGGCATGAAAGAAGGGCAAAAAGAGTCAAACTCCAAAAAATAAAATGTATGAAATGTGACTATCTGTTAAACGGAAGTAAAAATCAGTGTCACTGGCTGTAAGAGCCGAATTCAAGCACAAGTGATATTGTAGAAAAGTGAGAAAAACCAGAGAAAAGATGACAGGAGTGAAGGTGGTGATGAGAATTCAAGAAGCTGGCACAGCAGTTGGGGAGAGCAAAGAGAACCATGAAGGGAAGAGAGAAGCTAAGCCAACGGGAATAGCGCAGAATCTGCAGACAGACCATTCCCTGCTCATCTCAGAGACCTTGAGAGCAGCACTGAATCTAGAATACTCATAACAGAGTTCCAGAGAGATATAGAGTTCCTGAATTACCTTTGTTTGGTCTGTTGTTATGCATGATGTCCTCATTACATTAATCTACATGGTTCCAAGTAGGAGAAATGTGAAAATGTGTCTCTCCAGGTCTCACCTTGTTTCTTGAGGAGGAATGGGAAGAGTAAGTACACGTGATGAGTGTGTGAGAGATGGAATACGCATACTGATAGGCTACTTTATTACTACTTGGTCTGCATCATGTCTTCCTACTTTCTAAGTTCCACTAGACTTTTGGTTCTACAAGATACAAGAGTGATTGCTGTTCCTAAAGAAATAGTTTCTTTTATTTTCCCTTTATCTTTTCTTACCCTGGTAAAATTTTACGGTCATTTATCTCTGTCATAAAATCAATTAATATAGTACATTTAATCTCTCCTGTGTTAATTCATATGGGATATACTGTTTATATCTTAATTTTAGTTCCTTTTGGGTAAATGGCAATTTTTGTTTATGAAGGAAGATACAGCAACACTCAAGTCTTCACTAAGGTGGTAGCTGTGCATGAGGTGCATTGGCTAAGAATCGAACCTGGTCTCCCACATGGAAGGGGAGAATTCTACCACTGAACCACAGATGTCCTCACTGGCTTATATATAGACTATGCTTTGTATCTTAGGGGTAAGGTATTTAAGGTAAACTCTAATAGCTATAAAGTAAATGTTTGGTGTCAATGACAAGTCTCACTCTCTTTTGCTGAAATATATGTATATTTTCATCCAGAAAGTGAAGAATTTTCTATATTAGTTGATCACTTAAAGGAAACATTTTAATGTAATTTTAGCTTCTGTTCATACACCAAGTTCATAATTGTGACTGTGTAGCATAAACTCAGTATAACAATAAAATACAGGTAGATCACAGAGAATGCTATAAAGATGTCTCTAGCTAACTAATATTTTGTCTGCACTTGTCCTTTGATTACACAGTTTTCAAATACACAAAGGGCAACCCACAGCCCTAGAGAAAGAGTTGAGACTTGAAATTAAACACCCCTAGAGAACAGCTTAGCAAGGTTACAAACATGTTCTATATCGTCCCAAGAGGAAGACACAGAACCAAGAGATGAAAAGGCGTATGTAATATGTAAAAGACATATTTCAGCTCAGCTTCAGAGTATTAAATTATGTGATGGACTGGCTGTTGCTAGCTCATTTAATTCTCATAACACCCTGATAAGATTACAATAAGGAAATCGAAAATCAGAGAGTTGACAGTCTTGCCCAAGATCACAGAGCAGATGCAGTGCAGATACAGCCTGACTCAAAACTACAGGTTCTTTCTGTCCCTCTCAGCTGCTCTTTTAAGGTGCTGATCTTTGGGGTTGGTTGACCCCTAGTCAGCAGTGTAGGGGCTTCATATGTCAAGTAGTTATGCATAGATGCTGTCTAAAAATCCCTTTTACCCTGAGATGCTACCATTCTGTTACCAAAGCGCACTGCTTAACTTTCAACACAGTATTTGGTTTAGGCAAAACCCTGCAGCAGCTTTCTTTAGCCTTCCCTGACTCTTAATTAAGGCTCTCCTACATGGGAAGTGGAGTCCTGGTTGCGTAGTGGTTAACAGCTCGGCTGCTAACCAAAAAGTCAGCAGTTCAAATCTACCAGCTGCTCCTTGGAAACCCTATGGAGCAGTTCTACTCTATCCCATAGGGTCACTATGAGTTGGAATCTACTTGATGGCAATGGGTAACAGGTATGTGGGAAGCAGGGTTCCTTTTTTTATGTCATCATTCATTTTAATGGTGTGAGTTTAGCCTTAGACATTACAAAGAAGGGGACAAAGAAGACCCTGAGCTCCCACCTACGAGACATCTAAAATTGGGGGTAAAAAAAATGCATGTCTTCCTTCATAAACAAAACTTTCCATTTACCCAAGAGAAACTAAAATGAAGACATAAGTATATCCCTTATGACTTAACACAGGAGAGATTAAATGTACTGCATTTATTCATTTTTATGACAGAGATAAATGACCATAAAATTTTACTAGGGTTAACAAAAGAGTAAGGGAAAATAAAAGAACTACGTATTTCAGTAGGAACTATGTATTTCTTCAGGAACCACAATCGCTCCTGTTGTAGATGGCAGAATCAAAAGACTGGTACAACTTAGAGGGTAGGAAGGTTCACAAAAAGGCACTAGCATCACAGACAATATGGAGAAAAAAGAGTTTAAATTAACAAAGCATAAAAACACATTCATGTCTATCAAGTCTTACTGAAAACTTCACCCACAATCTGAGGAAATGAAGACAGCATATTTAAAGGTAAAAAGGGAAGAAGTGTGCTCCAATGAAAAGTGCACAGACATGGGCATTGGCAAAACTGGGATCCAGGCCCTACTCTATGGCCGTAGCCAAGTCCCTTATCCACTCTGGAATAAAAGGGGTAAACTCTCAGATGATATAATTCTAAGTTTTATTTAAAATCTGATTATACATTATTTTGATGTCTTTCTAGTTCTAGGTCTCAAAAAACCTTTTATTAAATTACTATTAATAAAGCACACTGGATGAAACTGCTACATGTTATTCTAAATAAACAGTCGCACTCATTTTAAAAGTCAAATTTATGATACTGATATCAAAACCCAACCTTCATCAATCTCACAATTAGATAGTGTCAAAAGCAAATGGAAATAGGATCACTTAGGCTAGTTATTAAAAGAAAACAAAATGAAACTTACACTGCTTTTTCCCTTGAGCCATAAAATTCTTAAAATATTTCTCAACTAATAAAATGAAGCTCATTTACATTTGGTTTCATTTCATTTCTTGTGGGGTACTCTGGATGCACCCAAACTACCTCCATATTTCACCTGAGTAGAATTTTACTTCAAGAGCTTAAGGTTCCTGCCAATGTCTGGCGTATACACACCTTGAGGGATTTATTAGAGATTGCTGGGCTGTCATCTGTCGCAGTCCTAAGCGATTTCTAAGGGTAGGATAAAGCAACAGGCCTCATTCGGGTCAATGAAAGATTCAGGATTAACAAAAGGATAATCAAGTGACATGACCAGCTGACAGCAAGGCATTAACAGATTCAGAGCACTTGGAGAACTGCAAGGGGGAAGAGCGTCTAAATGTAGTGTCTCAATTTATTTTATGTAATGTTTCTAAAGTTATAGAATGGGCCATATATATATATTATGTGGATATTATTCACCAGAAGTGTTTCATTTTTTGTATGTGTTAAAACTGATTGTGGGTATTAAGGAATCACTGTTAATTTTTTTTTTAACTATGATAATGGCATTTTAACTTGTAAAATAAAGGCTAAGAGCTTAGCTGTTAATCAAAAGGGCTGCAGTTTGAATCCACCAGCGTCTCCTTGGAAACCCTATGGAGCAGTTCCATTCTGTCCTATAGGGACATACACACACACACACGCACACACGCGCACACACACACACACACGAGATATATTTTTTGGATGAAATTATATGATAGCAAGAATTATCTTCAAAATAAAAAAGATCAGCCATGAGTTGATGATGGTTGAAATGGGGGATGGATATATGAAGGTTCACTATTTTTCTACTTTTTCATCTTGTTTAAATTTTTCTTTGATAAAAATGTTTTGAGTGTCTGTGAATGAGTGAGCACAGATCATCAAATTTCAGAGCTGCAAAGGGCTGTAGAGATCAATTAAATAAACCTTTCTTTTGCCAAAATGGCAAAAAGGCTCTTCTTACTCATTCTCTCCTTTTCTTAACCTCTCTTTCATATTTTCCATCTCTGTATCTCTTATCTAGAGTGCATCTCTGTACATTCTACTCAGATTTGTCTTCTAATTCACCAATTCTTTTTACAGCTGTCTCTAAACTGCTAATAAAACTGCCCAATGCCTGTATTTTTCATGTTCTACTTGATTATATTGTTTATTAAATTTTATTTTTCTTCAACAGGAAATACATTCACATTTTTATTAAATAGGAAATTCAAATATTTAGTAAAACGTTTTCCATTCACTCATTTTCTCCAGGCAATCACGTCTCTTCCCTGAAACGTTTCTCTTGTATAGTCTTCTTGCGGTATATACATTTTCCCTATTTTACATAAATGATAGTAAACTATACACACTGTTCCATACCTTGCTTTTTTATTTAGTGATACATTTTGGAGATCTCTCCATATCAATACATAACACAGATTTTCTTTATTTTTTATCCGTATCATTTTTCCATTATACGAATGTACTATTACTCAACCTGTTGCCTACTTAACGTTTAGATTCTTTCCAGTCTTTGATATTATAGAAAATTCTGTGGTAAATAACTTAGTATATGCATACACATGTAACTTAGTATAGGGTCATAGGGTTGCTATGAGTTGGAGTCGACTCGACAGCCATTGGTTTTCAACGGGTATAATTTAGTATATACAAGTATGGCTGCATGATCAATTTCTAGAAGTAGAATTGCTGGGTCAAAGGATATGTGCAATCATAATTTTTCAAAACTGTGGCCAAATTGCCCATCTTAGAGGGCATACTAAATTTACTCTTGCACCAGGCTCACATTCTAGCCACACTGGTAATTTCAAACTTTTTTTCTTTACCAATTTAATTGGTAAAATGTGGTATCTCAGTTCCAAGTTGCATTTCTCTTATGAAAAGATGCTCATCTCAGTAACAATAAGTTTCAGGAAAATTTTCTCTGAATTGTCTCTTTATATACTTTCCTAATTTCCTTTTGGGTTGTTTGTGGAAATAAGCTACTTGTATGTGAGATGAGTTGCAAATATTTTTTCCCAGCAGTCACTTGTCTTATAACCCTGCTATGGTGTTTTGTTTTCCCATGAAGCAGGATTTCTTCTTACATAGACTCATATGTTGACTATAGTTCCTGGGCTTGGAGTCATAATTAGAAAGGATTTCACCAAATGAAAAATTATTTTTTAAAATTCTTCCATGGTTTCTTCTAGTACCTTTACAGTTTCATTTATTAGCATTTAAATATTTATTTCATTTGGAATGTATCCTTGTGTAAGATGTGAGCTATGAGTCCAATCTTTTTCCAGGAGGACTACCCATTTATCCCAATATCATTTATTGATCTTCTATCCTGTCTTCACTTATTTGAAATGCTACCTGTATCTTATATTAAATTCCCATACGCATTGGGGTCTATGGACTCATTGTTTTATTCCACTGATCAATTTCTTCATGTACCAGTAACACACTGTTTTAAATATTGATGATTTTTAAATGTTTTAATATCTATTTAGGTTAGTTCTTGCTCATCACCCTTCCTTATATTTCCCCTGGCTATAGTCGATTTTTTCTCATATAATTTATGATAAGATTATCTTGTTCAAAAATTATTTATTTTTACAAGTATCACATTACATTTATCAATTAACAGGAAAAACTGACATCTTCATGATGTTGAGTCTCCCCATCCAAGATAGAACACAGTATGACTTTCTATTATGTCTTTTTCTAGGAAGAATTTTACTTCTAGTTAAAAAAAAAAAAAAAAAAAAAAGCAATAAGAAATTTTATTCCTAGGCATTTTATCTCTTTTTCTTTAATGCTACTGTAAATGAGGACTTTTCTTCCACTCTATCTTCTAACCAGTGGTTGCTTGCATCTATGTAGGTTATTTCTGTATGCTAATTACTTCTGTAGGTTAAAATGAATTTACTTATTGTTTGTAATGATTTTTACAATTCATCCTATGATGTTTTCTAGGTATACAATCATATCATCTGATAATAGTGAGGATTTTACTATTTCTTTTCCAGTTTCTATATTCCTAGTTTTTTCCCCCTTTTTAAGCTGTGTTGGTAACAAGGTACCTCCAGAACAAAGTTAAATGATAATGCAGATAGTCTTGTTCCTGATTCTAATGAAAATACTTTAACATTTTGACATGATGCTGGTTTGTGGGGTTGAGTCAGAGGAAGGAAGCACCAATTTACTTCTGTTAAGAATTGTTATCAGAAATGAGCAACGAATTATGTCAAATGTTTTTAACATTTATGGAGATAACTGTATATGTCTCCTTCGACCTACAAATATGGTAAGTTATTTTAGCAGCTTCCCTATTATTCAACCATCATTGCAGATCAACCTGATTAAGCCCAACCTGATTTTTCCCTCAACATTTTGTTATGAAAAAACTTGGGAAGAGCAGTACAAGTGTTAACCCATATGCCTATCATCTTGATTCACTAATAATTTTCCATATTTGATTTATATTTGTGTATACATATGATACACACAAACACATATCTTTTTGCTTAACCATTTGAAAGCAAGTTATGACTTCAAGACACTTCACTCCAAATATTTCACTAACCATCTCCCAAGAATAAGTACACTGACTCAATTAACCATATACCAAAACCATACCTAAAAAAGTAATAATTTCTTAATATCCAATATATATGCAAATTTGCCTAATTGTTCATCTTTTAAACTCATTTTCAAATCAGAATCTAATCACCATTCATGTATAACATTTGGTTGTTACATCTTCCTAGTCTTTCAATCCTGAAATGCACCCCCTTCCTCCTCATTCCTGATTTTCTTCTATGCCACTTTTTGAAGAGATCAGATTGTCTTAGAGCATGTTCCACACGTTAGATTAATGTAATTGTTTTCTAACAGTGCCATTTAACTTGTTTCTCTATCCCTAGAGTTCCTAAATTATGTCTCAAAGTTAGATGTAAAGGTTCAATTAGACTCAAATCAAATATTTTTTGCAAGACTATTCCATAGGTGATGATGTATACCTCACATTGTATCACATCAGGAGGCACAAATGCCAGACTGTCCTACCATTACTGATGCTCAGTTTTATCACTTAAGGTAGTGATCCCCAGAATTCTCCATTATAAAGATACATTCCAACCTTTTTCATTTAGCAAGAATTTTGTGGTGTGACACTTTGGCACCATGCAAATATGTCAATTACTTTAGCATCCTTTAGTGGCCCTGGCCAGAACCAATTTTCTCCCCCCACTGGGGACTCCAGAAAGGTTATTTGCTAAGGCTATTATTCCTTATATATTTACAAAGTGGCATTCTTCTGCAAAAAACAAGCCATTCCTTGCTTCATTGAATGCTTTCCACTCTCAATTTAATCTTGGCTGGTAGTAATTTCAAAAACCCTGTTTTCTTTTTGTCCATCTTTATTTGGTAGACCATCGCTGATCCATTTATTTTCAACCTTTCTGCATCACTCTATTTTAGGTGTCTCTCTTCCATATAGTCTAGAATTGGTTCTTGCTTTGTGATCCAAAGCAAAAGCTTTCTAACCAATCAAATCCAGTAACATTTATCAATTGCACAGGCTTGCTCTTAATTCTATCATATTTTCTTTTCAAGCTTTTTAAATATTTTGCACCATTTGGTTATTTTAATTTGCATTGTCTGGACATGTACTTGTGCAATCTGAAAACTTTTTATTCACATATCCTGATTTTGTGAAGAGGGTGACTCACTTTCAACCTTCCCCTCAAAGAGACCCAAAATCATCCATGATAAAATTCAAACTTTACCCTCACTCCCCATCCACCCTCCACGTCTCTGCCCACTTCTCCCAGGACAGCTCAAGCCTTCAGTTCCCTCTTCATTTTTGGCCCCTGATATTCCCCTTACTTTCTGGTTTGTTCTGTTATACACTAAAACATAGATTTGTTATATTTTATGCAGCATTTCTAAGTGTTCTGCAGCAAGAGTTTTTCAAGTTTCTAGTCTGTCTTATTCCTCAGGAAGATTCTGTGTACAGCTCTCCCCTGTATACTGACGTATTCATTCAGATACCAGAGGGATACTCCTTGCTGGATTAGTGATTCTATTTTCATTGTCACCCTCTCTGCTTCTGTGAGCCTACTTCAAGCTAAGGGGCTACAGGATGACCAACCATTACAGCTCATTTTACCCAACAGGTCCAGAGAGAAACGACCCGCCCAAGGGCAGGCACACTCCATATTAGCATGATGAGATGCAGCTGAAAGCCCTGTCCATGTCTTTAAGGCAGGCATTTGAGGCGAGACCATCTGCCACTCTGTTTGATGTGGTTCTAATATTAAAAACTACTTGACTAGCATCTTTATGCCATAGATTTAAGTCCTCAGAGTTTGAATCAAAATATCAGAATACATGTTTCCTTTACTCTGCGGAACATCTAGGAAACCATATGGCCTCACTGCTGACAGGATTTTAACGGTGGCCTTCATAATTTCCAGGAGATCCTGCAAGTTAATCATAAGTCTAGACTATAGGAAATTTTCTAAAGAAATAAGAGTAAGATACCAAGGAAAAGATGTCAAATTTAGAATGGTAAGTGAATCTGGCTGAAGAACAAAGGTAAAACAGTAAGTGGTTACCCTCAGAATAACAACTAAGGCATTTTCAGAAATTAGCACAGGTTAACCTAACCATGGGAGCCCTGGTGGTGCAGTGGTTAAGCACTTGACTGTTAAACCAAAACATCAGTAGTTCGAACCCACCAGCCGCTGTGCAGGAGAAAGATGTGGTGGTAGTCTGCTTCCGTAAAGATTTAAAGTCTTGGAAACCCTACACGGCAGTTCTACTCTGCCCTATAGGGTTGCTATGGGTCGGAATTGACTCAATAGCAATGTATTTAACCTAACCATGGATATCAGCAACTCATGGGGAAAAGGGCCAAGGGAAAGATCTCCAGCTCTTCTAGAGTTCTGCTGCGTCTCCAGCTCGCAACTGGGTTTTAGAATATTGCTTTGGGAAATTTTAGCTTGGAGGCCCTGAATTTAAATTTACCCTGCTGGGTAAATCATACGTACATGGGAAAAAAGGGTCAGAAATACTCAGAAGGCTGAGAGAAATCTGGTTACTCCCTCAAATATGAGCTTGTTAAATGAAATAAATTGCCCATCTCTGAATTCAAATAGATTGACATGACCAATTCAAAACAAATGCATGAAGAAACCAAGAGAAATGATAAATCCCTGGCAGACGGATCCAACACACAGAAGAACTCAAGTTCTCTAGAGTGGCCATATGTTCCTCTTCTGAGATCATGGTAGCCAGAATGATTTTCTTCTTTCACAGAGATCACCAGGAAGTGTGACAATAAACAACATTCTCATGCACTCTCGTTGGGAACATAAATTAGTGCAACTATTCTGGAATGCACATTTGTAACAGGAGTCAAAATCTAACAGGTACCACCTCTTGATTCAGCCACATGACTCTTGGGTATTTAAAGCAACAAATGAAAACTCAATGATAAAAGTGCAGGTATGTTCATTATGACATTATTTATAACAAATACTGCACATGACTGAAACAGTCACCATTAGATGAATGGCTAAATAAATGGTGTCACATGGCATCAATGCAATACTATGCAACACATAAAATGAATCAGGCACTGATCTAGCAGAGCTTCTCTTCTGCAAAGAGCCACATGGTCTCTGCTGGAGTTTAAGCTCATGAGGCTTCACAATAACACAGCCAAGTACTGCTAGACAGTCAAGGAGGGGCAGTGTTCAACAGTGGTACCACATTGCAGTCAGGCTAAGAGGCAGGGATAGCAGCAGGAGACAGGAGGATACTAAGGCTCTTCCCTGCTTGAGAGCAGATCTCAGTGAAATTCCGTTCCAGACTGTGTAAATTTAGCAGGAGTGAGGAAGAGAGCAGGGCATGGGAGAGGATGCCGCCGGGAGTGGGGGATACTGAAATTTCCGTCAATCTGGCAGGCGAGTATTTCAGTTGGTTTTAATTTATTTTGGAGAAATATAATATGTGACCACTTGTTTCCTTCAGCTTGAATGTTGTGAAACAATCGTGCTGGTCACACTGCACAGAAGTCTAATAGTATCTTCACTAAATGATTGACGGTGGTTATGTGTGACCTGTTTCAGGGAATTTTGGCTCTTTTCTGCATGCCTTTCCATATCTGACTTTTCTGCAATTTGCATATACAACTTTATGAAAAGAATGAACACTAAAAGGGAAAAAACTTAACTAAATTCTAACTTTCCTTGAAGATCAGAAACATCTTCCAATGTATTTGTGACCAAAAAGAACCGGAGCTTAAAGTACAATTTAGTCCAACTCCTTTACATATGCAGAAACAAAGCCTGACAGTTTGTTAAGTGATCTTCCCAGTATCATTTTATCCATCCAGCTTAATCCTTTATCTCATTTTCTTCTATATCAGTTATTTTTTTTTACTCATCAACTTTGGCTGATGTAATTTTGTCTCCATTTTCTTACTTTATCTAAAGTCTGGGATTTAAACCACCCTAATATAAACATATTCAAACGTGAAAAAAAATAAAAACAAATTCCCAAGGACTTTCTTCTGGGAAGACATTCACTAAGACATTCCAAATATCTATTTCTCTCTCTCTCACACACACACACACACACTCCTGGGAGAATTCTTACTTATTAAGAAAGAAGGTCAGTCTCAGCAAATAGCCTTAAAAGAATGAGAACCTCTCTTTTTATTATTTTCCTAGAACTATAAACCATAATGTTCTTTAACAACCATGTTACTTTCTCTACATAGATTGTCCCACATTATCTCATAAATATTGTAAAATATCCTAACTTAAGGGTCAACAACCATACATAAGGCCTTTGTTTCGCTATTCAACACAAAAGAGTAAAGGTGTATTTTGCTTTTAGTTAGTTGAATCAACAAAATCAAAAAGATGAAATGGAATGGGATTGAAGGGGACACAGATTCACCATGTCAGTGTCATGAGTCTTGACTTCATTTCATTCCTGCAGCCTCATTCTGTACAGACCTAATAGTTGAAGACCACAGACCCTGCAAATAATGAGGTACACACCTCCACTACTGCTCATTTACACAGAACGGCCCATCTTCAAGATACAAGCACAAACCAGGAGACAGGAATATATGCTGATATCCTTAGAAAACAATTACAGTTGTGTGGATCAAATATGGAGGCTAACTTAAAGTTCAAAAGTGGCACCAGCTGCATTTCACTTTCCTGGGACCAGTGATACAGAGAAGCCCATATATTTACACAATCCAGAATTTAGAGTAGGTCTGGAAAGCCATCTACCTCCAAAGCTGATGTTAAGAGCAATAATCATTGTCAATACGGCTCAGATCATTTTATGAATCAGAAAATCAGAGTCATAAGTTACCATTATTTAGACAAGACAACCCAAGCCTCTAAGGGTGTTAAGGTGTTGATCAAAGTCACAGTGAGTAGCTGTATATAAATCTGAATCCAGAACTTCAAATCTTCCTATCCAGGGTTCTTTCTATTAAGCGTACAATATTCATCTGTAAGTTCTTCCAGAGGTAGCAGGATCCTCTAGGGAAGTGGTTGGTCAAACGTGTTAAGGTTGACAACAGAAGCCTAGAGGACAAGCTATGGGACAAGACTGGGGTGAATAAGAACAAGCACACGGAAAGATGGAATGCAGAGAGTGAATAGGCCTTCTAAACCCTAATAGCCTTTTTACAGATCCTAGAGAGTTAATATCTAACTGGTTTTACTTCTTACTCTCAAGCAAGATCATGATAATTAAGCAAATGAGAAAACAAGAAGAATGTGGGAGAAGCAACCCAGGCCAAGAAATCTAGAAGTTTCTGCATCTGTAAAACTATGGGGTAGTTTAAAAGCTCCCTTGGTCCACTGCAAGCCCAGCAGCCTAGAAAGCTGTTTGGCAGGCAATGATAGGGTTTCCGTGATGAAGTCACGAACAAAAACTATGCACTAGAGGCTTTCTAATGAAATTACTAACAGAGGAATTCTTTATGCCAGATTACTACAAATGTTGCTCTGAATTCCTAACATTATATTATGAATACAAGAGCTGAGACTGGTCACCATTCTGACTCGACCTTATACAGAAATTCATTTAAAAGTGAGCCCAAGCTGAAAGGGTGAGGCCAGTGAACACGGAAGAGACTGTACTACAGCTGTCAGCAATGTACCTGTCCAAGCCTGAACGCCCAGTGTCCAGGTCCCAGTGGCCTCTCTGGAACCTGAGTGAGGTAGCTGACCCCTGCAAAGTAAGCCTGCAAAGGCATCATGTTCCTGACACTGGACTTGATCTATCCCTCCAGCAGTACATCCCTTTCTGTATACGTTTTTTTAAAAACCAACTGCTGCGTTTGCGAGAAGCACCAAGGCATCTGTGTGCTCAGTCTCTCAAAATCCCCCTACAACAGGCACAATTCCAAGAAAATGAAGGAAGGTAAGAGGGTCCTGGAGATACTGAGCAAAGATACGTAGAGGTCAATTTCAGTTTTCACATGCACACAAAAGATGTGGGGTGAGAAGGACCAACCAAAGGAGGGGAAGATCCACAACCCTGAGAGTAAAATGATCATTTTTCTGCTGTAATACATGCAAGCATACTTTCTCTGTAGTTTTACTTACAAAACTGTTTTCCTCACGATTAGTTAGCTTTAGGGCAAAAGTATAAATCTGAAACCGTCATCGCAAAATACGAATGCAATAGCAATTTGTATTTACAATACCGTGCTCTGAGTTATAGAGCCAGCTTTAAAAGAGAACCTGTTAATTGCGGTATTCCGGGGCTCCCTTAGGCCTCTAGCTGCCCCTAATAAGAACAACAAGGCTTCAGAACTGGAGGGGACTTGGGGATTACAGACGGCCTCCACTGAAGGAATCAGAAAGGAGAGGTTTGGGGAAGTCATGTGCTTTGTATCAGACTGCAGAACAACTCAGTCAACAACACAGCCGGAACTAGAACACAGGCCCACCTACTCCTGGTCTAGTGTTTTCTTCACAATATGTCAAGATGCCTTTTAGAAACGCAGCATCAGTACAAAAGACCTCTATTACTTACTGTCTTAGTCATCTAGAGCTGCTGTAACAGAAATACCACAAGTGGATGGCTTTAACAAAGAGAAATTTATTTCCTCACAGTAAAGTAGCCTAAAAGTCCAAATTCAGGAAGTCAGCTCCAGGGTAAGATATTCTCTCTCTGTCGGCCTTCACATCAGCGTTCCCCTGGACTAGGAGTTTCTCCACGCAGGAACCCCAGGTCCAAAGGACATGCTCTGCTGCCCGGCACTGCTGTCTTGGTGGTATGAGGTCCCCACCTCTCTGCTTACTTCCCTTTTCTTTTATTTCTTGTAAGATAAAAGGTGGTGCGGGCTACACCCCAGGGAAACTCCATTTACACTAGATCAGGGATGTGACTTTAGTAAGGATGTTACAATCACACCCTAATCCTCCTTAATGTAAAATTACAATCACAAAATGGAGGATAACCACACAATACTGGAAATCATGGCCAGCCAAATTGATACACACATCTTTTGGCAGACATAATTCAATCCATAGTACTTACTAAGGTCAGGTGTAAGAAATGATCCTTATAGTACCTATCAATTCTCTCCGATAAAACATCATTCTCCAATTTCAGAGCAGTGGAGTTCCCCACCACCACCGGCCCCCCATTTCCACTTAAAAAAAAAAATCAGAATACATGTTTCTTTGCTTATTCCTGCCAAGAAGAAATCCATTCCTATTTCTCTACATAATGGCCATCCAGCTGCAAAGGGACTGTGATTATGTCACTGCCATTTGACCCACTACCACTGCTAGAGAGCATCAATACAGAAAGGGCTTTTTTTATAGAGAAGGTCATAAGGCTCCAGGTGTGCATGCAGGGCATTCGGAAACATTATGGTTACAGAAAGTTTTTCATCTGCAGGAGTACACTGAGACCCAAGCAATCGCGTATGTTTCACTGAGGTTATGTGACACCAAAAACCTTACTGACACAGAAAATAATCCAATTCTTCCTTCTGTGTGCAGAGTTGAGGAAGGAGGTACAGTTTCTAACCTTACAGAAATGCATCTCCAATATCTGCTGACACCTCAGGCATCTAATCTACTGCATATCAAGCAGAGAAAAGCTCCCGGCATCCCTGAACTCCTCCCCGTCCTTCAGCATGCACCTGTCCTCCTAAGAAGGCAGAATGATTGCATTTCCTTCTGAGAAAATGAAAAAAAGTATGGAAAGATGTTGAGCTAAGAGATACTACTGCACACTCCAGAATTTTTACCATTGAACAAAGCCATAAAGAACAGCCCGGGGACAGAATGAGATGACATTTCTAATTAACTCTCTGTTTTCTAGTTATTTTCTTCCTCTACATTCCCTCCAGTCATTTCTATAGTGCCTCTTTCCCCTATAACAGTCTCTATTTTTCTAATATTTCCTGATCATTTATACATACAGTCCTTTGAAGTTTTACTGGATTTCCTCAAAATTATGTATTGTAACTGCTGTGCAATATATGATGAAAGTGTTTGCTGTCCCTCCCCACCCACCCAACTCCATTCCTTACCAAAATAAATAAGAGACTAGTCTAGTCTGTGGAGCCCTGGTGGCACAGTGGTTAAGAGTTTGGCTGCTAACCAAGAGGTCAGCGGTATGAATCCACCAGCTGCTCCTTGGAAACCCTATTGGGCAGTTCTACTCTGTCCTATAGGGTTGCTAGGAGTTGGAATCAACTTGACGGCAATCAGTTTGGCTTTTTTTTTGGTTTGTGAATAAAAGGTTGGTCTTTAACCTAATTTTTTTAATACCCCCAAAGCAACACCTTAGGGAAATCACTATCCCCATTTTACTGGCGCACAGGAATCTAGAAAGAATAAGCGTTCCTCCCACTTTATCTAGCTAGAGGTGGATATTTTCATTTCCACCTGTCACACTTTACAAAACTCACACCCCCAATATTTGCCTTCTTCTTTCCTGGCTTCACTCTGCAATTGCGGTTGACAGGAAGAAAAATGACATTTTGTAAATTGAATTCTGGAGGTTAAATGCTAGCCGATACTGTCAGCTGCTAAAGGCCTATCATGCCTAGTATAGAGCAAACCCAGTGGTTATGGTATAAAAAAGTAATAGTTGTATTTAGGATAGAATATTTGGGAAATCTCCTAGAAAAAAAGAGCCACCATTTTCTTGTTAACACTAAAAAAAGAAGAAATTAATACCACACTGCTGATATACTCCAAACTCTGCTTCTGTTTTCAATTTGCTTACCTTGATTTTTCCTTTTTAATTAATATGAAAGTTTCAAGCTAGCAGAAAGAGAGGACCATCACCAATGAAAATCTTGAGAAATATTAGTAGGTATGGAAGAAAGTAGAAAAATAAAAGCTAGCATATCTGTCATGTAATTTCAAAACATCATTAATAAGCTTCATAAATTTCCACTACAAGTTCAATAACCAAGAGATTCTATCAACAGGTTATATTATTATTATATACCAAATATGTTTTGGTATATAAGTCTTCTCTAACTGCAAGTCTCATCAATTTTTTAGTCTAATAAAGGGGTGGGGGGAGCAAATTAAGGAGGAGGTAATTCAGTTTATTTGTAGATTTAAAAAATCAGGTCATATTTCATATATTAAACAAAGTATTTTTGGTCTCATATGTAGGATTCATGAGTTTATAACAGTTTAAAATGTTATAAACTCTGACCAAACATAGGGGCTCATTTGTAGACTCCCCTAAAAATAAAAGTTAGCCAAAAATGTACTATGTACTCACATTTCTCTAAGCAATAAATTCATAACCACTTTTCTATTAGAGGCCCAACAAATAAAAAAATCCAATAAAACACATCTATAATATTTTTATTGGTAATAATAGTGATGTTTTTTGATTAAGTAAAATATAGTGGATTTAGGGTTATGAAGTTACTGAAAGAGGTGTTTAGGCATCAGAGGGGCTGGTCAAGAACTGTGACAAAAAACTATAAAGGAACTACTGGAACAGGGACTGAAGAAACCAAAAAAATACCGACATGATTCCACTGACAAAGAACTTAAGAGTTCATAGCTCTATTCAATCAAATATGAACAGCAGAACAATTAATAACTCCAGCACAAAACTGCTAGAGAAGAAAGGAGAACAGTACGAGTCTTAGGCCACATTACAAAGAATTATAAGGCATACCCCTGAGACAGCTTCTTCTCAAAATCTCCTTTTCTGGTATGAAAGTTCAGGTCAGGCTCCGTGTTTTGTTCTTTGCATATGCTCAGCATCCAGAAGTCTATTACCAGGCCTTTCTTCTGAGCCACTTCTGGGTGGATTTGAACCACTAGCCTGTGGGTCAGTAACCAAGTGCTTAGCCATTCGTGTCACCCAGGGACTCCTAAGGTTATTCACAAACCTTAGAAAATAAAATTCAAAAGCTAATATTTAAGGTCCCTGGAAAGAAACGCTGGGAGAATGGGGACAGAAAATGCATATCCTGACTCGCCTACAATTTTGTCTTAAAGAAGATAAACTATAAATACATGTCTTTATGCTTCAGACATATTTCACTGTAGGTTGCCAGAGGAAAGTAATTTAGTCATTAACTAAATGAGAATAGAAGAAATAAGAGATGTAGCAAAAGGAAATGGAGTTTTGTTTTTGTTTTTTTTTTTTTGATAAAGATGTGAGGAGAGGAGAAATTGTTTTCTTTTAAAGACCAAATTTGCCACCTCTGTACTTTATATAAATAATCTGGCCCATGGGGAATTAAGAACTGAGACTGTAAATTGGGAGTAAGTAATTATTCCAACAAAGAAATCATCTAGGAAAGGAATTCACTAAATGGAATTCAGGGCCCTATCACAAGGACAATTCACTACTTTAAAAAATGAGATTTGTTAAACTGAAGCTGCTTTTCACAATCACAAAAAATACTTTTAACCAAACTTGACACCAAACAGTCATAAAAATACTCTTGTAAAACAGGAACTACATTCATTACAGAGTTCAAAGAATTACTTAAAGAACTGCTCTCTAAAACTCCTGGGTCATAAGATACGAAAAACACAGTGTTTAAGGTTACTGACACTCTGGAAGGAAGCTCCTTAGGGAAGTTACAAAGTGGGAGAGATAAGTGCATCTCGGTGACTTGGCCACTCTTCCCCAAGATATCTAAAAAAGAACTCGTTACTCCTTAGCAGAGTAAAGTGAAAACAAAAAATACAAAGGTTTGATGGCAGAAAATCATGTGTGTGGTACCTGCTGGGACAGATTCATTATTAACTTTAACCCCATCCAATCCATGTAATGTGTATAAAGCGGGAACATAAAAGCCAAAGACAAGATTCTCCAGTGAATGTTAACATGAGGGTGGGCAAAAGGAGAAAACAATGAACAGATTCCAGTGATTCTACAACGGGCACAGCTGGATCTTCTCGGGGGTGGAAAAAAAAAGTCTTCACAAAGAATATCAACATGGGTTGTTTCAGGATAGAAGATTTTGCTCCTCCTTGCAGAAATTCCTAAGTACACAGGAACAACGGAAGGTGCATGGTGAAGGAGGGTGACCTCTATGAATGGTGCCATTTGGGGACTGGCCTGTGGTCTCCTCTGAGCAGCCCCAGTGCTGCAGCAGAAGGGAACCAAGACTGAGGAGTTACGGCAGATTCGGCATGCTGGTTCGGGATGCCAGTGGGAGAACCAATAAAAAAGGGTAAGCAGAAGTATGGAAAAGAGAAAAAGAATGTATTAAAAAAAACACAGAAGGAAACCAGAGAAAGATAAGAAAGCAAGATGGAGAAGCACCTGTTATGTCTGAGACCTGCTTAGCCACCACCTTATTTAATCAATTAAAATGCTATCATCATTTTCATGTTACAAGGACAAAATCAAGTTGTGAAAACTGTATCGAGGCTATGTGAGAAAATTTACTTTCAGAGATGCATGATTATGCATTAAGGAAGAAAATGTAATAATATCTGTGATTTACTTTTAAATTTTTTGGGAAAAAACAATTTTCCTCATTCCAGATGCTTAAACATCTTTGTAAGAAAGTTGGGAGGGGGAGGAAAAAAAAGAAGAAAAAAGGAGAAACACCAGGGACTACTCTCTCATTCCACAGCCCTCTTTGGTATATACATATCTTCTAAGCACTCTGGAAAAGGTCATCCATGAAGCAAATTCTACATGCAAGTAAAAGCTTTAGGATTTTTACAGGGTTTTACTGGTCATCCAATTTCCAATATGCAAGTAAAAGCTTTAGATTTTTACTAAGGCTTTAAAACAAAACAAAACAAAAAACCAAACCCACTGCCGTTAACTCAATTCTGACTCATAGTGACCCTATAGGACAGGGTAGAACTGTCCCATAGGGTTTCCAAGACTGTAAATCTTTACAGAAGCTGACTGTCCCATCTTTCTCCTGAGACCAGAGTTTTACTGGTAACGAATAACAGAACCACACAAAGCATGTCCACATCCTTAAAGGATCTTTATCTGTATTTCAGGTTCCCCTCTTGTATCAAAAAATTTTTTGAAATTCTAGAGGAAAAAAAGTCCTCCATACAACTTAAATAATTCTGTAATTAATGCATTGTTTTCAGATAGATACTGATATTATCCAGATGCTTCCAATATTCACATGCAGGGTATTTCCTTAGGTTTAAAGGCAGTCCACAAATTATGACTCAACTAAATTTGCAAAGCAAGGTACTAGAAATTTAGAATTCATTCTCCCACTGAAGCAAGGTCATGAATGGTTGTTGAAAGCTCAGCTTCTCAGAACTCACAATGTAACTGAACATGTAATGTTACTTTAGTTATAGGTTCACAACACTATTTCTATTTCAAGAAAGTTGTTCAGCATAGCAGGTAGGTGGCTACTGTATTATTTTCATTCTTATCTGTATACTTGAAATATTTCTTAATTTATAAAAGATAATTCACTCCAGAAGTATTGATTGAAAAGCTAGCACATTAAAAAATCTGATATGTGCTATGGTAAATATAAATGTTTATTATACTGTCTTATATTTAAAAAAAAAAATGCTGTCGAGTCAATTCCAACTCATAGTGACCCTATAGGACAGAGTAGAACTGCCCTATAGGGTTTCCAAGACTGTAATCTCTACCAGAACAGCCAGCCACATCTTTCTCCTGTGGAGCAGCTGGTCAGTTCAAACTGGCCACTTTTTGGTTAGCAGCCAAGCGCTTAACCACAGCATCACCAGGGCTCCTTATTATTTGCTATACTGTTTGTTATAATGTTATTATAACAATAACAACAACAAAAAGTTGTCATCAAGCCAATTCTGCCTACTGGTGACCCTGTGTTCCATGGGGTTTTTAACAGCTCATTTTTCAGAAGCAGATCACCAGGCCTTTCTTCAGAGGTGACTCTGCGTAGACTCAAACCTCCAACCTTCTAGTTAGCAGCTGAGCGTTTGCGCCGCCCAGGGACTCTAATGTTATTATAGTTTTCTGGAATTCAAGAAGAAGATGGCCTACTAAAGAAGGAATATGACTTACAAAGAAAGTTAAGACATACAAAATTTAAAGCATGTGAGATGACTGCCAGAGAAATTAAATGCAAACAATGTGGGGAAAGAACTCAAAAGCCAGAGATGCCAGTCCAGTTCTAACAGTAACACCACGCTGGATGGCAAAACAATCACACTCTTCCATCCCTGGATGCAGCCTTCTTCCAATGTGACTTTGCTGCTTCTCTCATCAAAAGGTGGAGTCTATTTCTCCATTGCCTTGAATTTGAACTGCCCTGCGACTTGCAGAGTGTGACAGAGGTGCCACTGAATGACAGAGGCCCTTCCACTTCTGCTCTCACTCTCTTGCTGCCCTGACCCTGCCATGAGAAGAAGCCTGGCCAGCTCCCTGAAAGAGAGAGAGAGAGAGGTAGAGCTGACACCAGCACCAGACAGGTGAGTGAGGTCATTCTAGACCACCCAGCCTCCGTGTGATTAAAGACACCAGTGACCTCAGATGAAACCAAAAGAAGAAACACCCAGTTGAGCCCAGCCCAATCACAAATCCATCACTGCAATGGAGGCGGGGGTGGGGGTGGGGGTGGGGTGCGGCTCTCAGGCAAAGGGCAAGAATCCAAGGCTCTGCTGTAGCTCATTCACTTCCTGACCAGGAATGGGTCAGGAGCCTTACATTCACTAAACCGAAGTCTGAAAAACAAAATGCTTATGTAAGTGTAACTACTTTTTAAGGTCCACATACATGCTAGGGTCTGTATCTGGGCCCCTTTTCTGGGAATATAAGCAATCTATTCACTAACTGACCATAATGAACTCAGGTCAAGGAGCTTAGAATTCAGCTGACTATACAGTAATGGCTGTTTTAGTCTCTGTTCAGTTAATTATTTACACCTTGGCCATCTTAATATGAAGCAAGTGGTGCACGCATGTGATATTATGTTTTCAGTTGCCTGGAAAACAAGACTTTTCAAATTTTCCTACTCTGCTACCAATTTTAACTATTGCCAAACCAAAAACTTTAGTATCGGTACGTACCACCTTATAAGCAAAATGAGCACATTCAACGTGCACATTTTCAGAATCTTTAAATAACTATTCACATGCCAAAGCAGATTTAGGTCAAAATAAAACATCAGGTTGCTCAGGTCAGTTTCCAGTTGGGTCTCCTGTGACGTCCTCGGCTCTGAAATTAGTCAGTGGGTACAGTGGGCCAATTCCACACTGACTTTTAAATGGAAGTCATTTACCAGAGTGGTTTCATTTCAGTCAAGCTACGGATAAAATCTTTGATGAGGTAACACAGTTGTTACAAGGCAAGATAAATACCCAAAGAAATACTGTTTCAACCAAAGGCCTGTTAACTCAAGGCAACCAAGATGCCATTATCTGTTATAAAGGCCATTATCAAGTTTGTGAAATCAAATTTCAGCTTTAACTCTCAGCTCCACTACAGTAAAAGTCTATTACGTGCAGAACAGAGGCAGAGAAGTGCCAAGGACCTGAAGTCAAGAGCTTTTGTTTTGGAAATGTAGGATCTTGGAAAATATATTGAAAATATATCTTAAATAAAATCCCTCAATATATAAAATAAAGGCTCTGGAACTCAAGAAATCTGATGAGCAAATGAATGATTCAATGAATGGATGACTTAAGGCTAGACTTTCCTACCTTTTTCAGTATCAGGATTTGAAGTTCTGTTAGATATCAGTATTGTTTATCTGCTCTCTTCAGCAGTTCAAGCATCTTGACATCTGTCCTCTATCAAATATTTCATATCAAACAAAAGATCTAGCAAACTTCCCTAAGATACTCCAGAAACTATGCCATTAGTATAGACCAATGTCTCTCAAAATGTGATCCCCTGACCAGCAAACTCAACATGACTTGGGGTCTTGGAAACGCAAATTATCAGGCCCCAGCCCAGACCTGCTTAATTAGAATCTCTGAGGATGGGGTCCAGCATTCCGTGTTTCAACAAGCCCTCCAGAAAACTCTAATGCACAGTGGAGTTTCAGAATCACTGATGTATCTCAGAGACCCACTATTTCAGGGAGATGAGAGAAACAAGAAGATGGATAAAACTAGTCCTACAATTTTAGTTTCTTAAAGCATCATTTAAACATTCAGAAATGGTACAAATAAATACAACACACTAAAATAACAATTTACCAAGGTACACTGGACCAAGGACATCAAATTTGAAGCTGAGAAAACAAAGGAAATGCTACTTGATGGCCCATTTGCAATTCAATAAGCAGGGTAAATTAGGGGGGAAAAAGAAAACCAACCATTGATATAATACAATTGTTTCTCCCCATTCCAGCTAGAAAAAATGCTGCAAAAGAAGTTACCACAGGTATTAGTCCCACCAGATATTAAAACATACTGTCAATGTACTGCTGCAACCGTTTTTCAATTTTCTTCAGCATAATTTTACTTACATATGATATTAATGGTATTGTTCGATAATACTCTGTTGTAATCCATGGGGTTTTCATTGGCTAATTTTTGGGAGTTAGATGGCTAGGCCTTCTTCCTAGTCAATCTTAGCTTGGAAGCGCTGCTGAAATTTGTCCACCATGGGTGACTCTGCTGGTATTTTAAATACTAGTAGCATAGCTTCCAGCATCATAGCAACCTATCACACTACAACAGACTGATAGGTGGTGGGCAATTACTATACAATCTAGCAATTGAACTCAGCCATTTATTTCAGAAAAATAAAAACATACGTTTGCCCAAAAACCCATACGTGAATGTTCACAGCAACTTTATTTGTAAACACAAAAACTGGAAACAACCCTGGTGTCCTTCAACCGGTTAAAGGTTCAACAAACTGTATTCTATCCATACCACGGAATACTACTCAGCAATAAAAAGGGAAAAACTACTGATATACACAATGACTTGGGTGAATTTCCAGGAAATTATGCTGAGTGAAAAATAAGTCAATCCCAAAATGTTACATACTGTATAATTTCACTTTTATAACATTCTTGAAATGACAAAATTATAGAAACGGAGAAGAGTTTAGTGGTTACCAGAGACTAGAGGCGGGGGAGGGGAAAAAGGTGGATGGGGTTAGAAAAGAGCAACATAAGTGACCTTTGTGGTGATGGAACTGTTTTGTATTCTGACTGTGGTGGTAGATACACAAACTTACACATGTGATAAAATTGCATTGGACTAAACACACACATACACGCACGCACATACACACACACACAAATGAGTACAAGTAAAACTGGAGAAATCCAAATAGGATCTGTGGATTGTATCAATGTCAACATCCTGACTGTCATACTGTGCTAGAGTTTTGCAAGATGTTACCATTAGCGGAAACTGGATAACTGTACAGGAAATCTCTCTATATTGCTTCTTACAACAGCATGTGAACTTATAATTACCCCAAAGGAAAAAGTTTAATTTAAAAAATACGGTTTTGGTGCACAAATAGAGCAGTGGAACAGACTAGAAAGTCCAGAAATAGACCCACATACACATGGAAATTTAGTATATGATAAAGGTGGCATCTTAAATCACTGGGCAAAATGAGCTTTTAATGAAGGGTGCTGGGACCATTAAACAGGCATTTTGAAAAGATAAAAGATACAAGTACTAAAGGAAACATGAGTTTCTCACTGATGGTGATGAGTTACAAATGTGGAAAAGGGGGAGAGAGAGAATGACCCCTGTGGTACTGGATTGAAATTGAAGGTATCAGTATGAAGTCATGGTTTTAAAATGGATAAACTGATAAATGTCTTTATAAATATTTATATATGTACATGTGTTATATAAGGAGCCCTACGGCACAGTGGTTAAGCACTTGGCTGCTAACCAAAAGGTTGGCGGGTCTAACCTACCAGTCGCTCCACAGAAGAAAGATGTGGCAGTCCCCTTCTGCAAAGATTTACAGCCTTGGAAACCCGGTGGGGCAGTTCTACTCTGTCCTATAGGGTATTGATGAGTTGGAATTAATTCGGCAGTAACTAGTATATGTGTATATATATTAGCTAGTGTTGGCCTTCAATGAGGTCTAAAAGTTATAACACCCTTGTAGCAATGAGCACATGTAGCACAAAGATCTAAATACCATTTCCTGCTAAAAGGAACCAGGGTCCCTTGGCAAAATGGCTGATTCAGTGGCTAGAATAGAGAAAGTAGAAGATGAGCCTGGAACATCATGGTATCATGTTGTGCCCAAAAGTAAGGAAATACTTAAAGAATACTGGAGATCCGTCAAAAGCATAACAAGCCAGCTTAAGTAGCTCTCGCTGGCCAATTTGGGAACCTGAACAGCAAAACAACTACTGATATTAACAGTTCTACCGAGGAAGAATCCATGAGTCCATAAAAAGTAAAACTAAGTAAATGAATAAAGATCCTGAAATAATTACGAAGAAGAAACATCAGACAAATCTAAGTTAAAGTACACTTAACAAAATAATCTGTCTGGACTATTCAAAAATGTCAAAGTCATAAAAGAAAAGGTAAGGATAAGAAATGGTCTCAGATAAAAGGAAAGTAAAAAGACACGACAATTAAATATGATGCCTGTTAGCAGATCCTGGACTCCGTGGAGAGAGAAAACACTTTAAAAAGCCATTACCGGGACGACTGACAAATTTCAATTCAGTCTGTGGATTACATGCAAAATTTATTGATTTTATCACTAGATGAGATTATGTAAGATTATGTAGGAAAATCTCCTTGTTATTGGGAGACATGCACCGAAATATTTAAGGGTTATTTTACAACTAATTCTCAAATGGTTCAGAAAAATACAGCAATATGTATCCAAGAGGGAAAGTAACAAATGATAAAACCCATGAAGCAAATAGTTAAATCTTGGTGAATCTGGGTAAAGCATACAAATGGGAGTTTGTTATACTACGTTTGAAACTTTGAGTAAGTTAGAAATCATTTCAAAACAAAAAGTTAGTCAAAAAAGTGTCAATTTCTTTAAAACAGAACTGAAGCAATATAATCAAGCAAAGGAGATTTTCTTAAATCTTCCCCTGTATTCTCAAGGAATCTTCCCCTAAAATGTCGCTGTTCCTTCGGACAGCTGAGGAAATTAAAGGAGAAAGAAGAAGGGCTAGGAAACATTACATATGGCAGTGGCTGGAAAATATTTCCTGACTCCTTCCAAAAAGTACTTCTGAATTTTCTATAAAATTATATATTTTGGTCCTCTCGTAGGGTCAATGTTACTTTCCCTTTTCTTGGTCATATAAGTTTGTTTCTCAAAAATTTGATGTTAATGTATTATAGTATTTAATGTATTTCAGTGCAAAGTATTGTCCTTTTCAAATCTCTTGTCTGCCTAGCAACCATGTGAGTTGAAGATCACTTATAATTTTCATTTTTAAAATGCAACAAGCTAAGACAAAGAGATAGGGAGATGTGCTTGCATTCAGAGTGAATAATGCAAAGCAAGACAAGCAGTGAAAATTCCAGAAGCCTAGTCCAATTTCTATATCACAATTGCCCTGATTTGATTTTGTTTTGCATCAACATATTTCTGGATATTATATCTGGTAAGAGAAATATTAATAAAAAGCTCACTTTGCTAACATATTCATGGGAATCCATTGTTACTCAGTTGAAATTAAAAGAACAACTTAAACGTCTTAATCAGAAATTTAAGTTTAATAACACTACCAACAGCTGTTCTTTTAGCTGGCAGCAACTTCATTTATCATATTTAATGAAAGTTTTCAGTATGAATACAGTAAAGCTAAAACTAAAGATCATTTCCAAAGGGCAAATATTTAAAAAAATATTTTTTTTTCCCCTTTATTTCAGTATTTTTCTCCCTTAGCTTCTTTCATTTAAAATTGCCACCAGTGGTGATAAAACCAAAAGATGATGATTTGAAAAGTGTATCTCTCTGTGCGTTAAAAACGAAATCACGGTACTACATTAAAACGGCAAGTCTTTATCACTCCAACAGATAACCTGCAGCTTCTTAAAAGAGGTGTATTGTTGCTTTTGATCTTGCACTGTCGATCATTTCATTGTCTAACTCTAGTTTAGCCAGTGGCAGCAATTTCACTTTAATTACAGATCCACCAAGTCTACAGGGCTGTGACGTGGATTAATTCACCTCACAGTAGACTTATACCAGCCTTGGCATCTTTGTGATAGATAATTCCCCAGAACCATTAATAAGAATATAATTAACGAGCAGCTATGAAATCTCAGACTACAGTCACAGAACCATAAATCCATATTTCAGAACCCTGAGTAACCATGTTTTTTTATACCAAAATTAATTCCTTGTTTTTTGATTCACAAACTTTGTAAAAACTTAGATTGGTCCTTCATTCCTTCATAAAGTCTATCAGTGTATATATATTAACTATAAGTGTAACAGAAATAGAATGCATAATATCCAAACCAGTGAAGGAAAAATAATTTTTAAAAGGTCCATATAATAGAGGTTTTAAAAAAAAAAAGCATGGTAAATAGAAAAAAAGAAAAACTGTGGCAAAAATAAATGCCAATATAACACTCATCACAGTCAATGTAAGCATTAAACTCTACTAAACCAATCTGTAATAAACTCACCAGCTAAAAGACCAATTGTCAGATTGGGCTTCTAAACATTCCAGCAATACAAGTTGTCATTGTTGTGAGCCACTAAGCAGATTTCAACTCATAGCGACCCTATAATACAGAGTAAGTAGAACTGTCCCAGAGCGTTTCCTAGGCTGTAAAACTTTACAGGAGTGGATTGCCAGGTCTTTTTTCCCCACAGAATGGCTGGTGGAAAACTGTCCACCTTCCAGTTAGCAAGGAGTGCTGAATCACTGCACCACCAGGGAAGGTTAAAACAGAGGGATGGAAACATATTTAAGAAAAGCTAGTAAAACTATATTAATATCAAGGGGAAATATACTTTATTCCTCACAAGCCTTCTCATTCTAAAGTGTCTCTGCATTAGTTTGTCATCCTGTGGTGGCTTGCAAGTTGCTATGATGCTGGAAAGCCGTGCACTGGTATTTCAAATACCAGCAGGGTCACTGATGGTAAACAGGTTTCCGTGGAGCTTCCAGATTAAGACAGACTAAGAGGAAAGACCTGGCAATCTACTTCTGAAAATTAGCCAATGAAAACCTTATGAATCACAACAGAATATTGTCTGATATAGTGCTGGACATCATCAGGAAAGACCGATACCTAGAAAAGGACATTATGATAAAGTGGAGGGCCAATGAAAACAAGAGAAACCTTTAGTGAGATGGGTTGACACAATGGCCACAGCAGACTCTAGTATACCAGTGATCATGAAGATGGCACAGGAGTGGGCAAGGTTTCCTTCTGTTGTACATGGGGGCAGCCATGAGTCGGAGCCGACTGGACTACAACAACAACAACAAGGTTATAATCAAATGCATCAGAATTTATGACAACTCTAAACCTGTACGAGGCTACTAACACAGCCCCAAAACAAAACGTGAAAACTGACAATTACAAAGTATGCAATTTTAGTGGAAGATTTTAGAAAATTTTTAGAATAAATAGATAATCAAGCAGACAAAAGACAAGGAGAAATTTTTAAAAAACCAAATTTGATCTAATAGACACATATCGAACGCTGAACCCAATCGTTTCAAGTACATATGGAACATTAGCTACTAGCAACCTGCTATACTCTACATCACAAAGCAAATCTGAAATACTGGAGAATCCATACCAGACAGAGAGTTTTCTTGACAATAATGCAATAGGGGAAGAACTTCATACACAAATCAGTACAAGAAGATAACAAATATGAAACCGAAAAATGACATTCTAAAATGAGAACAGATGTTCTGGGGTCCCTTCCAGCTCTAACATCTTCAATCTATGGTTCTATGAAGATCCTGATTGTAACTGACCCCCACTCAGGCTGATAATGTGAGTAGGAAAGGGATTTTGTGCATTCTTGTCTGGCGGTCTTTTTTCTCAATGAGTCTCTTCATTGCCCGTATTTTTGAGAAATACCTCTGATTAACTAATCTTGGAACAGCATCTGCCCTGCTAGGGTTATTACTTAGTTCTGCTCTTTCGGAGAGGGCCACGTTTATGTATTTCTTTTCAAACCAAGAAGTGCCTGCCTGTTTTAGTTTCTCCTAATCCTAGGGAAAAAAGGGCCCAAAAACATTGATAACTTTCTCCAGAAAATGAGGGGTAGAGTAATAAAATATTTTCTGAATTGCAAGTATGACTGCTTTGTTAAGGCACAAAACCTGAGGCTATTTTTTGTCATTTAACATGAAACCCTTATTTTAAATTACAATATATCCTTCTCCAAGCGGTTTATTAAAAAAAGATTTGGTCAAAAAATAGAAAGCACATAATCTCACATGTGCTTCTGTGAAACGTGAAAACATGTCATTCTACGTACGGTTTAGTTTAGAATAGTTTGAACATTCCAGTCCACCCAAAGCACGTCAGACGAAAGGCCTGGAGATCTACTTTAGAAAATCAGCCGTTGAAAGTCCTATGGAGCACAATTCTACTCTGACAAATATGGGGCACCATGAGTCAGAGTAGATTCCACAGCAACTGGTTTTACTGGTTTAACAACCCAAAAGAAGGCCAAATACTTGAGTCTGTATCTGAAGGAAAGGGTCACAGACTAAAAACTAGAAGCCTAACCTATCCAACTCATCTTAAAGAAGGAATTAGGAGATTCTGGCATTGAAGCTGGTGCCAGTAACTCTGAGGGGGACAGAGGCATAACAGTATTTCTGCAAACCCTAAAGGGCTAAGGATGACAGGCTCTGTTACTGAATTCATAGAAAGCCACTGGATGGCAGCACTTTCTCTTGTATTGAGTCAAATATTCTCTCCTTAAAGCTTCCTCAGGAGTCCTGGTGGTAGAGTGGTTAAAGTGCTCTGCTGCTAATCAAAAGGTTGGCAGTTCAAACCCACCAGCTGCTCCATGGGAGAAAGATGTGGCAGTCTGCTTCTGTAAAGATTTACAGCCTTGGAAACCCTATGGAGCAGTTCTACTCTGTCCTATAGGTCGATATGAGTCAGAATCTACTTGATGGCAGTGGATTTGGGTTTGGGGAGAATTTCCTCACATTTGTTCTATCTTCTGATACCATAAAGAGGGAGAACCAGCCTTTTTTCCTAGCAGCCCTGCAAATATCTGAACGCCTAATATCATGCCAGCATTAAGTCTTCTCATCTGTATACCATGTTGACTCCTCTGGGTTACACCATGCCAGACACATCGTATAAACCACCTCATCATGGAACCCCAACACCCCACCTCCAGGAATTGAGAGAACCACCAGACAGAAGATTAACAAAGATACGGAAAAACTGAACAACATCATCAACCAACAGGATCTAACTGACATTTTATAGAATATTCCACCCAACAGCTTCTTTTCCAGTACCCTTGGAATATTCACCAAGCTATATCCTGGGTTATAAAACAAGCCTCAGCAAATTTAAAAACTGAAATCATACAGAATACAGACTCTGACCATAATGGTATCAAACTAGAAATCAATTCAACTGAAAAACAACAGGAAAATCATCTCACCGTAACCATCTGAAAAAACTTGTAAGTATTATAATACATTTTACACTTAATGAAAGTGAGACTCAGCAAAATTATGTCATTTATCCAAGGTCATAAGCATTAATTTAATGTTAAGGCCAAAATTTACACTCAGAAATATGGAACTCCAAAGTCTAAAGATCCCGCTATACCATGCTAACTCTCAACAAGCAGAGCTTCCAATCTAGTAGTCTTCAAATTGTTGATCACACTATCCTATTAGTTTTAAAAAATTAACCCTGTACCCCAAATGCATATATTTTTTGTTTTTATTCATCTATTATCATCCTAATACGTAAGTTAACATACAAAAAAATAGGTATTTTGACATGATGCTTGTCTAAATAAACAAATAGAAATCTTAATATTTTCTTTATATAACACAGTGATGGCCATGTATACCCCTTGAAGTCAAGTACTCCATCAAATACCCTAGGTTCTTTTTCACCTGCTCTTGTGATATTTCCTTCTACATATTTACCTTGTACATTTGGTTTTTCAAATCCAAATTACAGAATTGTACACTTATCCTTGTTCAATTATGGTCCACTGCCCCATTATATCAAGATAACTTTCCACACTGAGCCTGTCATCCATCATTTCCACTGTCACTCCTAGCTTCACAAAAGCTGCTACATTGATGGACCTGCTCTCAATAGCTTTATCTAAATAAACAGCACAGGACTAACAGGCATAATTCTTCAGCTTACCAGACTGGTATTAACCAACAACTTGAAACATTATTTTTCAGCCACATTCTAATTTACTTAACTGTTCTTCCAATCCATACTTCATCGTTTTACTCACAGGATATCATAGAAGACCTTCTCAAACACCCTGTGGAAACTTCACACAAGTTCACTACCGAAAGCAGTTAGAATTAGCTAGTCCAGTCACCCTAGGAAACCACTGAGGCTCAGAGGGGTTAAGTGGTTGTCTCAGGTCACACAGTCAACTGAGACAGAGCCTAGTTAACAGGCAAAATCACCAGAATTCACCCTCAGCTCTCCTCACTACATCATCACTGGACTAACAGAGAAAAGGGAAACAGCACTTACTGAGCATTTATCGCGTGAGGAGGGCAAGACTTAGTCTCACTTACTTTGGACATGTTATCAGGCGGGACGAATCCTTGGAGAAGGATATCATACTTAGTAGAGGGTCAACAAAAAAAGACGACGACCCTCAATGAGATGCAATGACACAATGGCTACAACAATGGGCTCAAACATACCTTTTTACCGTGAGGATGCTGCAGGACTAGGTAACGTTTCATTCTGTTGTATGTGGGGTTATTATGATGACTAGTCGGCACCTAACAACAGGTTCACGTCCAGTGCTCCATACTTTTAACTAAAACCTCCATTTACACTGAGAAAACAATAAATGCCTACAGGATCAGCTAGACAGCATAAGTGAGGGAACTGGAAAGGTATAAAACAGGTGGGACAGTGATATTGTGGAAAACTAGAGAACAGGTCCCACCCCAAGAGGTCCAGGCAGAGAGCTTGAGAGCAGCAGCTGCCCAGAGATGCCGCCAGGTCTTCTGATTTCTGGAATCCAGATCTTTAAAGTGAAATCTTCTGATGTTCAAAGTTTGGCAACTATTTCATATTTAACCCAGACCTGGCAAAAGAAACTACGGATGAATGGCAAGCCCACTTAATGCATGCCAGGCATTTTCTATAATCTTCTCGTTAAGTTCTTACCACAAGTAGAGTTTTAATGGATGAGGCATATGTAACTCAAAGAGATTAAATAAAGTTGTTCACATAGCTATTAAGTGGCAGAGTCATAATTCAAGCCTGTTTTCTTAACAATTCCACTATCCTGTCTCAATTAACCCTGATAACTACCCTTAGAGGCAGACAGGTATCATTACATGCAGTCACTGACTGGGGAAAAGAAATCTCAGAGAATCCTACCTCTGGAAAGATTCTAGCCTGAAGCCATTACCAAAAACTCAATTTTATAAAAATGGGCATATTCTTTTGTCTCCCAGTTTTAATAAGGGATGAAGACTCTCAAACAGTGAGTCATTAAGTAGAAATAAGATCTTTTCTGACTTCTCAACTGCCTTTTGTGTAGCTTGAAGGTCAGCATCGAGGTTCTTGGGCCTTAAAATGCCTCTAAAATTCTTGTGCCAATTTCAACTTTTATCAAACAAATAAAGACGACAGTACAGATTTTGAACCACATCTGATGACATAATCAGTGAACCCTGAGAGTAAACTTATCTCTGTGTTTCACCACCAGTTATTACCTGCATTTCCAAAGGCCATGTACATACAATATTCTGGTACAAGGACCAAGGGTTCTCTCCCTGAACCTATGTGTTATAGTCTGGAGATTAACCACTATGTTGTATTTTCATGACCTCTGCTCTCTCATTCATCTTGCCAGTCCAGAGATACAAAGGACTATGATAGTGTGAAAACACACACACACACCACTTACTCCAGGAGGTGCCATTCCAGGGACAGCTTATGCCACTGTCTCCCACACCTCCAGGGCTACTCAGGAATGGATCTGCTGGCCCCTATTCTACAGCAGCAGCATCTACTACTGAGCCAGTGAGTGGGGATGAAGAAGATCCCAGGAACACACAGCTGAGGACCAGGAGAACCAAAGTATTATGTACAGTAGACATCAGAGCCAAACAGGGAGTTTCTTCAGAATCTGGGATCCCAGTGTTAGTACTGAGAGGGAGTACTGACAGGGGCATCAGCAGTCATTCGGCTCTTCCCCCCACCTCAATATTGTCTTCCTGGGTTCCCAGTTCCACCTCCAGCCAATTCCCTAGGAAGCACTAGTAACAAAACTGCCATCACCCTTTTTTCCTTCTCTCATTAAAAGTCATTTGAGACTTCAGCCCCATTCTTGCTCAGAGGAGGATAATGTGATAACTGAATTCCTATTTAAGTATTAACAACTTAATCAGTTACTCCTTCAGAAGTATTTGTATTTTAAGCAAGGACTCCTAAAAGTGGGAAGATTTAATCTAAAGAACACATTTCTCATGGTGGATTTTCTGGTACCTCGATAGGGCAAGTGGTAGTGATCTGACGGAGTAAGTTGGAGGACTTTAGCCACCCTTCCCCATAATTTCTAACAGCCCCTCTCCCCCCACCAATAAATATACTACAGTGCTTACTATTCAAATGAAGCTTCCAGTCACCTTTGAACAAACATTCAGTTTAAGTAAAAAAACTGCTATGGGAATAATATCTCATGATATTCTTACGTGATTTAAATGAGATTACGTATTAAAATGCCTAGCACTGTGCCTGGCATATATGTTGTTTTTGTTGTTGGGTGCTGCCGAGTTGATTCTGACTCACAGCTACCCCATGTGATACAGTTTGATTGCTCCATAGGGTTTCCTAGGCTGTCATCTTTATGGGAGCAGGTAGCCACTGGTGGATTCCAACTGCCGACCTTCGGTTAGCAGCTGAGTATTTAACCATTGTGTCACCAGGGCTGCTTGTTTTGGTCTGGCATATATAGTAAACATTAATGAGCAATATTATCTGTTGCTGTTTTTTATTAATCATATTATAAATGTGTATATTTCACACATTCAATGAAATGATCCAGGGAAATTCAGATGGCATAAAGCTTTTTGTTGGACATCCCAGGGGAGAGGGGAATTAGAACATGCTACTCAGAGAAATCACACAAAGAGGAAGTACTCTAAATTGCACTAAAAGACACAAGGTATCAGAAGCAGCTACTCAGTTTGCTGTAGTTGTCTAAACAAAACAGATCTGGATTTTGGTTTTTCCTGGGAAATTTTTATACCTGGAGGAAACCGATACCAATACTATACAGATCTCACTTCTCTTATAAGCGGACATCCATTTGAGAAGGGCAATGGCAGATGCTCCAGACTCAGGTTTTTAATGAACTCTTTATTAATGACTCTCAAAGGGATGGCATTTTCATGATTTTCATTAAACCAGCTTCCTGCAGACAGAGAACAGTGTATGAAGAGCAGAAAGAAGCATTTCCAAACAATTTCTCCTCAAGTGGGAACTAATACAAAGCAGCTTCTCACCTCTAACGTTCCTATCTGCAGTCAATTGGTAACCCAACTCTGGACGCTCATCCAGAACAGGTGGTCCCACAACATACGATTTTTAAGAAGTCATTTAAACTACGTGGAACTTCAATGCTCAGAGACCTGAAAAATGAGTAAGTTGAAAAATCTTCCACTAGGGTAAAAGAAACATAGGGCCAACCTCTTCTGCTGCAAAAATAATTAAAATAATATCCAATATTTACTGTGTGCCAGACACTGTTTAAAGGGCTTTACGTATTTTAGTTCATTTAATACTCAGAATTACCTTTATGACAGAGCTACTATTATTAATCCTTTACAGATGATATCCAAGACATAGAGAGGTTAAGTAACTAGCCAAAACTCACACAGCTAGTGAGTGCCGAGAATATTGCCAATTAACTGTTTCCTGTTTACAAAGATCATTCAGGCATGTTATCCCATCTGGTCCTTATAACTGTCCTGTGAAGCAAGTATTTTTACTACTGTCCTGAATTCATAGATGAGGAAACAGATTTAGAGCCGTAAGTGACTTGCCTGGAGACACAAGTAATTATAGGGGCTAAAATCAGAAACCAAGTCAGCCACAACAGCCCACCCATGTTTGCTGTATACTACCACCAAGATCAGAGACCTCGCCTCCACATGGTGTGATGTCAGGAGGACCTAGAGTACCACCTGCCCCCAAATCTCCCTCCTCTTCTACTTGACAGGCCCCAAACTTTACAACTCGTCATGGGTATCTACTTCCATCACAGCCGTTACTATAGTGTATTAACATTGCCTATTTTTTCTCTCTTTCTCCTACTGGCTAAGAAGCTCCTAGAAGGCAGGATGTGTTATTCACTGCTGTTTACTCAATGTAAAGGGCCCGGCAACTAGCAGGCACTAAAAACGTTGAATTGAAATCCTAATTCAGTGTGCATGAGTTTATTAGCTCACACTTCTCCATGAAGTGGGTAACTAGACAATATTTCACGACCATTCCTAGTCACTTCTTGTTTACAATGTAAGAATATACGTTTACAGTACCGAGAGTATGTTTGTTACAATTATGTACCACCCAATGATTTTACTGAAAGTCCTTAAATGGAATCAGTTTTTCAGTCCTCAATATAAGAAACTAAAAAGAAAAATAGCTCTCTTTAGTAAGAACTAGCTATTTCTGCTCTTTTATCCGATTTTCCTAAGATAAATTGTAGACTATTTAACTTGTCAGGTAATCATATATATATTTCAGCAAGCAGGAGAATATCCATTGAAAAGCCTTTTTTAATAAGCATAAAAAATATTCAAATATGTTCCTCAAGAGCTCTGAATGCAGTTTAAAGAGCTACAACTAGCAGTTATTTATTCTCTGAATGCCTAAGAGCATTAACAGAAGATAAAATATAACAATCAAAGCCACATACTTTAACAATTTATTGTTTATTTTTGAGTGTTTGTGACATTGCAAGTATAACAGATAATTCCAAACAATGTACCAGGGCTATCCAAGTTACCTTCAAACTACAAAGCATTGACATGGAATTAATTTTTTAAATGATGGCATTCTCTATATTTGTATTCAGTCAAAAAATTCAACTTTCAACCAATTGGCTGCTTTGTAATGCCAGTTATGCTACTGAATTTATAATATATTGCTCAGTTAATTCACTGAAGATTATTACATATTACAGAATATTAAAAAGTCCTCTAAAATATCTAGCCATGGGTACCTTTCTTAGTGCAAACTCCAGTTCATTGAAATAATTAAAATTAAAAACACTCCAACAGAAATTATTGAGATATTATATACAATGTATTGTACATTGTCAAGAAATGCAGATCCATTATTATAAATTATGTAGGAAAAAAAAATACAGTATTGCCTAAGTAACAAATAGACAAATATGTTTTAGAAAGTCAACCTGAGAGGCTGAATTCTAAACTCGTCTAGCTATTCCACTCCAGTAGGGTTGCTATGAGTGGGAATCGACTCAATGGCAAGAGGTTTGGTTTCTGGTCTGGTTAATCACTTTGTTTAAAGAGACTGGAGCTTCTTCACACCCTCACCCTACTTTTTCACATGAACTCCTCAAACTTTCTCCTTTTAAGTTCAAAAAGGTTGAGCTTTTATCCTGCATTCTACTTTTGCACAAAGAGAAATCCCAGCAACACTGAGATCAATTGGCACTGGATTACCAGCAGGTATTAACACTTACTAAAGCCAAACTAGGCTGATGGCCATAAAGTCATGGGACTGATGTTCCTCGGGGGAACGCAGGAGCTCTTTATCCAAAGAATATACGCTTTAAACTTTTCTTTGATGTATTTTAGACTTCTTTATCTGAAACTAGAACTTAGTCATAAGTATTCCCTAATCCATTTTCTCTCCATGCAATTAGCATCATTAGAATTCGTTTTTTGTACTGAGCAGTTAATCTGCCCATGAAATTAAGGTTAATGTTACATCAAAGCCACTGTAAAGTTGAAATTATTGCTACTATATTTTTACTGCTTCTGAAACTAAGCTGAGCTTATAACTCACAGGGTATCTATAGACAGTCCAAACCAATTAGAAGTTTTATATGTTGAATATATACACTTTCAGCCCTGGCCACAGCATGCATCTATTTTTTACGTGACATGTAAATCAAAACTATATTACAATCAAAGTTATTACTAGAAATCAGCACATAGAGATGGTGGAGGAAAAAGCTTTTTTATACGTAGCCATACCTCATTCCAAAGAGGATTTTAGGGCCCCCAAAACAGAGAACTCGAATTACACTGGAGATGAGCAACCTCCAATGTAATTCTGAATTAAAATGTACAAGGTTGGGCTTTAACAGCACTAGTCTTCAGAGTCAAGAAATGCAGACCCCTGTTGAGAGCCATCTGGTCCCACCCCCCGCCCTCCGCTGCCACGCAGCAGGCGGAGACTGACTTGGGGAGGAGGTTCTGGCTGCAGTTGAGTGTGTGAGGGTGGGTATGGCAACCCTAGGGCTCATCAGGTCCAGTATGTTCAGTGTGGTCAGGAACTGTGCACAGGGCAAGAAGGCCAGAGGAGGTAGGAACGTGAGACCACAACTATGACAGCCCACGTGAAAAATGAAGAAAAAGTTCTTCAGCCACCATTTCTAAACATTTAATTTTTAAATGATTGTTTAAATAAATACTATTTTGTGTTTTTTAAAACTTTTTCTTGTTTTCCATCATTAAACTGCGATATAAAACAAATTTCTCCTTAAATCACTTTTGACTACTGACTTTTCTTACTTAACATGGTACATCAATCAATCCATCATATAAGACACACTATAAATACTAAGGCATGTTGCCATGTATTTTAATAGAATGGACTTACCTCTCCATGTCACCACCTCCCAAGCTACATGATGAGGGAGGCAGAGCCAGAGAAGGTACTAAAACACCCAACTTATCTACCAGAGCATTGACACAGGGAAAGGAAGGGAAGAAGCCTACATTTATGAAATTCAGTATCAGAAGTCACCATGATTTAGGCAAGACAACCCAAGCCTCGAGAGGTATTAAGGTGTTGACTAAAGTCACAGTGAGTAGCTGTATATAGATTTGAATCCAGAACTGCAAGTCTTCCTATCCAGGGTTCTTTCTATTAAGTGCACGATATTCATTTGTAAATTCTTCCAGAGGTAGCAGGATCCTCTAGGGAAGTGCCTTGTCAAACATGTGTTAAGGTTCACAACAGAAGCCTAGAGGACAAGCTAAAGGACAAGATTGGGGGCTGTGGAAGAGATGGTCTGAGAGCAGCCTGCTGCCTTTCCCTATGACTCACAAACGAAGCTTTTGCTTAGCACCAGATGTGTAAGCTTGGCTTCTTGAATGGGATGTGAGTGTGGGCTGACTCCCTTTCTAGGGCATCTGAAACCAGAACATACCCCACAGTAGATAGTGGTCTGTCAGCATATTCCTCCCGTTTTGCCCTGAGTACATGTTGACATTCCCAGGAACTGCTTAGCTAAGGGTGTGCATTATATGACATCTGGCCAAGCTCCTCCTTTATGTTTCTGTCAGGGAAGGAAAAGGTCCTTCTGCAGCACAAGAGTGGTGCATGCAGACCATCTCTGTGTATCAGCTGCCCGAGTGAGACTCTCTGGCAGTGGTGGACTGACTGAAGCGAACCTTGCTCTGTCTCTTTCTATGTGAGTAAAACACTGTTCCATCCAATGTCTGTGTGTGAGTCGTGTCTTTCTTGACAACCCTGACACCTGCAAACTATGGAGGGGGTTTCTATCCTCCATAGGATAGGACTCTTCCCCTGGAGGTGTTAATAGCTGTCACTTGCTTGACAGTCATTTTTCTATAGCTATTTGGGAAAGGAAGTATTATATGCATTCAGAAAGACAAGACAACGAAAAATCATCAATATTTATTTTACAATAAATTCAAGTCTTCTGACCTGTTGGATTGTTACCTTTTTTTTTTTTTTTTTCTGTTGAGGCTTTTTACTCATAGACCCTGGCTTCAAGCCTCTTAGGTGTTCACAGGTTTTCCAGAAGAAAAATGCATGCTGATCAAATTCCTCTCTTAATCACCTATCTCCACTGAGGGATTTTTCAAACACCAGCAAAGAACTGTTTGATTTATGAACATCTGCAGAACACTGAGCCATGGTTTTCCCGGGACCTGTTTAATCTTACTTTTGAGTCTCTATCATTACATCCTCTGGGAGCTGCAGGTCCTTGCCATTAAAAGTAACAATTTAGATGGAAAATATTCACATATTACCAGAAGCCAGTTACTTCTCTTTTTTTACTATCACCTCATTTTCTCTATTTATTATAGTTTTAAAGCATCCTTACAGTAGGATATTATATTTTTGTCACAAAATAATGTGTTCTCACACCCTTCAGCCCACTATTCCTTGCCCAAACTAGTAATTGATTCAGTCAGTGATGATTAAACTCATTTATACCTATAATTTTATTTTCATAAATGTTTGTTTCTAAACATTTTCTTATTTTCTCTATCAGATTCCTAGGCATGATACGCATTATCTCAATCATTAAATCCTATTCCTTCTGAGCCCTAATCTATGCTTTTGGACTAGCCTTACTGACAGGCATACCAGCTCAGGGACAGAGCTCTCTTATAAATAAATCAAAAACCTCAGTTGTCTACCCAAAAGGCAAGATTCATATCTACTGTTACATTTTCCATTACTGCTTATCCATTCATTTGGTTAACAATGCTTCATTGAACAGAGAGAGGAGAAAAAGACAGTCTCCCCTCCCTCTTAGAGTACAGTTATTCAAGGGAAATAGGAGAGAAACCAGTACAAAGAATAACATGTTTTAATCACAATAGCAAAGAGATTATATGAATGATATATGAAGAGCCACAGAGAAAGGACAATTAATTTTTTAGCAGGACAGTAGAGGTTGGAGGGTGGAGACGGAAGCAGCTACAGAAGTATTAATTTTTCTATCCTAGTTTTCTTCTTCTGACTAGGAAGAAGATTCTCATTTGCTTCTCAATTTCTGGTCCTCCCACAGCCTGCCGGCTCTCTCCTTGGCTTGGCTTGACATTGTCTAGCAGCTAGCTGCTAATCAGTTGGGAGAAAGTCAAGTTTTAAAACACAGAAAGAATAATGGAAGAAACCTTGCTATGCAAATATATTATACAACTATTTTACTCAGGGTTTCTAAAAACATCTTTCTAGTCATTTCTTTTGTTATAAATTTGATGTTTTCTACCTACTTGAAGCTAGGTTATCATATACCCTTACGTCAGCCTTTTGTGAATGTCACCATGAACGTTCACCAAGAAAACATTTGTCGTTTTCTTTTTATTGTTGTAAAAATATAGATAACAGTTGCCAATTCAACATTTTTGGCATGTACAATTCAGTGACACCAATTACATCAATCATGTTGTGTAACCATCACCAATGTCAATTGCCAAATTTTCCATCACCATAAACAAAAATTCACTGCTTCCTAAACAATGATTTCCCCCTTTCCACCTCCCTCCCGCCCCTGGTAGCCACTATTAAACTCTGATCTCTTACATTTGCCTATTCTTGGTATTTCATATTAGGAAGATCATACACCATTTGCACTTTTATGGTGTATGATCACTCTACTATGACTCAGCACAATGTTTTCAAGGTTCATTCATGTTACAGCATGTATCAGGACTTCATTTATCTTTATGGCAGAGTAATAATCCACCAGATGTTTATACCACATTTTGTTAATCCATGCATTTGTTCATAGGCATATGGGTTTTTTCCGCCTTTTTGCTGCAATGAACGTTGGTGTACATGTGTCTGTTCGTGTTGCAGCCTTCAAGTCACTTGGGTATATACCTAAATGTGGAATTGCTGGGTGTCAGAGTAGCTGTATGTTTAACTTTTATAGGACTAATCCAATTCAGCTGCCCTTAAACTGAATGGCTTTTCACCCTCGGGCTTCCCTTTAAAAGTTAAGTTCCTCTGAGCACTGAAACTGCTTTCTCTGCATCATTTCCACACATTGATCTTTCCTTACCCCATTCCATACATCATTTACACAGCAAATACATAATCACAAGTGTTATAACTTCATGTTCCTTCTTTTCCTGACTGCGTCATCCTAGGGAATCTAAAACTAGTGACTTGCCTTCAGACTGGGTTCCAATCTCTGCAGTTTACCCCTGCCCCCACCCCCGCTGAAGACAGTTATTCTCTGTAGGCCTATCTGCAGAATGGCAATGGCAGCTACTTGCACCTCACAGGGTTCTTGCTGGAATTAAATGAGAATACAATGGTATGGTGCCTAGAATAGAGTTTATGACACAGAAAGCACTCACTAATTGAGGAATCCAACTCTTCCCTTTTTTCCTACTGGACAAATTCTGCCTCAAAGAAGTTTTTTCAGAGCCACAACTCTTCCTTCAGGGAGGGTCTTAATTCCTTACTCAGGAAAAATTAAGTGGTTCTCAATCTCAGTCACCAATGAGAAAATTTAATGAGGAAACACTGTGGAGCAGCATAGCCTGCCTATATACTCTTATTTTGATAATTTTTAACAAAGTTGGAGTTCTGCAAAGTTGTCAGATGCAAAATCAGTATACGTAAAAATCAACAGTATTCCTCTATTCTGCAATAATCAATTAGAAAATTGGAAAAAAGACACTAATTTTAGCAACAACAAAAACAATATATCTAGAACTTAACCTAACAATGATTGCACAAGATCCTCAAGGAGGAAATACCAAAACCTTAAAGGATATTTAAAAAATCCCTGAATAAATAGAGAAGATGTTCATGGATGGAACAAGTTAACATTGTAAAGATACCAAGTTTCCCTAAAATTAATTTACAACTTCAGGGCATTTCCTAGGAAATCCCATCAGGAATTTGAGGGAGCTTGATAAACTAAGACTAAAAATATACATGGAGGAATAAAACAAAGTTAAAAGCCAAGGAATTTTTGGAAGAAAATGAAGCAAAAGGGGAAAAGGTTTTTCCTGACCGATATTAAAATTAATTATGTCATAGTAGTTAAGGATGGTAAAAAAAATAAAAAATAAACAGAATATATGTTCTATCACATACATGTACACATACACACCACACACACACAAATAGGAAAAAGAGGATTTCCAAAAAAAGGTATGGAGTCAGTAACATGGTGTCAAAATGCAGGCTCAGGAAAATTCTTCTGGTTCTATGATTAGGACATCAGGATAACCACTGAAGGGGAGGAAACCATGTATTCGGTAAAACAAACACCCTATGCGATAGAGGGAAGTAACCAGTGAAGGGGAGGAAACCATGTATTCAGTAAAACAAACACCCTATGTGATAGAGGGAAGTAACCAGTGAAGGGGAGGAAACCATGTATTCAGTAAAACCAAGAAACATCCCTACGTGATAGAGGAAAGGCTCCAGATTCCCTAAAACAAAACATTATCATCTGCAATGTCATGTATTAATATGTTTCAAACAGGACTAGAGTTTATAATGTATTCAGATCTGCTGTATCAACAATTTACCTGTGTTTTAACAACAAAAAGATGCTTTAGTTTTTTTAATCATAAAACATCTAGTAGATATCACCTCCAATACTTCCACCAATCTATAAGACTAACATGGTTATTAAGGCTTAAGGAACACACAGACCATACTTCATTTTCTTTTGTGTACTTCGAACTGTTACAAGGATGTCATTTATTTCTAGTACCTGAAATCCTGGCAATAATCACATTTTACTTATTTTATATCAATATACAACATGTGCAATATTTCATTCCATAACTGAGTCGGCAATCCGAATGAAAATAAAATCATCTCAACTGTTGTTTTTAGTTAAAATTCTAATCAGAGTGGATACGATGTCAACGTCACTCTCTCCAGGGAAGAATCAGTTATCAGTACGTATGAGAAATGTATGGGACACTAAATAAAAGTGGATAGATACAAAGGTTTTCCTTTTAGACTAATTTAAACTATGAGTCATTCCACATTTTTCCTGGATAAAACGTGGATATATTAAATACCATTTTGGGACAAACCTGTCAAAACTGTTAACTCCAATTTTTCTCCTTCATTTTTCTCAGTTACAACAGATGTATAACAAATTTGTTTGAAATGTTTATCTGCCTAAAAGTCGGGCGTAGCAGAAAAAGGACTCAGACTTCTCTGAGAGAAAGAGTATTGCACATTTATTCAAAATAGCTAAAAACATCCATATTTTCCTCATACCTGAAATGATGCCTTATATACGTTTTTATCAAAAGAAAACTTCATGTAGCCTCATTTGAAGTTAAGTCTAGTAAAGGCACTTGTATAGTTAAATAGGCATAGAGAAAACTAAATTTTTTATTTGAAGTAGAAAAAGTAGGGTTTATGGCACTTTCCCACTGTACTTTTAAATATAATACATTAACTATGTAAGTATACACTAAAGAAGACCACCTTTCTGCCCTGGTGTCTAACGCACTAAAATACTACGATTTTTAAACCACAAAGAAAACCACCCAGGAAGAGAAGTGCAGGCGAATGGTGCAAAAATACACAGACACAGCTGGCCTTCATTTTGGCTTTGGTTTTAAAGACCAAGGAATGCCAAGGAAAAGGAAACTAGTGCCAGTTCAGTGGACAAAAGAGAAACAATATTTGAATTCAATGTCCACTTTACATTGTTTTCCAGTATAGGTCATTTGACTTGATGTAAGCGTAAGGCCTATTAACTCTATGGCTAGTAAACCTGCACAATGGGGAATTACCTTCCTGGACCAAAAGAAAACAACCAATTTCCTTTCACTTTATAAAAACAACTAAACTACTGTAAGTTGTAACGTGGCATGACTGCAGTAGTGAACAAGGTCATTTTGCAACATTATGATCAACATGTAAAACGGAATGGAGGATCTGGACTATACCACACTGTTTTACATCATAAGCCTTCCTTATCCAGATAGTTTAGCTGAAAGAGCACTATAACACAGTTCGGAAAGATGGAAGGAGTGTGGGATAAAGTGTTGGGAATGCCAGTTAAGTTAGGCAGGTTGCTTATGATACAGATCATCCATCCATTACTTAACACTTGTATAACAGCGTTTGGCTGCTAACCAAATGGTCAGCAGTTCAAATCCACCAGCAGCTGGAAACCCTATGGGGCAGTTCTACTCCGTCCTACAGGGTCACTATGAGTTGGAATCGACTCGAATGCAACAAGTTAACGGGTTTTATGACACCCACAGTGGCAAGTTCTCTCAAGGGTCAAGTGATTTGCCCAAGCCACACAAGTCAGTAGCAGAACTAAGACATGGAGAGAAGTTTCTACTGAGTGACAATGTGCCCAGTGTTGTGCTAGACATAGGTAGAATATCAAAACCCACTGCCATCGAATCAATTCTGACTAATAGCGACCCTATCAGACACGGTAGAGCTGCCCCATAGGGTTTCCAAGATTATAATCTTTATGGAAGCAGACAGCCACATCTTTCTCCTGTGAGCAGCTGGTGGGTTCAAATGGCCAAACTTCTCATTAGCGGCTGAGCGCTTAGCCACTGCACCGCCATGGCTCCTTTCAGAGGTATAATAAACCGAAAAAGCCAAATCCACCGTCATCAAACTGATTCTGATCATAGCAACCCTATAAGATAGAGTAGAACTTCCCCACAGAGTTTCCAAAGTTGTAAATATGTACGGAAGCAGACTGCCCTGTTTTTCTCCCAAGAAGCAGCTGGTAGGTTGAAACTGCTGACTGTTTGGTTAGCAGCCAAGCACTTTAACCACTGTGCAACCAGGGCTCATATAGACAGAACAGGGGGATTTATTTCAGGGCTGCTGGAAAGACTCTCATTTACAGACATCTTTACTTTCTCAAATAGCCAAGGTCTCTTATTTCATTATCAGAAGACTGAAAGAGAAAAGCTATTATGGAATTATGAGTTATTTTTATTTTCTTCTTTATGGTTTACTGTATTTTTCTGATTTTCCACAATGAAAAAAACATATCAGTAATGAGAAAAAACATTCAACTGCCCTAGAAGATTTATCATAGTCATCATCATCATTATAACTACACTTTAGTACTACAAATCAGGCACTGTGCTCGGGGCACTGCTGGTAGTAACTAACAGAATTCTCACGTAACCCTGAGGGATCGCACAATTATGTCTCCGGTGTACAAATGAGGAAACCATCCTGAGAGGCCAATGCCACACAGCCAGTCAGGACTCAAACCTGGACTGTTTGGGCCCAGAACCAGCCCTCTTTGCCTCTATATTGTACCGCCTTAAAGAAAGATGACTGAGCTCAAGATTGTTGTGAGCAAGAACGAACCAGCAATCCAAGATACACATCATGGAGATGGAGAACATGCAGAAACGGGCACATCCTGAAGGCACACTTGGATACTGTAAACCTGTGCTTTAGCTTCCTGAAGGGAATAGAAACTTAGAAAACTTCTTTTAGCTAAAGATACACTTCTTCACCAGAAAGATCTTAGAATATATCCACAAGAATGTATAGCAACGGGGGCACAGTGTTCCTTTCAGCTCCAAAGGTACACAAAAGCCAGCTGTTTTTACTGTCCATTTCCCAGTGGTTCAACCAGAAGATTAGATCTTTTTCATTCAACTTCATTTCACAGACCTTAGAATTCTACAGGTCTAATTTGCAAGAATAACTACAAAACTCTATTAAAAATGTGCTAAAACATTAAAGAAAAAGTTGGGGCAAAAAAAAGAAATGCCCCTTGATTTCATCATACCATATTAGAGCTATATAGATTTTCTTACATTATTTTGATTATTATGTCAGGATTTTGGGATACCTGAACAGCATCTAACCAATTTTTATCCTGATTTATGATTTAACACAACATTTTAAAGTTACCCACAAGCTTACAGTCTCTCAGAAGACTGTGATGCAGCATTTACAGCAGTGTCTTCCCACATGGAGGGCATGCATCAATGCACAGGGTTTGCAGCAACCTCAAGAGATTTCAAGTCCACTCCAGCCAGGTAGGACTAGTACTCACATTCATCAGAGTTTGATGGTCCTGGAATTCTCATATGAATGAGAATCAAGGTTACCATCCCAGATTGCCCCCAGGATGACACTCACTTGAGAGACAAGGTCTATACCAGAAGGGGCTGGAAAGCCTCAGTTGGCAGACAGTGAACAGCAGTGTGACAGGCCACATTATTGGCCTAGGAGAAGGAAAAGGTAAAGCAGGCAAGCTCCAAGTGATGTCCACTTACTCCTGACAGCTCTTCCATGCAACTCCAAAACAGTTTTGTGCTCAGGCTCATAGTCTTCCTTTTACTGAAATGTTTCTCTAGGAATTGGTATCAAAGATTAATATACCACAACCAGCTACCAATTTGACACAAAACTGAACCAACTCAATTTAATTAACAGAAATCCCTGGCAGAATCTCTTTCAGGCAGACTTCTAATAACAAGGATGCACTAAGCTCACGAAGTCTTTAGAAAGCTATTTTAAATTATGCAATTCTGACTCCTCCAAGCACTAAACTAAAACCTTAGCAGTCACTTGTGCTCGACTAGCATGGAAGAAGAAAAAGCATTTCTAAAAACCTAAAATAGAATATTCTATTAGGGCCATAAAAGTAACTCTGATCCATGAATTTCATTCTTGGGAATCTGAGGAAGTAATCCAAAAAAGAAAAACACCATAGGCAAAAATATGTTCCCTGCAACATTATCTACAATGCCAAAAAACTGGTAACTGATCTAAATTCTAATAATATGAGAAGGGTCACAGTAAATCATCTGTAGAGATGATTATTCAGTCATTATAGTGATATTTTGTACCCATTCCCATTGCTATCAAGTCGATTCCGACTCATAGTGACCCTACAGGACAGAGTAAAACTGCCCCATAGGGTTTCCAAGGAGTAGCTGGTGGATTCGAACTGCCGACCTTTTGGTTAGCAGACGAGCTCTTAATCACTGTGCCATGAGGGCTCTAACAGTATATGAAAAAATTAAAATAGTGATGATAAACAAATGTCAAATAAAAGTCAGAAATATAAAATAACTATACTAGTTCTAATAATTGATTTGTATCTATGTGAACCAAGATGAAAAGAACATGTAAAAACTGAAAATTGTGTTAAAAGAGTTAGGGACTGTGAATTTTTTTACACTATTATCATGGATAGGGTGCCCTGGTGGTTCAGTGGTTAACTTCTCGAACCCACCAGCAGCTCCACAGGAGAAAGATGTGGCAGTCTGCTTCTGTAAAGATTACAGTCTTGGAAATCCTATGGGGCTGTCTACTCTGTCCTATAGAGTTGCCATGAGTTGGAATCAACTCGATGGCAACATGTTACAGGGTCATGATCATGGATAGATTATTTTTATAAGATCAATCTGCAATATTTCATTTTATATTTCTGGAACTAAGATTTGATCAATCTTTTCAAAATAATACATTTATTCCAAATACATAAATTACGTTATACATCTATAATAGATTATTTATGTAACTTTGGTCTTAAAAGATTTTACCAAAATTTCAGGATCCAACAGTTTTATCAATTTTCAATAGATTAAAATGGATACTTTAAAAATAATAAATTTGTATAATTTAAACTGGAGATTATCCTTGGAAATGTGTTCTCTATTACCAGTAGTCAGTAATACTATTTTCTCTGGCTGCTTCAGTTAACAGCACAGATTTCTAGGTAACCCTTCCTTTTCCTTGACATTTGTCTATATCTATAGACATCAGCTTTGTTTTTATGTTTCTACCAATTATACTTATGATTATGTATTAGTTCTATAATTTTGTATAATGTAGTATTTTTTCTTATAAGGATATCCCATGAGTGAGTCATATGAATCAACATTCGGTAATTGAAAAATATTACATTCCAAAAAAAAGGCCTTATGATGATTTTGTTGATTTTTCCCCCATAAATTCATAGAGCAAATTATGTTACATGTGGTTAAGAAAACCTTTACACTCTTCTTAAATCTCTCCAAAAGCAATCCTATAAAGAAAACTCTCAACCCTAAAAAGAAGATGCTTTTGCCAAGAAACATTTTAATATTCCCAGAAAGGAATTATCAGGTAACCTTCAAAACTCCAACAAAGTAGCACCCTTAAAAATTGTTACAATGGAAATTTTTATGTTATGTATATTTTATGATAAAATTTTTTTAAAAAACTGTAACAAAGCATTGACACTTTGAAGTTGATTTCAAAAATGTGAACATGGGCATGTTAGCAAGGAGCAGCCCTGAAGCCATCAGTAAGCCAATCTCTCTCATTTACAAGCAGGTCTCCTCCAGCTATGGATTGGGAAATAAACTGGTCTAGATTTGCAGAGGGCAGTGGAAAGTGGAGTAGAATAAAGGACATTTTAAGGTCCCACAAATCCAAGATACTCTGCTTAGGGGTGGTATTCAAGACATAAACCCCAGTACCTTCAAAGCATGGACAAGCAGCTGTGTTGCTCAGACCAGCAGGACAGACACCAACTGGGAACATCCAGTATGGCGAGGATTCATTTTCTCTAGGATGGAAACCACTTACCTACAAATTAAGTCTTTGTATTTCCATCTACAGAGTTGCCAGAAATCTTGTTAGGTTATTGAAAATAAAGCCCAGAAAAAGATAGCAAGAGAGATGACAGCAAGAACAATTAGAATAGCCAAGGTTCACCAAATACATCCTTTGCTAAGGTGAACACAAAGACCTGAACAAGAGAGGGTGTCAGAACATATGAGCTGTTGTGGTTTTTAATTAACGGTATGCTATAAAGTCAAGAACTGCATCCTTAAAACCCATTCCCCTTTCATCATGCCCCAAGATATAGCAGTTGTAAGGTTTGCTGAATTGGACACGCCCAGAACAATTACCCAAGGAGAGGTAGAAGGTTCTGGCACTTATCAAACACACGTTCTTCTGGGTAAACAGACATATAATCTATTGCAGTGGTCTCCGAACTCTGAGTACAAACCTCAATCAGTAAAAATTTGAACATATGCGCCCTAATATTTTTATTCATAGACTATATATATTTTACTATATTAATTCAAATTATAGAAACTTTTTTAAGTTTAACAAAAGTTTAGAAATACTAAATTCTAAGGTTTTCTTTTCCCCTATACCTCCACATGGCACAGTGGTTAAGAGATCGGCTGCTAACTGAAAGGTCAGCAGTTTGAATCCACCAGCCATTCCTTGGAAACCCTATGGGGTAGTTCTACTCTGTCCTATAGGGTTGCTATGAGTTGGAATCGAGTCAATGGCAGCAGGTTTGGTATTTTTGGGTTTTACCTCCACATACCAGCTTGCAAGCCCACTGTGGAACCACCAATCTCTTCTATTCCATATTTGGATTACCAAATTCTAGTCAATTTGAATGTAAGTTTTTATTATACTCAAACTATAGGTAGTATGGAGACCTGGTGGCATGGTGGTTAAGAGCTATGGCTGCTAACCAAAAGGTGGGCAGTTCAGATCCATCAGCAGCTCCTTAAAAACCCTATGGGGCAGTCCTACTCTGTCCTATAGTGTCGCTAAGAGTTGGAATCGACTTATGGCAATGAGTTTGGTTTTGTTGTTGTTGTTGTTGTTATAGCTAGTATAATTTTTTCTTTGCCAACTTAGAGGACACTTTAGTAAAAGCACCCAAGGTCAGTATTGTCGTTGTGAGCTGTCGAGTCGATTCTGACTCGTAGCATTAGATCATTATTTTAATGCTTACCTGGTACAATCCTCTGATTGTGCTATGAGTAAACTATTAGTACTGATGAGTAAAGGAAGGCCAAGGGAATTCAGTGACCTCCCCAAGGTCCCAGACCATCCATGGCAGAGCCAGGAATATGCCATGGCCAAGGATCCTAGAGGCCTCGTGTGCACTGACTCCTGGCTCTCTCCATTCTTCTGCTCAAGCACCACCTTTCACGAGTCACCATCACTGCACTGAAACCCAAGAGGGACTGGTCAACAGAGCAGGGGAATGGCACAGCAGAGAAATTCACCATCGGGAGCGTTCAGGAAATTAACGGAACTGTTATTGGCCCTAACCTGAAACACAAATAACGTATCTAAAAATCTGAGTTCAAACTGACATTCAGAGCCTTTCTACAGCAATTCAGCCAAACTATAAGAATACATTTTCAATACATCTAGGAAGGGGTGAAGGAGGGTGGAGAGAGGCAGGAAACGGAAAAAAGGCAGGTGGGGGAATCAATTATAGATATAAAGAGATCAAAAATACTGAAAGTGCAGCCTTAATTATATTGATTATCCATTTGGAAATCATAGCTTCTTACCCAGAATCTAACTATTAGAGGTAGAAGTGGCCTCTAAAACCAACTTGGGGTATAAAACTCTCATTTTAAAGATGATATATCTGAGACCTGGAGGGAAAGAAAAATACTTTATGATGGGAACATCATAAGCATTGATTGTGGGGAGGGGGGTATTGTGAACTCTAGTGGGGAGAGAGCCAGATAGCATCCATCCTACTCTATGAAGGATGAATTACTAAAAATCATGCCTATTTTATTTTTTCAAAAACAAAATGTACTGCCAAAGCAGAATAACTTAGCTGAAATGTGAGAATGGCAAAGAGCTTGCCACGTGTACCTTATTAACTATTAAGATTCTAGTTTCCACATTTTTTAGGTGTATTTTATTAACAGTTTTCAAGGATTAAGGCTAGAGACCAGTTTGATTCCTCCTGTCATTCACCCCTCCACACTATCACTGTCTCTACGCTATAACTCAAATTCAAAGTAGAATGTCAGGCGATAGCTGATGTATAGGCTCTGGGCACTTTCTAATGCTATCAAATATCACGTTAAATCGATTGCTACCTCTTTCTTTCTCATTATTCTGATTGGATCTATATGCCGAATGCCCAAGTTATAAACAGCTAGGGGACCCTAATTAGTCTACAGTCGTCATGGGAGAAGGAGTCCATGACTGAAGAAGCAAGTACTCAATCAGTTCTCCCTTGCCCATGAAGCATCAGGCCAAGACTGGGCCTCCGGACCAGCCTCTCACCCCCATTTCTGCAAATGGGATTGGAAGCCCTTCAGGCCACACTGGAGTCCCTGGATGGTATAAACAGTTAACGCACTTGGGTGGTTTGAGGTTGGAGTCTACACTGAGAACCTTGGAAGAAAGATCTGACAATCTGTTTCTGAAATATTAGCCATTGAAAACTCTACAGAACACAGTTCTACTCTGACACACTTGGAGTTGCCATGAGTTGGAATCAACTCGATGGCAACTAGTTGGTTAAGGCTATCATCATTACACAAACAACTAGGGAAATATCTGAATTCCAAATTAATCGCAAGTTAGGAATAATTTCTTTAGTAAGTGAATCTTTAGCCTTTCCTAGTCTCCATGCTCTCGTGGTGTTAGTGAAATCATCCAGAAGCTCTTAAAATAACAAGAGCAAGGAACCAGAGCACGTGTTTTTACCCTCCCACCACATTCTGTCCTTCCCAATCAGTCCACCTGACAGCTCTTCTAACCTGTCCCTGTCCACATGCAAGCTTCTAACAAAGGGAGGGGAGCAGTTGTGAATTCAAGGTCAAAGACACCTGTGCACACCCAGTGTAGCCTTCAGAAATAGTCAGTATATACTCATGACTACTCTAACACACATATATCCTGGTTTTGGTTTTGTTCTGAAATGAAAGTAGAATGTTAGGAATTTGTAACTTCATTTGTATATGAAAAATAACCTCCATCACCTAGCTATCAGTACCATTCATTTATTCAATAAATACTTCAGAGCTTTCAATTATAAATGTGCTGGTAAGAGTGTTTTATACCTTTCCAATTAGCCACTACAAATCCATCCATTCATGCTCTGATTCATTTGCTCAAAAATCTTCACTGAACTCTCATTATGTGTTAGAGCCTAAGAATATGAACAAAGGCATAAGGTCAACTCTCAAAGACAGTGATTCTGAGGCAGATTTAAAAGTGAAAGTCACTTGGGGAGCTTGTTAAAAATGAGGATTCCTATGTCTTACCCCAAGAGACTTGGCTCCAGCAAGAATGAGATATGATGAACCACAAATCCACATTTTTATCAAGCACCTCCAGGTGATTCTAATGCAGGTGGCCTGGGAATCACACTTCAAACAGTGGTCTAGAAGTCATAATATATACAGAAAGAAATAGTCAAGGAAGCACCTGAAAGTCCAAATCAGTGGCATAAACAGGACTATAGGACATGACTGGATTTAGACACCTGGTCACAGGTGTATGCAGAAAGCTGGTCTTACAGTGGTCCATTAATAAAAAGTAAAGTTTCAGTAAACAGAAAGGAAATAGGTTCAAGGCAAGCTAAAAATGCTCTTTGAATGTATAACAAGGGGATCCACAGAACTTGGTAAGGACTTAGTTCTGGACTGCCAAAAATTAATTCCTGGTACTTTAAAAATCTTTTCCCCCAAACTATCCTTCAGAACCACCCAAGATGAATGGCTCTAACAGATATAATATCACAATTTTAAGAGAAACTCTTACAAACACTGTATTTCATTTCTATCATGAAGCTGAAATAATAATTTACTGTATTAAAACATGATGGGATTTTAGAGATCAAATAACCCCTTTATTTAATAAACCAATCTGTGGGCCAGAGGGCCTTGGGACCAGGCCCAGATCACACACTTCGTAAAAGGCAGAAGTGAGGCTAGAACCCAGGTCTCCTGGCTCCCATCCATCCAAACACCAGGCATTCCTCATATTATTCTAAAGGTCAACATCCCAATTCATCTCTAAGTCCTCTGCAAAGGCCACCTACTGAACTTTGATGCAGTTTCATACGGTTTGATGGACAGAAGGCACCAGGGAAAAAAAGGCAATTGCTAGAAATTAATTAAAACATGGATTTTTATAAACAGTTGGTATTATGTATCACTGTATGCTGTGCTAGGGTGAGTGCTACTTTTAAAAATACTAAAGCTCCTCTGATGGAACTGGATCCTAGATCAATTCTTAGCTGGCAGCCTATGCTAAGCTTTGTTTCACATTGAAGATCTAGAACAGGGCAGCTGGCAGGATTTCATCCATTAACAGTTAGTGTTCAAAATGCAATTCTCCATTTAGCTGGACAAAATCTACCCAGAACTTTTTGCTTGAAATTAAAGATACCCGTTTAAAAAAAAAAAATCCAAAACAGCTGCTGATGCTTTCAGCTCCAAGTATGATGTTACTCTATCTTCCCTCATCTTTAGATCTTCAAATTAGACTCAAAAGTTTGAAGTCACCAAAGCAAGCTACATGTCATTGGGTGGAATCCCGATTTATGCATAGTTACATATGCAGGTAAATGTATACATGTACATGCCAAAAATAAAGTTATCTCACTATCTCCAGAACTAGAAATGTCTTTTTAAGCTAGTCACTGTGTTTGAAAAATAGATTAATGTCCCTACTCTCCTTCCAGCCATTTAAAATGTTCTGTTTAGGTTGGGAGCACTTAGTGAGGTGAAGGATACAAAGGGAGGAAAGCTATGTACGTCTTGAATGCCCACGTCTCAGTAACAACGCTAAATGTTTGATCTATCTTGGCTTTCTTAAAATACAACCTATTACTTTGAATGATATAGCCTTGGGTGGTGCAAATGGTGAATGCACTCAGCTGCTAAGCAAAAGGTTGGCAGTTCAAGTCCACCCAGAGGCTCCTGGGAAGAAAGGCTTAAGGATCTACTTCTGAAAAATCAGCCACTGAAAACCCTATAAAGCACAGTTCTACTCTGACACACATAGGTTTCCATGAGTTGGAATTGTCTCGGCAGCAAATGGTTAATCACATTCAAAAGAGGAAAGAGGCTCAAGAGAGGTTAGGTACCTTTCCCAGGGTCACACAGCCATGTCCCAGATTTTCAAAGATTGTGCTTTTTAATGCAAAAATAGTACCTCGAAGGGACATCAATTACTCTTTGGACCCAAAAGAACTTGCAGCTCTTAAATTCTTGTGCACTCATCTTCACAACCACCCTGTGCAATGGCCAGAACAATTAAGTTACTTGAGGTATGAAAAGGTTATTAAAATATCACAGAGGAATAGCCTATACAAGCCAAGCTTCATCTACCCTGAGACCAGAAGAACTAGATGGTGCCTGGCTACTACTACCAACTGTTCTGATCGAGGCCAAAATAGATGCACCCAAATAGAATGGGAGAAAAACACGGAACAGAACTCAAATTCTTAAAGAGTCCAGGCTTACTGGACCAGTTGAAGACTCCCTGAGACTACTGCCCTGAGAAACTCTTTAAACCATGAACCAAAATACCCTGAGTGACCTTTTAGCAAAATTAACAGACTGGCATACAAAATAAATGATATTACCTGTGTGTACAGGGCTCTATTACAAAAAATCTATATGAGATCAAAAGGTCAACAATTAATCTAAAGCAAAGATGAGAAAATAAGGGGGGCAGGGGAAACTAGAGTACTGGAAACAGAAAAACCAGAATGCAATTAATGCAATTAATGAGAAAACACAATATTATATTAAAAAAAATAATAACTCAGAAGGGAGGATAAGACAAATCTTCCCAGACCACCATTGTATTATTGAGTCACTATAGCAGTAAAAATAAATAATTCCCATGGCTCATGTACAAAGTGCCTCACAGCCACTCAGGACGCCAGGTGTCTTTTCAGATAATGCCATCTGGAGCCTCTATATCAGAAGGTTTACCTGGGTTTTATCCTTTGTTTACACTGCTATCACAGTGGGATGAAGGGGCGTGGAAGGATAATAAATACCTTCTCAAAATGCCATCACAGCACAGCCACAGCAATTAACTTTTTTAATTGATGATATTCAAAGCATAACATACAAATTATAATTTCAGAATTAAAGTCCTTGCATTTCAGGTTTATACGTTTCATGCCAATGTGACTACATTAAATACACCTTGTAATTACGAGTACTTTAATTATTATTTCTAATTTTCAAAGTCAGATATAACACATGGCTCTGCCTGCTAACACTTCATTTCTATTACCTTTCTTTCTCCACTTGAGTCGCGGTAGGCAAGAAGATCCCAGATTCTGGTGTTTACTTCTATAGGAGTTCTCAGCTGGGCAAAGTGGCTGGAGACTGGACACCTTCTGAGAGCTCTGCCTTTATCCTCCAAAGAAAGAGCTCGCTCTCTGCCTCTCAAGGAAGGATGAGCTGAAGGTGGCCCCCAGGCACTATCTATGCTTTGAGGCAACTTCCAGTACTACAGGATGAACAACAGGGAGCAGGACAGAAGGAGGTCCTATTGGTGGGTGCTAAGAAAAACGACAGTTGGTGTTTTTGTTCCTTGAGTGTACTGAAAGCACTGGCTTTGGAATCTAGCAAATCTAAGTGGTAGTTCCAGCTCTTCTATTTAGTAGCTTAAGTAAATTATTTCATCTTTACCACAAACCTAACTGGGTAGTTGTGAGAATTAATGAGGTGCGGTACACACAGCTCGTAGTCTGGGGAAAGACAGGAAAGACATTGTAGGGAGGCCTTGGGAAGCTCTGTCAAACACCTACAAGAATATGTTAAAAGTGATGGAAGCCCTCCTCAGAAAAACCCATTTAAGCCCACACGTAACATTTTAAAATAACATTTTAATCTGGCACTTGCTAATTGTTTCCCCTTTGGAAATTTACTCTCTTAGCTTTAGTTTCCTCATCTGTATAGTAGAACTAATCTCTCCCTGATTATCACACAAGGTTGCTGTTGAGAGGATCTCATAAGGAACACTTTTAAAATAGCTCCAAACAGGTAAGCAAATGTCAAAAACCACCAGCTAGATTGGGGTGGGAGAGCAGAGATGGAGGTGGGTTGTGAAAAAGGAAATATGTGTTGCCACAGCTCTGTAGTAATGATTCTGTTCACTCCATGAAGGAGTACAAGGTGGGGGTCCTGGACACCATCCAATCAACAATAAAAGTGGATTAAATGGCATCTGCAGGCTTCTTCCACTAAGAGAGCTAGGACATCCTCTCTCACCTCCTCCTCCCATCCACTCACACACGAAGATCCACTGGTAAAGGAGAGCTGACTACGGAGCTTGGTGAGACAACAGGACAATTAAAAATGCAAGCATGAGAGAGTGCCAGATACCCATGTTCATTAACATTCAGGCCAGCCCCCTCCCTAAAAGATACGGCCAGAAGGAAAGGGACACAATCTGTCAGGCCAACGCTAGCCAAGGCTTACAAATCATTTAAATACCAGAACAATCTTCATCGAAAACATACTCTAAACATACATTTTATTCATTGAAAAACTGCCAATCCTCCCCTACACAGAAGAAATCCACTTAGTCTAAAATTCAACAACCAAGAAATTGGCATTCTCCAAAGTCTGGGTCCAACACTTAATATAGCAGAAGTATCACTGAAAAGATGAACCTTTAAGTGCTGTGCCCTGTTCTCCACTAAAAGGAACCCGAGTTCATCAAGGAAATGGCTGGGATAGACTCAGGACAAGCTGAGTCTGGAACATCTTGTTAAGAAAGAAAGTTAAAAAGTTCTCAAAAAAAAAAAAAAAAAAGATGGAGACATACCATCTGGACACAGAAGTCAGACTGAAAAGGATCCCACTGGCCAACTCCAGGACAATTTCAGCATCAAAATAATCTCATATAGTGATGAATTATAAACCACTGGGAAAAAGGAATTCCTGAGTCCTTAACAATAATAAACAAATGGGAATGAAAGGAGGGCTCTTCCTTATAGTAGAATGCCAAAGACCAACTGGTAAACACGGAACATGCAATAAGTTGGAAAACTGTGATTTTGCACCCATCACAGTAAAGACAGGATCCAGTAAGAATCATCAATGAATGCTATATCTAGCACTGATTTTTATGACAAGCAGGATATCTGTATGGTCTTAAAGTTTCTCCCCACAGACTGCAAGAGAAGAAAAAGAAAACGGTAACTGTACAGTCAAGAAACTGGACAGAACTTTGATGGGAAGATTAAATTAGCATCTCAGGAGCATCTGGATGTGATACACTTAGGACACAGCATCACCTAGGCAATATCCCAAGCAAAATTGTATAACCTGAATCTAATCACGAAGAAACATCAAACAACCCCAAACTGGAGATCTTTCTATTTTTAAACGGGAGAAGTGGGCTGTATTCTTCAAAAATGCCAATTATGTCAATGTCATAAAAGACAAAGCAAGGCTGGAAGTGTTCTAACTACAGGACGCTAGTGAAAAAGATTAAATGGAATACCTGACCCAAGACTACACCCTGGACTGGAGGTGAGGATGTTGTAAGATATCACGGATTAACTGGCCAATTCTAAGTGTCCCTATTACCATTGTTATGGGAGCTTTAAGGAGCCCTGGTGGCACAGTAGTTAAACGCTCTGCTGTTAACTGAAAGGTCAGCAGTTCAAACCCACCAGTGGCTCTGTGGGAGAAAGATGTGGCAGTCTGTTTCCATAAAGATTACACACTTGGGAACCCTACGGGGAAGTTCTACTCTGGCCTAAGGGTCCCTATGAGTCAGAATTGACTCGATGGCAATGGGTTGTGGGAACAATTTATCGTGTTACTTCTTCGCAGATCCTCTCCCTCTTAAGAATGCTACTGAAATTACTACCCAGCCCCTGGCAGATCACCGTCTAAGAACTGAAAGCTATATTCCTGTTTTTCCATTGCAGATGGTTTATTTGCATATTGCAATTAACCTAGTTGATGACTGTTTGGGGGGATATGGAAAGAAGCAGATGGGTGAACAAACTTCTTTTAATGTGTCATTCTGGCAAGTAACCACACTGATAAAATAATCCATAAATAATAAATTTTCACAACAAGTCATAATGGAAATTCATTAAAAGGTCACAGGAAAAAGGTCAGTTCATGATTACAGAAAATTCTAAAATGACAAATAGAGAAAGAGCCTGATTCTAGTTCTCCTACAAGTTATGTTTGGGAACAATCTAGTGGAAGGAATTAGTATCTTCAAGAAAATTATACAAAACAGAGACATTAGCTATGGAAAACTGAGGAGGAAAAACTGTAGAAATTAAGGGTTGGAGAAAAAAATTTATTGGACAAAGTGGAAAAGAAAGTAGAAAACTGGGGCAATTCTTGACATGTTGTTGTTTTTAGGTGCCAAACAGATTCCAGCTCATAGCAACACTATGTACAACAGAAAACACTGTCCAGTCCTGCACCATCCCCACAACTGTTGCCATGTTTGAGCCCATCACTGCACCTACTGTGTCAATCCATCTCATTGAGGGGCTTCTTTTTTGCTGACCCTCTACTTTTTTACATCAAGCATGATGTCCTTCTCTAAGGACCGGTCCCTCCTGATAACATGTCCAAAGTACATGAGATGAAGTCTTGCCATCCTCGCCCTCAAGGAGCTTTGGTTGTACTTCTTCCAAGACAGACTTGTTCATTCTTCTGGCAGTCTATGGTATATTCAATATACATTGCCAGTCTATGGTATATTCAATATTCTTTGCCACCACCGTAATTCAAAGGCATAAGTTCTTCTTCAGTATTCCTTATTCATTGTCCAGCTTTCACATGTATATGAGGTGATTGAAAATACCATGGCTTGGGTCAAGTGCACCCTACTCCTCAAAGTTATATCTTTACTTTTCAACACTTTAAAGAGGTCTTTTTGCAGCAGATTTGCCCAATGCAATACACATCGTTTGATTCTTGACTGCTGCTCCCAGGGGTGTTGATTGTGTACCCAAGTAAAATGAAATCCTTGACAACTTCAATATTTTCTCCGTTTATCGGGATGTTAAGAGCAACAGTTACACAGTGGTTAAAGCACTCAGCTGCTAACCAAAAGGTTGGCAGTTCAAACCTACCAGCCACTCTATGGGAGAAATATGTGGCAGTCCTGCTTCTATGAAGATTTTACGGCCTTGGAAACCCTATACGGCAGTTCTACTCTGTCCTATAAGGTTGCTATGAGTCAATTTCGATATTCGATGGCAGTGGGGTTTATTTTTTTGTTTGGTTTTTTTTTTTTGTTTAATCATGATGTTGCTTACTGGTCCAGTTGTGAGGATTTTTGTTTTCTTTATGTTGAGGTGTAATTCATACTGAAGGCTGTAGTTTCTGATCTTCATCAGTAAGTGCTTCAAGTCCTCTTTGTTTTCAGCAAGCAAGATTGTGTCATGTGCACTGATACAATTCCCATCAAAATATCATCCTACCTTGGCCCAAAAGAGCCATATACTCTAAAGTAAATTTTGTTTTTGTCCTGAATTATCCACATATGGCTTTAGTTCTCCACCACTTAGCACACAGAGATGGCCAAATGAACACTGAAGAAAGTGCATCTTTGAGTTCCATAAGTCTCCACCACCATCAGCAAGTCTTTGGCAGACTCAATCTTAAACAGGTATAAATATCATCCTGGTACCAAGTCTTTGGGCAGAGTGAAAGAGCAATGACCATGATCTCTTCTTTCTCATCTCATTAGATTTATAAAACTTCTTGGCAATATTCTGTGTGACTGAAGCACAAACAAATAAAGAAAAAACTGCAATACTCTATCCATCTACAGATTGATTATACAAAATGTCACAACCACATTACAAAGCTATCTATGAACATTTAAATGAGTTTTTAAAAGGACAAAAATTTTTACATATTAGATACATGAAAATCATGGCAATCAACTGAAACTTTGTCGACACTTTTAAAATCTGTTGTCTGCTCCAAGCTCCAACTCATGGTTACTCCATGTACAACAGAAGAAAATGTTGCCCGGTCCTGTGCCATCTTTATGATCACTGATATGCTCAAGGCCATTGTTGCGACCACTGTGTATTTTCAGTACCTTCCAACCTAGGGGGCTCATCTTCAAGCACTATACTGAACAAAAGCTGTACATATTTAAAGAAAATCTTTTTCTGATAAATAAGCTACCAGATTAAATTTGGTGAGCATTAAAGCTAATGACTCCCAAATCTTTTAGAGATAAAACAGTCTTCTGGAGCCCTGGTAGCACAGTGGTTAAGAGCTCAGGCTGCAAACCAAAAGCTCTGCAGTTTGAATCCACCGGCTGCTCCTCAGAAACCCTATGGGACAGTTCTACTCTGTCCTATAGAGTCGCTATGAGTTGGAATTGAGTTGATGGCAACAGGTTTTGATTTTAGGCATTTCCATATGCCAGTAAGTAGTCACTTGCCAACTTAACCAATATAAAATAATCTCCATCTCCACAAAAAAAAAAAAAAAAAAAAAATTCTCCTCTTCTTCCCCGGTATTCCCTGACCCACTGATGGGTACCACCATCTAGCAAGCTATTAAAGCTAAAAAACCTAGACTTGATCCCTTGTCTCTTCTCTCTCCCTCCACATCCAATCACCAACTCTGATGAATTCCATCTCGAACAATCTTTCTGATCCTTCCATTTCTCTTCAACTCCATTGCTGGATTGTTAGTTAATGTCAACATTTTCTCATGTTCATATTTCTGCACCAACCCTCTAAAAGCTTGTCCCCAAACCAACAGAGTAGTTTTAAAAGCAAAGGCTCAAGAGTCAGGATTTTCCAGGGTTTGGATTCTGACTCTGCCAATTAGGGGAGCTATATCTATGAGCATTTGAGCATGTTACTTATTTTCTTTGTGCTTCAATCTCATCAGTTAAACGCAGACAATAATAAGATCTGCTTTATAGGGCAGTGAGGATTGAATGAGTTAATATATGTAAGCAGTCATAACAGTGCTTGACACACAAGAAGCACTACAAGTGTTTGCTAGTATTATTATAAAATTGCTCCTTGCTATATACCCAACACAAAGTGCAGTGATGTTCCATTAAATATTTACTGAGTGGCTATTTTCAGCATACTAATCGCGTATACCAATAAGATTTTGGTCAGAATATACTCTAATGCTGGATATCTTATTTCTGCCTGTTTTTCAAAATAATTTGTAATGGAGTCCTCATTTAACTTCATGGATCAACCTGAAAAAAAAAAAAAAGGCTAATTTTTTTTTATTTTAGAATTTTTAAAAATCAGCTGTTCCAATTACTTTTTTCCCTTGAGAGTTTTTGTTTTTTTTTTTAATCTTTAACTCTAGATTCCTGACATAAAAATCACATTGAACGTTCAGCCAACTGTCCAGTCTTCTCAGAAAACACCAAGATCATACATCGCAGAATCAGAAATTAGGGGAAAATTTTTTAACACGCAATGCTGATGAGAAGTGCTAGTGGAGACGTATAAGCTGGTGCGTTTTGCAGTATGTACTAGGAGACTGTAAAAAGTGATACCCTCTAATTAAGTGATTTCCCTTAAAAATGTTTTCTAAAAAAAAAAATCAGAAATGTGGAAATTTACACATAAATGCATCCATGCCAATGTTCTCATGAGTGAAAAAACAGAAAAAAGCCTAAATGCCCAACAACAGCAGATTGTTTAACTAAATTATGGTTCACTCAAAGAACAGGTTAACCAGCTATTTAACAATCAGATTTTGAAAAAACATTAGCATAATGGGGAAAATTTAAAAACATGATGAGCATGGGGTGGGGGGCTTAAGGAAACACACTCACATACAAACAGCAGCCCTGTCTAGCTGTTTAGATTATGGGTAATTTCCTTCTTTGTGCCAAAGTCCAAAGCCCAGCTCTGCTGCTTGCTAGCTATGGTATCTTGGGCAAGTTACTATCCCCCAGTTTCCTCACTTGTAAAGTAAGTACAATAACAAAATTATAAAGATGAAATTAATTAATGCATGTAAAGTACTGAGGATAGTGCCTGGCACACAATAAGCACTGCACAGATGATTGATAAAATTATTACCTTTCTGTCCTTACCAAATTCTTCACAATGTCATTTTGAAACAGAAAAACCAATAAATATTACTAACAGTTCCTAACTTCTTAAAAGAAACTAAATGGGGCAAAATTTAATTCAATATATAAATGCGTAATCTCTTATCTGAAACCTTTGGGACCCAGAGTGTTTCTATATTCAGGATTTTTCAGATTTCAGAAAGGTAATAATACATTTACCATACTATGTCAAACCCCAGGTCAGGCTGGAGCAGCATCCCACAAACACATTAACATTCATACTAAGTCAGGTAAATCAAGACTATAAATACCTTCACATCAATTCAGGTGAGGCTTTACCGCTAAGTGAATTATGGAGAAACTGCCTGGTGAACTGCAGAGCTGTGAAGGAGGAGGACATGGACCTACATATCAAATGACAGTATCATGGCAGTGGCTGTAGCAGTCTAGAATGACACATGGCCTATTTATGCCCCTTCAGGTGCAGGGACTGGAAATAATTACAATTTCCTAAGTCCTCAACCCTTGGTTGGATCCCACTAGGGCAGGGTTTATCAACAGAGGTACTACCGACATTCTAGACTTGATAAATCTATGTGATATCCTGTCCTGTGCATTGCAAGATGTTTAGCAGCATCCCTAGCCTCTACCTACCAGATGTCAGTAGCACCTTCCTAGTCATGATAACCAAAAATGTATCCAGACATGACCATATGTTCCCTGGGGGGTAAAATCACCCCTGGTTGAGATCCAGTGGGCTAGAGCAAAAGAGTATCTACCATTTTCCTCCCCACATTCCACAACACAACTCCAAATTGCAGTTCTGGTTGTGGTTCTGCTAATTTTGGAAGGTTCTCACCACTCTTCTCTCCCCACTACTATGCCCAAACCCCAGCCAAAATGAACGCCCTGCTTTTGTCCAAAAATACAGCATAATTTTATAACCTTAGTTCTAATGCTGGCTCCACGCAGGATATCTGACACCACCTTCCCTCATGCTTACCATAGTCCTGACATACAGCTTTCCAAATAAGCCATTTCTCACATTAAGCAGTGGGACCAGCAGGGTGAGCAAGCTACAGGCCCTGATGTCAAAGAAACATTATCCCAAAGGTAATAAATTTGCCAGCTGACAAGTCCAGTGTTTACCTAGCGTTCATTATCTGCAGAAATAGGGGGATGGGGAGGAATCACACAGGTCGGTATTTCCCAAATTGTTTGTTCCTGGAAACTGTCTTGGCAGGTAATAGGCATCTTGAAGCATGGGGTGCTCAAGTCTGAGAAATGATCTCTGATAGCTTTTTGCTGTTGTTAAAACTACATGAGGACTTTAAACCTTTAATGTGCTTATTCTTTTATGAAGCTCCAAGAGAAAGTGAGTACACTGCATCCCAAAGTTATTTGGCCATGAAATTCTATTTTCCTTGTCTTCCAATGACATCTACTTTCCTGACGAGGGTTCCAAAGAGCACTGGCCCTGGGAAACAATGACAAATAAACCTAACCTCCAAGAACAATCCTAAAATCTTCTTTCAGCCATTGGTTTCCACTTCTTTCTAAATAAATCTACGTATGTGTACAAGTTTTTAAATTGTAGCATTGTTCATGCGAGCAACTTGGAAACATCTTAAAAATCCACCAAGAGCAGAATCCTAAAATAATACTCAACTATGAAACAATGAGGAAGTTCTTTGTCTACTGATGTAGAATGATCTACAAGGTACATGAAGTGAAAACAACCAGACAGACACAGACTATTATGTTTAATATGTTACCATTTGTGTAAGAAGAGAGGGAGGAGAGGAAGGAGGAAAAGAGACACATATTTGCCAACACATGCATGGACTATCTTTGCATTGTATCCTTTGGAAGAAAACACATGATGACATTACTAACAGTTGCCTCTAGGGGAGGTAAGCTAGGTAGGTGCGGAGCAGAATCACGCCATCACTGTTTAACCTTTTGTATTATGCTGACTGTATTCTACATTCAGACTGCATTTGAACAATTGAAATTACAAACAAACACATAGTTTTACCAGTCTTCTTATAATAGAAATTTTAAAAAGTTAAGATGCAATAATCTACTAGAACAGTTTACATTAGCAAGGAGACAAAACAAGGAATTTGCTAGAGCAATGAGATAATTCTGAAGGTTGATATCCTTTCGGTTATTTTTTTGTTTTGTTCTTTTATAATAAAGGAGAGAAAGATTTTTTAAAAAGCAGTAACAATATTTTATTTCCCTTTGTGATTTCACAAAGATTCGTTACTCCTCATGAATCTCTATTTCATAAAGATTCATGACTGTCTAGCTATTCATTTTCCTCTCCTTTGCAGCCTCCTCGAGCTCAAACCCTCAGTTACCACATTCTTCTACCAAGTCCCCAGAAAATAAAAATGCCACCTCCACAGAAAACACAACAGCTTCTTTTATTAGCTTTGTGCACGTGGAATTGGTTTTGGCATATTCCTCCTTGTTGATTCCAATTTTTTAAAAGTATTACTACAAACAATTAGCTACAGTTGAAGTCATACCCATATATTATATCCCATGGTTCCCCCAATGGAGCAAAATGCAGCTGCCACCTTCTGAAAACTGGGTCACTGATTCACTGTGCATGTCGCACAAAGCCATCACGCCTCTTTGTTCGTGTTGCATTTCTTTTTTAAAAACCTTAAAGCTTCATAGTTTATCTTTTATCCCAGCAACCTAAGTGCTTCACCCACTATGTAATACAGGTTTACACAATATAGCTTAGTAATTAAATTTTCCTCAAAATTTTAAGGCTGATGTAGGGTAAATAAAATGATGGGTAACTCTCCACTACTGCATAAAACCAAAAAACCAAACCAAACCCGTTGCTGTACAGTCAATTCCAACTCATAGCGGCCCCACAGGACAGAGGAGAACTGCCCCACAGGGTTTCCAGGGAGTGCCTGGTGGCTTCAAACTGCCGACCTTTTAGTTAGCACCTAAGCTCTTAACCACTGCACCACCAGGGCTCCTACTACTTGGCCTCATTAACTGAGGAGACCTGGAGAAAGCCGAATGCCAAATAGCTCAAGAGTCTAGATTCCCACATGCATCTCGATAAGGCCCTACCACTAAGAACAAATTCTAACTTTTTTACTCACAGAACTACAACCCTATATGGTATAAAGTACAAAGAAAGAAAAATGGTGTAGAACTATTTTGTAAACCTTCAGAGCAAATTATCAACTGATTAAAATGATTACACAGCCATTTGACTGAGTTTCACAAGGTAGTATTAAAATTTTTCTATAGAAAAGAATCACGGAATTCTTTAAATGAGAATCTCTTCATAACAGGGTAGTGATTTCTTTTTTCATTTGTTCTAAATTTTTCATAATGAGCATGTATTAATGAGGGGAATAAAAAATAAGCTGTTATAGGGGAGAAATTGACAGACGGATTTTTTTTTTTTTAATAAAAAGGCCCAATTAACTTATAGAAAATATAGGTTGTCATGTATGTGACTTTATTTGAGAGTTGCTATAAAGCCTGAGAAAATACTTCCTACAGAAACAGATTTTAGACAAACCCACAGCCTCACTTGCTAGGGGGCACACTCTAGGAAATCAACCAAACTGAAATAAACACTCAGCAATGGGTTCCTACTGGTCATTTGGCACCTGCGAGCAGGCAGTACACAGCCCAAGTCTTCAGAGTAGCTGGGAGGGGCCAGAGGGGAAAGGACCCTTAGACCAGAGGGTAGGACCTTCTTAGAAAGGCATATCATTGGCAGCTGGGCACCGCTAGGAGACCCTGAGGACAGGGAAGCTTGCCCCTACACTCAGAAACGCTGCTGTATATCCATCTGGGCGTGAGGAATTTTTAATCTGTTAGGGGGCCTTGCCTTTTTTTCTTGTCTGTTGGTTTCTCCATCAGCTATATCACACTTCTAACAACTGTGTCATCAAAGACAAAAGACCCTAAGACAACCCTTCAAACCTGGAACTGAAGCCACTCCCGGAGGCCATCTTTCAGCGAAATAATAGACTGGCCTATACAGTAAAAGATAACATCTGTGAGGAGTGGGCTCCACAGAACCAACTACACAGACCAAAAGGGCAACACGGGCTCAAAAGCAAAGATGAAAAGGCACTGAGGGGCAGGGAAAACCCGGACTATGGAAAAAGGGAACTCAGGGTGGAAATGAGGAGAGTGCTGACACATTGCAGGGACTGCAACCAATGTCACAGAGTAATTTGTATATGAATTATTGAATGGAAAATGAATTTGCTATGTAAAATTTCACCTACGGTACAGTAAAATACTTAAATAATTAAAAAAAAGAGTATGGGCAGAGACAGAGCCAAGACAAAGTTCACTTGACAAAGGAAAGCTCTGGTGACAGCAGCCTCTACAGCCCACTTCCTGGCTGTAAAACTTTAGGAAACTTACTTGACATCTCTGGGCCTGAGTTTCTTCATTTATAAAGCAACGGTGGTGATAACAAACAATAATAACATATAGCTTGCACGGCTGTCGTATTATACAAAGATGGACATTGTATTTACGTAACAGTCTCTGATACATTGCATATTCTCATTGAATGTTGATTGGCTGACCTTATTCCCCAGAGTTTCCCCTATTACAGAAAATAGCTATCCTGTCCCAATTCCAGTGCCCCTGAAGATACTGACACAGATCTTTAGTGGGCCAGCCTATTCCACTCCCTGAAATCTGGCCAAACCAATTTCCTTGACATAAGGGCTCAATCTCATCTTTCCTATTTTCTCCAACAGAGGGATCTGGCTAATCCAGTCATGTTAATTTTCAAGACCAAAAGAAGCAAAGATTTTTATCTTTTTTTTTCTTTTTGAAATAGAAGTCATGAATTTCAGCATTACACAGATACACATACACAAAACAACTACTTTGTCAGAGGTTGAGGAAGAACAGAGGGTTTGAGATTTGTTGGGAATAATCAGCATTTTGCAGCATCTATAAAAATAGTAGTCAGGTTAAAGAAAGAACCTTACACCCCAAAGAAATTAGTTAAGAAAGCGTGTCCCTTAAAGTTGAAAAGATAGATAAACGGCACTTTGCCCAGAGTCTTCTCAAATAGAGTCAAATAATTGAGTCTACCCTCCAAAGAAGGAGAGGAAGGCAAGCGTACAAAGGAGGCACAAAACCCTTTAGAAAGCGGCCACACAAGATCTCCACTATTGTCAGTGTGTATTTGATTTCCCAGGCAGTATGCCAAACAAAGCCCTGGCAATTTAGTGGCATTAAGATGAGCTTTAGTTAGGAAGGGGGAAAGGGAAAGCTTTTCATGTTGCTAAAACCAAAGTAAGAATTTCCAAGGGAGCGTGTAACACCATCAGGGCAGTGAAATGCTAAAATGACTTCCGTGCAGATATAGACTTGTCCTGCTGACCATTCTTTCCCCGATTACCACTCATTCTTTGCATTATGGCAGGATCACCGGAAATCTCAAGAACCACATGAAGATCCTCCCCATTCAGTAAGGTATTCTGCAAGGAGATTTTTTAAAAGGTCTTTAAATATCTGGAGGAAAACAAATTTTGCCCTTTATTTGACAAAGGAAAATCCCAGAGCTTAGCACAGACAGCAACAAGCAAGAAGAGTGCAGTCTCCAGCTGGGGTGCTTGAAATTACTGAACATCCAGAACTGCAGGAAACAGACTGCTTGGGGGAAGGGCAATCATGGGGTTTCTTGCCAAAAATACAGCCATTGTTGTTGTTTATCTGAACACAATATTTTGTCATTTTAATTTTCAGCAACATCAGCTGGACGGATATTTCGTAAAGGCAGGCATAGTTTTCAGCAGAGCATGGATATTATCACTGCTTTGATGGAAAAAGAGGTTGAAAATTAATCAAAGATTAAAAAGAAAATGGAAAATACTAATATGTTATTTTTTCAATTGAATGCATTAAACAGTGTTCCTACTATTTCCTTGCCAGGCAGTTCTCAGACCCTAGAGCACGTGGCATCAGAAAAGCAACTGTTACACTAAAAAATCACTCTTGTTGACTGAGAATTAATGTACAGTGAAAAGACTCTCAATTTCCACAAGGCTAAAAAAAAAAGGCAGAATTCCCATAACTCCTGCCCAAATAAACTTAAGGCCAAAGTAAAACGGCTGCAAAAAAAAAGGTATTAAGTAATGACACATGCTATAACACGGATGAACCTTCGAAATATTATGCTAAAGAAAAGTCAGCCACAAAGAACTTCGTATTGTACGATTTCATTCATACAGGAGAATGCCCAGAAGAGGCGAATCCAATCCATACAGACAGAAGTAAATCAGTGACTGTCAGGGACTCAGGGAACGGGGGGTGCTAGGGTAAACAGCAAGTGATTGCTAATGGGTATAAGGATTTTGGGGGGATGATGAAAACGTCCTAAAATTGACTGTGGTGACGGATGCACAAGTCTGTGAATATACCAAAAACCACTGAATTGTACACTTTTAATAGATGAATTATATGGTGTGTGAATTGTATCTCAATAAAGCCATTATTTAAAAAAAAAAAAAAGTAAAATGAGAACACATCCTCACACTCATAAACATATACGCAAATGAAATGTTTTCTTTCATCATCTTATCCTCCCCTCCACACCCTCACATCCATCCCACCCTAACCCCACCCCTTTATTCTCAACCGTAGATCTCTTGTTCTCTATATTCTAGAGTTGTACTACTCAAACTTAATGTACGTGAGAATCACCTACTGATCTTGTTAAAGCACAGATTACGGTTCCTTAGGTCTGGGGTGAGGCCTGAGAGTCTGCATTTCTACCAAACCCTCAGGTGTGGCAAGGTTAAGAGGGCTGTATCAGTCCCACACCAAGAGTCTGTACCACAGATATGGATTCATAACATATCCCCACACCCAAAAAAAAAAAAAAAAAAAAAAAAACCATAGCCATTGAGTCTATCCCTACTCATAGTGACCCTATATGACAGAGTAGAACTGCTCTGTAGGGTTTCCAAGGAGCAGATGATGGATTCAAACTGTTGACCTTTTGGTTAGCAGCAGAGCTCTTAACCACTGTGCCACCAGGGCTCCAACATATCCCAAAGCTCTGGGCATTTACAAGAGCTACTACACAAGTCCAGCCACAAGCCACACCCAGGAACATTCCCAGGAAGGGCTCTTCCTCCCTATTCTCCCTGTGCACAGTACTAGAAAGAGGGGATGGGGAGACAATGCCACCATCGAACACTTGGACTACCCTATTCACAGACGGGTCACGGGTTTGCTTTTGATGCCAGCTCTTCTCGTGTGAGATCTCCTCCCTCTGAGATAATTTCTTCATCTGTACACCTGGACCCAATACTGTTAGATACTGACTTCACAGGGTTGTTTCCAAGGTGAAATAAGATAATGCATGCAAACGAATGGAAAGAACTATAAAAGATTATATTACTTTATGGCAGGGAGAGAGGAAGAAGTGTTAAGTGGTAGACAAGTGGTCATTATGATTCCCTTGATGGACACAGTGTTTGGACAGACTCTGGTATCCCGCAATTCCTGATGCCTCCTTCCACTGGCGCTGAAGATAGTGGCCAAGGCAATGACCACCTCTGACCCTCCTCCTAAAAGGGGTTAGCCAAGGCAAAGTCAGTTCCTAGAGAAGGAAGAATTCAGCAACCAAAGTTAACCAGACATGTTCTCAGAGGCAGTAAAAGCTTTATACCATGCTTACGGATCCAAGAGCTTCCTGTGGAAACGTCAATGCCAGTGTGAGATCATGAACTTAATAATGGGGATGATGTCCCATACTCAATTCACGTGTATCTCAAAGACGTCATCACAATGACATGAAAATTCAAGGTCTCTGAGCCCTGGTGGCACAGTGGTTAAGAGCTATGGCTGCTAACCAAGAGGTCAGCAGTTCGAATCCACCAGCCACTGCTTGGAAACTCTATGGGGCAGTTCTACTCTGTCCTATTAGGATCGCTATGAGTCAGAATCAACTAGACAGCAACAGGGTTTTTTTTTTTTTTTTTTTTTTTTTGATTATATGGTGGCCGGAAAGAACTAAAGCCAATAAAGTTCAAAATGAGCTTTCCTTTCTGTTAAATTGCAGGGCCCTGAGGATAAGAGAAAACTTATTTTCACTGCAGAATGTATTTTAGTTTCTATGAAGAATTTCAACCAAAAGCAAAACGAAATAAGAAACCAAAATATACTCAATGTCTATTGTGTGCCCATGAAAATGCGTCTTACAAGTTATTTTTCATAATCACAAAAGTATTCAAGAAATGTAGAACTTATGATGTATTTCTCTAAAAACAGCTTCAAACACAAGTTTAGAAGACTTGTAAGAAGCGATGCATCCACTTATAAGTAGATGGAGTTACTCTGTCTGTATATTTCCTCATAGCAAAATAATTGCTAAATTTTATGATCTAAAAGACCAATAAAGGGTATCATCCTATTTGCAAGGTTATATTTATTACATAATGCCTGCTCTATGAACACTGAAAACTAATTAAGTAAGTTCCTTACATCTTTCATGAAATTCGTCATCTATAAATACAATCTTAGAGAAAATCCAGCTAATTGCCAATTCAAAAAGAAAGAAAAAAAGAACATTCACTAACAAGAAATGAGAGCCTTATTTAATATCCTGAAAATATTAACATCTTCTCTTTATTCAGAGGGTAATTTTTTCACTAAATTAGCTTTAGTCCCAGGAGCCTACAACATAAAGAATAACTAAATACAAGGTTCACTTAAAGAAGCAACCCTATTAACATAAGAGAAGACCTCATTTTGAGGGAGCACTGCACTGTTGTTATTACTATTTGACCTCTGATTCAGCAAACTAGCTTATCTGAGAAGACAATCTAAGCTGTCACTAAATAATAAAAATTTTAAAAGTTTACAGAAGTTACTACAGTTCTTAGAATGGCTTTGCTTTAAAATTTTGTTAAACTTGCTCCTCTCCCCCAAAAGCAATAAAATCTAAACATTATTCAACCACTCTGATTTTTTATGTTTTAACAGTTTGAGGGTTTCCCAAAAGTCATAAATTGCCATTGTACTGTGCACTCACTCCCATTAAACAGTCATCTTAGTCATTCCAAATATATAAACCACTTAAACCAACCTACCTCTAACTCCCCTAACGCCCTAGCAGATGCCTACCAGAATACACTGTTCACTAAACATGTCAAGAAAGTCAAACCCTATGCTCAAACACAGCACTGACCTTCAGAAAGCTCATTTGTTTTCACTTCCATAAATCAACTGATCAATTAAAAAGGAAGTAAGAAAGGAAACTATCATTTACTGAGTGCTTCCTGTGCACCAAACTCGTATGAGCATTTTGGTATTTAATCCTTGCAATACTCTTAAAGTTTAGAGAAGGTAGCTCTTGCCACGGTTGAACACCTAGAACAGGGTGGGGCCTCAGTTTAAACCCAGACCCATAGAGTTAAAATTGTGTTAAGTGCTCGACTGTTAACTGAGAGGTTGATGGTTCGAACCTACCCAGCAGCTCCACAGGAGAAAGACCTGGCAACCTGCTCCCATAAAGATCACAGCCTAGAAAACCCTATGGGGTAATTCTACTCTGTCACATGGGGTCACTATGAGATGAGATTGACTCAATGGCACCTAATAACAATACTATACCACGACTCAACGGCAACTGCTTGGTTAGTACTATACCACACCAAGCAACTTAGGAAAAATCCAATTTGGCAGTACTAAGGTCTCCAATCAGGCCTTGTACCTAAGTCAGCAAATAAATGCAAATAAATACTTGAAAAGTACATTTGCATCATAAAGTACCTTTGTGAGTGGACAAACATGAGTCTGGAGTTCTGGGTGATAGAAAATGACTCCAATGAGCAGCAGAGGTGTGAGTCATCTTGTTGTGACTTCCAAGATTTCCCCAGCCCACCCCACCTGCCATATTAATGAGAGTCCAGGCAGTGATAAGCTGGGAAGCCCATGCCCCCAGCTTGCTGATGTTCCCTGGAACTTTGTTTTGAAGAACAGTGTTTTGCCCATATTCTCAATAATTCTCCTCAAACTCCTACCAAGTACATGTCCAAATCAAAATGAATAAATAAAATTAGTTGCTGTCAAGCCAATTCTGACACATGGTGATACCATGTGTTTCAGAATAGAACTGTATACTCCATAGGGTTTTCAATGGTTGACTTTTTTCCGAAGGAGACTGCCATGCCTTTCTTCCAAGGTGCCTCTGGGTGAACTCAAACTGCCAAAATTTGGTGAGCGCTCAGTAGCTGAGCGCTTAACCGCTTGCACCACTCAGGGACTTCACAAGTACATGTCCAGAGGTTGCAAATTAGAGACTCACAGAATCGCTGTATCTCAAAGATCTATTTTTATGACACACAAGTTTTTTTTTTTAACCTTTAATTAGTTGCCTGTCATGGATTGAATTGCGTCCCCCAAAAATATCTGTCAACTTGGCTAGGTCATGATTCCCAGTATTGTCTGATTGCCTATCATTTTGTAATCTGATGTGATTTACCTATGTGTTGTAAATTCTATCGCTATGATGCAATAAGATGGATTAGCTGCAGTTATATTGATGAGATCTACAAGATTAGTGTCTTAAGCCAATCTCTTTTGAGATATAAAAGTGAGAAGCAAGCAGAGAGACAGTGGAACCTCATACCACCAAGAAAGTGGTGCTGGGAAAATAGTATGTCATTTGGACCTGAGGTTCCCATGCTGAGATGCTCCCAGACCAAGGGAAGACTGGCGACAAGGAGTTTCCTACAGAGCCGACAGAGAAAGTCTTCCCCTGGAGCCAGTGCCCTAAATTCGGACTTCTAGCCTCCTAGACTGTGAGACAATAAACTTCTCTTTGTTAAAACCATCCACTTGTGGTATTTCTGTTATAGCAGCACTAGATGACTAAGACATTGCCCTTCTGATGGTCAGCTATACTGGGCTCACCTTCCCACTGGTGAAGCTGAGTAGATACTGCCTCCTCCCCAGAGGTTCTCCAGCTCACCACAGCCCCACTTGGCTCAATTCACTCACCTCCTCCACCTGATTGGCTTGTGCAGGCATGTGATTTGTAACCCCTGTACTTGGCAGAGGTTTACCTATACAGAGACCATAACCCAGAAAGCACTCGATAGATCTGCTTAAACAGAAGGGTAAGCATCTTCGCTCTTTCCTTTCAGTCCCAACTCTCCTTTGCAAAATCCCCAGAACAATTTCTGCCTAAGCTAGTTGATGCTTAGCCTGTACAACCCAAACTCCTAGGGTTCATACCATCCTTCTTAAAATCCGCATGATCTTGAGCAAGCTATTACATCTCTGCACTTCCATTTCCTTATCTATAAAATGGAGAGAGCATGAGTGACTACTTCCTTGGGCTATGCAAATTATTGTTCATTAAATGCTCAATAATTGTGGCTATTACAATCACATCCTGTGTCACCTGCTTGACTAAAGCCCATGCAGTAGAAGGATCATGTCTTCATCACCTCCACATCATCCACAGTCCCAACAGGATGACACATAAGTACTACACACTGGGATGAACTGACCATCATTGATGAGGATAGTGAAAGAAAAATCACCTACATGCGTGAGTGGGCCTCTTGGGTAAAAATATGTTATTCTTAAAATCACTGTAAATTAAAAGCACCTCCATGCAACTTTAAGTGTCTTACATTCATTCACCAGAACAAAAAAGGATTGATGAGATCGTATTTCCATTTGTATGTTACTGAAAATAAATTGTTTCTCCCCCACCTAATTTCAACCTCAAATCCAGCTGACAGCTTTGCCTTGAGCCTTGAGAAATCATTTTATTTGCTTTCTTGAAGCACCTATGTAAGGAGAGACAGTGAAGAATCCTGAAAGCATTTGCAACTCTCTCAAACTTTGGGCTGTGTTCTTGACAGTACTTGGCCTAGTGAGTGTCAAAGCAGCTTAAAATATCACTGTGCTTCATCCGTCAAGAAACTGTCACTTCGCTTGTGAAAGGAGGCAAAATGAAAGTACCTGTTTCTCACAACCTGTCCGGGTGAGGAACAACTAAACCTGCTAATTTTGCTTATCAAAGTTGCCTTTAACAGGTTTCTACAATAGGGTTTGAACACAAAGAGGGCTGTTTACTAACTCCAAATTCAAAGCATACATTATTACTAAATAGTTAACTTCCTCACTTGTTCATATACAAGAGAAAGTCTTCCTCAAAACATAAGGATTCCATTTTAATTTCAACAGATGAGCTAAAGGGAAAGAAAAATCTTGCATTTTTTTCAGGGTGATAAACAGGTAGCATCATAATTGCAGCACAAAGGACAAGTACTTGGGACAGAAGTGCACCATAAATCACAAAATAAACTGTATTAAATCCATAGATTTTAATGATCAATGTATGGTGTTACCAAGTTTCACACAATTGTTTTCATATAATTTCAACCCAGGCAATTCGGCTATGGAATGAAACAAACAGAATCACAAAAGATACTTAGAGCTTACTGGTGATTCAGCCATTCACTTTTTTTTTTTTTTTTGATGGAGCCTCCATTTTTTTTTTCTTTATTTTTATTGTACTTTAGGTGAAGGTTTACAGAACAAATAGTTTCTCATTAAACAGTCAGTACACATATTGTTTTATGACACTGGTTAACAACCCCACAACACGTCTACACTCTCCCTTCTCGACCTTTTTTTTTTTTTTTTTTGGTGAAATATACATAGCCAAAGATAGCCATTCAAATTTTTAAGAAACAAGTAAAAAATACACGTGCACATCCAATAATATGATGCAAACATATACAGAACATGAATAGTGAGCCTGTAAAAAAAAAAAAAAAAAAAAAAAAAACCTAGGGAAATAGTCTTATGATGATTTATTCTGCTGAAACCTAAGTGATTACCATTGAGTCTCAGACCAGGAACTCTGTCTCCAAATTCTTCTTGCAGCACATGCTAGTAACAGCAACAATAACAAAAACAATAATGATAATAGCTAACATTCATCTGCTACATACTGTGTGGGAAAACACTATGCTAAATGCCTCACAGGTTTCACCTGACCTTTCAGACTAAGACAGACTAGGAAGAAGGACCTGGCAGTCTACGTCTGAAAAAAATTAGCCAGTGAAAACCTTATGAATAGCACCAGAACATTGTCTGATATGGTGCCAGAAGATGAGCCCCTCAGGTCGGAAGACACTCAAAATATGACTGTGAAAGAGCTACCTCTCTAGAGCAGAGTCAACCTTAATGACATGGATAGAGTCAAGCTTTGGAGACCTTCATTTGCTGATGTGACATGACTCAAAATGAGAAGAAACAGCTACAAGCATCCATTAAAAGACTGGAACATGGAAAGTACGAAGTATGAATCTAGGAAAATCGGAAATCATCAAAAATGAAATGGAACACATAAACATCAATATTCTAGGCATTAGTGAGTTGAAATGGACTGGCACCGGTCATTCTGAATCGGACAATTATATGGTATATGCCAGGAATGCTGAACTGAAGAGGAATGGTGTAGCATTCATCATCCAAAAGAACATTTCAAGATCTACCCTGAAGTACAATGCTGTCAGTGATAGGATAATATCCATATGCCTACAAGAAAGACCATTAAATATGACTATTATTCAAATTTATGCATCCATCACCAAGGTCAAAGATGAAGTAATTAGATTCTTATCAATTTCTGCAGTCTGAAATTGATCAAACATGCAATCAATAGGCATTGATAATTACTGGTGACTGGAATGTAAAAGCTGGAAACGAAGAAGGAACAGTAGTTGGAAAATATGGTCTTGGTGACAGAAACAATGCCAGAGATCGCATGACAGAATTTTGCAAGACCAAAGACTTCTTCACTGCAAATACCGTTTTTCAACAACATAAACAACAGCTATATACATGGACCTCACCAGATGGAATACACAGGAATCAAATCGACTACAACCATGGAAAGAGACGACAAAGAAACTCAACATCATCAGTCAGAACAAGGCCAGGGGCCGACTGTGGAACAGACCATCAACTGCTCATATGCAAGTTCAAGTTGAAGCTGAGGAAAATTAGAACAAGTCCACAAGAGCCAAAATACTACCTTGAGGACATCCCACCTGAATTTAGAGACAATCTCAAGAACAGATTTGATGCACTGAACACTAACAACCAAAGACCAGAAGAGTTGTGGAATGGCATTGAGGACATCATACATGAAGAAAGCAAGAGGTCATTAAAAAGACAGGAAAGAAAGAAAATACCAAAATGGATGTCAGAAGAGACTCTGGAAGTTGCTCTTGAATGTAGAGCAGCTAAAGCAAATGGAAGAAATGATGAAGAAAAAGAGCTGAACAGAAGATTTCAAAGGACGTCTCAAGAACACAGTAAATTATCATAGGGAAATGTGCAAAGATCTGGAGTTAGAAAACCAAAAGGGAAAAACACACTCTTGGCATTTCTCAAGCTGAAAGAACTGAAGAAAAAAAAAAAATTAAGCCTCAAGTTACAATACTGAAGGATTCTATGGGGAAAATATTAAAAATTGCAGGAAGCATCCAAAGAAGATGGAAGGAATACACAGAGTCACTGTACCAAAAAGATTTCATCAAAGTTCAACCATTTTAGGTGGCACATGAAGAACTGATGGTACTGAAGGAAGAAGTCCAAGCTACACTGAAGACAGTGGTGAAAAACAGTGCTCCAGGAATTTATGGAATACCAGTTGAGAAATTTCAACAAACAGATGCAGAGCTGAAGTGCTCACTCATCTCTGCTAAGAAATTTGGAGGACAGCTGCCTGGCAAACCAAATGAAAGATCCATTTTTGTGCCCATTCCAAAGAATGATGATTCAACAGAATGCAGAAATTGTTCAACAACATCATTAATATCACACGCAAGTATAATTTTCCTAGAGATCATTCAAAAGTGGCTGCAACAGTACATCAACAGGGAACTGCCAGAAATTTAATCCAGGTTAAGAATAGGACGCGGAAAAAGGGATATCATTGCTGATGTCAGATGAATCTTGGCTGAAAGCAGAGAATACCAGAAAGATGTTTACCTGTGTTTTATTGATTATATAATGGCATTTGAATGTACAGATCATAACAAATTATGGATAACATTGCAAAGAATGGGAACTCTAGAACACATAATTGTGCTCATGAGGAACCTGTACATGGACCAAGAGGCAGTCATTTGAATAGAATAAGGGGATACTGTGTGGTTTAAAGTCAGGAAAGGTATGCATCAAGGTTGTATCCTTTTACCACATGTATTCCATCTGTATGCTGAGCAAGTAATCTGAGAAGCTGGGCTATAGGAAGAAGAACAAAGCATCAGGATTGCAGGAAGACTCATTAACAACCTATGATATGCAGATAACACAACTCTGCTTGCTGAAAGCAAAGAGGACTTGAACCTTACTGATGAAGATCAAGGACTACAGCCTTCAGTATGGGTTACATCTCAAAAAAACAAAAATCCTCACAAGTGGACCAATAAGCAACATCACGATAAATGGAGAAAAGATTGAAGTTGTCAAGGATTTCATTTTACTTGGATCCACAATCAACACCCATGGAAGCAGCAGTCGAGAAATCAAAAGACGTATTGCACTGGAAAATCTTCTGCAAAAGATCTCTTTAACGTGTTAAAAAGCAAAGATGTCACTTCAAGGACTAAGGTGCCCCTGACCCAAGTCATGATGTTTTCCAATCTCCTTATATGCACGTGAAAGCTGACAGTGAATAAGGAAGACTGAAGGAGACCTGATGCCTTTGAATTATGATGTTGGTGAAGAATACTGAATATACCATGGACTTCCAGAAGAATGAACAAATCTACCTTGGATGAACAAATTTGCTTTGGTAGAAGCACAGCCAGAATGCTCCTTAGAAGCACAGATGGTGAGACTTCGTCTCATGTACTTTAGACATGTTGTCAGGAGGGATCAGTCCCTGGAGAAGGACATCATGCTTGGTAAAGTAGAGGGTCAGCGAAAAAGAGGAAGACCCTCAACAAGATGGATTGACACAGTGGCTGCAACAATGGGCTCAAGCATAACAAAGATTGTGAGAATGGTGCAGGACCAGGCAGTGTTTCGTTCTGTTGTACATAGGGTCGCTATGAGTCAGAACCAACTCGATGGCACCTAACAACAACAATAAATGCTTCATAGATTAGCTCATTTAATCTGCATAACAACCTCATGAGACACTGGCACTATTTTCACTTTAAAGATTTGGAAACAGACTTAATTATCTGTGTGAACTTGGGTAAGTGGTAGCAGAGCCAGAGTGAAGCCCAAGCACCATGACTCCATAGCCCACTTCTTAAAACACTTTCTCTGCTTCTGCAGAACACCGAGTAGGCAAGAAGTCTGGAGGACAATGTTCACCAAAGAAGTGGGTAGATCACCTCACTTCTGAGATGCAGTTTTTGGAGTAGATGATGTCTAAGGTCTCTCCCAACCAGTAGTTTTGCTCACTATAATATCCCCAGCACTAAGTACATGACCATGACAGCACACCCCAATGTGACCAGAAGCCAAAAATCAGAGTGACTCACTCTGGGCTTTCATGGAAGCAAACTGATTCAATAGATGAGCTAAAACGAAAAAAAAAATTAGTATGTTCAAAATCATATAACATATTGGGAGTTTTCTCATGAACAAATCAAAACCCTTTGCCCTGCCTGAATGAAGCTGACCTTTCTATTCACAGGCCCGGAGACCCTATGGCACATCACAGGAATCAAGAGTCACACACAGAATTGCTCATATACTGGGGCCAAGTTCCCCTCCCAAATGTTGCTCTTTGCCTATGTCTGAAGAATAAAATGTAAACAGACTACCGAAAGAAAATAATCCCCGCCCAAAAAAAGCACAATGCGGGAGATTTTAATGTACTTTATAGGAGATTTAAGATGGATTTTTCCTGACATCACATAAATTTCTGGGATAATTGTGGGATTACTTTTAACCACCCTGCAGTTAGTTCAAATACACAAAAGAATGCTTCAGTAATGGAAGTCCCTCGTTGTTTGTACATAGAAGAAATTTCTTCATTTTGGTACAGGCGTTCCTGCCCTTTTCCCCCACCCCATTTTCCCCAAAAATGGGAGGAGAATTTGTTAATCAGCTGTCTTATTACCAGTTGTTTGTAGTCCTTCTTTTGTGAATCAGTAATATTTAAGTTAATTTTACATTGACAAGTCTATGTGGGACCAGGCCACCCCTGTATACTAGGGATCACGTCTCACCTGGAAGGTAGGGTCCATCATTGTGAGAGTCACTGGTGCTGCCAGTCTCCTGGAGGTAGGGATGAAAAAGGTACAGCAGCTGCATCTCTACATTCAAATATGCTGCAAAACACTTGGAAAGAGAAGCAAAATCACACAAAGATGTTTTGGCTAAAATGCACCAAATCAGAGATAATCTACCCAGGTTTCATGACAACATACCCCAAAAAAGGGTATAAACTTCAACTCTGACCTAACACAGATTCTCTAAGAAAAACAAGCAGCTCAGGTTAACAGTGATTAACATGACACTCCGTTGTGTGGGGTTTTCAAGGCAAATAAGATAAAGAAAAAACAGCATTGTGTCTGATACAGCATCCTTGGAAGAGACAGCACCTGTCAGATAGAAGGCCATTTCCAAAGGACAGGTTGAAGTAGTCTGTAAGACAGTCACATCTCAGGGCAGAAGAAAGTCAGGCTTATTTAGTTAGTCACTCAGACCAAATCCAGAGGTTACCGCAAGCAACAACAACAAAAAAAAATGGGGACCTAGCAGTACCATTTCAAGTCATGGCCTCATGGAGTCATTAAGATCATGTCTGTCTCTAGCTCTCTGGATCCTGAGGAAAGGTATAGGGATGCCAAGAGCATCCTGCTTTGAACCTAGAGGAGAATGTCAAGGATGTCTGATTGTTGCCTTTCCATCGTTTCCTCTTTTATATCATCTCATCCAATAAATAGAGTGTTTCACTTTTCAGCCCCTTATATAGAGTCCAATTTGGATTTTAAAAGGTGGGAAGGAAGAGTCTACAAAGGAAGAGTTAAGTTACGTTAAGTTAAACAGCTTTCTGCAATGTCATTAAAATGGTGAGGTCTCAGCTTCCCATATGTGAAATTATCCGTAAGATTCCTAGCCCCAAAACATGATTCATGAATCCCAAATCTGACCTTTTCTTTTTTATAACTACTGGACTTGGAATGACTTTCAGCTATGTCACGGAAATCAAATCTGCTGCAGACCAATAAAGACTGACCACCACTCATACTCCCCCAACAGTCATATCCCAAGTTCTCAAGGTAGGCTTCAACAAGTTACCAGATAAATATACCCACTTATAATAACCTAAAAGATTACTTCTGGCTATACTCAAGCACTGCAAAGGACGTGGAAATTATCAATGTCACCTAACTTCTCACTGGCTTCCTCTTCTATCCATAAAAATAGAAAAAAATAATTATTCTGGTGGTTTATTTTAATATATAGATTCAACTTTTCTCTAGCTCACATTGTATGTGGACAGAATTGTGTCTCCCCTAAAAAAATATGTTGAAGTCCTAACCCCTGTACCTGTAAATGTGACTTGATTGGAAACAGATTCTTTCTTTGAAGATATTATCAGTTAAGTTAAAGAGGACGTACTGGAGTATGGTGCATCCTGATTGCTTCTGAGTGATGTCTCATAAAAAGAGAAAACAGATACAGAGCCAGACGGGGGAAGATGAATGTGAAGATACATCTACAAGCCAAGGAACACCAAGAGATGCCCAGGGCTACCAAAAGCTGTAAGAGCCAAGGAAGGATCTTTCTCTAGAGCACACAGAGAGTATGGCCCTGCCACTGCCCTGAATTCAGACTCCTCACCACCAGAACTGTCAGACAATAGATTTATGTCCTTTAAAGCCACCACTTTGTGGCATTCTGTTATGGCAGCCTAGGAAACCAAGATGCCTGCGAAGATTTGACTCCTGTAATGACTAAAACTGATACTTTAAAAGGGATAAAGGGAAATACTATTACTATAGCCATTAGATAAAATAAACACACTCCCATGATTCTGAAGAACTAAACACACACACATACATACAGCAGTTAAAACTAGCATCTCATCCTTTAAAGAAAAACCACCAGAGAGGGAAACGTGAGCCATTAATTACACTCTACTATTTCATGGAAAGCAGCAAGCTGCTTCTAAGTCTAAAAATATCCTCTGAACATTAGCTTTAAGCCCTGTGTTTATTTTTCCCACATTTACCTATTTTGCTTATAAGACTTTTGCTAACCGATCAGTTAGGGCAAAGAATAAGATATCACTCAATATAACAAGAGTCTCAGCAGCCAAAAGAAGCAAACATCAGCATGACGGGCAGACCCACCCACAACAGGGCCTGGGCCATTGGCTGAGGATGCCTAGTTGCTCGGTAATGCCGGAGGAACAGCAGCCTGCCTGAGAGAGCTGAGGAGGAGCTTTAGAGGTACATACACACAATGGTCAAGTATACTGTGATACACATTCAAAACGAAAAAAAAAATTGCAATGGTTATCCCACCCAGAGCTAAGAAAAACAATTGCAGAAAAAAATTTACAGAATTCGAATGCCTACTGTAGCTCCAACACTCATTACAGTCTCTACATCCTAAACCTTAGATGCATGTAGCATTTTCCACCTACATAAACTACACATCACTTTCTTCCCTCTGCTCTGCCTTCCACCTAGGACAATCGGCAACCTCTTAAAAATCCCAAATGTGTCTCCACATTGTGGATTATCATGAAACCAATCATTAAAGTCTATTCTCCAACATAATGGTGCATATTCATTGAAAAGCATTGAATATTAAATGCTGTTTGTAGTTCTGAAAAAGGCATGGCCCTACTAACTACAGAACAGATACCCTACGATAGGCTAGAAATAGCCTTCCACAGATTTATCATTGGCAAAATTATGCAGCTAGATTATTCCTGTCTGCAGTGTGTGGGGGGCAGCTACCTAATTAATGCTTTATTAAACTGTTCTCTGAAGATCTGACTGAGAAAAGATCAGAATCTGAACCAGCTGTGCTGATTAATATTATCTCTGAGGGAGGTGTATGTGTAGGTGGGTCGTTTGAAATTCTCCCTTCAACATTATACTTCTATCTTTGACAGCTAAGGGTTCCCCCCCCCCTTTGTCTTACCATCTTTTAAGGCTAGAGAACAACATAGGACATTTAATTTAAAACAAAAGAGATTAAGACCAGTGATGCTTATAATTTTGTGTTTCTATTAAACATTGATCCAGTTCATCCAGGAAGACTCTGTGCTGTAGAGTAAACTCCAGTGTTCATGCAATTTTAATGAAAATGTTTCTGAACCCCATTCCCTTCTTTATCTTTGAGCTACTATTCCATACCCTGAATATCTCAAACAACCCTAATGTAATGGCTAAGGAGGCTTAAAGTGGGAACAGCATTTATAAGAGGCAAAATAAGTGTTACAAGAATTTAAATACTTACAAAAGGATAACAAAATGTTAATTTTTTTCATAAGCAAGATAGCTGTTCAGATTACAGATAAATAAATGAAGACACTCAGCCGTAGATGTTTATTCTCATTTCCTGGATAGTAGTTTCCGTATTATCAGAAGGTATATACTCACTGTTTGTATTTTTTTTAAAGGCAACATCAAAAAATTAAGAAAATAAAGCCTCAAACTATAAAATTCATAGAAGAAAAAATAGGACTAACACTTCAGACCTTAATACATGGCATTAACAGGATACAAACCATAAACATCAACACAAAAAACCCAACAGATAAACTAGATAATTGGGATCTTCTAAAAATCAAACATCTATGCTCTTCAAAAGATTTCACCAAAAGAGTTAAAAGAGAACCTACAGACTGGGAAAAAATTTTTGGACAGTACAGGTCAGACAAAGGTCTAATCTCCATAATCTACAAGAAAATCCAACACCTCTACAACAAAAAGACAACCAATCCTATCAAAAAATGGGCAAAGGAAATGAACAGACACTTCACCAAGGAAGACATTCAAATGGCCAACAGACACATGAGGAAATGCTCGCGATCACTAGCCATTAGAGAAATGCAAATTAAAACCACAATGAGATACCATCTCACCCCGGCATTACTGGCACGAATCAAAAACACTGGAAATAACAAATGTTGGAGGGGCTGCGGGGAGACAGGAACTCTTATACACTGCTGGTGGGAATGCAAAATGATACAGCCATTTTGGAAAATGATATGGCGTTTCCTCAGAAAGCTAGAAATAGACGTACCATTCGATCCAGCAATCCCACTCCTAGGAATATATCCTAGAGAAATAAGAGTCATCACTCGAATAGACATATGCACACCTATGTTCATGGCAGCATTATTCACAATAGCAAAACGATGGAAACAACCTCTATGTCCATCAACAGACGAATGGATACACAAACTATGGTACATACACACAATGGAGTACTATGCAACGAGAAAGAACAATGAATCGGTGAACCATCTCATAACATGGATGAAACTGGAGGACATCATGCTGAGTGAAATAAGTCAATCACAAAAGGACAAATATTGTATGAGACCTCTATTGTAAAAACCCATGAAAAAATTCACATGCAAAATGTAACAATCCTTGTTGGTTACCAGGGATGGGGGGGGGGGGGATACTAAATAGGTAATAGGTAAGTGGTAACTTGGGTGAGAGATGAGATAGTACATAGTACAGGGGAAACTAACACAACCTGCACAAGGAAAAGTCATGGAGGCCCTATAGACACATCCAAACCCCTCGAGGGACTGAGTTGTTGGATGGAGGGCTCTGAGGACCATGATCTCGGGGAACATCTAGCTCAATTGGCATGACACTACTTATAAAGATAATGCTCTACATTCTACCTTGGTGAGTAGTGTCTGGGGTCTTAAAAGCCTATGAGCGGCCATCTAAGATACTCCACTGATCTCATCCCTTCGGGAACAAGGGAGAACGAAGAGAACAGGATACAAGGAAAAGATTAGTCCGAAGGACTAATGGTCCACAGCTACCAAGGCCTCCACGGGACTGAGCCCAGTACAGCTGGATGGTGCCCGGCTACCACCAATGACTCCTCTGACCAGGATCACAACAGAGGGTTCTGGGCAGAGCTGGAGTAGGATGTAGAGCATAATTTTAACTCCCAAAAAAAAAAAAAAAAAAAGAAGACCAGATATACTGGCCTAAAGAATACTAGAGAAACCTCGAGAGTGTGGCCCCCAGACACCCTTTCAGCTCAGAGGCGAAGTTACCTTCAAGGTTCGATGTTAAGCCTGGGAATGGACACCCCAGTAAAACTAAATGGGACTAACGATGTACAGGAGTCTGGTGACAAGGGCCAGAAGGCAGAGGGAGAGTAGGAAACTGATGATAAGGAACACAAATTGAATAAGGACACTGTCGATGTATTGTGACATTGTTGACCACTGCTATAGGGCAACATTTGTAGTAACTATTAAATGGGAGGCTGTTTTGTCCTGTAAGCCTTCATCTTGGGCGAGAATGGCAGCACAATTGGAAGAGCATAGTCAATATCACTTAAATGTGTAAGTAAAAAGTTTTGAAATGGTGTTTAAATAAAATAAAAATAAATAAATAAATAAATAAACAAATGAGACTAAAGAGGTACAATAGTCCACTGACAAGGTCCAGAAGACAGAAGGGGACAAGGAAGCCCCCTGGTGATAGGGAACACAAGGTGGAGTAAGGATATTCTTGATGTGCTGTGAGATTGTTAACCATTGTCATAGGGCAACATGTGTAGTAACTGTTAAATGAAAAACTATTTTGTTCTGTAAGCCTTCATCTTAAGTGAGAATAACAGCACAGTTGGAAGAGCGTAGTCAATGTCACTGAACTGTGAATGTAGAAAATTTTGAAACGGTGTATCTTTGGCCATCTGTAATTTTCATCAAAAAAAAAGGTTGAGAATTTAGAGGCTTAATACGTTGTGGGGTTGTTAACCAATGTCAAAAAAAACAACATGTGTACTACTATTTCATGAGAAACTATTTGCTCTGTAAGCTTTCACCTGAAGTACAATAAAATATATATAAAAAAAAAAAAATTAAGAAAACGTTCAAAAGCCAACACTTAGAAATAACCATTAATATTGTGGAGGTTGTTCCAAGCCACCATTCATTCACACGCACAGACACAGGCCATGCTCACAATTTTGCACACAGGTTCATACTACACTACACGTGCCTTTCTAAAATCTGTCCCACCCCAAGTTGATCGCGGAAAGATTGCCAGGTGACTACAGATAGATTACATCATTTTAAAAAAATTTTATTTTGTTGTCACTGTTGAGAATATACATAGCAAAACATACACCAATTCAACAGTTTCTACATTATCATTTAGTGACACTGTGCAATGATTCTCACCCTCCTTTTCTGAGTTGTTCCTCCCTCTTTAACATAAATTCACTGCCCCCTAAGGTTCCTATCTTTTGAGTTGCTGTTATCAATTTGATCCCATACAGATAGTTCTCAAAAGAGCATAATGTTCAAGTCAGGCGTTTTTTACTAGTTAAGCTAAATTATTATTTCACTTTAAGAAGACTTCAGAGGATATTTTGGGTTTAAGGTTTAAAAAGTATCTCAGGGCAATAGTTTCAGGGGTTCATCCAACCTCCACAGTTCCAGGAAGTCTGGAGTTTCTAAGAATTTGCAATTCTGTTCTCCATTTTTCCGCTTTTGATCAGGATTCTTCTATAGAATCTTTGATCAAAATGTTTAGTAAATTACATGATTTTTAATGGTTGCACAGAACTCGATTGCATGTGATGGTACCAATATTTCACTATAATAAACAGTGATAAATTTTGAGCATACATCTTTGTAAAATAAAATCCAAGAAATTCATTAACCAAAGGGAATATCCAGTTTTATGACACATACTGCCTAAGTGACTCCTAGAAATGAGGAACCAGCAGTACAGAAGAGTACCCATTGACCCCACACCCTTGCCAAGGTTAGGTTTAGTCAATTTTATTTTTTAGTTGTATGCTGCAAATTTCATTCACACTAGTCATTTCAACCATATTTAGCATGCTTTTGTGATTCACCAGTTCTTCATTTTTATGTAGGAAAAATAATACAGGTATTCTGCAATTTCTGTACCTTATCAGTCATGTTCAGAAAGTACTTCTCCAGCTCAAGAGAACCTATGTCTTCCTCTTACTATTTTACATTTCTTTACCTTTATACTTTTCACTCACTTAAAATTTATTTTAGTATAAGGCGGGATAAGAGAATAGTTTTATTTTATTTTCTAAATGGGTAACTGTCCAAATTTCATTTATTGAATTATCCATTCTTTTCTCCACTGATCTGAAATGCTTTCTTTGTCAAATAGCAAATTAGAAACACTTGTACTTATTACCAGACTTTTTTTTTTTCTGTTCCACTGACTGAATAAATGAATTATTAAATTATACATTTAAAGTCTATTCCAGCATTCAAAGGATGAACTGCCAGTGTCAAACTCTGGTTCCACCATTAACTAATGGCTGTGTTGCTTTGGATAAGGCATTTAACCTCTCTGTACCTTAGTTTCCTCATCAGTAAAATGGGTGTAACAGTACCTACCCCCACAGGGTTATTGTGGGTTTCAGCTAAAGGGTAAGCGCTATATACGTGTTACTTACCATTACCATCGTCCCCAAAAGTAAGGAAAGAGAGACATAGTCCTTGCCTTCAGGAATTCGGAGACCAGTAAGAGGAGATAAGCATGTAATCAAAGGGCCACACAAATTAATGCACAATCACAAACCATGGTAAGCATATTAAGGGGAACCTAGAGGTACCTCGGAAAAAAGGCCTGTTGATCTACTTCCTAAAGGTCATAGCCATTCAAACATCTTATGGAGCACAGTTTTACTGTGACACACATAGGGTAGCCATGAGTCAGAATCGACTAGGTGGCCACTGGTTAATTCAGTCTAGGAGGTCCGAGAAGGAGCTCCCAAGGAAGTAACATTTGCATCAAGGGCTAAATGATGAGTAGGAGTTAACTGGCCTCAAGGAAAAGAGAAGTGGGCAGGAGGGGGTTGGGCCCTCAGATCAGCCACACTGGCCCGCGTACAGCGCTGCACAGCTGTCTGTTCTGGGTACCCTGATGCACACTGTCCCCACAGCCAGCAAGTCTATAAAAAGAGTCTTCTCACCTTCAACTTCTCAGTTTAAAGTCACACCCTCAGAGAGACAATCAATGACCACCTGCTTCTGAAAGCCAGTGTCTTAGTGCTTCCATAACAGAAATACCACAAGTCAGTGACTTTAACAACCAGAAATTAATTGTCTCACATCTTAGGAGACTAGAATTCTGAATTCAGGGTACCAGCTCTCGAGGAAGGCTTTCTCTCCCTGTCGACTGGGGAAAGGTCCTTGTCTCTTTCCCTTGGCAATCTTCAAATGGCCTGGCATCCAACTTCCCCCATCTGTGCTTCCTTGCTTCTATGCCTAATCTGCTCTTCTTTTATCTCAAAAGTGACTGGCTTAAGACACACCTACAATGATATGTCCTCATTAACATAACAAAAAACTATTACCGAATGGGATTATATCCACAGGTAAAGGAGTTAGTATTCCAGCACATATTTTGGGGAGGCACAATTCAATCCATAACAGTCAAAAATATGGTCTTTTGTGGGAATAAAAGATAATCATATAAAACATATCATACAGTTGTATTCATTCAACAGAAACTATCCCAGTTGGAGATGTTCCAAGACCCTGCCTTCAGTAAATACAAGAATTTGTTCTTTATCCTCAAGGCTATCCTCTCTGAATTAAAATGTACAAGCATCTGTGAAACCATCATCTGCTCTTCTCTATGTGCAAATAATAGCACCTTGCTCACAGGTACATACTTGGAATTATCTCTGCTGGTAAGAGTTTCTCCACCCATATCTGATAAACAACCCCTTAACCATTCTACAGGCTGAAGAGAACGTGGTCTCCTTCCACAATACAATGTCAGCAATAACCTCACGTCAGTCCCTCCTAACTCCCTATTATTTTGTTGTTGTTGTTGCACTTGTGACAATTTCTAATTATCTATTTGCATGATTATTTGTCTGTCTCCCACACTACACTGCCAGTTGCATGAAAGGGGGAATGAGCTATTTTATTCATCTTTCTTTACCCAAAACATAGCACAAAGCCTGGCATGTTATTGATTAAACGCCTACTATTTTGTAAGACAGATGGCTCACCAGAGCACAGCGTGAGGGGAAGACGGGCACTCAATCAGGGTGGAGAGGCCAGGGTCAGATCTGGCAGGCACACGCAACCTGCTGTTTAGGATTTTGGTCTCTGCAAGGAGAAGCCATTGACAGGTTTTAAGCATGGAAGTGGCAAGGGCAGATTTGGGTATTGAAACAATCACTCTGGCTAGAATGTGAAGTGACTGGAGCAGGCAGAGGGACGTTGGGAGATGAGTCAGGAGACTGCTGAAGAAGCACGCCTGGGAGAGGAGCATGGGTTGGACTAAGATGAGGGTAGTGCAGGTGATGAGAACTGGACTGTCTCAGGCATCCACAGAGCATTTCAAAAATAAGAATTACAGTATGTGTCAATATTTCATGATGAGAGATTTGGTACTGGAAAAGGTAATTCTACATTACTAGTAAACTGGATAAAACAGATGAGACTGAATGATAAAGAAATAAGTTCTTTTTATTAGTCAACCTATAAAGTAATAATGGAAGCTCTCTCAGTTCCCTAGAGCTGCCATAACAAAGTACCACAAAGTGAATGGCTTTAAACAACAGAAATTTATTTTCTCACAGTTCTGGAGCCTAAAAGTTCAAATCAGAGTCTCGGCCATGTTGATTCCTTCTATGGGCCTCTCTCCTAGTTTCGGTGACTGCTGGCAATCCTTGCAATTCTTTTGGTGCTTATAAATAATGCATCTGCCTCCGTCATCACATAGCATCTCCCTCTGTGTGACTTTCTGTGTCTGTACTCCCCTTTATAAAACACCACTCAGATTAGGTTTAGGACCCAAGCTATGCTGGTATGACTTCATTAACATAACAAAAGAAAACTCTATTTCCAAACAGGATCCCATTCACAGGTACAGGGCTTAGGTCTTCAAGACATATTTTAGAAGGACACATTTCAATCCATAGCAAAAGGTAACCTGGAAACAAGTCCACTCTTCACAAAGGAGTCCCAGTTCTGAGTAGTATCAGTTATCCAATGGGTGTTAATTATCAAACACAAAAATACAGCTCCTTTGTTTTAAATATATTAAATTACAGCAATATTAAATCAAGACCACAAAGCAAAGTGGCTAAAGGCCCATGTGCTGCCATAGTTAACTCACAGTACTGTGGTTTACTCCTTTTAAGAAAATGTTACACTGTAAACATTTTTTATGTTTATAATATGTATCATATATACTTTATAATATTTTCTTAAGAGTGACATATTGCAAAAGCTTCCTTCCCACAATGTTATCTAAAAAAAAAAAATTTCCAATACTTACTTCTTAAACCTGAAAAAGCTACTATCTCATATTCTTTAAATTATTTCTAATGTGAGAAGGGAGTAGTTTGTGTGTTTGTAAATGGCTTTTTTAGACAGTGTCAGGCAATTACAGCCCCTGCCACTGGTAGCACTGTGGGAACGGCCCATCCTACATCCCCATCATCCTCTTGCCTTGCTTCCTCCCTGCCAATCTCACCCAGCTGCCCTGAGCACGCCGACCCTGCTGGTAGCGGTGTAGGCCCACAGAGCCTGCTGATGGCAAAGAAGAATGTATACGAAGTTTGGGTCAGACTCACTTCTGCAGAAAACTGTGGCAAGTTATTCAGCCTCTATTTTCCCGTATATTAAAAGCTTTAGTATCAATCTGCCCTCTCCTTAGCCAGGAGTGCCATATTGGTAACTAGGCACCCAGACCTAGACGTGTTGTGTTAAAGGTTATGTTGTTAATACCACATTCAGCAACAAAGAGAGAAAAGTTAATGGGAGTTTCCTGTTTGAGATGAATATCTGAGAAGCAAATATCTGAGTAGTTACTTATTAAAGAGTCAAATCATGATGATCTAAGTATCTGACATATTGAATAAAGGACTATCATTTGGCAGCGGGGATTAATCAAATGGCCTTAACACTTCTTTCAAAACATAGGTATGTCCCCACTTAAAGAAATTCCTATAAAAGCCAAGGTCTAAGAGCTTTGAAGGAGAACCGTTACTCATTTGAATTATGGGGAATCTATAACAAATCCTAAAAAAAAAAAAAAAGTAAAGAAAAAGGGCAATGAAAGAGGAAAGGAAGAGAGGGAGGGAGACAGGCAAGCAAGAAGGTGTATTAATCAATTAAGTTTGAAAAACTGTATATACCATACTCTGCTTCAAGAATTCTGAATATGATGTTTATGCTTTGGAAAGTCCTACAGTACAGACATTTGCTGAACTTTGCTTAATCTAATATTTCCCAAACTCACTGGGCCTCCATATCTATTTTCCCCCATGTTCTATCAATTAATAGAATACTCTTTGGACAGCTATCCCTAACACTCCCTTTTTTTTTTTTTTTTTTTTATTAATAGTAATGTCTGCTTCCTACCTCAGACTTAATTCAGACGCCCGAGCGGTGGGAACTAGGTCTGACACACCACCAGGCTTCTGAACCACTGCTGTAGCTTAAGTGGTTTTAAACCACCTACAGAGATGCTAGGATGGGGTCAGACCCACAACTAAGCATGAGACAAAAGTAAAGCATCTCTAAAACTATAGCTTCAGAAAAGGTGAAGGGATTGAATGTACAGAAACAGAACTGTATGCTATTTTCTAGTCCATGTGTGCTCTATAAATCAAGACAGACCTTATGATTACAACAGTTCACCTGGAAGCCAAGAGGAGACTGAAGTATTGATATAATTAAGAATCTATCTTGCACAGGGGGCACAATCATGAAAACTTCCTAGCCATAAGCAAACACCTTGAGGGACAGAGTCCCTGGGCTTCAGGGCTCAGGACCATAGTCTTGGAGGACATCTAGGTCAATCTACATAACATAGACCATAAAGACAACGTTCTACATGCTATTTTGGTGAGTAGCAACTAGAATCTTAAAAGCTTGTGAGCACCCATCTAAGATACAGCTATTGGTCTCTTCCGGTCCAGAGCAAAACATAGTGAAGAAAACCAAAGACTCAAGGAAACAATTAGTCAAAAGGACTAACGGTCCACATGAACCACAGCCTCCCCCAGCCTGAGCCCAGAAGAAACAGACGTTACCCAGCTATCATCACTGACTGCTCTGACAGGGATCACAAGAGAGAGTCCTGGACAGAATGGGAGAAAAATGTAGAACAAAATTCAAGTTCATTAAAAAGACCAGACTTACTGGTCTGACAGAGACTGGTAGAATCCCCGAGACTATGGCCTTTAGACACCCTTCAAACCTGGAACTGAACCCACTTCTGGAGATCACCTTTTAGTCAAACAACAGATAGGCCTATAAAGTAAACAATAACAACCATGAGGAATGCGTGCCTCAGAACAATCAACCATATGAGACCAAAAGGGCAACATCTGCCCCAAAAACAAAGTTCAGAAGGCAGGAACAGACAGGAAAGATGGGCAAATGGAAATGGGGAACTCAGGGAGGACGTGGGTAAAGTTCTGTTACACTGAGGGGATTGCAACTAATGTCACGAAACAAAATGTGTATAAATTGTTGAATGGGAAACTACTTTACTCTGTAAACTTTCACCCAAACCATAATAAAATGTTCAAAATAACCCAAAAAAGAACGTATCTTGCATCAGGAGAGTTTTTAAATCAAAGTAAGTCTTAGTTTATCAAAGCATATTTTAATAACCTGCTAAAGAAAACTTGCACCTCACTTTCCACTAGTAATGCCCAATTATGAGAGAACTAGCTGGCAAAGCCCTCCCTTTCCTAAGAGAGCCACCAGCTGCCATCTAGTTGACTCTGACTCATGGCGACTCCATGTATGGCAAAGAGCTGTGCTCCACAGTGTTTTCAGTGGCTGATTTTTCAGAAGTAGATCACCAGGACTTTCTTCCCAGACACCTTCAGGGGGACTAGAACCTCCAACCTTCTGGTTAACAGCCTAGTGTGTTAACTGTTTGCACCACCCAGGGAGAAACACATAGTACAGAATGTATAGGTAACAAAGTTCTATTATGTTACATATACATTAATTAAAAAAAAAATCAATCTTACATAGTGATATTTTCAAATGTTGAAATACAAAAACATTTTAAAAGGACCAGAACTTTAAGTTCTTGCAGAAAATAAAAGCACTGATTTAATATGTGCTTCCATCTGATTATTATGCAGGAAACCAAATTTCTTGACACAGAGTCAGTAACTCTGTTTCTCAACCTACAAGTTAATATCTACTCCAGAAATTTAAAGATTCTGCAGAGGCTAGAAATGCAAGTTTTGCTCCAGAAATGACTTCACAGCCTATTTGTCTCAGAGCTTGAAGCACTTTTCACTGAAGCCATTAAAGACTGCCAGGGCCCCGAGAAAGCCAAACCATCCACAAAGGCACACTTGTGCCCAACAAAGAGCCACCCCCAGTGCTCCAGTTTATCTTGCCAGACGTGTCCTCTCAGGGAAGAAGCTGAAAGTGGCTTGTCCCTCTCATAACTGAGCCTGTCTCTCATGGTAATGGTTTCCATTTTGCACTATTTTGTACAGGGTGGAAAGGGAGGTATTTTTCCATTACGACTTCCTAACTTTGCATTTTCTATCCTCAGAATAGAAGCCCACTAGGGGGCGTTAGTTCCTGGATGGCGCAAATGGTTAACACGCTTAGCTGCTAACTGAAAAGCTGGAAGTTCAATTCCACCCAGAGGCACCTTGGAAGAAAGGCCTGGCAATCTACTTCCCAAAAAATCAGTCACTGAAAACCCTATGGAGCACAGTTCTACTGCAATACACATGGGGTTGCCATGAGTCAGAATGACTTGACAGCAACTCTTTTTTTTAGGGGACATTAAAAATATTCTGCATTGAAGTTAAAAGGTTGTCACTGGGAATGTTTTCCATCTTCTAAGGGTGTCTCCACCTCACTTCATTCTTCTTAGCTGCTATGGCATTGCCTACAGGCATTTTGAAGAAAGGCTAACAAGTGCCAGACATCCAGGAGGCTCTTGGTGTAGAGGCTGAAAGGTTAGGCTGAACAGCTCAAACCAGATTACCACGAACATCTTGCAGCAGTATGCTTCTACTCCATACAAACATATCCCTAGCTGCTCTCCTTCCCTGTTTCTGACAGAGTCAAAACCATGACACTGTCTTTCCTATGTATAAGACTAAGGATCTGGAAAAATGTTCATTTAAAAGACATGTCAGCAAAATTCATCAGCAGAATTCTTATTTACGATGCTTTTATACTTCTCCATGGAGAAATATGAAACACAGCCATGCATTCGGAAGAAACCCAAGAAGCACAATTTAATTTAGGGCTCTATGGAAGACGAGGCAGGTGTCCCAATAGTCTTAAGCCAAACGTCTAACGGAGCAAACGTGCATCTATTTTAGTTCTAGAATTTGGCTAGAAACCATGTTTGCTCCAATCCTAGTAATGGCTCTTAAAATGCTTATAATCCTTCTTTTCAACTTCATTTGGGGAAGTGAAGATGAGAGTATGAAGTAAAGATGATAGACTGGAAAGAAAATTCCATGACGCTGTAGTGTGCTGTCAAGTCAATCCTGACTCACAGCGACCCTATAGAACAGAGAAGAATGGCCCCATAGGGTTTTCTAGGCTGTAATCTTTATGGAGCACAGCGCCAGGTCTTTTCTCCTGTGGAGCATCTGGTGGGTTTGAAGCGCTGATCTGAAGGTTAGCAGCCAAATGCTTAACCACTGCACAAACAGGACTTACAAAAGACAGAAACTTAGAAACATAAACTGCTCACTTATAAGTCCACTACCAAGAAACAATCATTGCTGAAATGTTAATTTTTTAAAAATGTTATATACAGATGAGACAATATAGCACAATGCCTGGCATATAAGTGCTCAGTGCATTTTAGCCCCTATTATAGCTATATTTTTACAATATTAAACTTATTGCATATCTCTTTTATGACCTGCTCTTTTAGAGTTAACAATAATCATTAATATTTCCCTGCACTAATAAATATTGCCCTATGGATAAAATAGCTATAGATATTCTATAAAACAGAGATACTAGGATTTATTTTCCCATCTCCTATAGCTTGACATTTAGGTTGTTTCCAGTTTTTCACCATAATATCCAACACTGATGTGAACAACCCTGTACACAAGTCTGCATGTTTATCCATTTATTTTCTGTGAATAGATTCCTGAAAACAGAATTACTAGGAAAGAAAATTGCTAATCTCCAGAGTGTTACAACAGTTTACACGCCCACCATCAAATGAGAAGCCAATTTTTACACCCTTGCTAACTCAGAATGGTATCATCCTTTTAATTACTGCTGGCCTAAACAGTGAAAAAATCTCATATATTGCTGTTCTGATTTCCATGTTTTTTATATTTGTATCCTGGCCAGTTGTAGTTCTTTCATATACTGCCTTTTCATATTATTTTTTAATTTTTCTACCAACGTGTTCATGCCTTTCTTACTGATTGTGATGAGCTTTTAGATATTTTTCAGTTTGACACTTAAGGTTGAAATAGGACTCATGGTTGGGAATTACTAGCAGTTACCAGCTCTGGGACTAGCAGGTCTGGATTCAAATCCTGCCTCTGCCACTAAAGCTATATATCCTTGGTCAACTTACTTAATCTTTCTGTGCCTTAGCTTCTTCATCTGTAAATGGAGATGATGCTACAATCTCAAAGGGTTGTTGTGGATAGTAAATGAATTGAAACAATGCCTAGCCATTTTTACTATTAATGAAATTTATTTAAAATTTAAAAACTTAAAATTTTATGCAGGCACGCTTTAACTTCTAAATTAGCTTTTAAAAATATGTGCTATATTTTTAAGTAAAAATGAACAGATTAAAAATGTATGCATAGAATAACCCCCTTTTTTCTTTTTTTCCTTTTTTTTTATCGTACTTTAGATGAAGGTTTACAGAACAAATAGTTTCTCATTAAACAGTACACATACTGTTTTATGACATTGGTTAACAACCCCACAACATGTAAACACTCTCCCTACTTGACCTTGGGTTCCCTATTACCAGCTTTCCTGTGCCCTCCTGCCTTCTAGTCCTTGTCCCTGGGCTATTGTGGCCCATTAGTCTCGTTTTGTTTTACGGGGCTTTCTAATCTTTGGCTGAAGGGTGAACCTCAGGAGAATAACCCCTTTTTAACATATGCAAATACAAATAAACAGAAAAAATAGAAAGGATACATTCATTCAACAAATACCAACTGAGTGCCCACTATGGGCCCGGCATAGGGCACACAATGAAGGACAGAACAGACACGGCCCCCTCCCTTGTACCCATGCTGGGGTATACCAACAAGGAAGCAGATGTTTGGAAAGCAGTCACCCAAGCACTACAGTAAGTACAATGGGCAATTTCTATCTAACAGGGGAAGGAATTTAACCTACACCAAAATGAGGGAAGGATAAATCTCCCCGAGAAAATAGCAAGCTGAAACCTTAAAGAAGAGGAGTGATTAGTCAAGTATAAGGTGGGAGAGAGGAAAGGGGAATTTTCACAAGGAAGAAAGAGCATGATGCAAAGGCTCAGAAGCAGGAAAGTTTGCATGGTATAATGGAAAGAAGTAAAAGATAATCAGTATACTTATTACACAGAGGACTTACTTAGTGTAGAGCTGTGAGAGATGAGACGAGAAGATAAACAGCGGCCAGATCACACTCCAAACTCCTTAACAGGACTCATGTGGCCTTTATGCTGGGAGCCATGAGGAGCCACAGAAAAGTTGAAACAGAGAAGCAACATTAGATTTGCCCTTTACAAAGATCACTATAGCTGCACTTATATAATGAATCAGAGAGGAACAAGACCAAAAGCATAAAATGTCAGAACCTAAAATCATGCCCAAGACCACGTTACCTCAGCTGCGGAAATGAGGTCGTGGGGTGGGAGGAATTGAGTGACTTGTGTGGGATCTCATGGGTTCTCAGAATGGGTTTCTAATCCTGGGGCTCCTACTGACCATGTTCCACACAGCCTAACAGTGGGTGGTCTTTCACCATTTTTAAACGATTCCAAGGACTTCTCTTGAAGTACGCCTCTGCCTCCCTTCTGAACATTAGGCACAGAACAGATGACTCAGAGCTGCTCTAAATAAATGACCTTCCTTTATATGATACATAATCAAATCCCTTAGCTCTTATGGGAAGAAGATTCTTGGTGATCAGAAAATGGTTAGCCATTTATATAGTTAAATTAGCGGGGAGGAGGGAGAGCATGTTTTGAATAATACAGCTGGTGCAGACTCTCATTCTCAGTAACACCAAATCCCTCAATGAGAATCTCATTCGCTTTATTCTTTTTTCAATCGTTCTGACTTAATGACAGACAAAGTCTCAGTGTATTGTTGGGATGTCTACCACTTGTCCAACATTTGTTGATCTCCTCCTTTAACAAAGGTAGAATAAGCTTCAAGCTCACAGATTTATTCAAGAGAATCCAGGACTTAACTTTTGGTTTTATATGAGAATTTCCTGTATCCCTATTTATGATAAGTGAGAGTGTTTTTTCCATCTATGAAAGTGATAAAATGATTCATTTTTTAAATTAAAGTCATGACCGTTGATTTAAAGATAAATACCAATGCTGCAAAAGTCATGAAAGTGAAACTGAATGGCAAATTTGGGGAACAGTCAAATTACTTCACCACAACCTTACGGAAGGAAGAGCCTACAGAAGTTGACTAAGTTCACTTGAATCACTCATGGCAGCAAACAATAGTCCCAGTGTTAGAGGACACCAATTTAGATGTTACAAAGGGCAAGTCAGTAGATATCATATGATATCAGCATAACCCACTGACTCATGAAAATGGAATTGATAACATTCATCAAAATTTGAACAAATGCATTCATATAGAGCATTCATTCACCTATGATAAGCTTTCTGCCTTAGAGACATCCTTTATATAAAGTGGTTTATGGTGGAAATGGATCAAAAGGCTTTAAATTTTTACATCTTAAGACACAGAAAGTAGCTGAAAGAGCTTCTTAAAAATGAATTAAATGTGTCTTAGTGATCACAAAATACTTGTTGAACAAATACTTGTTCAACAATTTAAGTTTCATAAGAAATGAGAAACAGAAGTTAGAACCAAGGAAAAGGAGTTTTCCATGTTTGCACCAAGAAGTTTGGAGAAGACATGGATGATGAGCACTATCACTGTCTCCCTGGCAAATCTGGATCTGGCTTAACGTGACTATAACAACCCCCCAAAAAAGTGGACAATCCCAAGATTTTGGATTTGTGAACTTAAAAAGACCCAAAGATGCACAGGGAGTAGTAGGTGAGATGCACAGTGTCTCAGTTATCTAGTGCTGCTATAAGAGAAATACTTAACAAAGAGAAATTTATTCTCTTGCAGTCTAGTAGGCTACAAGTCCAAATTCAGAGCATCAGCTCCAGGGGAAGGCTTTCTCTCTCTGTCACCTCTAGAGAAAGGTCCTTGTTATCAAATCTTCTCCTGGTCAAGGAGCTTCTCAGCACAGGGACCCCGAGTTCAAAGGATGCACTATTCTCCTGGCTCTTGTTTCTTGGCAGTATGAGGTCCCCCATTCTGCTCATTTCCCTTTCCTTTTATCTCTTCTAAGATAAAAGGTGGTGCAGGCCACACCCCAGGGAAACTCCCCTTTACATTGGATCAGGGATGTGACCTTAGTAAGGGTGTGACATTCCCACCCTAATCCTCTTTAACATAAAATTACAATCACAAAATGGAGGACAACCACACAATACTGGGAATCATGGCTTAACCAAGTTGACACATTTTGGGGGGACACAATTCAATCCATCAAATAGCAAACAGCTTAATAAAAACCAGTGTTACCTTATTTAAATTTAGTTAAAAAATGGTACAGGAGACAACTCAAGTGCAAGGGTGAGAATAAGAAACAAGAAAGGATTTCTAGATAAGACGATAGTAACTCTCATGAGTTAAATGTTGATGACAGTATTATGATAAATTATCATGAATGTTGATGAACATCAATGATGATTAACATCACCAGAAAGCATTTCCTTCATTCACTGTATGAAGGTGACAGACAGTTGTCATAGCAAAGAGTTTGGGTTTGTAGATCCCTCTAACCCAGAAGTAGCCACTTAAGCAGTTTAATAATGAATATTATAAATATTGCCATCAAGTCACTGTCTATAGTATTAACATAAAAAGGCACATCAAGGTCACCTCAGTGATGATTATACACAAGAAATGACAAAGGTGAAGTTGTACCAACCCTGTAATAGGTACAGGACACCTCACTTTGGAGCTACTTCATTGCTCAGACACACAACTGTGCCTGACTATTCACTCTCCAGCCAAGTTGCTTCCATTCTCAAGTCCTCACCAACTTCTCGCTGGACATCTCAGGGTGCCAAGTCTCACCATTTCAAAATATGCCTGGCACTGTCCACCAGCTGCACCTAGACAACCATCGAAGGTTATGGTTCCTCAGTGTTAAACAGCATGGGGCTAACACATCACAGGCAATGGCCCATGTGCTACAGGGCCCATGCTACAGCCACTCCTGCTGCTCACCCACAGCACACTACAGGTGTGCTGCAGGTATCCCCAACAACTTAATGAACAACTCCAGATTATCACATAGTAGTCTGTTGTGCTCATACTAGATAATGGCATTTCATTATGTCTACGTTGGTATCAGTCTTCCACAAGTGCAAAAACAAATGTAGGATGAACAGCCAAGCACGCGACTCTCACCGGTAAAAGTCCCTGGCATATTGCTGGAAACCTCTTCACACACTCTACAGTATCTCCAGCCAAGGTTAACGAAGTTATCACTGTGCTACCAGCCTACAAAGCTAAGAGGCTGCTCTGAAGGTAGTGGACAGTACTCCTGATGATTTGGTATGATTTTAAAGATAGTCTGTGAGAACACTTGATAGGGTCTCACAATCATAACAGTTTAATGGCCATAGCTATAACTCTCCTCTTAGTCTTTATTATCCATTATAGACCATGTAAATTACTGTTAAGCATTTGAGTTCCTAATGTGATTAGGGAAATAGAGAAAAAGCTAAACAAACCAACAAAACTGAGAAGAGTACAAAGGGTTAAAAGGAAAAAAAGGAGGGAAAATAGAAAAAAATGGAGGCCAATGAAATCCTTTAACTTTTCACTGAATTACTATCTTGCCCTTCTGGCTATAACTTCTGAAGGATTGCTCATCCCTAGGAAACCACCACCAGACATCATTTAAACCTAGAACTGTTCTCAGACTCCAGCATGTCGCCCAGTTCTAATCATTCACTTATTCGTGGGTCTTACCCTCCTCTCTCTACGTCATCAATCTACCCACTCTAAAGAAAGTCTAGGGTTGCCTGATCCCTGGGAATCCGTACGTAGCCCAAGAGGTTAAGCAGAATGGAATCTGCTCTCCAAACTTAAGGGAGGAACACCTAAGACCCCCAAATTTACACCCCCACACACAGTGACATTTGTCCTCAAAACAGCCACCATTTCCCCCAGTCAAGTTTGGTCACTTTCAAGGGTACCTTTAATTAACTTGGGAGGTACATTAAAATGTCCCAAGTATATTGTCTTAGTTATCTAGTGCAGTATTACAGAAATACCACAAGCGGATGGCTTTAACAAAGAGAAACTTATTTTCTCACAGTCTAGTAGGCTAGAAGTTCAGACTCAGGGCGTCAGCTCCAGGGGGAGGCTTTATCTCTCTGTCAGCTCTGGAGGAAGGTCCTTGTCCTCCATCTTCCCCTGGTCGAGGAGCTTCTCTGCACAGGAACCCCAGGTCCAAAGGACGTGCTCTGCTCCCAACACTGCTTTCTTGGTGGTATGAGGTTCCCAACTCTCTGCTGCTTCCCCTTCCTTTTATCTCTTGTAAGATAAAAGTTGGTGCAGGTCACACCCCAGGGAAACTCCCTTTATGTTGGATCAGGGATGCAAGCTGAGCAAGCGTGTTGTATCTTATGCTAATCCTCTTAAACCACAGGCAGAGATTATAATTTATAACACATAGGAAAATCACAAAATGGAGAATGACAACCACACAATACTGGGAATCATGGCCTAACCAAGTTAACACATATTTTGGGGGGACACAATTCAATCCATGACATACACTAAAACTAAAATCCATATAAACTCAATTTAAAACAGCAATAATCACTGTAGGAGAGAAAGGTTTATAAAAATATAACTGTGTCAACAATAACTCTGATCAAGAAGACGCCCAGTCTAAAGATATATTCAGCTGCTACTTTCTTTCACACACCCTCCAGGTCCATCTGCCACATGTATTAATGGGTTAGAGTGCGTTAACAACTTTTTTTTTTTTTTTTTTTTAACATAGGTCAAGTTATCCTTATTGTACTACCATGGTACTCTCACAAGCATTATCTCATTCAATCTTGACACCTCTGGAATGTTTTTTATATTTGATTGCTCCTAAAATTGTTTCAGAGAAGCCTGCATTTTTCATCAGACTTTCTAAAGCCCAGGAACAGAAAGGCTAGAGAGAGTGGTTGGAGAGTTATTGAACTACTCCATTCTCTCCTGCTGACATGATCAATTTTTTGCTATGGTTTTTGATTTTCAGAGGGCGAAGGACAAGTATAAGGAATTGCTTTAAGAATCTGATGATAATCTTGTTGTTGCTAGGTGTTATCAAGCCGGTTCTGACTCATACGGATCCTATGTGCAACAGAACAAAAACACTGCCCGATCCTGCACCATCCTCACAATCGCTGCTATGTTTAAGCCCATTATTGCAGTGACTGTGTCAGTCCATCTCATTGAGGGTCTTCCTCCTTTTCACTGACCCTCTATCTTACCAAGCATGATGTCCTTCTCCAGGGACTGGTCCCTCCTGATAACATGTCCAAAGTACGTGAGACACAGTCTCGCCATCCTTTCTTCTAAGGAGCACTCTGGCTGTACTTCTTCCCAGACAGACTTGTTTGTTATGCTGACAATCCATGGTATATTCCATGTTATTCACCAACACCATAATTCAAAGGCATCAATTCTTCTTCAGTACTTCTTATTCATTGTCCAGCTTTCATATGCATTTGAGGTGATTGAAAATACCATGGCTTGGGTCAGGTGCACCTTAGTCCTCAAAGTGACATCTTTGCTTTTGAACACTTTAAAGAGGTCTTTTGCTGTAGATCTGCCCAGTACAATACATTGTTTTACTTCTTCACTGCTGCTTCCACAGGCATTGATTGTGGATCCAAGTAAAATGAAATCCTTGACAACTTCAATATTTTCTCCTCTTATCATGATGTTGACCCTCTTATTCCAAATAATTGGTGTATAATTTTAGAAAATATAAAGATCTCCTGCAGTCTATTATGGATCCCAGGCTATGAACCTAAGAGGTATAGGAATCCTGTGTTAACCACTGAGCCACACTTGAGATCTTGAAAGCAGCAGAGATTTTACCGCTTAAAGCAGGCAATTCAGGAACTTCGACCCTCACTCAGATAAAATCATTAACTAATTATATATTTAATCAAATACATTAATAAATTTTAAGTCTCACTCAATCAACACTTGCATGAACCTATTTATGTAACATTATTCTGAGCAAAACATTTATATAAAATACAGCATTTTTAAATGTGATGGAAGCACAAATTAGTTAAAACAAGAAAGGCATAAAATACCAAGGTAACTCAATTTTCCTAGTTGAAGAATGTGAATGTGACAATAATCACATACCAGACTGTATCACAATACACAGTCTCTCCAAGCAAGACTTTTGTCATTAAAAAAGACATAGTTTATAATAGGTATCTATCCTAACTAAATTCATTAAAAAGAAGAAAGCATACCTCATTCAACACAGTAATGTTATATATTATTTAGAAACTGAACTATCCTTTTAAACAATGATTCAAGAGCTATAATTAGAGAAATACTATGGTGAATCCTTTTATGCAAATAACAACCTAATAAATTTTACTCTATAACAGATTTTCACATCTTAGTATAAAGCAAGATAGGCCCACATCAAGTGCATGATAGTTAAGTTTAAAAAAAAAAAGTATACATTTTTAAGAGCAGGATATTAATTGGAACCAGCTATTTTTATTTATACTTATGGTTTAAACCAAGTGAAATAATCAACAGTACTCTTGTAAAATGAAATCTCGGTATAAATAAAACTCACTAAAAGTAGAGTAATACATGCTCATCTGCTCTATTTTATAGTAAAAAGATTATCTTATCCATTCTAAATTGCAATGGTAAATTATTTCCTTAAGAGTACTTAAGCAATAAAGCATATTAAAATGAGAAGATTTTGAATTTTTGCTATTTTTAATATATTCTCAAGCCTAAAGGATCTTCTCCTCTAATAAAGTTTACTTGGAAAAAGCATTTTTTCACCTCTAAAGAGTACAGATAACGGAAAATTATTGTCAGCAACAAGGTAGAAACAATCACTTTTAACGAAAGAACAGTTGTGACGTGTCAATCAGAGATCTCAAATCAGTGGTGCAAACACTGAAGACAAGCTGCTCTAGTAATACAAATATCTCCCCTAACATAAACAAAAAACTCAATTCAGCAGAAACTGGAGAAATGGTTGCCTAAAGAGGATATATACGTATAGTCTATAATCCAGCATGTCCACAATTTTCTAAAATTAAAAAAAAAAAAAGACCATTTTCAAGAAGAAATAGTTCCAGGTCTAAAGCTTCATTGTAGATAAGAACAGGTTCACGGAGATGTATGGGAAAATGGCTACAAAGGTAGGGTATGACTAGTTCTCCTGCATCTTTGTCACTTGCAAACAGTAGCATTAATTTTACACATCAAAATATACATATGTGCACAGGAAGAGTAACGTTTGCCTGGGGTTTTCTAAGATTGTGCTCCACGCACTTAAAGATATAAGTCTATGCGTTGCTTCACCTTTAAAATGAAAGGTTTTTCAGTAAAAAGAAGAAAATGACGCAGTGAACCTGCATCTGGAGTCAGTGCAATAAACAGTAATCTGATTTTAGCACAAACGGACCCCCTACAACCATCTAGGAAGTTCTTCTGTATCACATCTCAATTTTTTATTCTGAACTTTACAGCTACATATAACCTCAAGATGCAGCAGGAAAGAATTGTCTGATTACATTGTGTTAGGTTCGCAAAGCTAAACATTTGAGCTTGTATCATTTCCTTGTGTCTCATTATTACTTGTATATAAGATAGTATTTATACTAGTAAAATTATTAAGATTAATAGCTATCACTTATTGATCACTTTTTATTGCGTACTACAAACTCATTTATCCCCACATCAACCGTAGAAAATCGGTATCATTTTTATTTTAGCAATGACAGATTCAGAAGTCAGATAACTCACTCAGGGTCAAAGACAGATGTGGCGGGTTCAAACCCTGGCCTTTCCCACTCCAAAGCCAAGACTCCTAGTTGCCTTTTAGAGTACCAAGCTTTGCAGAGGAAATCTTCAGAAACAAAGCAAAAAAAAAAAGGACGTGGTGTTGGTAATAAATGTTGTGCTGAGATCTGCTTCGGGGAAGTTACAAGTACCTGGACAGGTTAGTGACATCAAAGATGCTCTGCTCTGCCTGGGAATGTATGGGCAGCACATAATTTGGATCCTTAAACCTGGAAGAACCTGAAGTATAAAGTTGCTAGAGGCCTCCCAAACTACAACAATGCACTTATATTTACAAGCCTTTCAGGCAAAGGTCACAGTAAGCTTCAATTTGAAAAGCAAAAATAATTACATGAATGGGCATTTTTACCAAAACAGCCTTAGTTTTCTCCAGTTCCCAAAATGACCAATATAACTGATTCTATAAAGTCAAGTCTACGGTGATCACAGAGATGATGCACGTGAGTGCATATACACACACACACAACGAATTTCATGCATCTGTCATCCTAATTTGAGTAAGATTCTGCAAAACTCATCCCTTTGTGGATGTGGTTTGTAATAGGTTTGCTATTGTGGTAGCCTGGGAAAAGCCTCACTACATTTGAAAATTTATGGGAAAGCTCAGTATTAAGGCTAACCTATTTAAAGGTAAGTCAACAAAGTTCTTAGCTAAAGATCCCTTAGATTAGAATCTGTTTCAGAATGATTTGTTTTTTTTAAAAAAAGCATACACATTATATAAGAAATAGGTCACATTGTAAGTGTTCACTTATTGTTCCCTGTGTAAAATTATTTAATTTAGCCCAATGAGGTTTAAATTATTAGAACGTGGATTAAATGAATTTTATTATAATCACAGCCTATTAACCCCATAGAGAAAGCTGGCATACCCAACATGTTAAAGATGCACTAAAAATACTTTAAAATACATGATAATTTCCAGTCTTCAACAATTTGGTTATATTAAGACAGCAAAGCCCACAGGAAATTGTAAAAGGCACGCAGATAGCTTGCTGGTCAAGCCCCAGCCTCGAAGGAGTTGGACGACTGAGTTCTCCAGCGAGAAGTTCATGCCGGCTCTTCCTTGAAGGACCCCCCATCCCCTTCCTTCCCTCCCATTCCTCTGGGCGGGAGGACGACAAAAGGAGGGATTCAAGAACCACCGGGGAGGAGCGCACACAGCGGGCATCTCCGCAGTCACCCCAAGTGTGGGCCACCGCTCCTGCCTGCACATCCCGGGACGGCTGGACACACTGACGCCGCAAGGTCACCAGAGAAGAGGCGACTTTACATAATCTCCCGCCGCGCCACCCAGCACTTTCGCGGTGCAGCCGCGCCCCCTTCCCCGCCGCGCCCGCGCGTGGCAGTGCGGGGGCGGCGCGCGGGGCGACGAAGCGGGATGCCGGTCACCCGCGGGTGCCCGCAGCGTCGCCCCGAACAGGGGGCGGGGAGGCGCGCTCCCCGCCCGGGGATGCCCAGGGCTGCCACCGCAGCGGCCCGGGCGGGCGAAGCGGGGCGCAGCCGGGGTCCCCACTCTCCCGCGGCGGCCGAGCGCGCCCCTCGCAGCTCCGCCTGGGACCGCCCCGCGGCACACCTGTCACGCTCCTCACCTGAGTGGCTTTGTGGAACTGCTTCTTGAGCCCGGCCACCGACATGGTGCGGGAGAGCGCGCGGACGCGAGCTGCGGCAGCTGCGGACAGGAGGCGGCGGCGCGCTCGCCGGGCCGCCGCTCTTCGTGCCGCCGCCGGGGCTGTGGGCGCGGGGGCGCGGGACGCGGGCTGGTGCGGAGAGACACCCTGACGTCAGGACGGGTGATGCCGCCTCTTAAAGGGGACGCGGGAAGCCCCGCCCCGGCTCAGGCCGGCCGGCAGGTGTAGTGCGTACGGTACCTGGGCGCCGGCCACGCCGCGGGCTCGGCTCCGCGGCCGGCTGCCGAGTCAGAGGCCCAGAGCACTGTTTCTCCCCTCTGGGGACTCCGTCGGTACACCTGCGGATGCGGACGGGTCGCTGCAGCTGGGCAGCCCAGCAGCCCAGGCACTGGCACGGCTCAGGTGACTACTCGGCTTCCAGGTAGCCGCAAAGGCGCTGCCTGCGGGCTGCCCTTTGACCCATCTCTCCGCAGCCTGAAAAGGAGTGGTGTTCTATCTGGGGTAATGAATAAGTCATTGCTCCTTCTCTGTTTTGCTTGCGCTGCGTTGGTCACAGAAAATATATCTCTGTTCTGGTTTCAATATCTCCTAAGCCTAGATAAACGTTAGGAAAGTCACCAATGCCCCTTTCTAATCTGATATAATTTAATGACTTAAAAATTTTAAAACAAAACAAAAACAACTTAACCCTTTGGAGACCCAATTATTTTCTGCTTTGAGTTTTTTGTTAATACTATGTGTTTTCATTAATGGAAATATGCTGAATCATCGAGTGTGTCTGAATTTTTGATAGGTAGTATGGATTTTTCTGTCTTGCCCCCTCCCACAAGCCTATCCTACATCCCTTGGTACATATGATGTACCATTAATTCTACTCCAGAGTCCCTACCGGGGTCTACCGGTACATATGTGTAAAGAATTAAAATTTCAGAATTACTTTTTTTCTACCAAAAATTCAGACACCTCACACAATACCCTAAAAAACCAATAATTTGCAGCACTTAGCCCGTTTCTTCGGTTTCAAACTGTCATAAAGGCCCCTGTCTTTCAGCAGGACACACTATCAGTGGTACAGCAGCTTCTCAAAAAGCCCCCGAGGCTGGAAAAGTTTGTGTTCGTGATACGCACCGCCGGGCACAAAAGGGTTAAAGCTGGTCAAGTAAATAGAACTAACGGGGACATTATTACAGTAACAACATTTAATCCTCTGTGTACAGAAATGAAAAAGCCTGAATATGAACTTGACGCTTGGTCAATAGTGGTAGTGGATTTAGGGCTTTCAGTCTCAAGCAAGCATTATGTAATGTGAAAAAAAGCATGCTACTAAATGGTACAAAGTCTATACGGTTGGGTCAAAGCAAAGCTCTGATGGAATTAGATGAATTAGGAGTGGAGCCTCACTAGGTATCTTCTGTATTCTGGTAATTAGCCACTTCCTCTGGTTTTTCTAGGACTGAGTAGTTCATGGGAAAAACTTGAACTCTGACTTCTCTTAAAATTCAAATATATACCAAGGAAAAGGCTAGAGACAGAAGCCAGAACAAGGGGCCCCTGAAAAAAATTGCAAAGGATGAATAAAGAGAGTATAGTAGAATGGGAGTACTAGAAATACTAGTAACTGCAGCCACAGCCCCTGCTGCTTTGTACAACCCACACACACACACCCATAGCCGCAGCTGCTTGGGCAGTGGTGGGCATCTGATAGAAGGTGATCCTACCCATCACGAAGGCTACCAGTCTTAGTGCTTCTTGATAATTTGAACTGAAACCCATAAAGGCAGAGTCAAGCAGATGGTGGTGGATGCTGGAGCAGTAAGGCATGTGGGCTTGTGTCCCAGTCTGCAGAGAGAAGCAGAGAAAGGAGCGGATCTCCATTGTGGGAGTGTTACTGAGGTTCGTGTGCCTTCCAGGTACTTGGTAAAATCGCACTTTCCAAACCCCTTGCGGTTAGGTGAGGCATTGTGACAAGTTTAACTAGTGGGTTGGGAGGGAGAATGACTGTCATTTCTTGGCAGAGAATTTAAGTAATAGTTGCTCTTGGTACATGCATTGACCATACCCTAACCCCTTACCCAGCATTTCCTTACCAGCTAGAGAGGCACATAGTAAGCTCTTGTCATCCATGGGGAATCCTAAAGGAATGCCAGGGCAAGGGACAATCTGTGTCCCCAAGAAATACCAGACGGGGAAAGATGAAGGTCTTGTCCATAGGTAAGTGGGGCTTCTGATCCACAGACTAGAGGACAAACCATTGAAGTGACCTTACTCAGGGGCCAAGAAGTGATATGCCTTTAAAGACATTTAAAAAAAAAGAAAAGAAAACTATTGCTATAATGTTTATTCTAGCTCATAGCAACCCTATGGAACAGAGCAGAACTGCCCCATAGGGTTTCCAAGGCTATAATCTTTACGGTAGCAGACTGCCACATCTTTTTCTCTGCAGAACAGCTGGTAGGTTCAAACCACCAACCTTTGAGTTAGCAGCTGAGCTCTTTAAGCAGTGCTCTACCAGGGCTCCTTAGGGGACATTTACTCACGTATAAAAAGACCCACCTTGATGATTTCTAAATTCTCGGTATTAGGAAACTCTGTAAGGGTTTGGACTTACTGCACAAGTAGGTAGAGCTAGAGATCTGGGGGTAAATGCTATGATGGCTGCCTTTGTACTCTAACAGGTTGGTGAAACCTGCATATATTTAAACACACGCTCATAAAAAGACTGCCCTAAAATGCCAAAATGCTAATAATGGTTGTGCTACTAGAGCAGTGGAGTTCCTGGCTATTGTCATTAATGCACTTGGCTGCTAACCAAAAGGTTGGAGATTCAAGTCCACCCAGAGGCACCTCAGAAGAAAGGCCTGGTGACATACTTCCAAAACATCAAACATTAAAACACTATGGAGCACAATTCTACTCTTGACACACATGAGGTTGCCATGAGTCAGAATCAACTAGATGGCAACTGGTTTTTGGTTTGCTAAGCAGTAGTTCTCAAGCTTGAGAGTGCATCAGAATCATGTGGAAGGCTTGTTAAAGCACAGACTGCTGGACTCCATCCTTAAAGATTTTGATTAATTCAGTAGGTCTGGGATGAATCCAATAATTAACTTTTCTAACAAGTTGCCAGGTGATGCTGATGCTCTGGGCTTTGAGAACTACTGGGCTGGAGTAGAGATATGATTTAGTAGTGAATTTTTTTCCCCTTTATTTTCCAAATGTATAAAACGTTTTCCCGTTGCTTGTATAATAGAAAAAGTATTTTATGGATAATTTTTTTCTACCTGGTCCCTGCTTTAAACAATGGAACATTTTCATAGGGTTGGCCTTTTGGGGGAGTTGCCAAGAGTTAGAACAATTAAACTACAAATTGGAGATGCCTAGGGTTCGTAAGTCCTGGTCTCCAACGCTGAAAGGTGTGAGATGAGAACCTGAAGAGTCTCCTCAGAACTTTAAACATTGTACTGGAATGTAAATTAAACAAAAGCAAGTCTCTGTCTTTTCCTGTTTCTTCATCCACAAACTTAGAAGGGAGAAAGAACTAATTAAGGACTTTGAATTCTTTTGAAACCATGGTTAACTCTCCTGTGTATCCCCTGGATCTTATCTACATCCAATATTATCATTGAAGCCACAATTTATACTTATAAAGACCTTTGAAGTGTTACCCATGAAAGAGATGTATTGAGCTCCTCCTACTAGCAGGCATCACAGTAGGAGGTGTTGGGGGATAGTAGAGAGAGACACCAAGACGTGTATGAAGTGAGCCATGAACTGCAAGGGGTTTGCAGGTCAGTAATTAGGAAAACCCTTCTTATGGACATTTTCTTGTGACCTGAATACAGAAAATGCACCAGATACTGAAAAATTTCAAACAAAACTTTTCTTTGGTTGCAAAGAGGCTGTATCAGGCTTTGCTGAGAAATCCAGAAGCACAGGGCAGAGGAAGGGAAAGCAAAGGTCAATGAGGAAGAACTTTGTCTGATAACGGTTGTTGTAATCAACATGCTGCCCTATAATCTCCTGAGATAAAATCAGCGGAAGATGGTAAGTAAACCTAGATCCCCTCAGGAAAGTCCCAATTCAGTGAAACTTCTTCCCAGCACTACCTCACTAATTGGGCAGTGAATTCATGCTCAGCAGTAATTCCATCACATCGTTCCCGCACTGCTTCTCCCTGCGTCATGCCAAAGCTTCTGGCAAATACTAGACCTCTTGTTTGCACAGAGGTGCTGCGACCCATGTCTCCCAGGGGACCCAGCATTCCAAGGAGGCAGAGGAAAAGCATCAGCCCTCTTTCTGTCTTTTGGCCCCTGTCACCACCGCTCTGGCCTACAGGACAAACTGCTCCTGACTTCAGGTCAAGAACAAGAAAGAAAGCAAAACCAGGGCATTAAATCCAAACTTCCTGTTTTACACATGAGAAAACAGAGGCTATGAAAGGAGGAGACTTAACCATGGTTTCTTTTCTACTCCAGCCTCCAACCTCAATTCAGGGCAGAGCCTCCAATCCATGTTAATAATCATAGATTGAAATGAATGAATTAATGAATGAACGAACAATGTGTCATTGTCACGGATGCCATATTCCTACCACATTAGCTTTGGTGTTCAATAGCCTTCACCAGATAGCCTTGTATTAATGGATTGTGTTGTTCTGGGGTGAGCGGCACTTAAGATTTTGTGCCTTTGAATGCTGTCAGTAGCATGGGGCCCCCAGCCAGCATGGGCAGGACCAACAAGCCCTTTCCTGGAGATGGAATATCAAGTCAAAGACCACTTTCATGGTCTTTCTTCTAGATTTGCCACCGGTCACTCACTCTCCAGCAACTGCACAGACATAAGCATGCTTTTTAGTCTTTTGGAGGTGGAATGTGTTTGTCTTTCTCCCAGGGATGCCCCCGCCTCCATCTTTCCTTGTATAGCTCTCCTCCCTCCAAATCACAGGGGACTTTCCCTGCACAAACTTTCTCTTTGCTTAACCAAAACCAAACCTGTTGCCATCCAAGTGGACTCCAACTCATAGCGACCCTATAGCTAAACCCTATTAACTAATGACAGGAGGAAGCGTTAACAAAGTGAGTGAGTGACCCACGTTCGACTCTTCATCTGGGCCCGTATTCCTAGTTTCATCCCAGCTTGAAACGCTTCCAACTTCCCTTACAAAACCCTACAATCTCCAGTGCCTTTCCCTTGAAGCCTTTCCGCATCTTTCTAACCATGTGTCCTCTCTTTATTCTTGGAGCCCCAAATCCTGGCTGCGCACCTCAGCTGTGACACTGTCTAACATGTATTGTACACATTCCTATATGGTCTCAGATTCCTACCTCTTTCAGTGCAGAGTCTTATCTTTGCTTTTACAACTCTTAGCAAATAATATCACCCATTAGATACTAATTGAGATTTTAGAAGCTAAGGTACAAAATCTTACAGCAATATTTCCCTGAGGTCCTAGGAATTTTGCCTTCAGGTCAGATAGCAACTAAGTTGCCTGAATTTGGGCATTAATATAAAGGATCAGGGACAGATTATCCAATAGGCAAGGTAAGCACAGTGCTTACCTTGCTTACTGGATCATCTGTAGTGAACAATTTCACATTTTTTCACCACATGAAAGATTCTGCTTCTAGGTATGGCTGGCATCTGTCTCTCTCCCAACCCCATAGCACCTTCCTACAGAATCAAAGCCTCTTTTCTAAGTTACAGTCTCTGACAGGGGCAGATGATCCAGTAAGCAAGGTAAGCACAGGCTTACTTGTGCTTACTTACTAAACTGTAAACAGTTTCACTGTAGATGATCTGGTAAGCAAGGTAAGCATGGTGCTTACCTTGCTTATTGGATCATCTGCCCCTGAAAAAGATCATGGCAGAGCACCTGGTACTTACTCATTGTTAGGGCCCTGTGGTAAGCAGAATAATGCCCACCCCTAGACATTGATATCCGAATCCCCAGAACCTGAGAATATGTTAGGTTACATGGAAAAGGGTAATTAAACTTGCAGGTGGAATTAAGGTTGCTAAGTAGCTAATTTTAAAATAAGGAGATGAGCCTGGATTATCCAGGTGGACCCAATGTGATCACATGAGACTTTAAAAGTAGAGGGGGTGTAACTATGGAAGAATGCTCGTAGAGATTCAGCGTTGCTGGCTTATGAGGATGGAAAAAGGGGGTTACAACACAAGAAATGTAGACAACTTCCAGAAGCTGGAAATGGCAAGGAAACAGACACTCCCCTAGAGCCTCCAGAAAGCCTCCAGCCAGCCTCCAGAAAAGAATGCAGCCCTGCTGACACCTCCATTTTAGCCCCAGGAGACCCGTGCCAGACTTCTGAACTAGAGACCTGTGAGGTAATGAATTCATGTTGTTCTCAGCCACCAAGTTTGCGGTCATTTGTTTTCGCAGCCGTAGAAAACTAATACAGGCCCCTGTATGAGGTACTGTGTACTACAGTGGAAAACAATAACACTGCTTCTGTATCTTTCTTTAATTTGAACTCTCCACCTAGTCTGAATTAATGGAGCTTTCCTATGGAGTGAGACCTGTAAATAGTAATGCTAGAAATTAACAAGATCTGTTATGTTATCCTGGTGAAAAGAAACAGTGATATTCGTTTAGCATAGACAAAGGAGGCTTATGTGTCTGCAAAGTATGAGAGAGTAAGAGACTGAAAGAAAGATTTTCGGTGTGGTTGGGATGTTATTCAGAAATGGCTTACTGTAACATTCATTTTAGGTTGGTTTATTCCCTAGAAGGGAAAGGACTTACTGAACTGAACCAACGCTAACTTTTCTAGCGAGAAATCTCTCTGAAGCTAATACTGATTCTTTTAGCTATTGTTTTGGCAGTTGAGCACCCACTTTCCCTTTCCAATAGCACCTCAGTTTCCACTGTTAGAATTACTTCTCACTGGGCACAATTGGGCGGTATAGGAAGCAAGGGTCTTGTCATCCCCTAGATAAAAAAAGGGCTGGCATGTGACGTAAGCAAGGTCCAGCAGAGGGTGGAAAAGACTGGGACTCTGAATTTTCTCTGGCTGAGCAGACTGTTCAGTGGTCATAGTTGCTGCTTTCTTGCTATATTCAAGCCTGGGTCTCCAAGCTCCTGTCGACTCTGAGAGTCCCTGATGTCCTTTCCATAAACTGCCCTTTGTTTTGGTTAGGCAATATTACTTTCTGTTGCTTGCAGTCAACAACCTCTAAATGATACAAGCCCTTTCCCTCAACTCCTAAATAATGTTCTAATCTCTCAATTTTTTTTTTTTTTTTTTTTGGCTTGGTCCTAGCAACTCAAAATACTGTGATCTAGGCAACTACAGTGCCTGCTAAGTACATTAGGGTTCCCCCTTTGAGAACGGAGGACAGGTTGAGTGACAAGGAATAAAGTCCTTCAGCAAGTGTCAATTCTTCCTGTAACAGATTGATATTCTGACTTACAAATCAAACCTTTTGTTTATTTCATTAGTGTGTCAGCCGCCAGGGCCTGAACCTTCCAAGCCCCTGGGAAATTTCAGCTGAGCTCTTGTAAGTAAATGCGAAGAAACCGGACCCTGGGACAGTATTGCCCACTCCTGGAGTAAGAAGAACCTTAATTAAATGCAAATTGTTAGGGTATGGGTTACCACTGGCTTATTTATTTTTGGTAGATATTATCATTAGAGATGCTGAAGGCAAGTTGTTAACCCTAAACATAGGGTCCAGCTACTCAGTCTCCCAAAGCGTTGTGTTAAGGAGGCCAAGTTCTGTTGTTTTTTTAGTAACTAGTTAGCATGCAGAAGAAAGCTATTCCATAGTCATAGTATGCATTTTTACCCTGTTGTCTCAGCACAGAAGTCCCTTGATTACAAAAAAGTCAAGATGAGAAAGGAGAGATAAATTAGTTCAGCATAAATCTGTCACAAATATTAAGAATGTTGTTGTTGTTAGATGTCATAGTGACCCCAAGTGACAGAGTAGAACTGTTCCATAGGGTGTTTTTTTTTTTTTTTGTTTTTTTGTTTTTGTTTTGTTTTGTTTTTTTGGCTGTGTCTTAGGCTAGGTTCTCTAGAGAAGCAAAACCAGTAAAGTGTATAAATATATATGTATAGAGAGTGATTATATCAAGGAAACAGCTCACGTGATTATAGAGGCTAGAACGTCCCAAGTCTGTGGATCAGGGTAGAGGCCTTTCCCAAGTCACACAGCTGCAGAAGCTGGCAAGCCCAAGATCAGCAGGTCGGACAGCAGGGCTCCCGCTCACAGGCTGTGCAGATCAATGAATCCCAGGTTCGGCAGACAAGCTGACAGCTCAAGTCTCAAGAACGGGAGATGAGATGAGATGACAGGAAGCAGCTGCAGGATCCAGAGAGAGCAAAAAGCCAGAACATCTGCTTATATACAGATGTGGGCCACACCCCCAAGGAGACTCCCTTTCATCTGATTGGCTACTCACAGTATATTCAATCATGGGAGTGATTACATTAAAACACAGAGAATCATGGCCCAGCCAAGTTGACACACAATCTTAACCATCACAGGCTGTAATCTACTGAAGCAGATAGCCAGGTCTTTCTGCCAAGGAGCCCTGGGTGGGTTTGCACCACCAGCCTTTTGGTTAGCAGTGAAGTGCTTAACCGTTTGCACCACCTAGGGCTCCTTATAATCTTCTAATATTCTGTCATCCTCAGCTTTATATATAAAAATAATAAATATTTTCTTTTACTATATTTTTTATAAAGATCAAATTACAATTTCAAAAAGGATGAAAGAGTAGACAATTTACAAATGTTTAAAGAGGTTGTTTTCTTTTGATTGGTTTTGGCTTTTTTTGGCCTTTTTAAAAACTTTTTAGATTGGTTCCATTAAATGTGCTCAGCTTGAATTTTTTTCTGGCCCACAATATAATGCTGGCTTTAATTACAACAAAGCAAATATGCAGCAGCATTTTCAAACAGCATTTAGCTAACATTAAAACAGCATTCCTTCAAAAATACCAATTTTCTCTCAAGGTCCAGTCACAGTAATTTTGCCAAGTAGGGAATTCCTTTGAACAAAGATTCTGAAAATATTTTTAGTTCCCTGTGAATAGAATTGAGTTGAATTGGGGAACCTTTTGGTAACAGTTGTTCAGATGCCCTTAACTTTGCAGGTATATTACAGGGGGGAAGGAAATCCATTTTAGCCTTTGAGCATAAGACCAATGAACACATTTTACAGGGAGAAAAGTCTTTCCTCCATCAAGGCAGAATTGACTAAGAACTCAGTAGAGGAGAGAAAGTGGAAGAGCAAAAACAGATAGTCCCTCCTTGTAACCCTCCCCCTCAGCCCCCAGAAGTCTTGGGATGAAGTGGGAGACCAGTCATTAGCTCTGGGGATAGCATGGAATCTGTTTGGCTTTTTTGAAGCTGGGGAGATCTGAGCATGCCAATGGGCAAAGAGAAGGAGCTGGTTAAATGGCAGCTATGAGTCACTGGAACCTTAGCAGCTCGCTGAGCCTAGTCACTGGAGGAGGCAGGAGGAAGGGAAGAAAGGCCAAGTGGAATGATCATCTGATAAAGGAGGAATGCGCATCCCCCTGAGATGGAAGAGCAGAGAGAAGGTGTGGAGGATGAAGCCACAAGTACTAAGGAGGGAGCAGTCACTGGAAACAAGAGAGATGGCCTGAAGGCTCACATCTGCTCAGACTGAGGACAATACACCATCAGGGGCCTCACCCGTCTGGCCTCTCCCCACTTCTCCAGCTTCATGGTACCCAGCACCTCTCATGTGCCCTGTCCCGCTCACTCCGCTGCTCCACTGTCAGGTCCTAATAACGCTCCTTTCTCTGACCAGGCCTTTGCACATGCTGTTCTCTCTGCCTGCAATAGTTGTCTTCTGTTTCACACCTGGCTAACCTCCAACTTCAGATTTCAGTTCAAAAACCTTCCCTGACCTCCCTGTTGTTGTTGTGTCCTATGGAGTCAATTCTGATTCATAGCAACCCCATCGGAAAGAGTAAAACTGCCCCGTAAGGTTTTCTAGGCTGTAACCTTATGGGAGCAGATCGCCACCTCTTTTCCCCTGCAGAGCAGCTGGTGGGTTCAAACTGCTGACCTTTCAGCTAGTAGCCAAGCTCTTAACCATTGTGCTACCAGCACTCCTTCTGTCCTCCCTCATAGAGTCAAATCCCACATTATAGTCTTTTAGAGCTAAGTACCACCCTCCTTAGAAGCCCTGGTGGTGCAGTGGTTAAGTGGTTGGCTGCTAACCAAAAGGTTGGTGGCTTGAACCCACCAGCCGTTCCATGGGAGAAAAGATGTGGCAGCCTGCTTCTGTAAAGATTTACAGCCTTGGAAGCTTTGTAGGGCAGTTCTACTCTGTCCTGTAGGGTCACTATGAGTTGGAATCCACTTGATGGCAGTGGGTTTGGTCTGGGTTTGGACCATTCTCCTTTGGTGCATTTGTCATAGCTGCAGTTTTGCACAGATTAATGTGACATTTTTATGTCTATCTCCCTTCGCTTTCTCTCCAGTATTCTGCAAGCTCTACAAGGATAGGGGTTTTCCTCACCACTGCAGGCCCAGAATATTACTGAGATCTTGGAACACGGGGGGCGCTCCATGGGGTATCTTTTGAACGAATGAATGGGAAAGCGTTGGGAAATTTAGTGAGGCTTTAACAAAAGAGACTTGACTTAGTGTTTCTGAGGGACAGTGATGGCCTAGCTTCCTAAGCCTAGCTAAGCATGAACTGGGGCCGCACAAATCAATATGAAAGTCAACAGTGACTACCATGTGAAAGCTGGTTCCACTGGTGAGTTTATGATTAAGCACATGAGAAGTAATACGGGAAATATGTTAATGAACCCAAGGAAGGGAGGAGTCATTCTGAAAAGGTTCTGTGAAGGAGGTGAGACAAGGGATCCTGAAATTAACTTTCAGTCAAATCTTATTCAGGGAAGCTCAAGATGGAACAAAACCAACAAAACCCATTGCTGTGGAGTTGATTCCTACTCACAGTGACCCTATAGGACAGAGTAGAACCGCCCCATAGAGTTTCCAAGTAGTGGCTGGTGGATTCAAACTGCCTTCTCTTGGATGGACAATAGGTAGACATTTAAGCCCAACTGTAGAATGTACAAGAAAATAACTTCCAAATTCATAATGAAGATGGGAAAAGAACCTGTTGCCAATAACATAGTATAAGGCCTTCCGGTGTTACAGCATGGGGGAGGCAAGGTAGTTTAGACCCATTTATGATAATATGATTTAAAACTTAACCTATACACAAAACCTTTCAGGACTCCTCAAATGAAAGCTGTCCTTACTACTTTCCTCTCCCCAAACTCAAACCAAACCCATTGCTGTTGAGTAGATTCCGACTTATAGTGACCGTATAGGACAGAGTAGAACTACCCTATATGGTTTCCAAGGCTGTAATCTTTACAAAGGAGCCCTGGTGGTGCAGTGGTTAAAGCTCTCAGCTGCTAACTGAAAGGTCAGGTCCAGCCAATCTGTGGGAGAAAGATGTGACAGACTGCTTCTGTAAAGATTTGCAGCCTTGGATACCATATGGGACAATTTTACTCTGCCCTATAGGGTCACTATGACTCGGAATCGACTCAGCAGCAGTGGATTTGGTTTTGGTTTGGAATCTTTACAGAAGCAGACTGCCACATCTTTCTCCTGCGGAGCAGCTGGTAGATTTGAACCTCCAACCTTTCAGTTGGAGCCGAGCTTGCTCCCCCTGCTATTTAGTCATGCTCAACATGTAGTTCCTAGAGCAGCAGCATCGGCATCATCTGGGCATTTGTTGCTGTTGTTAGTTGCCTTCAGTGGATTCCCACTCACCTCAGACCTACTGGATGTGAAGCCCTGAGGGTGGGGCTGTGTAATCAGTTTTAACAAGCCCTCCTGGTGATTTTGATGCAGGCTCCAGTTTGAGAGCTCCTGGTTTCTAAGCTGCAGTGGTAGTGCAGAGAGGGAGGGGTGGAGCCTTGTGAATTCCTCTAAGGCCTGAAGCCACAGGCAGCCAAGCATCAAAACTTCCCTCTTATAGAAGCTCGTTGGTTCCTCACGGTGGGAAGGTGTTTTTATTTCTATTTCACAAGTAAAGAAATGGAGACACAGTTGTTAAGCAACCTGGCTAGAGATTTGGGGCCCAGACTCTGGACTCTTATTGAGGGCACTTCTCATTCCCTAACATTCTCTAGTCTTCTGACACCAGGAACACTGCCATGTTTGGCAGGCTGCTCCTATAGTGCCACTGACAGGGAAAAGTAAAAAGGATAAATCATTCCCTTCACACAGTGCATGTCCCCAAACAAGGGACCTTTAGATACGTTAACTTCACACATTTTCTGGGACCCTTCTTTCCCATTCTGTATCTGGAACATTTAAACATAAATTTCATCCTACTTCTTGGATCAGTATCTAGTCACTTAAAAACCAAACCCCTTGTCATGGAGTTGATTTTTGACTCATGGTGACCCCATGTGTCTAGGTCCCTGGGTGGCTCAAACCGTTTGTGCTTGACTACTAACCTAACAGTTGGCGATTCAAACCCAACTAGCTACACCATGCAAGAAAGTCCTGGTGATCTGCTTCCATTAGGATCACAGCCAAGAAAACCCTATGGGGCAGTTCTACTCTGTAACATATGGGGTTGCCATGATATAGCCATGTAAGATAGAGTTTAAAGAAAAGAACATACTGACCATCATCTACCCCACATTACTCTGTGCTCCCTCTGTCTTTAGCCACATAGAACAGCCACTCTGAGTAGATGGATGGAAAGACAGAACTTAAATTCAGAAGATTATAGATTCAGAACTACTCTGTAATTTTGGATAAGCCCTTCTGTGCTTACAGATCTTCCAAAGAAAAACTGGGGATGCTTGTAATCCACTTATTTTATGAGTGATTCTGACCTGTAAACATTAGACTCTTGGAAGGATGGAGCCTGGTAATTCAGTACCTCAGTACCGACCCATCACTCCTCTCTCAGTCTGCTGGGAGGCCAGGGAGCCTGCGATCCATTCTACGCTTCAGCAAATTCTGCTTAAGAATTTTGCTAGCTAAAAAGTGAGAGAGTGCCCAGAGCTATATTTTATCATGAAATCCTTTTAAATACAAGTAAACATTGAGGGATGTAAGGGAACCAAAAAAAAAAAAAACCTTCGGTTATTTGCATAAATGCAATCTAAGTGCCTAAGAAACTAAATGAAAAGGTTAAATCCCAAGATAATTACTACTTCTAATTTCCTGCATTTCACTGAGCATAAACTATCAAATTTTTAATTCAGGAAGAAGCATTAATATGTCTCATGAAATCAAAATGTTCTCTCTCATTTGGTCTCTGTTTGCTTAATAGTGTGCATTATGTAAACATCCACATAAAGACACCTGGTGAAGCAGTGGTTAAGTGCTCAACTGCTAACTGAAAGGTTAGTGGTTTGAACACACCAGTTGCTCCATGGGAGAATGACGATGTGATAGTGATAGCTTGCTTCCATAAAGATTACAGCCCTTTGAAAAGTCCTATAGGGTCATTCAATGACAACAAGTTTTTGGTTAAACAACCGAATATGGGCTTTTATTGTTTTAATCTCTTTTAATATCTTAGAAATGGTTATTCTGGTTGGTTATTGAAAGGACTCCAATATTTTTCTCAAAAATATTTTAGTTTTGTAATTTATCAAAAATATTTCCTTATCAAATTATTCAAGATGAATGTAAGTTATTTTAAGGACAATTTCCAACACAATAGTTCATGGAAAAATATGACTAATGTAAGAAGCTTACACACAAAAAAAAAAAATCAAGACCCAATAGGAAAATGGACAAAAATATGAGCAGAAAACTCACTCAAGTTATGTAAATAATTATGTGTATTAAAAAAGGCAATGTCACAAGAAATAAGGTTAACAATATCAATTCACTGAATTGGCAGAGATTTTTAAAAGAATATTTATGTTGCAGGTTATTATGCAACAAGCACTCATATACTTCCAGGCAGGGTAGAGTGATTGATAAGCAGTTTGGTACTACACATTGAACTTAAAAAAAAAAAAAAAAAAAAAAAAAAATTTAACCCTAATTCAGTTACTTTATGTCTTAGAAGTATCTTAATTAAATAGAAGTTCGGCAATTAGCCACTAGGGAAATGCAAATCAGAACCCCAATAAGCTATCACTCCACACCAGCTAGGACGGCTATAATAGAGACAGTCAATAACCAGTAGTGGCGAGGATGTGGTAAAACTGGAACCCTTGTACACTCTTGGTAGAAATATAAAATGGTGCAGTCACTTTGGAAAACAGTCTAGCAGTGCCTCAAAATTTAAACATAGGGGGCAAGTAGAGCACTGGAAATGGAACAGCCAGAATGCAATTGAAAAGAATGTTGACTCGCTGTGCAAAATGTAACTAATGTCACCGAAAAATTTGTGTAGAAATTGTCAAATAATGGGAACCTAATTTGCTGTGTGAACTTTCACTGAAAACACAATAAAATACTATTTTTTAAAAAGTTTAAACATAGGGTTACCATATGACTTAGCAATTCCGCCCCTAGATATCTACCCAAGAGAAGTTAAAACACATGCTTACATAAACCTATATATGAATGTTCATAGTTGTGTTATTCATAATAGTCAAACAGTAGAAATAACCCAAATACCCATCAGCTGATGAATAAAATGTGATATAGTCATGCAGTAAAATATTATTTGGCAATAAAAGAAATGAAGTACTGACGTATGCTATGTTATGGATGAACCCTAAAAACATTCTGGCAACTGAAAGAAGCCTGCCACAAAGAACCACAAGTTGTATGATTCTGTTTCTATGAAATGTCTAGAATAGGCAAATCTATAAGGACAGAAAGATCAGTGGTTGCCTATGACTGGGGGGGGTGGCTGGAGGAAGTGGGAGGTGATGGCTAAGGGGAGGGGGATTTTTTTTAGGGTGATGAAAATGTTCTAAAATTGTGATGATGGATGTACAACTCTGAATATACCAAAAGCCATTGAATTGTACACCTTAAAATGGTATATGGTATGTGAATTATACCTCAAAGTTATGAAAATAGAGGTTGAGACAGAGTACTATACCAAGAGTGTCACCATAGCATTATATAATAGGAAAATAATAGAAACCTAAATATCCAACATTTGGGGGATGTTTAAATAAATTATGGTACCCACATTGATATTTGTCAATTTTATCAATAACTCAAAGTGTTAAAATTTCCCAATATGAACGTGAATCTGTTTCTTGTATTTCTGTCAATATTTGCTTTATATACTTTGAGGCTATATTATAAGGTGTATACAAATTTAGCTTTTATGTGTTAATATGTATAAATTCTGCTGAGTTAACATTTTTATCATATTAAGTGTGCCTTTTTATTTCTAATGACTTTTTTTTTTTAGCCTAAAAATACTTTTAGCAGATATAACACAGATACAAGATGGCTAATAACTATCTTTCTATAAAACCAAAAAATCAAACCCATTGCTGTTGAGTTGATTCCGACCCACAGTGACCCTTTAGGACAGGGTGGAACTGCCCCGTAGCGCTTCCAAGGGGCTGCTGGTGGATTCGAGCTGCCAATCTTCTTGGTTAGCAGCCACAGCTCTTTACAACTGTGCCACCAGGGCTCCAGCTTTCTTCAAGATGGCTAACAACCCTAGCTTTCTTTTGCTTAGTCTTGGCATTTCAACCTTTTTGTATCCTTATATTTTAGGTGTGTATCTTATAAACCTCATATAATTTTTTTTTTTAAATCTAGTCCATTTTTTTTTCTTTTAATTTGGAGCATTTAGTATGTTTACTTTTAATGTAATTATTGATGTCTTTGAGTTTACAACTCTAATTTTACTCTGTGTTCTCTATTTGCTCTATCTGATTTATGTTACTTTTCTGATTTTAACATGTTTTAGATAGACTTAGTGTTTCCTACCATTAGCTTCAGAGTTATAAATCCTTTACTATTTTTTAATGATTATCCTTAAGATTACAGCATGCATTCTTGACTTATTAGAATGTAAAATTTATTAGTACTCTTGCTCTTCTCTTGGGCAATACAAAGACTCTAGAATAACTCCATTTACCTACCCCTTGACTTATGCCTATAAGATACTTTTACTGTTTAACTTTTATGCAGCCAGTATTCATTTAGATTTATTCACAAATTTCCTTTTCTATTGCTCTTCTTCCTGCTTCTCCCACCCTCCATCTGGGCATATTTTTATTCTGCCTGAAAAGTATCCTGTGGTATTTCCTTAAGAAAAGATACACTGATGATGAATCTTCTCAGTTTTTATTAATCTGAAAATGTCTTCATTTAACTTGAATTCTTTACAGATGAAAATAGAATTTTACTTTGACAGCCATTTTCTTTAAGTACTTTACAGATATCTTTCCATTGTCTTCAGGCTTCCGTTATTTATCACACAAAATCCACTTAGAGTCTAACACGTGTTCTCTGTGGGTAATCTGTGTTTGCTCACCCCAGTGCAACTGGCTGCTTTTAAAGACTTTCTTTGTCATTTGTGTTAGCAGTTTAACTTTGGATGTGGATTCCTTTTTATTTATCCTACTTGTTGTTTGAGGAGGTTGATCTGTGTTCTGAGGTTTTTCGCCAGTTAGGAATTCTAAGCTGTTACCCTGCCACATTCTCTCTGGGACTCCAACTACTCATATATTAGATCTTTTCACCATCTTCTCTGTCTTTTACCATCTTCTTTGTATTTTTCACCCTTTTATATCTCCATGCTAATTTCTGGTTAGGGATCATGTTTATATTGTTCACTAGCTATATTCTGACGTATTTTAAATTATTCATTCTTTAATTGTTTATAGTTAGTATATAAATACATCGATTTTATATACTCAGCTTATAGTCAATGACTTTGACAAATTCACTCATTCATAATAATAATTTACCGAAAGACTTTTTTGGATTTTCTATGAATGCAAACAAGTGGCATGCAAACATGCGATGTGTGGTTAATTCTCCTTTTTCAGTGTTCTGTTTATTTTCCTTGACTTATTGCACTGACTGTAACCTTCGGTGAGATGTTGAATGATAGTGCTCATAGAAAGCATCCTTAGTTTTTCCTGATTTCAGGGGAAAGTTTTCCATTTTTCATCACTAAAGAGGGTATTTGCTGTAGATTTTTTTGTAGGTATTTTTTATTCTATTTAAGAAATTCCCATCTATTACTAGTTTGTTAAGAGTTTATTATGAACATAGTTGAAATTTTATCAATTTTCTTTTTTTTTTTTTTTGTGCTGCATTACATTGTTTTTGTCTTCTGTCAATGTGGTGAATCATTTTTTTCCAAATGTCTAAATAGTCTTGCACTTCTGAGATAAATGACACAATTTGGTCACATTGTATATATACTTTTTTAGACATTGCTGAGTTAGATTTGCTGATACTTGTTTAGGATTTTGCATCTATGGTCATAAGTGTGATTAGCATATGCTTTTGCCCTTCTTGTAATATCCTTTTCAGAATTTTGGTTTGGTACTTTTAGGTATCTGAGGGTACAACCGTTGTGGAATCCTCTTAATAGATTCAGGGATTGAGATGATACCATGCTGGGCTCTGAGCAGGCAAGTCTACTCCTTGCTTGCCCTTATGCCCAGATAACAGCTGTTCTGGATATCCATCAACAGCACGGATTTGCCCCACACATACTACCACAATATGCCATTGATGATGTGATATGGCTAAATAAGAATTTAAGTTTTATTCAGTGACTGCCAGGAACAAACAAGTTAACTGAAAAGTTACTTTATTCATAGCTGCGGAGAAATCAGGAAGTGTATTTATAGTGTCTAGCAACAGTATTGAAGATTTAGACTTTAAAAAATAGGAAAAAATATTCAATTGACATTTATGTAGCCAAAATATGACTAAGATTGGAAACTACTGAATAATTAAATTAGTACCATTAATAATAACATTAAAATAATCAACTGCTTATTAGCCCCACAGTCAAAACCCATAAGTGTCCATGTTGGCCTGGTGGGCGCTGGTTCTTAACCCATTACTTTGTAGATAAAATAGTTAATGACTCAGTTAATAACTCACTCCCTTCTCCCAGAAAAATCAGAAAATAAATATGGCAAATGACCATGTTCAACAAAATGCACATTTGTTTGTTTAGTCTGATTTTTATGTTATCAAACAGGTATTTTCTTTTAATAAGATGTTATTTAGAAAGAGGAGAAGACTAACAACCTGAGCAAACAGAGTGTTAAACTAAGCTTCAAATAAATCACTCGGGAAGACTCCCTGCCAGGTGATCTATGATGCCTGCCGCTTCTCCTGTATTCCCTGGGAGGAGTAGAGACATGACTCTTGCTGAGTAATAAATAAATCCACAGAAAATACCACCAAATCCTCAACAATCTTGAAAAATGAAAAATGAAGCTTTAAAACAGCATGACGAACAATGCAAGAAACATCGAAGTAAGGCAAATAGTATCTTGGAATAAGAAAATGCAATTACTGAATCTCCAATATTACAGCATGTTGTTACAACAAAAATATTTTTATTTCCACAAAGCTCTAATACTGTAGGATGAAAGGATCTGTTCCAAACAGTGACCAATATAGACAAACATATGCGAGAAGGTACCTGGAGAACATAATGCTTTGAAGCTATGCTGTGGCTGTTTTATCATCAGTATCAATGAATATTTATTGAATTCTCAGAGAGTATTTAGTCATGCCTGCAAACAATTGCAGTAAAAAAACACAAGATCCAGTCTTTCCCCCTAGGACATTCCACTCCCAAAGGGCGAGATGTATAGATCATTCTTTTTGTGGGCAGCTACCACTTTTATTTTTCTTTCTCCAACATGGGGATTCTCAGCATTCACACTCCACCAAATGAGGATTAAATTGATAGGATTTAAATAGCTTTTCAGACATGGAGAAGAAAGCAAGCTTCGTGATATGTAGATAATCTTAGTTTGCTAGCGCTGCCATAACAAAAATATCACAAGTGGGTGTCTTTGAAGAACAGAAGTTTATTTTCCCACAGTTCTGGAGGCTAAAAGTCCAAATCATGGTCTTGGCAGCCATGCTGATTCCTTCTGTGAGCCTTTCCCCTAGTTCTGGTGTCTGCTGGCGATCCTTGGTGTCCTTTTCTCATAGACAATTCTCACATGTCAGCTGTCTTTCTCTGTGTGTTTGTCTGTGTTTTATAACTGAGAAGTGATTAGGTTTAGGACTCACCCTATACTGGTATGGCCTCATTAACATAACAAAAAAAACCTTTATTTCCAAAAAGGATTATATCCTTGTACATGTACAAGGGCCAGGAGTTCAACACTTTTTTTTTAAATTATGAATATATGTATATAACACACCATTTGGCAATTTAATGTTTTTCACGTTCAACATGTATTTTTGAGGGACACAACTTAATCTGTAACAGTAGAAAAATGTTCTGATTACAGGGAATTGAAAGAATCATGAACTGGAGAACAGAGCTTGATCAGCCAGGGAACATGAAATCAGATGCTGACAGTAGGAGACAGGTAATGTCAATGAGTGAAGCAGGCCCAATCATATCCACGAAGAAATAGGCTCCCTCTCTTTCTCCCTGAAATAGGATGCCTTCTCAGTTTGTCTTTTGTTTTATAGACCTATGAGTTCAGAGAAATATTTCCTTATTTTAAGGACATCTGTGGAGAAGTCTGATGATAAATGATAGCCAATACTTCACCTCAGCATTGGGAGTTTATACGGCCAAGTGGCAAGGGTTGATCCAAGTTCTGTGGCCCCTAAAACTTACAAACTTTTGGACACCTCTTTAAGAAAAATAATACAGAATTACAAACACAAAATTAGGTACAGGGCTTTGGAAGAATAGGGCCCTGATACTATAGCTTCATTATTATAGTGTATTAACCTCTGCAGGCAGTGGGGCTGCCTTAGTTGACTGCTGCCCAATTGACTGTTTGTTGCCCTTAAGGAACACTGGCCAGGGCAGCCAGGTCTTCTGATATTTTAAGAATAGCCAGACATATGGAATTCTTTAAGTGAAATTTCCCCCACTTTAAAGATTGGCAAAAAATTCAAATTTTTAAAAAATAAACCAAACACCTGTGTAAGAGCCAGCTTTTGGGTACCACTTTGCCACTTCTGGCAAATTGAGTTATGCGGGTCAGCAAGGTCAAAGGAATGATGTCACCCAGATTACTCAGATGTACCTCTCTGCTATACACCTTAGTGAAGGCTGACTTAACAAAAGCAGCAGCCCTCACAGAAACCCACATGGGGAGATAATGTTTCTGGGTGAGGAGCTTGAGAAAAGGGTACAAACATAAAGGAAATGTTAGAACAGAGTAGCAGAAGGAGAGGACAGATTGAATGTGGGAGGAGAAAGACTACTTCCAGACCTCTTCTTTGGAAATAGATTAAATCATGGCCCCTCCTGCAGTGATCAGAGAGCTAGATCCTGGAAGACTTTAGGCAGCAATTCTGAAAATGTGGCCCATGTGCCACCTGATTATGGAATACCTGGTGTGCATGTAAAAACGCAGCTATCTGGGCTCAATCCCAATATAATATCTAAATCTCTGTGAATGAGACCCAGGAATTTGCATTTTAATGAGCACCAGGTGATTCTCAGACAAAAGGATATTTGAGAACCCCTGGAGAGTTGCAGTTTTAGAAAATCTAGCTGCTTATGGAATGAGTGCATATGGAAGCTTCCAGACTTCCAGTTATCTGAATTGCTATTTTCGGAAGACATTAGCGTTTTGGTTCCCAATCATTCTTTGCCACCTTTGTGTCCCGCACGCTTTTAATTCTGAGCCTGAGTGGTTCTCCAAGCTGCCAAACAGAATGCACCACCTGACACTTTAAGAACACTATGTAAGCTACGCAAACCAAGGCCCAGCAGATTTGACCCTCTCAGTTCCTCCTTGACATCCTCGCTGACACATTTGTCACCTCAGCTGTATTTTGTTGACATTTAGCAGATGAAGTGTCCTGAAAACCCAAGGTCTGCTTTTTAGAAGTTACAAAATGCTTGCTCAGGACAATGCTTACTACCTGAGCATTCTTATTAGCATATTTTTGATGAGACTGACTTTGCTTCTAAGTCTCATGTGGAAGAAAAATCAGTGTGTGCATCCATGTAGCAAAATCCCGAGGAAGTCCCCTTCTCTAAGGTACCTCATCTTTTCTGCCATATGCATATGCGTGCCTGAGCTTAGAGCCCTTTAGTCTATGCTTCCCCAATTAGTATGAATGGTTGTGACCTTATTTTTGTGTATACTTCCTTTCCTTGTCATAATTTTAACTCCTTAGATGTAGAGGTCACATTTTCTTTAATAAGCCAGGATTGACCAATTGCCTACCACCCATCTGAACAGTTTGTCATACTGTGATGGCTTCATATTGAGGTGATGCTGGAAGCTATGCTGCTGATATTTCAAATACCAGCAGGGTCACCCACAGTGGACAGGTTTCAGTGGCACTTTCAGGCTAAAACAGACTAGGAAGAAAGGCTTGGTGATCGACTTCCAAAAATTAGCTAATGAAAACCCTATGGATCACAACAGAAGATTGTCCAATATACTGCTGGAAGATAAGGCCCCTAGGTTGGAAGGCACTCAAAATGCACAGTGGCTACAACCATAAACTCGAGCATACCAATGATCATGAAGATGGCACGGGACCAGGCAGTGTTTCCTTCTGTTGTACATGGGGTCATGTGAGTCAGCTGACTTGACTGCGACTGGCACTACCACTACCAATAACCAATTGCAAAAAAAAAAAAGTATGATGCCTCAGAAGAAGGTACATTATTAGATACTGAGTGATTGAAAAGGCAAGTCACAACCTGATAAAACTGGACGCTTGGGAGGGGACTGTCTGGTTCCTTAGTGTTCTTTAGATAATCTGAACCTGAGACATGACAGAGCCCACATACGAAAGTAATCTGCATCACTGCCCAATATTTTTGGACTTAAATTTTAAATACTTTTTCCTCACCTCTCACCCCTACCATTGCTCACTGTGCTCTCCTCGCCTTCCATGTTCTCTTCTCTCAACTCATCCATTAGCCCTTTCAGGTTGATGGTTATTTCTGTCCTTGCTTTCCTTCCTGACTCCTTTCCTCTTTCTCCTCCTCTGCTGGGTAATTCTAGGAGGAACTTAACAGTAACATCTCCTAGCTCAACTTGTTCGCAATGACCATCTCTCCTGTATTCCATGAAATCCTGAGCAGGGCATGAAAGTGTTGAAAAGAAACTCAGGATAGAGGAAGGGGAGATGGGAAGAATGCACCATGGATGTAAGGTTCCCCCTAACCACATGTACAGCGCAGTAATTACGCCAGTCTATGTTTGGATATCAGTTTGCATAAAGTGAAAAACTACTAGAATTGATGTCCTGTTTTTTAAGCATTTTACTGGAGGTACTACTGGCCAGTGCAAAAGGCAAGATGAAGAAATAACAGGGAATAAGAATTGAAAAGTAGGAAATAAAACTTTATTTACATATGATATCAATTGTATACCTAGAAAATAAAAAAGAATCTTCCAATAGTGGGATTAATAAGTAAATTTAGACAAAGTTAATATAAAAAAAAATTATTTTTATACACTAGCAATAAACAATAAAATTCTAAGAAAAAAAAAGACACTAGGTTCAATAACATCAAAAACCATCAAGTACGTAGGAATAAATCTAGCGAAAGATATAGAAAATCTCTAAAGCTATTAGCATTGTTGAGAGAAGCTAAAAATGACTTAAATAAATGCAGAAATATAACATGTTCATTAATAGAAACCATTGAGAGAAAAGGCAAGCCACAAAGTAAAGATTTTTTTTTAATTCATGTATCCAAAAGAGGTGGTATTTAGAAAATATATCTTACAAATTAGAAAAGAGCACTACAACAATTTCAAAAGATGGCCAAAAGACTTGAATGGACACATCAACTATGAAGATATCCAAATGGTCTATAAGCTTTAAAAAAAAATTATTGTAAAATATAACAAATTTTGTCATTTTAACTGCTGAGAGTACAACTCTGACATTAATTACATTCACCATGTTATGTAATTATCACCACTATTTTCAAAAGTTTTATGACACCCCAACTAGAAACTTAAATACTTCTTAAAGAGTGAATCTCCATTCCCCCTTCCACATGCCCCTGGTAACCACCAATAAACTTTTGTCTCTATGCATTTGCCTAATCTACATATTTCAGGTAAGAGGGATCCTACACTATTTGTGATTTTGTGTCAGATTTATTTCACTCAGCATAATGTTTTCAGGGTTTATCCACGTTGGAGCATATATCAGAACTTCATTTTTTAATGACTGAAGAATATTGCATTAAATGTATTTGCTCCATTTTGTTTATCCTTTCATCTATTGATGGACACCTGGCTAGTCTAGCTATTATGAATAATGCTGCAATGAATATTGATGCACATGTATGTTTGAGTGCTTTCAAGTCTTTTGGGTGTAGACCCAGGAGTATAGAATTGCTGGATCATATGGTAATTCTATGTTTAACTTTCTGGGAACCACTAAACTGTTTTCCACAGTGGTTACACCATTTTACATTTCCACCAGCAATGGATGAGTATTCCCATTTCTTTACATCCTAGCCACCACCGCTTGTTATTTTCTGTCTGTCTGTTCATAGCCATTCTAGTAAAGTGATATTTCATTGTGGTTTTTACTTGGCATTTAATTGGCATTTAGTTGTGATTTTGAGCCTATTATCCTGTACTTATTGTCCATTTGTATGTCTTCTTTGAATTAATGTCTATTCAAGTCCTTTGCTCACTGTTTAATTGAGTTGTCTTTATGTAGAGTTTTAAGAGTTTTTGGTCCTGGCTGTGCGGTCAGAGTACAACCAGAAGCTGGCACTCTGCGGGGGAGGCCAATGTGGGGATCTCCTATCCCTGAGACGCCATCCAACTTCTTTATTGAGTCACTCTAATGATCTCTTCAGATATGGAGGGCTGTAGTTCAAAATGGCTTCCCCTTATTTAATGGTGGGTCCAAGTACGTAATCTGATCACTCCTCAGTCTCAGAGAGGCAGAGCAGGTGACTGGGCTTCTAGTCGCCTCAAAAGACTGGCTGTACATCACAACAGTGACCTGGGAGGAAACCAGGAATTAAGATCACTAGTGACCAGCGGGTATACACTGCCTCTTCTCAACCCTGGCTGCACATTACAATCACCCTGAGAACATTAAAAACTGCTGATGGCTGCTTCCAGCCTGGCCGTCCCGTCTCCTACCAAGTCAGTTGACTCAGAACCTCTGGGGTGGGGTCTGGATATCTGTAATCTTTAAGTTCCCCTGATTACCCTAATCCGTGCAGTCAGGTCTGAGAAACAGTGTTTTAGGGAATCAGTTTTGTTTTGTTCTTTACCTTTTGCTGAGATATCACCTGATAAAATCTCTGATAACTGAGAACCAGGGGCTTTCCACTGGTACAAAGTTCCGTTTACTAGGCTATAGGACTTGAAGAGTATACCACTGTAGGCATTCTCGTGTGTGTGTGTGTGTGTGTGTGTGTGTGTGTGTGTGTGTGCGTACGTGCGCATTAACCTGTGGTAATCCTTTCTGATTTATGAAGTGCTTTTCACTGACAGTCTCATTCAGTCATAATGAACCCTTCCTAGAAAAGCTCCCTAGAAACCTTCCTATTAACATGGTCCTCACTTTACAGATAAGGAAAGTGAGCTTCTTTGAAGGGTTAATGGGATCATCCTACATGGTTTTATGGGTTGGGCCCTGCACTAAAGCTTGCAGGTAAGGCACAAATGGGACTGAGATGGAGCCTGTGCACCTCTCTTCAGCCCTGATAGGGCTTTACCCACCTTGAGTGATGGTGAATTTTTCTAATCTGCACAAAGGCATTGGCTGGGACAGCAGCAGCCCCTGAAGTTGATGGGGAGACACGAGGGCCTGCACTACCCTGTAGGATAGTGGCTGTATTATAATGGCTGTACCCTGCACTGTCATGAGCACTGCTGAGCTCCCTCGTGTGCTGGGCACGGAGCTCAGTTCCGGATGACGGGAGTTCAGGCATTCCCTGGCTAGCAAGCTCCTTCCTTGTAGCCTCCCGTACATGGCCAAGGAGGGCCAGAGCAACCCCCAGGCACACGTGAAGAGTGCTGGTCTGAGAATCGGAGGGCCTGGGCCATGGTTCTGGTGCTTACTGACCAGGAAACTTTGAGCTACATGTTTGACTTCTCTGGGCTTCAATGTCCCTAGCTGCCTCACCTCAACTTCTAACATTCTGCATGTTTTAAAACTTTTTATTAGTTTTTATAAAACCTTGTCCATTGAGTCCCAGCTCTTCATAAAAGGAAACATATAAGGAATAACTGCCAAAACTATTTTAAGGAGACATTCAGATCTGTTAGAGAAGCATTTTATCTCCTCTTTGCTAAAATAAGAAATTCATCTGATTTCTGCATCCCCAGAGGTGAAAAAGAGTCTAAATCAAGGTTAAGCTTAAACTGACAGGGATATGTTTTTTTTTTTTAACTTTTAATCACGAAAGCAGGCCAACATAATAAACCCAGAATATGACGTTTACAGTATATGTATTCAGAGTTCTGAAAAAAATAATCTAAAATCCTAGTCATGAAAATGGATTTTTTCCCTCCTACTTCCTCCTCAACCACTCTGAGGGTAATGCCTTATTCCCTGCATAGTACAGCTTGCTGACTGCCAAGTACTTCTCTCTCCCTCCTTCTCTCCCTCTTTCCCTTTCTCATTCTGTAGAGAAGTCACGATGTTGTCTCTGTGACATAGTTTTTTCACACAGCCACCTACTTTGGCAAAAATTTCATGAGCACAGGATTGTACTGAGTGTTGGCTCCAGGGACAGAACGATATGGGAGGACCTTATAAGTAGCTGAGCTGAGACAGCCTGTCCCTGTTTCTCCAAACAAGGAGCATGAGGGGAGGGCAGAGAAAATGCTGGCTCACAACCTTGTTGCACTAAAGGTGACTTGAAATGCAAGGAGATTTAGCCAGATATTGTGTATCTGCTATGCACAAAGCTAGATGGCACAACGTAATCCTGTCTCCTGGAAGATTTGCTGATGCTGACTTGGACACAAGTTATAAATGCACAGTAACAAAACAAGCCAGTTGCCACTGAGTCAGTTCCGACTCATGGTGACCTCAGTGTGTGTTAAGAGTAGAGATGTGTGCCATAAAATTTTCATTGGCTGATTTTTCAGAAGATTGCTAGGCCTTTTTTATGAGGCGTCTCTGGATGGACTCAACCTGCCAACCTTTTGGTTAGCAGCCAAACTCTTAACGATTTGCACCACCAGGGACTCCAAATGCACAGTACTTAACAAAAATAATCTTAAATCTGTTAGCACTCTCACTTTAAAAGTCCATCTCTATTAATATTGCTAATAATGCCACCAAGTTAAAAAATGATCGTACGATGGTACATCCATCTGCTTTGGAAAATCGCCTGGTAGTTGGTCAAAAGGTTAGACACAGTTACCTTGTGATCTAGCAATTCTACTCCTGGCTATATTCCCAAGAGAAATGAAAACATTTCCATACAATAAACTTGTGCACAAATTCTTACAGCAGCATTATTTATAATAACAAGAGGTGGAAACAACCCAAATACATGTCCATTAACAGATGAATAGATAAACAAAAATTTGGTATATCCGTACAATGGAATATTGCTCAACCATAAAAAGGAATAAAGTGCTAATAAATGCTACAACATGGATGAAACTTGAAAACATTATGCTAAGTGAAGAAAGCCCAACACAAAAGGCCACATATTGTATGATTCCATTCATATGAAATGTCAGGAATAAGTAAATCTAAAGAGACAGAAAGTAGATTAGTGGTTGCGTAGGGCTAGGTGGGAGAATGGGGTAGAGGAAAGAGGAATGACTGCTGGGTATAGGTTTTTTAGGGGGAAGGGGTGATGAAAATGCTCTAAAATTGTTGTGTTGGTTATACAAGTCTGTGAATATACTGAAAACCATTGTACACTTTAAATGGTGAATTATATGACGTGTGAATTATATCTCAATACCAATCAGTCAACCGTTTGCTATCGAGTCAATTCTCTGACTCGTGGTGATCTCATACGTGTTAGAGTAGAACTGTGTTCCATAGGGTTTGCAATGGCTGGTTTTTTTGGAAGTGGATCACTAGATCATTCTTCTAACACACCTCTGGGTGAACTTGAACCTTTTAGTTAGCAGTGTAGTGTGTTAACCATTTGTACCACCCAGGGCCTACATATCTCAATATAGTTGTTATTTAAAAAAAAGAAAAACTATGCAGATGCAAACTGATGGAGTGAAAAGGAATCCCCATCCAATCTGATGGCAAACTTGTTCAGTGCTTTATTTGAACATGCTCTGTCATTGTCTAACCCACTAGCTTGTTAGTTCAGGAAATGTAAACTTTTCTGTCTTCTGCTGGCAACGCTTAATTGTAAGAAGTGAAAGCCACACATGCTGGGGCACCTAAGATGGGATGAAGCCATCCAAGGGCATCAGCCCAATCTCAGCCTCAGAGCAAGCTCCATCCAGGAACAGAAATTAAGGCCTCACAGCCCCACCAACCATCCTGTATGAAAGAAGATCGAGTATGATAAGCAGGAGTGAGCAGCTAGTTTGCAAAATTCTGTGGTGACTGAGGTTTATCTCATGCCTGAACATCACAGAAGTTGAATCCAAAGGCTTTTGAAATGATAGGATGTGGAGAAAGAAGAGAAATAAAAAGACAAATAAGCAGATGGGATTGTAAACCCAGAGGCTGGAGAAGAGGGATGTTATTAATAGGAAAAGAAAGTCCCCACACTTTTGTGGGGATATGACAGCTGTTGTAGTTTGGGGTAAGGCTGCCTTTGGGATGCTGCAGGATAGCTGGGTAGTGACCTCCAGCAGGCAGTTGGACATGCAGGAGTGAAGGCAGAGAGCTAAAGGGCCAGGGTTCGGTTCTTGTAACACCATCCTGCATTCATGTTTTTATTCAGCCAGTCATTCATCTACTCACCCCTCATTCAATACACATTCACTGAGTTCTTGCTAAATGCAGGTATTGTGCTAGTTCTGGGGAGAGGGACGTGAGGAAGACACAGCTCCATCCCTCTGAGATCTCACAGCTTTGTGGTCCGGAAGCTCATGGCAGTGGTTGGATCAAGAGAGGTCCTTGGCACCTAGTAACAACAACTCCACCTTATATAAGTCCGTAAGGATTTCAGAGTGCTTGCTGGTACATTCTGCTGTGTTGACAAATAGGCCAGGAAATTATCACCACCCTATACGGATGAAAAAATTAAGGCTTATAGGGCTAAAGTGACTTATTCCAGGTCTCCCAGTCTGTGATGCAGCTGGACTAGGAACCAAGCCTTCTGACTCCTTGCCTGAGGCTCTTTCTATGGCTACCTGAAAATCAACAAACAGAAAAAAGAAAAACCCAGTTCCCAGAAGCCTACAATACTGAGCTACAGACAGGGAACTTATTAGGAAGCACGTGCAGATGGCGGCAGTATTTAACATCATGTCCTCTCTGTGACACCTGGACTATGCTGTTAGCAGGGGCGATGATAACCAGGCAGCCCAGATGCACTTGACAACTCAGGTGATCTGACCCAAAACAGTACCCCTGGAGATAAACTCAGATCAGCTGCTTGGTCATTTAACTGCCAAGCTACAGAGATAGCTTGCTAGGAATCTAATACCAAATAACAGATGGTTGTGTAGATTTTGTTGGTTAACTGGTCCAACCTCTTCCCAGCCTCCTCCTCAACCTTGTTCTGGCTACTGGGATGTAAATGGGAGTCTGTTATGGGTTCCTAGGAAGGCTTCTGGATTTCTGATGCAAGTGTTGCCTACTCCCTCTTCTCCCCTTGAGTCTTGCAACCATGAGGAAGGACCAGGCAATTCACATAACCATTACCCCTGACATCACTGAGCCACCCATGCCTCCACATTTCCATTTATGTGAGAAAATCAACCCGTATTGTTTTAAACCACCATAGACAAATACTGTTACTATAGAAAGCTTTCCTGATTGATAAAATGTGTAATGGGAAAAGCGTGAATTTTGGAACCAGATACATGCAAATCCTGACTAGTTGGAAAGTAAATTATCTGACTTCTTAAGCCTTGGTTTCCTCATCTGTAAAATGGAAGTAATAAAATAGACTCTTAGGGTTTTTGGAAGAAAAAAACAATTATTAAGGTGCCTAGCATATTGCCTGGCACATGGTATCAGCTCCATCCCATTAAGAATCCTGAATTCAATATTTTGATAATTTCATCACTTCTCTGTTTTCTCTTAGGGGCACTAAACTGTTAAGAAGCTTTTTTTTTTTTTTTTTGGTGGGAAGTACACATAGCCATAGCCAAAGATAACACCATTTCAACGATTTCTACATGTGCATTTCAGTGATATTGATTACGTTTTTCAAGTTGTGCTACCATTCTCACTATTGTTTTCCAAATTATTCCAACACCATTATCTTAAACTCACTGCCACCTAAGCTTCCCATCCAACCTTTCGAGTTGCCATTGTCAATTTGATCTCACACAGATAATTATTTAAAAGACTCCGCTCTCCATCTGTTCCCAAACCATAGGCATCTCTGATCTTTTCACCTTTCCTCAGCATGGTGCCTTTACTAACACCTTCCTGCCTAATCATTCTTTAGCTGACCACACGTGATGGTCAGAAAAACAACCTGAATGCAACCCTCTGGCCCAGTCTATCCTATTCCTCCCAAAGTAGGATAGAATGACTTATACACAGATATATAGACAGAGGCAATTAAAGGCAGCTTTTGGTCATCCTGCCTTGACATGAAACAAAATGGTAAAAATCAAATTTAAATAAGTTCTAATTTTGAGTCTAAAATGTAAAAAGACCTTTTAATTTGCAAAATCTCATCCACTGCCAAGATAACCGCTGAATTCATAAACAGGATCAGATCTTCTGACTGACTTAAGGTCCACATATTCTGTGTTAACAACCCTTGACCAACAGAAACTGGGGGAATTACCTTTGAAAGTGGTATTTTAGAAACCATCAATTTCTGGGCAAATAGAGTTTCTGTTTGAAGGAGAAAAAAAGGGTGCGTATACTGTGTTGTTACTGCCCCCTTGTGTCCACTTCCATTATTGACAAGTGCGTTTTATTTGGAAAGAGGGTACCCTGGTGGTGCTTTTGTGACTTTTACTTTTTGATGAAGATATCTTGAAGTATTTGGTGTTCAGTGACTTCTCATTGTCTTCCTGAGTTGCAAATTTGATATTCAGAAGAGTGATCCTACAAATCAATGAACAAAACAAAACAAACTGGGGAATAAGGATTGGGTAACTTAAAGGGTTGGTTTTAAGTCCATCAGAAGATCTGATTCAGTTTGTAGATTCAGTGTTTATCATGATAATTGATGGCGCTTTGCAAATTAAACGTGTTAGGATACTCCAAAATTAATACTATTTGGAGAAGAGAAGGAGTCCTGGTGGCAAAGTGGTTAAGAGCTCAGCTGCTAACCAAAAAGCAGTTTGAATCCGCCAGCCACTCCTTGGAAACCCTACGTGGCAGTTCTACTCTTTTCCTATAGGGTCACTAAGAGTCGGAATTGACTCAGTGGCAATGGGTTTGGTCTTTTTGGTTTGGAGAAGAGAAAGTTCCCCTAATTCCCAGTGAGAAACTTCTCAGGCAACTTTCTATGACAAAGTAGTAATTGACCTCCTCCCTCTGACTACATGGCTCTTGGCTTTTTTTTTTTTTTTTTTTTTTTTTTTAGCATTTTCTGTCCTGGAAGATTAGACAGAGACAATTAACCACCTGTCCATCAGTTGGTCACTGGTTACCAGCTCCGGTTAGAAGTTTGGGCAGAAGGTCAGTTGAATTAATCAACAGAACCTATTTCAAATAAATATAACAGATGTGTCTAAATGAAATTTGGGTAACCTTAGATTACTGTGAAATGTAGGTTTACTTTTTGCCCCCAGTTGCCACCCAAAGGTCCAGGTTAGGTTTAGGAGTATCTACTTTTCTGCACATGTCCCATCAGCTGTGCTGAATTGCCAACTGCACTGAGTAAGCCCATGTCTTTCCTCACTTCTTGCAAGCCCTTTTAACACAAGGCTGTAGAATGAATATAAAGGAAATCTTTTTCTCTGTAGGTATTAGGTATAAATTTGCAACAATTAAATGCATAAATATAGTTGATTCTCCATTATTAGCAAATTCTGTATTCTAGTATTTTAGTCTATTAGCTGAAAATACTTGAGAACTTTCTTGGTCCTTCATAGACAAGCTCATGCAGAGAATGGTGAATACTCCCAGCTGAGGTCCAACAAAGCTGGTTCGGTATTAGCTAATTCAGTGTTCCTGGGGACTTCATAGGACATAACTACTATAAATAACAAGAATCAACTGTATTTATATTCTAAATTACGTTTAATCTGCCTGAGCCTCTATCCTGTACAGCTAGTGGGGAATTAAATAAGGCTTTTAATTGGTTTTCCAGTACCCCTGCCCCCAATCCAACCCCAGAATTGTCTGAGCATCTGACAGGTCTTGTGTGGAACAGAACGTTCATGAAGTACCTTCTGGTCTTTGATCTACTTTCGTGGTCATGGATATACTGTGAAGAGGGATGAGGAAACTAAGTCATAAAGCCATTAGATATTTTGCTTTGAGTTTCACAGGAGATCCTTAGAAAAGTCATTACTAAAACTTGGGTCTTCTGACTCTCATAAAAGTTCACATATCAGTATTTTTTATTCATCTTTTCAGAGTTGTAACTTCCAATTCATAGTGTTTTGTGACACTCCTCACTCACCTCACTCTTCCCTCCTTCCCCCCAAATAATAATAACTGCTATCATTTATTGACCTGTGCTAAGCACTTCCCATTCATGATCTGGTTTGATTTTCACTTCAACCTTATTATCCTTTCACTTCAACATTATTATTGCCATTTTACAGATGAGGTTCAGAGAGGTTAAGCAATGTGCCTAAGGTCACACAGCTGAGAGGGAGAACTTGGAACTGAACTTGAGTTTATCTGGCTCTAAAATCTGTGTACAAGTACCACACTAGGTTGCCTTTTCTAGTAAAATTAGGAGAAGGGATAAATAATACGTAATATACTTTTAAAAGACGAAATTGAATTAAACATTCTTTTGCATACTTAAGAACTTTTTTATTGTGATAAATATATATGTAATAGAACATTTGCCATTTCAACATTCTTCACATGTACAGTTCAGTGACATTAACTTGTGTTTATTATGTTGTTCAACCATCAGCCTTATCTGTTCAGTTTGGGAGAATTTTAGACACTGTGATGTTAAAATGCCACTGGCAGGAATTCCCACATTAGTTTTTACTTTTTTTTAATGAGATAATGGTACAGTAGATAAATTCACCTAAAAATTCAAGTATAAAATTATTGTAAATACATAATAGTAGCTTAGAATTAATATTGTAAAGCTTTTTTACAATTAAGATATTTCCAATAATTTACCATTCTTACGGGGCGGAGTGGAGATGCCTATCACAGATCCCATCTTAGTAAAAGATTTGCCTAAACTTACCTCATCTTCCATTTAGCTCTACTTTAAGAGGCCTCCAGATTTTTTGTGACTGGCTGTGGTGTCCTAAGAAAAACTAGAGTAAAATCTCCTGACCATTTTGGAACAAGAAAGAAAGAAAGATGAAAGAAGAAACTTAGGTAGAATTTTTTTTTTAAGGCCTATAAGGAGTGAGAAAAAAGGCCATTTGAAATTGCAACTTCAAAGAGAACTTTTGAGAAGCCCAAAATTTTAAAATGAAAGTATCTTTTTATTCAAGCCTGCCATCTTGAGGTCAATTAGAGAAATACTTAGTCTTTTTTGGGAATCTACCATGTAAAAGGAACATGATTTTTTGTAATGAAAACTCAAAAACAAAAACAAAAATCAAGCAAACCAAAAACCTGTAATCATAAGTAAAAACCATGAATTATTCTCAGGAAATATAACTCTCAAGATTGTCACTATTAGCATGTTAAAGGCCATTGTTGTTCAGCTGAATCATGGTTTTGCCAATGCCTGCCAGCCAAAGACCACCAAGAACACACCTGTCGTTGAACAACTTGGATTATTACATGTTGCAGCAAGAAAGAACACACGCCATAGGGAACTTTGGGGCATCTCAGTTAACAGGGTGTCAAAAAGACATATTACAGAATTGAAGGTGTAAGTCAGCCAGACTTTGTTCTGGATTGGATGCTCTCAGGAAGCTGAAGTATTTCTGTGACTGGGTATCTTAATAAGTCTTATCTAGATAGAAGACTAGTGTCAGGCTAAAGCTGTAATTGGTAAAGAAGATGTAGTCACTCCCTATTGTCAGGATGGGGAATGTTTGATGGTTTTTATAATTTGGACGAAGTTCTTTTTTTTTTTTTTTTTTTTTTGTCTGTGTTCAGATATGACTACAAAGTGGTTCTCTTTTTGTCTTGATCCATTTGGTCTCAGAGTGACCTGTCTAATGTTGATATTCTGTGAAACTTTAATAGGAAAACATGAAGATCAAGCTTTAAGTGTCAGGCCGTCTCCTGGCAGCACCAAGGCTGAGATGACAGCTCCAGGCCAGCTTCTGGATCTCAAGGGATGATTCTGCCTTTCTCAGTCCCCCGTTTTACCCAAGGGCAGACTAAGTTAGGCCACAGGTTCTCATCATTGGTTAAGATTTTTCTGGTAATAGTAGTCAAGGTGGTTGTTTAGAGAACGTAGTTTGTAGGGTTAGTCTCCTGCTCTTTTTCATGCAGGATGAGTTTTTGAATCCTCTGATGTAACAGTGGCTGCCCAGTAATATTGAAGACTCTGGACAGGATTCACTGGCTGACTACAACACGAGAAATTATCAGAAACAAAATGATTATTGTATTAATCATTGAAACAAATCTTGAAGCCAGGGATCTAGATCATAAAACCCAGGCGTATGAATCTAGCTGGGTCTGTGTTAGAGAGCCAGGTGGCTTTTCTTTACAGCTTAATCACAGACTCTTCTACTTGTTTTGTAGTATATAGCTGTAACAAGAAGTGTTTGTAGTAACATAAACCTCCTTAGCCAGTTAAGATGCTATCACGGGCTATGTCATTATCCATGATGACCCTGACTAATGAATTTAGACTAGTTTCTTGGGCTTTCAGAATAGAAGTTGTACAATTTATGACTTTTGATAAGATCAGAGACAAGTTTTGGAATATCTTAAGGTGGGAAATGTAGGTCACATAGTACACATAAAGATGCATGAAGGAGTCACTTATTCTTTCTGGGAATTCTCCAAAGTAACCTATATTTGCCTCATTTGGGACATTTCTGAGCAATTTTTTTTCAGAAAAACATAGCCCATTGGAGGGGTGCTAGTTTTAAGTATCCAAAAGTCTCTAACAATTACCCTGAATTCACAGGATAAGTAATGTATGGCAGGAAGGGGTAAGCTGTATGTCCACATAGTAAGTAGTACCCTAGCTGGCCACAGACTGTATTGGCAATATGAGTCAAATTTACTACAGTGGGAGTGAGCCAATTTTGTACTCCTTAAGATGGACAAATTCCTTGAGAGCAGTTAAACTGTTTCTGCAGAACAGGCTGAAGATGTCTTTGAAGACAGGATGATCACAATATTAGTGGCTGCTCCTGATTGGGTAAGTTAAGTCTCTGTGATGGCAGAAGCATTTTGATAACATGAGGTCAAGGTCCAGTTTTCATAAGACTGAAGCTTGAGATTAATGATATGAAGAAAACATAGGCTCCAGGAGGGGCCTATGAAAGATAATCTACCTTCTGAAGTATTTAAAGAAATAGTCATTGAATTTTTGTCAGCGAGGTTAGGTCAGGGATGGAAGATACACCAATCAGTTACATTCAGAACAGTAGCTGTGGTCTGGGAAAAACATAAGAGTTTTGTTTATCCTTAAGTGGCAAAAGAAGATCATCGGCAATAAAAAATAAAACGATGATAAGAGAGAATGTGTCCAGGTGTAATGATAGGCAAGATTGGTCTAAGAGTAAAGGGACAGAAAAGGGTGCCAAAGAATCAGAAAATTAATCTTGTTCCGTTGTTTGGAGTCAAAACTTTCCATCTTGGAAGTCAGCAGCTTATCCCATGGTCCTGAGTGGAAGCTGTCCATTTCTGCAGTCAGCAGCTTCTGGTGGATTCCTAAGAATAATCAGTTTAATGTCTCTTGGTGCAATGCATGTCCAATAGTCAGGAGGAAGCGTGATGCATGTGTTTTAAGTTGACAAACATGAATCCAAGAATCAACACCTTGAGATTCATGTGTATCAACAGTACCTGAAAAGGTCTTTTTTAGTAAGAATCAAGGGAAGATTTTCTTTGATGCCTGTTCTAGAAAACCAAACCTCTAGGTTCCATATCATGCAAAGGTTGTTGAGGTGGGTGTTTTGGAATTTATCACTTTGTACCTGTTGGTGATAAACTGCAGGTATTATGTCAGTCTCTTGTAGTATTTAATCACGTTATCCTGTAGTGAAAGGATACACAACCCTGCTGCACACCTTTTCCAATCCTGACCTATGCAGTATCTCCTTGACATACCAGGGAATTGTATACTAAAATCCCATAGCCGTCAAATAGATTCTGACTCATGGTGATCCCATGTGTTACAGAGTACAACTGCTCCATAGGGTTTTCTTGACTGTAATCTTTACAGAAGCAGATTTCCAGGATTTTCTTCTGAGGCACCACTGGTTGGGTTTGTACCGCCAACCTTTAGGTTAGGTGTTAAGTGCAAACCATTTGCGCCACATATATGCACATATCTATAAATATTTCTATGTATAACCACTGTATTTATATTAAGCATGAGTTCACACTGATGTCTCCAACTCCAGGCCTAGCCTCCTCCCCGTTGCTTATCTGTATATTCTCACTCCGATAGTGAAAAACATGGCCCCCTCTATCCAACTACAGATAGTCTCCAGCTTATGACGTATGAGTTACGACGAACAGCACTTACGACCGCCTGTTTTTATTTTTATTTTTTGTACATCTTAACATTAGTTATCTATACTGTGTACAATGTTGCAGCACATAATTTGCCAGTGTTTTAATTCTCAGCTGTTCGCTCACAGATGTTTGAAGATCAGATTAATAAAGATACTGATAATAAAATGCAATAATAATGAAAACTAAAAAAAAAGAGGTATTCGACTTACGTCAGAACCCACTTACGACGAAGTCATTGGAATAGAATCCTGCTGTTAAGTTGGGGGCTGCCTGTACTTAATTGTTGAACTCCAGCATACATGTATAGCAGTATCAGAATTGTTAACCCATAACTTTCTGGTAAACAACTTTATCAACTAGAGTACAGTGAGAGCTTGTATTTAAGGGTAAATTTAAATTTGTGATAGCATAGCCTATTTGGCACATTTTAGTTTTTTTTAAGTATGAACTATTAACAAAACTTATTAAATCGAGGTTATTTAAGAGGAATCTCTAGAATGTATTTTCAGGGTGTGGATAATTCTATAACAAGTAATAATGAGATTTTTGCTTCTTCGGTAAAGAAAGGAGGATGAGTGGGTTTGGAGCATCATAGAAGTGGATAGTGATGTGTACCGGGAAAAGCAACAACATTTCATGAGTGGTTAGGTGACTGGCCGAAAGGTGCTGATAGAAAAGTTTATACAGCATGGGAATTATTAAGTTTAGTGGAGACTCTGGAACTAAATTAAATTTTATGTGTTTTACTATTTCTATTATAGCTCTTAGGCAAGGTGCCACATGACTTGGCTATTGCACCTAGTGAAAGACTGAAATAAGCACTAGGTCTGTAATGATTCCCATGTAACTGAGTCATTATTTCTAGAGTCTGTCCAGACCCTCTAGGAGCCCTGGTGGTGCAGTGGTTAAGTGCTTGGCTGCTGCAGTATGATGACTGACTTGGTATGGTGTTTCTCGCCATAGTTTTGTAACTCCCACCCAGGTGATTGGATGGGGCTGTGCAAATAAGATAATTGTGGCCCACCAAGGGGATTGGTCAGTTTTGCCTTAAAAGAAAGCCAATTCCCAGAGCAGAGAGAAGAGCCCACCACCGCCAAAGAAGCAGATACTAGCAGGCGGGACTAGAAGGAGAGACCTGCAGCAGACAGTGCAGGGAGCTTCCTGGACCACAGAGCAAGAAAGCTGAGTGTCTTTGGGCAGAGACTGAGGGCCAGGGAGAAGTCTACGCCTGACCCACGAATTTGGGACTTGCCAGCCTCTGCAACCGTGTGGGATATTTTCTTTATACGGTTCGGTTAGTGAGTTCTGTGAGACGTTGCAGCAAATTTGGGAACCCAAAGATGGAAGGGAGAGTACTGAGGGGAGAAGACGTAGGTGATGTTAGAGATGTTGGAGTGCTACAGCAGCTTGGAAAAGTGGACATTTGGGACATCTTTGACCTCTACCTCATAGGAATCAGCTTTGTGCTAATCCTTATAATAGAAATTATTCATTTAACTGCTAACTGAAAAGTTGGTGGTTCGAATCCACCAGCCTCTGTGGGAGAAAGATGTGACAGTCTGCTTCTGTAACTACTACAGCCTTGGAAACCCCATGGGGAAGTTTCTACGCTGTCCTGTAGCGTTGCTATGAGTCAGAACCGACTCCATGGCAATGGGTTTTTGGTCTGGACCCTTTATGAACAAAAGGGGAAAAGAAGTTTGTGAATATAGAATTCTGAAAAAATATTTTTGTAGACAATTATTATATCAGTCTTTGTGCTTAAACATAAGTATGTTTCTTTTTACTTAGAAGTATTCAGTAATTGAAAGATATTTGTTGGCATATTTAACTTATGAATAATTAACCAAGAAAGATAAAATCTATAATTTTTCATTTTTTAATACTCCATCTGGTAGACAAAAATATCTCATAACAGTTTAATTAAAATTTGAAGATTTTTAGACAAACTTAATTATTCTTTTTTCTCCGTGAGAATTTTTCATATCATTTTGACTATTTTGAAGAGGTGACTATATATATAATATGTTGTTGTTAGGTGTTGTCATGGATTGAATTATGTCCCTCAAAAATATGCGTATCAATTTGGCTAGGCCACGATTCCCAGTATTGTGTGATTGTCCACCATTTGGTCATCTGATAGGATTTTCCTGTAAATTGTAAATCCTACCTCTATTATGCTAATGAGGTGTGATAGGCAGCCATTATGTTAATGAGGCAGGACTCAATCTACAAGATTGGATTGTGTCTTGAGCCAATCTCTTTTGAGATATAAGACAGAGAAGCAAGCAGAGAGACAGGGGACCTCACACCACTATGAAATCAGCCCCTGAAGCAGAGCGTGTCCTTTGGACTCAGGGTTCCTACACAGAGAAGCTTCTAGTCCAGGGGAAGACTGATGGCAAAAACCTTCCCTCCAGAGCCAACAGACAGAGAAAGCCTTCCCCTAGAGCTGATGCCCTGAATTTGGACTTCTAGCCTACTTTACTGTGAGGAAATAAATTTCTCTTTGTTAAAACTATCCATTTGTGGTATTTCTGTTATAGAACACTAGATAACTAAGACAGGTGGCATCGAGTCAGTTCCGACTTGTAGCAACCCTATGTACAACAGAACAAAACACTGCCCCATCCTGTGCCATTCTCACAATCGTTGTTATGCTTGAGCCCATTGTTGCAGCCACTGTGTCAATCCCATCTCTTTGAGAGTCTTCCTCTTTTTCACTAACCCTCTACTTTACCAAGCATGATGTCCTTCTCTACAGAATAATCCCTCCTGATAACTTGTCCAAAGTATGTGAGACATAGTCTCGCCATCCTTGCTTCTAAGGAGCATTCTGGTTGTACCTCTTCCAAGACACATTTGTTCATTCTTTTGGCAGTCCATGGTGTATATTCAATATGCTTCGCCAACACCACAATTCAAAGGCATCAATTCTTCTTCGGTCTTCCTTCCTCATTGTCCAGCTTTTGCATGCATATGAGGTAATTGAAAACACCATGGCTTGGGTCAGGCGCATGTTAGTTTTCAAGGTGATGGCTTTGCTTTTTAACACTTTAAAGAGGCCTTTTGCAGTAGATTACATACATATATATATAAAAAATCCACAGGCATGTTTGTATTTTGATAATCTATTATAATTTTTTAAAAAGGAGGAAATTTGGTTTAGTAACCTGTGCGTTGTATCATTTAGAAAATTGATTTAGAAACTATTCTGACATTCAAAGATCATTTTCCAATTAACTTGTTTTTCTTTGATCTTAAAAGTTAAGGGTCTTGAAATTACAGTTTAGCTAATGTTAAATTTTTATGATTTATAGTGTTACACAAATTTTATAAAAATTTTTATTTTAAACAAGTTATGAAAACAGTGATAGTTTATTTAACTCATAAAAGCAATGTTGGAAAGTTTGAATAATGAGCAATTTAATCCTGGTCTTGAACTAACCAAAAATATGGTACCAACACTTCTATGTGATAAGTTTTAAAAACTTTGAATTAAGCCAAATTCCTTTTTTATCTGGAAAGTAAAACCTTTCTATAAATATCTCATACCTATGGAAACAAAATTTATTATGTAAATGCACTTTTAAGTGCCCACAAAAAAAAACAATTTATTTTACCTGAGCTAGATATTCCTAGAGCACATGAAAAATGACCGAATAATTTTTCTATCAGTTTATCTTTCCACTTTCACAATAGAAGAGAAAAGAAAGAAAATAGAACCAAATAAAATGAGGAGTTGACATCAGATGAATATAAAATTATCATTGTAAAAGGCAAATTGTATTCTTTCTGCAAGGAGAGGGAAGAAGATTTTGGTGTAGAAAAACATTTTGGCAGACATACATGAAAGGGAGTGACATACAGCTGATTTTTATACAACCTGAGTTATGTTAAGTTATACAATTAAAAAACTATCACTTATTAATCCCTGAAGTGTATACAGTAGGCCCTCTGTATCCTTAGGTTCTACAACTGCGTATTCAACCAACCAAGGCTGGAAAATAAGTTCCAAAAAGCAAAACTTGAATTTGCTGAGAGCCAAGCACTATGCAGAATCCATGCGAATGAAGTGAGGTGTAGGCACACCCTGCTGTAGCTTCCCACCGTTTCACAGATCCTCAGTCTCTCTGCAGCCCTCCTTGTTTGAGCATTGTTCATCTCGTGTCTTGTCATTATTCCCTAAACAATACAGTATAACAACTATTTACATAGCAGTTATATTAGGTATTATAAGTAATCTAGAGATGATTTTAAGTATACGAGAGGATGTGGGTAGATTATATGCAAATACTACACCATTTTGTATATGGGACTTGAGCATCCACAGATTTTGGTTTCAGTGGGGGTCCTGGAACCAATCCCCCGCAGATACAGAAGGACGACTGTAAATGAAGAGGAAGACTCCTATGTTAAATAAAATGATCTTTTAGACAGACAAGACAATTTCTTCATGAAGGTTTTTTCGCTTTTTTATTTGAAGGTACCTCTCCAATGAAAATTCTTGTTAATTTCAAAAGCTCCCCAAAGTGGCCACTGCAATTTAAAATTGTCCCTGGTACGGTTGTGCCAGTTAAAGTGCGCAAGTTAGTGTCATGGTGAGAAAACATGATGAAGGAAGCAGGTGTGAGCCTAGAAGAAGTGCTGTTTTAGATTGAGAAGATTCCATAAAAGCTAGTTTATAAGGATGTCTCAGGAGCCTGGCCAAAAGCTACAGACACGAGTCAGGAGCCAGACAAAGCCCTCTGACTCTAAGCAGATGAAACAAACAAGGCAGTTCTTAGGAGCACCAAGACAAGACTGAGGAAGAAGTCTATATAAGGTTTGGAATTGGTGACTCAAGACAATGCTTGTCTAAAACACATGAATCTGGACTCCTAATCTCCCAGGGTTGGCTCAAGCATTGAGTTACTGGACTAACGTCCATTCTCTCTTTGTGGACTTTTTCTCTTGTAAACAAACAGTAGTCACACTAGCCAGGTAGACAGACCATAAGATCAGGTGTTACAAGATTAGAAAACAGTCGCACCAAGAAACAATACAAATCCAATCAAGTAACCAAAAATTCCCAAAGGACCTTACTCCTGGGAATAGAAGTCTTTAATGAAATATCAGGGCTCAGTCCAGTGTGAATTTCTCTCTCAACCAAGGGCAGGTAGCACCTCAAACAGGTAGAGAAGGAAGGAGTCTCAATGGGTCCTGGTCCAAGGCTGTGAGGGCTTCTGCTGAATCTCAACAAACATCCATTTTCATCAGTGCCCTCTAACCAAAGACCACCAGGAATACGTCTGTTGTTGAACAAGTTGTATTATTAGTCATTGTAGTGAGGAAGAACACATACCATGGGAAACCATGGGGTGTCTCGGTCAGAGAAGTCAGAAAGGACTTATTACAGAATTTGGAGAAGGTTTAAGAAAGCAGGGTTTTGCTTTTCATCGAATGCTCTGAGAAAACAGGCATCGTTCTATGGTTATCTTTCTACATCTTATCCAGAACTAGGGAAGACCAGAGGAAGGCTAAAGCTATAATTGGTAAGAACCTGTAGTCAGTCAGCTTAGCCAGGATGGCGATGTTTGATTATTTTTATGGTTTTGACAATGTCTACATTTTTGTTTGTGTTCAGGTATGATTACAGAGTGGGCTTGTTTTTGTCTTGGTAAGAACCTGTAGTCAGTCAGCTTAGCCAGGATGGCGATGTTTGATTATTTTTATGGTTTCGACAATGTCTACATTTTTGTTTGTGTTCAGGTATGATTACAGAGTGGGCTTGTTTTTGTCTTGGTAAGAACCTGTAGTCAGTCAGATTAGCCAGGATGGCGATGTTTGATTATTTTTATGGTTTCGACAATGTCTACATTTTTGTTTGTGTTCAGATATGATTACAGAGTGGGCTTGTTTTTGTCTTGATTCAGCAGGATCTCTGAGTGTAGCCTTATCTGATTCTGATATTCTGTGAAATTTTTTGTTTAATAGGAGAATACCAAGGCCAGGTCCCAGCAACCGCAAGGCCTAATTGTAGTACCAAGTCAGCTCCCAAACGTCAGGGACTACTTTTCTTTCTTTGTAAATGTCTAGAACCCAAACCTGGAAATACATATTTTTTTTTACTAGCCAGGTTTTATTCTTAAGAATGTGCCCAAAGCATGTTCTGAGGGTGTTTTGATAGAATTACTCAATCATAATTAACAAAAAGCAGGGTTCTTAAATTTATAACAAATAGCTGTGTTTTCATGTGCCTTAATAAAAACTGAGAACAAAAGTTTAATCTTAAATAAATGTTATCAGTAATGGAGTTAGCAGGTTGCTATTAGCTGGTGTGAGTCATATTCAAAAAATGCATTTACAAATAAGAAATCACCTCTTGAACTTTTCCTACTTAAGGTAACATTCCCTACACTTGAAGTAAGAGTAAAGGAATATTTTCAAGAGGAAAAGCAAATAATTTATTAGTAAAACTTTCTTAATGCTCTCTGACCAAAGAAATGTCTGCAGATCCACAGGGGTCAACCCTGTAATGGAGAGGTATATTCAACTGATAAGTGCTCCTTAATGCAAGCTTTAATTGATTCCTCTGTTATAGGTCCAAGCTTATTTATGGGATCCCTCTTAAGAGATTAAAAAAAACACCAAATATTCTAATCCCTGGGATAGAAATGTAAAGTATTTGAAGTCTCAAGAAAACAAAGCAAAAAACAAAAACACCATAAAGTAATCTGTTTTAAATGTGTTTTCTACTGTGAAAAATCAAGGTAGGAATATATCTAAAATGGTCTTGACTTATTAAGGTAAAGAAATCCATCACGAGTCACCTAAAATCTCTTCAAGTTCTAGGACTAATCTTATGGTTACAAAGTCCTTCAGATGAAGCGGCCCTCAGACATTAGAATTTATATATTAATCACAAGGGTGTTTTTGGCAGTGGCTGTGTTGGGGCCCCCTTAGCAGATTCTAGGCTTCTGTATTCTAAAGATTTCCAACTCCTCTATGTATCCAGGGGTGCATTAGTATCTTTACTTGATGATTTCGAAAGCTGAAAATAAAATTTACCTTCTTTGGTGGGGGCGGGGGGAGGCAGGAAAATTAGGAGAAAATGTTTAGAAGAGGTAGGACATAGAAGGTAAGACTGGAATTTAATGGTACCTGGAGAAATGAACAGGAAACAAGAGGCTTTTGTAGTAGGAGCCACACAGATGAAAGGAAAATCAAGATGAAGAAGGGCTAGCTGGATATGAATTTGTCCATTGTCTTAGAATAAGAGTAATTTTTTAAACATTTCTTTTTGTTTATTCTCGTGTGTGTCTTACAAAAAGCTAGATGCCTGAATATCCCTGTATCTTAGGACAGAGGCAGGCCCACTTCCAGTTGTGTGCCAGCCGAAACTGCTTCTCAGAGTCAATCTCAAGCTCTAGGTCTTGGCAATGTTGTTAGTTTTAAAAACTAAAATGTGTCAGAACCACTAGAATCTCCCATAGGAATTCAGCTCTCCAAATGACTCAAAGGCTGCATGAGGTAGAATGGAATTTCATACTTGGGTTAAAGAATCAAGTTCAGGATAGAATACTAGTAAAGGATTTGAAAGTCTTGGGTCTATGTTGAATCACCAGCTCAACCACATAGTGGCTGTGATATCGTGGGCAAGTTAGTAGCTGAGCCTCATTTTCTTTGTAGGGCTGTTTTAGAAATGAAATCAGTTAGTACAATGCCTCGTACATAGCTCAACAAATGATAACCATCACGATTACCAGAAACCAAAACCAGTTGCCATCAAGCCAGTTCCAACTCATAGAGACCCCATGTGTGTCAGAGAAGAACTGTGCTCCATAAGGTTTTCGATGGCAGATTTTTCAGAAGTAGATCTTCAGGGCTAGACTCAAACTACCAACCTTTCAGTTAACACTGAGCATGTTAACTATTTGCACCATCTAGGAACTCTATCACCATTACTATCATCTAAATAGTATGAATGGAGGGAAGGCAACTGACATTTATAAGTCATCTATTACGTGGCAGAAGCACTAGTGGCATAATGGTTAAGTGCTACAGCTGCTCACCAAAATGTTGGCAGTTCAAATTCACCAGCCGCTCCTTGGAAGCCCTGTGGGGCAGTTCTACTCTGTCTTACATGCTTGTTACGAGTTGGAATTGACTTGACGGCAATGGGTTTGGTTTGGTTTTTGGTATTACGTGGCAGGCACTCTACTAGCCATTTACACGTATTAACTCCTTTAATGCTTACAAAGTCTCTGGGACATAAATAATCTCCTTCTACAGAATAGGAGACCGGGACTGAGATGGTAGCACAACAGAATGTAGTAGAAAGTACACTGGATTGGGTGGGCTTGAGAAGTCTCATTGGAAACTGATGGTTGCTAATTCCTCTTTCAGCTAACAGGTTACAGTGGACAGAGTTATAGTCAAATTTCTCACTAGTTACAGGAATTTTAAAGGGGAAAATAAAACCTATGAAATGATATAGTTATAAGTGAATCAACACTTGCAAATTTTTTAGAGCAACTAAATTGAAGAAAGTATCAGTAATTAATTTTTCAGGACTTCCAGTCCAATCTCTGAAACACATTTTGTCCTGGAAGTTATAGCTTGTAACGTCAAATACTGTTATTATTGCAGTGCTGTTTGGTGCTTGAAAGGAACAGCTTCCTTCTATTTCTCTCACCTGCAAAGTTGTGAGTTGCCACCTGGTGATAGTAGAGTTCCATGTCATCCAAGAGGAGAGGGTGCTCCTAAATGAAATAAGCACAAAAATGCTAGTTGGTTACAGTTCAAGGAATAGATTTCTCTATTTAAAAAAATGGTTTAAAAGCTAGGTTATTAAATAAATAGGTATTACAGACACAGACATACTCAAGAGCGAGTTAAAAGAGGAAAAGGAATTAGGCAATTGAGCAAGTCTCTAGCTAGTCTTCATTCCTTCTTTGCTGTCGAGTTGATTTTGACTCCCAGTGCCCCTACAGGACAGAGTAGAACTGCCCCATGGGGTTTCTAAGGCTCTGACTTTCATGTAAGCAGCTTGCCACATCTTTCTCCCGCAGAGCAGCTGGGGGGTTTTGAATCACTGACGTTTTGGTTAGCAGCTGAGCGCTTACCCACTGTGCCAGCAGGGCTCCTTTTTCTTCATTCCTTGAACCAGCTTAATCACATTTGTGTTCTGCTGTTATGGACCTTGGTCATAGGATTACTTTCATAGCTCGCTTAGAGCTTCGATTGCTCGTATTACAGCCTAGATTGCTCAGCGTCTCTGCAGGATCTTCCTGACCACAATACCTTTTCCTGGCATTCTTCATGTCCATGTCTCTCCTCTCTCTTCCTTTTCCTGTTCTCTAAGGCTTTGCTAAACCACAAGGGGCCTCTTTTCTGTCTTCAGGGAACCATCAAATGCCAAATAACCACAGAATCTTTAATCAAAAGTTTTGTTTCTTCTTTTTTTTTAACTTCTATTTGACAATTATCTTGGGCCCTCTCTAGCTAGATTATTTTCAGATAAACAGTTTAAAGACTCATTTATTTTATAAACTTGTATTACAAGCCAATTTTCAATCCTAGTGCAAACGACAGTCCACTGGATTTTTAATGCTTCAGACCAGACTTATGTTTTAGAATCAGAAATAGGGAGCAGCTTTAGTTTCTTTAAGAAGATGCAACAGATTATTCAAAAAATTGGCTACTGTCTGACTATGATCACCAAGACATTAAGGCATAGAGGGCTGCCGTGAGCATTAAAAGCAGAGCTGTCTTCGTTGCAAACACCTGTCTAAAATTCTAAGGAAATAATTTTAGAAAATTCATCAGCTGATATTTTGTTCTTAATAAAAGCAAACTGTAGCTAAAAAGAATTCCTGATTTTACCCTACCACTAGCCTGCACATCAACAATTAGGTTAAAATAAACAGACTCATTTTCAATAAACAGAATTTTCTTTTCATTGTGGAATTGACTATGCGGGCCTGTCTGTGGTCATCTTGGCAGTGCTACCTCTCTCTTCAAAGGCTGGAAATCATATTCTTATTTTCTTAGTGCTGCTGTAACAGAAATACCACAAGTGAATGTCTTTGATGAACAGAATTTTGTTTTCTCACGGTTTAGGAGGCTAGAAGTATGAAATCCGGGCACCAATTCTAGAAGAAAGCTCTCTTCTGTCGGCTATGGGGGAATTTTTTTTTTTTTTTAACATGTTATCATGCTTTAGGTGAATGTTTACATGGTAAACTAGTTTCCAATTCAATAATTCATATTCAGATTGTTCCATGATACTGATTGAATTCCCCTCAATGTGTCAGAACTCTCCTGATTTCTACCCTGGGTTCCCCATTTCCATTTGTCCAATTTCCCTGCCCCTTCCTGCCTTCTCATCTATGCTTTTGGGCAAATATGGGCCTTTGGGTCTCATATAATTGGTTGTTCTAAGGAGCACCTTCCTCACAGGTGTTATTTTTTTTGGGTGAAAGGTAGTGTCTGGGAATGGCTTCAATTCCACGTTAAAAGGGTGTCTTAGGGCCATAGTCTCAGTGGTTCCTCTGGTCTCTATCAGAACAGTAAGTCTGGTCTTTTTCATGAATTTGGATTTTGTTTTATATTTTTCTCTTATTCTAGCCAGGACCTTCTATTGTGTTCCTGGTCAGAGCAGTCAGTAGTGGTAGCCAGGCACCATCTATTTCTTCTGGTCTCAGTCTAGTGGAGGCTATGGTTTATGTGAGCCATTAGTTCTTTGGACTAACTGCTTCTTCGAGTCTTTGGTTTTCTTCACTCTCCTTTGCTCCAGATGGGAAGAGACCAATAGTTGTATCTTAGATGGCTGATTGAAAGCCTTTAAGACCCCAGATGCTTCTCACTATTGTAGGATGTAGAACGTTATCTTTATGAACTATGTTATGCCAATTGACCTAGATGTCTAGGGAACTATCTTTGTTTCTTCCAGCTTCCATTCCTTGGCGACCTTCGTACAGTATCTATTTTCCCCCGTTTGTCCATGCTCGTCTTTGTCATGGATTGAATTGTGTCCCCCAAAAAATGTGTGTAGCAACTTGGCTAGGTCATGATTCCCAGTATTGTATGATTATGTAATCTGATGTGATTTCCTTATGTGTTGTAAATTCTATCACTATGATGAGATTATATGCGATCTCTTTATGTGTTGTAAATTCTATCACTGTGATGAGGTTATACTGATGAGGTTGACAGGATTAGATAGTGTCTTAATACAACCTCTTTTGAGATATAAAAGATAAAAGCGAGCAGAGACACATGAGAACTTCATACCACCAAGAAAGCAGTGCCGGGAGCAAAGCGCGTCTTTTGGACCTGAGGTTCCTGCACAGAGAAGCTCCCAGACCAAGGGAAGATTGATGACATGGACTTTCCTCCAGAGCCGACAGAGAAAGTTTTCCCTTGGAACTGACACCCTGAATTTGGACTTGTAGCCTACTGGACTGTGAGAGAATAAGTTTCTCTTTGCTAAATCCATGCACTTGTATTTCTGTTGGAGCAGCACTAGATGACTAAGACGGTGTCTAATTTGCTCTTTTTAAAGGAGTAATCTCAAAAGTAATTAGGTTTAAGACATACCCTACACGGATATGACCTCATTAATGTAACAAAAGCCCTATTCCACAAGTATAGGGGTTAGGATTCTAACACATATTTTGGGGAATACAATTCAATCCATAATGCCAGTTTTCCCAGAATGACCCTGTATGGTTCAGGATTTGATTTTTGCCAATGAAAAGAACTTGTGTGGGATTTGGAAAGCTAAACTGTTAATCTCAGGAGGTAATGGTGGCCAAACACTATGGCTTCTAAGCCTTTGTGCTAACTTCAGCTTCCCTACCTGCTCTAGTTCTTCAGGCTGAAGTCTTCCATGGATTGTTTCTCTGATCCTCTGGCTGCAGCCTTCCAGTCTTTCCCTTGCTCAGCCCCTCCCACATTGGTATAAACTCCATAATACTTGCAGTGGCTCAGACTGAACCCACTTCCCGTACCAAAAACTATGTCGTTGCTGTCATTTGTGGTTGCCATTGTTTGTGGTTGCTGTTGTTTGTGGTTTGTTGATCTCATAGAGAACCCATATAATAGAGTAGAACTGCCCCATAGGGTTTTCTAGGCTATAATCTTTAAAGGAGTCGATTGCCAGTTCTTTCTCCTGTAGAGCTGCTCAGTAGGTTCAAACCACCAACCTTTTGGTTAGCAGTTGAGTGCTTAACCGTTACATTGCCAGGGCTCCTGTCCAAAAATTGAACTAGTGGCTATTTTAGAAGGTAAGACAAAGAAAACATTTCACAATGTTTTATTAAAGTTTGCCCGGTAAAAGAAGGCAAACAATAGTAATTAGCAGAGCAAAGGGTGAATTTTCTACCTTTACAAATCTGATGGCTGAACTCACACAAGAAAAATAAATACTTGAAAGCTGGTGAGGAGCCTGTGGTAGGCATCTAGACTAATAAAAAGCCTGGTTTTTCCTTTTGAAAACGCTGCCCTTTGCTGCTACCTTTCCTCTCCTCTCTGAGAAGGCTGCCTGCACCCCTAATTCCTCAGGGCTACTTAGCATGTTCCCAGCATGCCTCTTGCCTCATCCCACCTATACTGGAGCTTTCTGTCCTGTTTGTTAATATCTGAGATAGAAACTTCACTGATACCTAATGCATCCCACTGACATAAGCTAGTAGACTTCTTATAATTGTCTGACCTTCTCGTCCTCTCTGCATGTTAAAATTACATAAGGAATGAATGTGCCTTGAGATTGTTGGAGGAAAGAGTCACACAAATTCGATAAACACATAGATTTTTTTCCGTTGGTGATGAAGCCCATCATCTAGTACTGTCTACCTTGCAAAGTAAGTGTGGGAAGGCATGGGGCCTTCTGAAATTCCAGGCAATGTCTCCCTCCATTCCATGTATTTATCTACATGCCATTCGGTAGTTGAATTAAAGTTCTAGCTTAGAGGTCTAAAGCAGCGAACCCTTGTTTTATATCTGTTTTTAAATTTAATAAATAATGCTAGTAAAAAGTTAAATTTTAAAGAATAAGTTCAGAGAAGTTAAATTTTAAAACATTGGGAGTTTTTTTTTTTTTCTCCTCCTCATGAGAACTTTGTTAAAATAGGCAGAAGAAATAATTTTATGCACCCCAGTTTTTTCCCCAGGTGATAACTGTATCAGTCAGGATGGACTAGGTTTTTCTGTGGTAACAAATCAACCCCCAAGTCTCAGTGACTTTTCATTGCCTCTCGGCTCACAGCCACTCATCGCTGTCACTCGGGGATCCTGGCTATTGGAGGCTCCATCTCACCTTGAGCTGCCATAACCACAGGAGCAGGAGGAAGAGAAAGTGGAGAATCATGCCTAGCTCCTAAAGCTTCGACCTATGGCACGCCATTCATATGTCTTTGATTAAAGAAAGTCACCTGGCCTTGTTTAATTCAAAGGAAGTGGAGAAGTATAATCCTACCATAGGCCAGAGGCAGAATTGTAGTACATATGTATGAGCCATGACAGAAGTTCTTTTCAGATTACAGAAAAATAAATGTTTCATTGATTGACACTATCAGATTCCATTGTAGTCTAGTACATGCGTTATCAATGGGGGCAACATTGCCCTCAGGAAATGAAATTGGTTCTTGGGGGCAAAAATCTTAGCTATTGCAATGGTCTGTGACCCTCCACAGAGCATAGTACAAAAACAGATATGCTGTATATCTGTGATATTAAAAATGTCATTGCGGGGAGTGATCAGTGAAAAAAGTTCTCTAGGGAAAGCAGTATTGAGATTAAAGTTGAAAAATAGGAACTTGTCTAGTGGAAAGTATACTGAATTGAGGAATCAGATATCAGTTCCAATTCTGGCACTTAACTGGACAGGTTAATCACCCTCAAATGCTTAATTCTTCTCACCCTTTGATTCCATAGTTCTAAGAATGTGATATTTTTGTTGTGCCCACTGTATTTTAGACTCTGTTCTTGAGATACAAAAATTCCTTTATTCAATGCTTATTCATTTAGCTCCTACTATGTGCCAGGCAAACAGCCCTGGTGGCACAGTGATTAAGTGCTTAGCTGCTAACTGAAAGATTGGCAGAGTCGCTGGCACATAATAGAGAATCCATAAGTAGATATATGTATATTTGAGAAATTAGAATATTAAGAGGGCAATATTTCATATCATTGGAGAAAGGAAAAGCTAAGGCATGGAAAAATTAATTTGGAAAATAATAGATTTCTAAGTCACACTACACATGAAATAAATTCAAGATGGATTAAAATCAACACGTAAAGAAAAAAGCCATATAACCAGTACCAGACAGAATATAGGATTTTTTAAAATATAATTTTAATGTAAAGAGAAGGTTTCAGAGAAAGATAAAAGTGAACAGAAAATGGGCAAATTATGTTCAAGGAATTGTTTGCATACAATTAATATATTAAACAATTTCTGTTTAGTGAAGTAAACATCATAGGACCCTAGTTTGTAAAACTCCATTGGCAGTTAAGTTGCTCTTTTGTGATAGATAGAAAACAATCAACCTGCTCAGGCGAACTGATTAATTTGCCTTCATAAACATGCAGATCTTTTGTAAAAGAGGATACTACCCTGACATTTAACTTGGTGGGTCTGACAACACCCAGCTCTAGATGGGTCGCTCTGTTCTGGTCCCATGGTCAGGCACTTAGTAGCCTTTTGAATGGGGAATAGTTTTCCGCCATAGACAGCATAGCCTTGCTCCAGAAGCCTAGAGGTCTGCACAGTGACTCTCCTATTAGGGCTTGTCAGAGGATTCTCACAGCATCCGTATTTACTACGGATACAAGAAAGTTGGACAGTGAAAAAGGAAGACAGAAGAATTGATGGCATTCAAATTGTTGGCAAAGAATAATGGATATACAGTGGACTACCAAAAGAAAGAACAAATCAGTCTTAGAAGAAATACAACCAGAATGTTCCTTAGAAGTGAAGACAGTGAGACTTCAGCTCACTTGGTTTGGAGACATCAGGAAAGACCAGTTGCTAGAAAAGGATATCATGTTTGGTAAAGTAGAGGGTCAGCAAAAACGAGGGAAAACCCAAATGAGGTGGATTGACACAATAACTAAAGCAGTGGCCATGATATACCAACGATCATGAAGGTAGCACCGGACTGGACAATGTTTCATTCTGTTACACGCAAGGTCACCGTGAGTTGGAGTCAACTTGATGGCAGCTAATAACCACTACCTCTAGTCCTATGGGATACATTGGATTATTGATTCAGGTGGGAGACCTACTTATACCACAGTCTGAACCTGTTGCAGAGCCTTTTCTTGTTCTGAATCTTCAGAGTTACCCAATAAAAGGGCCAGAGAAGTATTCCCAAGTAAGGCGTATGCTGTCTCCAAAATCTAAAGATTCCTACTACACTTTTTCTATATTCTGAGTGGGGCAGAACACAAACCAAGGGAAGTCTAATACTCCTTTAATAGTATCTCTGGGTTTCTCATGCCAGGGTCTAAGAAAGAGTAAAATTGTTTTCTCTTATAAACCTTGAATACAGAAGGCAGGGGGCACAACCTTCTTTTTAATTCTCAATGATGATATCCTAGGAGTAAGAAAAATAGAACGTGGCGACAATGTTTGAGGAGCAGATGTCAAGATTGTGGCTTTGTTGACCATGTGCCTTGTGTTGTTTAAGAAGAGAGATGGAGATTGAGAACTAGACTGTGGAAGGGGAATCTTTGCAGTGCCCACCATTCCCTCGTGTGATGGTTGAGATTGTGTGTCAACTTGGCTGGGCCATGATTCTCCGTGTTTTAATGCAATCACTCCCATGATTGAATATACTGTGAGTAGCCAGTCAGATGAAAGGGAGTCTCCTTGGGGTTGTGGCCCGCATCTGTATATAAGCAGACATTCTGGCTTTTTGCTCTCTCTGGATCCTGCGGCTGCTTCCCGTCATCTCATCTCCCGTTCTTGGGACTTGAGCTGTCAGCTTATCTGCCAAACCTGGGATCTGTCGATCTGCACAGCCTGTGAGTGGGAGCCCTGCGCTCCGACCTGCCGATCTTGGGCTTGCCAGCTTCTGCAGCTGTGTGACTTGGGAGAGCCTCTACCCTGATCCACGGACTTGGGATGTTCTAGCCTCTACAATCACGTGAGCTGTTTCCTTGATATAATCTCTCTCTATATATATATATATATATTTATACACTTTACTGGTTTTGCTTCTCTAGAGAACCCAGCCTAAGACACCTAGCAAATAGAAAAAATAAACACTTAAAAATCAAATATATGTTCGTATACTTAAAAATTAAAAGATAAGCCAACAGACTTTTTTTTAAACCGTCTGTTTGATGAAAACTTTCATGTCACATGCAAGAAAATACCTCATTTTTATTCCATTATGTTATAGTAAATCCCTCATGCAAATGTTGTGCTAATACCAAAGACAGTTATGTGCACAGAAATGTAGGAATTTAAAATAGCAACTCTTCTGTCTGCTCATCTCATGAACCCTTCTGAATTTGACATCTAGGCCAGTTAAAGGGCTCTCTCAAAATGTTTTCTGTTACTCATCTCTTCCGTGGGTTTTACAGTTATTTGAGGGAACCCAGAAAGGCTTTCCTATTGTGGCTATGAATTTCTTTATGGTAATTATCACATTTGGACACTTTAAATCCAAGAATCATTTGTGCTACTGGCCAGAATCTTGCATAATTATTGAGGATTAATTAGTATAAACCACCACTCATTTGTCAGTTTGTCATAATGTGGTGGCTTGTGTGTTGCTGTTATGCTAGAAGCTATGTCACCTGTGTTTCAAATAGGGTCACCCATGGTGGACAGGTTTCAGTAAAGCTTCCAGACTAAGACTAGGAAGAAAGGACTGGTTATCTACTTCTGAAAATTAGCCACTGAAAACCTTATGGATCACAACAGAACAGTGTCTGACTGGCTTGCTTTGGACAGGTCATCAGGAGGGATCAGTCACTGCAGGATATCATGCAGGGTAGCATCTTCAATCTCTGTGTATGTCCCTCTGCTTCTGTTATCACATCACTTTCTGTCTGACTCCTCCTGTATCCCTCTTATATGAACCATTCTGATTACATAGGGCCTATCCTGATAATTCAGTATCATCTCCCCATCCCAAGATCTTTGACTTAATCACACTTGCAAAGTCCCTTTTTCCATATAAGGTAACATACTTACAGGTTCCAGGGATTAGGGCATGGACATCTTGGTGGGGGAGGGGTCATTATTCAACCTACCACACATTCTTTTTTGTTCTGTCCTTGGGCTTATCAGTGTAATACAGTGTAGTCTCATTTTTATCTTTGTAATGCAGTTCTGCTGTGGTAAGATATTCCAGTTTAAATTTTGTAACTTTTCCTGTTACTTTCCTGTGAGTTGGGAATATTACGATGACTTTTAGTCTGGTAGTGTTGACATATACGATATTCTTCTAGCACAGGTGGAGTGTCATTGCAGCATAAACACAATGCTTTGCCAACTAATTCAGTAACCAAATAATCCACACTGCCCTAGCCTTAGAAGTGTGACATTTGACAACTCTTTTCCTCTTTTCTTGTTTTGATGTGATAGGTATGCACTGGTATTTTTTTTTTTTTTTAAACTGTAGTACAGAAATATTTGTGGCACTCAAAATGCTGTTAGCTTATAACTTTGCCAGCGTAATTTGCAGTGTGCCAAGCAGTACAGCAAAGCAATGAGAGCACCACATACGGTCTCTGTTGCAATGACTCAAGTTGGCCACTGTAGCATGAACCATGAACAATATGTATATATGAATGGGCATGGCCGCGTTCCAATAAAACTTTGTTTATGGACATTGAAATTTGATTTTCACATGTTACAAGATATTATTCTTCTTTTGAATGTTTTCAACCATTTAATAATGTAAAAACCATTCTTAGCTGTGGGCCATACACAAACAGGTGTCTGAGTCAGAATCAAATTGACAGCAATGGGTTTTTTATTTTTTTTTTATTTTTTGGTTTGTCTTAATCTCATGGACTTACATTCTAAGGGTGGGAGGAAGAGGAGACAATAAACAAGTAAATAACTGAACAGAAAAATAAACTAGATAGTTTTGTTTTATAAAGGAAATAAAATAGTAAGATGGTGAGGGAAATGTGTCTCTTAGGGAATGTGTAAACTGAACCTGAATAATGAGAAATAGCCACGAGAAAAGTTGAGTGCAGAGTATTCTAGAAAGAGAATTCTAGAAAGGGCAAAGGCTAGAGGCAGAAATAAGCTTGGTGAATTGGAGGGACCAAAAAAAGGCAGGTGTGGCAGGAACATAATGAAGAGGTGGGGAGTATGAAATTCAGTGGACCATTATGTTCAAGAATCTAAATAAGTATCACATTATAGGCAGTCCCTGGATTATGAAGGAGTTCCCATTCCTAAATCTGTCTTTAAGTCGAATCTGCACATAAGTCAGCACAGTTAGGTATGGTTCGTGTCTAACGTCAGTTAGTCAAATGTGTTAGTATATAGCATAAAAAACATTAAAGAAATACTTCCAGATACGCTATAACATCTTTAACATGCAGTAATAATAATCATGTTTTGATGTGCATCACAAAGTAATGCTTGTTTTTTATTATGAACCATTGTATGTGCCTCAAATTTTTAATATAATAGGCTTTACAGAGGTTGGTTCATAACTACGGGTTGTATGTAAGTTGAACATTCGTAACCCAGGGACTGCCTGTACTAATAAAATTTAACTTTAATTCGTTGATCACAGTAGTTCTTTTAGTTCTAACTTAACTTTACACATGGGTTTGTGGCCCCTTGCTAATTTATATGACCACACAAAGTACTGAGAATTAAAAAAAGAGAGAAAATGTTTTTATTTTTGCCAAATAGTTGTAGGAAAATACAGCATCTATATAATCCACTGTATCATTGAGAACAGATACAACTGGACCACACAATTTGTTTTATTAAACGCTCATCCTTAAGTTGCAATGCTTCATTTTATGTTTGCTTCCATACAAATGTGTTGCTCGCAGGATCATTTAAGGCAAATTATAGCAGTTTTATGTAAAAAGTTTAGTTTCTTTGTAAAACTTAAAACATTTAAATCCTCAGTTGACACTTTTTCACGTTTTAGACTCAGGCCAATTTGTGTGTGCCAAGCTTATTCTAGCTTCTTCTAACGCACTGGAAGGAAAATCATTTTTAAGTTTGCATTGATTTGTGGCAATATTTGTATTCAACAATCAAATGCTACACTATTTCCTTTTAAATGGCCCTGCACTTAATTAGTTTCACTTGTTCAGCAATTAATTAGTTTCAGAGTCTTCTTATTTTGGTATTGAACCTGACTATTGATAGTTGGAGCAGATACTGTATTGGGATTACAATGCATGTTTTTCCAATCACACGACATAAAAGTTTTCACATTTGAAAAAAGCTCTTCATTGTAATATCATCTAATATCTTTCATAATTGTGAAATACTCTTCAAGTAGTTTCCTTTTTCCATTTATTTTCTCCAGTACTGCTTCTAGTAAATATGAGGCAAAAGGAAGCTGTAAGAAAAACACAGAAAAAAAAATTATCGAAGCTATATTTTCAGTTCAAAAGCATATCTAAATATCATTAAACCGTTAGAACTCAGCTATCTGCAACTTTGTACCCAGAATGGTACCCTACTGGATCTCTTTTCAACTCATTTTCCTGTTTAGTGTGGGTAATTTTGTCTTTTATAATAAGAGTGATAAGAGAGCAGAAGTCCAATGAAAAAAGATAAACGCCTTATAGAACAATTCATGGTTTACTGACCATGTTAATGATGTAACGTAATCTGCAATACAAGCAGCTAAGCCATTTATCTTCAGTCAGCTGATCAATAGCAGGTTACAGTCACCTCTAGGGCACACAGGCCCACTGAAGAAGTACTATATGTTCACCACTCATAAAAGAATGAGAACTATCAATACACTTGTCTGTGTTAGAGCTGCATATCTCCAGAGTTGTACTGTAAAATTTCAGAGGGAAAAAATGGCAAAAGTATACCCATTGATTAAGTTGTTATAGAAAGGTTTGTTTGGCATATCGAAGTGTAATACACATATTGCAAACTGCTGAGTTTATGAAATGTAGAGTACATTTTTAAATTTCACAATTTATATAACTTTTCTGGTAAAGTTTTATTATTCCCTCTGCTTCACTGGGTTGCCTGTAGAACCCCCACTCAGCAAAGAGAGTTAGGAGCTGTAGGGAGAAGACAATCTGAAGTCTTCCCATAATCACCTCTCGTACCACCTCACCTTCCTTCTAACCTATGTCCTGGCTATCTAGTATCACATAAGAGGTTTATCATAATTAAAAAGTAAGTCATTTCTTGGACTTGTCCTCTTGATTAATGAGGAAAAAGTGACTCTTGTTGCCCTGAATCTATTAATAAGAACACTTGTCACACCCTAGTCCCCTTTGCCATCAGACCCTTCTTTGTGTGAGGATGACCACTGATGGCATCGTTGGTCAGCACCTGACCAAAAACAGCCCATGACCTAGGTATGAGTTGGCCTAAGGCAAAGGACTATACTGACTGTAATTACTTAAACCTATCAGAATGGTTCTTTCCTGAGTTGGACTGCGGAAAAGAGAAAAGATTGGCCAAGTGGCAGTGAAAGGACAGGGCAAAGAGGCATAGAAAAACAGACCATGTAGTCCATGAAGAAGAAATAGAGACCTGATCAAATAAGTTTGGGAGAAAAAACAAACAAACAAAGTTCCTCTATTTTAGGACCTCCTAGAGACTTTAAGATGCTAACAGGAATTGTGTCCAAGAGGACAATGTAATATCCCATGTTTCTAAATTCATTTGTCCATCCTTTTCGCATGGTCTATCTGTCATGTGGAACTAGTGGTCCATGGAACATGCTTGGGGCAATGTGCTGGTATATCATTTCCTATATAATAAATGTCACCATGCCACAATGTACTGATGTTAATCATATTATCTGCAAATCTCTTTTTCAAGTTAAAATCTGAACCTACTCTTACTATCTTGTGATCTATGCAATTTTTAACACATAATGTACGTGGACGTTTCCTTTCCTTTTAGAAAATCTGTATGAAAGAACCTCTCTTCCAGGAAGCCTCCAAAGTGGAACAAGAGGTCAATTTACTAACTTGTTGCCCACATCCCCCTTTATTCTCTTCCTCTGGCTCCCAATAAAACAAAATGGCCCAAAGGTAAACACAACTGCCAATCCTATTTTATTGGATTTGTAAGCTTATTTTAAGCTTTGTATAGAGGCTAACACATTGTTTTTCTTAAGTGACCTTCAGTCAGTTCTGACTCATAGTGACCCCTATGTACAACAGAATAAAATACAGCCTGGTCCTGTGCTATCCTCATAACCACTGCTATGCTTGAGCCCATTGTTGCAGCCACTGTATCAATGCATCTCATTGAGGAACTTCCTCTCTTTCGCTGACCCTCTATTTTAACCAAGCACGACGTCCTTCTCTTAGGGAATGGTCCCTCCTGATAACATGTCCAAAGTATGTGAGACCAAGTCTTTCCATCCTTGCTTCTTAGGAGCATTCTGGTTGTGCTTCTTCCAAGATAGATTTGTTCATTCTTCTGAGAGTCCCTGGTATATTCAGTATTCTTTGCCAACACCATAATTCAAATGCGTCAGTTCTTCAGTCTTCTTTATTCATTGTCCAGCTTTCACGTACATATGAAGTGATTGAAAATACCATGGCTTGGGTCAGGCACACCTTAGTCCTTAACTGACATCTTTGCTTTTGAATGCTTTAAAGAGGTCTTTTGCAGCAGATTTGCCCAATGCAATTTGTCATTTGATTTCTTGACTGCTGTTTCCATGGCTGTTGATTGTGGAACTAAGTAAAATGAAATCCTTGACAACTTCACTATTTTCTCAGTTTATCATGATGTTGCTGGTTGGCTCAGTTGTGGGGATTTTTGTTTTCTTTATGTTGAAGGCTGTAGTCTTTGATCTTCATCAGCAAGTGCCTAAAGTCCTCTTCTCTTTCAGCAGGCAAGGGTGTGTCATCCACCTATCTCAGGTTGTTAATGAGTCTTCCTCCAATCCTGATGCCACATTCTTCTTCACGTACTCCAGATTCCTGGATTATTTGCTCAGCACACAGACTGAATAAGTATGGTAGAAGGATACAACTCTGATGCATACCCTTCCTGATTTTAAACCATGTAGTATCCCCTTGTTCTGTTCAAATGACTGCCTCTTGGTTTATGTACAGGTTCCTCATGAGCACAATTAAGTATTCGGGAATTCCCATTCTTTGCAATGTTATCCATAATTTGTTTTGATCCACAGAGTCGAATGCCTTTGCATAGTCAATAAAACGTGTGAACATCTTTCTGGTATTCTCTGCTTTCAGCCAGGATCCATCTGACATCAGCAGTGATATCCTCGTTCCACGTCCTCTTCTGAATCCAGCTTGAATTTCTGGCAGAATGATCTTCAGCAAAATTTTACTTGAATGTGATATTAATGACATTGTTTGATGCCTTCCATATTCTTTTGGATCACCTTTCTTTGGAATGGGCACAACTAACAATCACTTCCAATTGGTTGGCCAGGCAGCTATCTTACAAATTTCATGGCATAGACAAGTTAGCACTTTCAGTGCTGCATCTGTTTGTTGAAACGTCTCAATTGGTATTCCGTCAATTCCAGAAGCCTTGTTTCTCGCCAATGCCTTCAGTGCAGCCTGGACTTCTTCTTTCAATACCACCAGTTCTTGATCATATGCAACCTCCTGAAATGGTTGAATGTTGACCAATTCTTTTGGTACAATGACTCTGTATATTCCTTCCCTCTTCTTTTGATGCTTCCTGTGACATTCAATATTTTGCCCACAGAATCCTTTAATACTGCAATTTGAAGCTTGAATTTTTTCTTTCAGCTTGAGAAATGCTGAGGTTGTTTTTCTCTTTGGGTTTTCTAACTCTAGATCTTTGCACATTTCATTATAATACTTTACTATGTCTTCTCGAGCCACCCTTTGAAAACTTCTGTTCAGCTCTTTTACTTCACCATTCCTTCCATTTGCTTTAGCTACTCTACATTAAAGAGCAAGTTTCAGAGTCTCTTCTGACATCAATTTGGGTCTTATCTTTCTCTCTTGTCTTTTTAACGAACTTTTGCTTTCTTCATGTATGATGTCCCTGAGTCATCCCACAACATGTCTGGCCGTCTTTGGCCATTAATGTTCAGTGTGTCAAATCTATTCTTGAGATGGTGTCTTATAGTCATATAGAGCTGCCATAATAGAAATACCACAAGTGGATGGCTTTAACAAAGAGAAATTTATTCTCTCACAGTATAGTAGGCTACAAGTCCAAATTCAGGGCGTCAGTTCCAGGGTAACACGTTCTCTCTCCATCGGCTCTGGAGGAAGGTCCTTGTCATCAATCTTCCCTTGGTCTAGGAGCTTCTCCCCACAGGAATCTCAGGTCCCAAAGGACACACTCTGCTCCCAGCACTGCTTTCTTCGTGATACGAAGTCCCCCTCTCTGCTCACTTCCCTTTCCTTTGATCTCTTGTAAGATAAAAGGAGGTGCCAACCACACCTCAGGGAAACTCCCTTTACATTGGATCAGGGATGTGACCTGAGCAACGGTGTGACATCCCACCCTAATGCTCTTCAACATAATCCAATCTTGCCTCATTAACCACAGGCAGAGATTAGGATTTACAACATATAGGAAAATTATATCAATCACAAAACAGAGGACAACCACACAATACTGGGAATACTGGCCTATCCAAGCTGACACATATGTTTGGGGGACACAATTCAATCCATGACAGATGGTCTCTAAATTCAGGTGGGATATTTTGGCTCTAGTAGACTTATTTTCATTTTTGTCAGCTTCAACTTGAATATACATATGAGCAATTGATGGTCTATTCCACAGTATGTGCCTGGCCGCCTTCTGACTGATGATGTTGAGCTTCTCCATCATCTCTTCCCACAGATGTAGTCGATTTGATTCCTGTGTATTTGCAAGGTCCATGTGTATAGCCACTTTTTATGTTGTTGAAAAAAGGTATCTGCAATGAATAAGTTGTTGGTCTTGCAAAATTCTATCATGCAATCTCTGGTGTCATTTCTATCGTGAAGGCCATATCTTCCAACTACTTATCCTTCTTTGTTTACAACTTTCGCACTCCAGTCACCAGTAATTATCAATGCATCCTGATTGCATGTTTGATTAATTTCAGAATGAAGAAGAAGATGGTAAAAATCTTCAATTTCTTCATCTTCGGCATTAGTGGTTGGTGTGTAAATCTGAATAATAGTTGTATTAACTGGTCTTCCTTGTAGGTGTATGGATATTATTCTATCACTGATAGCTTGTACTTCAGGATAGATCTTGAAATGTTCTTTTTGATGGTGAATGCAACGTCGTCTTCTTCAATTCTCAGCATAGTAGACCATATGACAGTTCTATTCAAAATGGCCAATACTAGTCAATTTCAGCTCACTAATGCCTAGGATACTGATCTTTATGTGTTCCATTTCATTTTTGATGACTTCCAATTTTCCTAGATTCATACTTCATACATTCCATATTCCAGTTATTAATGGATGTTTGCAGCTCTTTCTTCTCATTTTGAGTCATGCCACCTCAGCAAATGAAGGTCCTGGAAGCTTTACTTTATCCACGTCATTAAGATCGACTCCACTTTGAGGAGGCATATCTTCCCCAGTCATATTTTGAGTGTCTTCCAACCTGAGGAGCTCATCTTCCAGCACTATGTCAGACAACGTTCTGCTGCTATTCATAAGGTTTTCACTGGCTGGTTTTATCAGAAGTAGACCACCAGGTCCTTCTTCCTAGTCTGTCTTAGTCTGGAAGCTCCACTGAAACCTGTCCATCATGGGTGACCTTGATGGTATTTGAAATACTGGTGGCATAGCTTCCAGCATCACAGCAACACACAAATTACTATAGTATGACAGACTGACAGATGATTGGTGGACAGTATGGATTTTTAAAAAGCAATCAATCATTTCATCAAGATGCACCACGTGTCCATCTATTTAACCCTGCAGGCTCTTCTATTTTATACATAAATAATCCAGGAAAATAATATTCTCTCTGCTTATATAATTTTAGACCAGAATTCACATATCTTACAAGTTAGTTTGAAATTTCTTTAATTCAGTTTTTTTATTTTCCTTTTTTATAAACTACATTTTTTTCCCCAAACCCAGTGCTCACTCGCTGTTTATGACTTGTAGTTTACTGGCAACTGTAAATCCAGCTTTCAAAGGAGTCTTCCAAAAACTATTTTTTAATATATAAGGATCAATTATAATTAATGTAATTTAATAATAGAAAATTGGTATAATCTTATACAAAATAGTTAATAACTGAAATGAATTTACAGGAAGACTAAGGAAAAGTCTGAATTAACAAAACCTTTACTGAAATACTCTTATTGCTTTCAAAGAAATACAATAACATAAAATAACTGTTAACCAAAAGATTTTAAGTAGCTATCCCTCCTATTTTGGAACTAGTTCCTGCTTTATGGAGTAAACTCAACACATATGCAAGTAATGAATGCACTAACAGCCTTCATTTTAAAAATGGCCTCCCTTATCAAGTTCATTATTTAGTAAACCCTTTTCATAGATTGTACAAATAAAAATGTGTGTATAGTCTAGGCTGAATTAACAAAAAATACTTTTTTGAAAATGGTTGATGCCTTAGTTATCTAGTGCTGCTATAACAGAAATACCTCAGGTTGGTGGCTTTAACAAACAGAAAAGTATTTTCTCACAGTTTAGGAGGCTAGAAGTCTGAATTCAGGGTCTAGGAAAAGGCTTTCTCTCTCTGTCAGCTCTGGAGGAAGGTCCTTGTCTCTTCGAGCTTCTGCTCCTGGGTGATCTTCATGGGCTTGGCATCTCTCTTTCCCCATTTCGGCTTCTCTTGCTTGCTTGTTTAATCTCTTTAATATCTCTAAAGAAATTGACTTAAGATACACCCTAATCCTGCTTCTTTAACATAATAAACATAACCTAATCCTCACTGACATAACATAATCCTGCCTCATTAACATAACAAACACATCCCATTCACAAACGGGATTATAACCATAGGCAGAGGTTAGGATTTATAACACATATTTTTGGCGGACACAATTCAATCCATAACAGTTAAGAATGAGATTTTCAAGTTGACTATTTTGGTTAATTAAGAGTTATCACTAATATCACATACAGATTTCCATTTAATTCTTAAGTCTCATAAATCGTAGTTAACTTGAAGGCTAGATGGAACATAATTTAATCTTTGGTGATTCAAAGACACTCTTCAAAATCTTACAGCACCACATGAACACCAACTCACAGCATACAGTTGTGGATTGGGTGGAGCTAGTACTTAAAATACGACACACATTTAAAAATTCATATGATCTGGTTATTTACCATATTTTTAGCCATAAAATATTTTTAAAACATTAAGAAGACCAGAAGACCTGAATTTCTGCCACTTTGGAGTCTAGATTAAGTACAAGTTTACTTCATACCAGCAGTTCGGAGTTAATTAAATTCTCTCTGTGCATTATGGAGTCCCTGGGTGGTGTAAACGGTTCACATGCTTGGCTGCTAACAAAGGCTGGCAGTTCGAGTCTACCAAAAGGCACCTTGAAAGAAAGTCTTGGCGATCTGCTTGTGGAAAATCAGCCAATGAAAACCCTGTGGAGCACAGTTCTACTCTGGCACACATGGGGACGCCATGAGTTGGAATCGACTCAGTGGCGACTGGTTTATATACATCCCAGAGGAGCTAGCCTTGAATCCTTCTCCAGAAGGTCCTCAGATATAGAAAGCACAACTGTCCTTTTCTGGAGTTGGACTGAATAACTACTTTGGGAGTGGGAAACCCCCCTAGGCAACAGCAAAGATCCTTTCTTACCCCATCACGTACATCTGAAACAACAAACTCAACAGTTTTGCTGCCTTGGGTTTTATCTCAGATGGCGTGTGCCAGGGACTACAAAGTCAGGAGAGCCTGAAGATTTCTGTTCCATAAAGAGGAGAAACGATACTCCTGGTTATATCAGTTTGAATACAAGTTTGAACTCTTCCACATAAGGGGAAAAATGGACAGGTGAAGATTTGATATCAAGTGAGTTTTCTTGGTATGAAAATTTAGCTGGGACATCTGAACAACTAGGAGTTTTGTGTGATCTATACTGAAGTCTTAAAGCAGATCTTCCTAGTCATTCTAGCTATCCCTGTTGTAAAAGGTGATTTCCACTACTGGAGGAATTTCCCTGATTTCACACATGTAAACACCTGCAGGTGTTTGCCTTTAGGAACTGGCATGCCACTGTCACAATCTCAAATTTATCATTCACACTTAAAAATGCTGGCTCCATTTCAATGCTTCTGTATAAAGGTAAGATATGAATGATGGTTGCAGATGTTTGGGAGCTAGCTGGGAAAAATAACGAAGTCTAACACCCATGACTGCAAAACATATAGATAACTTACATCAGCACTAACTGGAACGTGTTCTTAATATTATAAAATTGAAAAGTTTTGTGCTGGTAGGAAAAAACAAATAAAGGTAACTTTTAAAATCCACATGGATAAAGGATAAAATTAACAGTCTAGACATTTCCATTCTTCTTTTTGGTTTGAAGACAATTACCAAAAGGATATTCCTTTCAAATAAGAGTTTATCTAGCTTGAATCATATTTAAAGTGAAGGTATTAAATCTTAAGTATTATATCTGCTCCTAAAAAGGATCTGACTCAGTAAGGCTTTAAGACTTTTGTAAAAAGCCAATGTAGCTTGATTATTATAAATTTAAAGGTGTGAATTTTGGTATAAATATACAGACATATACATACACAGATGCATACATACATCTATGCACACACACATATTTAGGTGAATAGGATCCATTCTATTATAACTAAAACACTGAACTTGTTAAAATAACCTAGAATGCTATCAGAGGAAATAGTCAATTTATTAATAATTTCAATTTAGTACTGAATTTTGAGCAGTTATATTTTAATATCCTAAATGTGTATTTTTGTTTATACTTCTGGTACCTATTCTAATCTATACATCTCTTGGGATTCTGAAAAGTAACACACAGAAAAACCTATGTCTGCTGCTCTCAAACTCTGGTAAAGGCAGATGTTTTTCCCTTCATTTTGAACCCTATTCTAGAAGTTATAAGGGAATTGAGGAAAAAAAAGTTGAAAGAATGTAAGTTATTCATTATTTGCCTCAAGGAGTGTCCCTGTAACATTTAGAGCACATGGATTATCTATCCTATTTATAAAGACCTCCTGGTGGAGCAACTCTTGATAAGACACTTCAGTACTTACTAAAATTAACTGCCAGCAAGTTCTTTAGGGCTGTGGTTAGTGCTACAAGATAGAAGAGAAATTGCTCTAACATTTAAATGAGAGTAGACTTTCCTCCGAACCCGATAGAGGCTCCATGCCTGTGCTTGGGCTTCTCGCCTGCTTCTTGATCGGCTCTCCAATTTTCTGCCTTGACAACTTGTCTAGATGGGGCCAACCCTTTGTCACTGGATCCCCAGCAGCTGGCAGTGGTCTTCCCCTCCCTCATTTCCCACACCCTGTCAAGCCACTATTACCTGAGTACCAGTGTTCTCATAGATCAGATACTACTGCTGTGGCCTCACCTTAAAGATGATGCCTTAGACAATGATACCAGTCCAGAAAGGAGCCAATTTCTCCAAATCCTCTTGGGCATCAGTTTGGACTCCTGTAACCTTTCTTGGACATTAATCTCTCAATGAGGCCTGATACATTCCTACCTTTGTCTTCTCCCACCCTACAAATCCTTTTTGAGTTCCTAGTAGAGGGTCAGCAAGGAAGAGAAAGACCTTCAACAAGATGGACTGACACAGTGGCTGCAACAATGGGTTCAAGCCTAACGACAATTGTGAGGATGGTTCAGGACCAGGCAGTGTTTTGCTCTTTTGTACGCAGGGTCGTTATGACTCAGAACTGACTTGACAGCACCTAACAACAACAACAAGCATTCTTCTCGGCAAAGCTAGCACATATTATGACAAATAATACATCTTTATACTGGTATTCAGTCTATCCTAATGTGATTGATATTCTTGTCAAAATGCCAGGATGTGTAGGTATATATATATATTAAGGGGTTAGGTCTGTTCCCCAGACCTAAGTCATGTTCCTTCATGACTAAGTGTGATCTACACAACATAGAGAACCCTTCAAGCTGGAGTCTCTTCTCGTGTGTGCATTAAAAAAATTATTCAGGGGCTCAGAGAGACTTGGAATAAATACCAATATGGATCATATGAATATGAGTTCTGAATTCAGGAAAATAAATATTTCAACTGATATAAGCTATTTAGCAGGCAGAACTATAATGGTAAAGGAAGGAAAAATAAAGCTATTTGGAAAGATTCAAAAAAGAGTTTGAAGTAGTCAGTGTTTTGTTTATCACTATGTCACTAAGTGTTGATTTAAATATAATTTACCCCAGAATCTGGGTGAATGTAGATAATGGCTTATACATGCTCATTGAAAACATTATATTAATTCATTTATTAAACAAATATTTATTTATTACATGCCTGTTATGTGCCAGGCAGTGGGCTTGGCAACTTCTGAGGTGGTTAGCACCAAGTCTTGCAAAAATATATGCTTTTAAAAGAAATTAGCCAAAATGAATAAATCCAGGAAATCTCCAGAATACTAAGTCTGAATTATTTTCCATACTTTTTTTTTTTTTGGTCTCAACTATTATTATCCTTTTTAAGGGCAAGAACACTGTCACAGGTGACAAAGCATTTTTACATGCATCATTTTATTTATCATTCCAAATCCTATTTTATAGTCGAAGATAACAAAGAGACTTGAGTGACCTGCTTAAGCTAACAGCTTCACATGCAAGTGTGAGACAGGACACACACCTAGGTTTTTTGATTATAAGCCATTGCAAGTGTACTGTGCGGAGAGAGTTCTGGTCAACATAAGGAAGAACTGAGGAAGAGTCTCAGCCATGCAAAGCTGCAAATGGATGGCTTCAGCAGTTACTGAATTCCCCATAATTCCATGAAGCAGATTTCATGCTCTAGAAGAGTGGCTAACTTTGATATTTTACAATGCAAAGACTGTAAATACTGTGCTTTGATTCTAGTGCTTCATAGTGCTTCCTTTCATATAGCTTATTCTGTTGTCTGCAGGCCAGGGCAAAATCCAGATGAATAATGTTCTTGCTTCTATTCTTGAATATTGAAAAAAAAAAAAGAACGAACAACATAGGCTAGGCTTCAAGGTAGAAGAATTGGAATAAATTCATTCTGTATTGGTCCTCTGGGCAATCCATAATTTTAGGGCACAATTAACTGACTTTTTGCTTTCCCTTAGCATATTATCGAAGATAAAGATTACTGACTTATGCCCTCAAGGAATGTATTCTATCCAGGAGGCAGAATTTGGCTATACTAATTAAGAGCTTCCCAATGTTTTTGAAATAAGGAAATAAAACTCACCTTCTGTGAATCAAACCGATTAAATCATAACAGAAAGAAATATTATGGTGCTCATATATACCCATACCCATTGCCATAGAGTCGAATTCTGACTCATGGCGACCCTATAGGACAGAGTAGAACTGCCCCATGGGGTTTCCAAGGCTGTAATCTTTACGGAAGCAGACTGCCACATCTTTCTCCCACAAAGTGGCTGATGGGTTTGAACCACTGATCTTTTGGTTAGCAGCTGTGTGCTTTAACCCTGTGCCACCAGGGCTCATATATTATCTATATATCCTGTAAGCTCTTTGAGGATCTGAACTGTCCTATTTGTCTCCCATGTTGACTAACACTCATGCATAATAGGTACTCAATAAAAGTGTGTTGAATTGAATAGCATTACTAATTTCAACTAAAGAAATTCCGGGTAGAAATCTTTTATTTCATCTTTGGTTGAGACTTAATTTTAGAATACTAGCTGTAAGCTTCTTTGTTTTATTACAGCACAAAGATAGTTAAAAGAAAAATACAAAAATGACTGAGAAGAAAAGAGGATAGAGCCACAAGAAGGAACTGATAATATAGGTTTAATTAAAATTATTTTATTTAAAGGGCAGAGTCCTGGTGGTGCAGTGGTTAAGCACTGGGCTGCTAACCAAAAGGTCAGTGGTTCGAACCTACCAGTCGCTCTGTGGAGAAAGATGTGACAGTCTGCTTCTGTAAAGATTTCAGCCTTGGAAACCTATGGGGGTATTTCTACTCTGTCCTATAGGGTCAGTATGAGACAGAATTGACTCAACTCGATGGCAGTGGGTTTTTGGTTTTATAGTAAATAAATCTGTTGTCCCATTTACCCTAAAGTTCCTAACCTTGCAACTATTCTGACTTTGGAATCGTCATCTGCAGTTTTTGTTTGATCTGTTTTGCTTTTTCTTCTTTCCTTCTGTTCTCCTACTGGATGAGTCTAAATTTTTGTTTGTGTTTGTTTACCAAGGAATTTAGTATTTGTGGTAAAGGATTTCTCCAGGGTTTTGGGGACTCCTACTATTTTCTGTAGGAGTCCCTGGGTAGCACAAGTGGTTAAGTGCTTGACTATTGGCTGAAAGGTTGGTGGTTTGAACCCATCCAGAGGCACCCTGGAAAAGAGGCGATTTGCTTCTGAACTGTCACAGCCTTGAAAATCCTGTGGAGCAGTTCTACTCTGCCCACATGGGGTCGCCATGAGTCATAACTGACTTGACGGCAACGAACAACAACAACAACAGTCCTCTGAACTTTAACCACATGGTCCTTGTCTGGTGCCTTTTGTCTGGTGTCATTTAAGTAGGCTTGAAATTGTTAATTTAAAATACCCTAGCAAGGCTCTGAATGGAGAATTTTTTAACTCTGGCTACTTCAGCTAGGATGTGATGAATAAGTCTATGGATGACTGAGTGTGTGGGTTTATGAGTGTGATAATGTGTGAGTATGCATTGTATGAGTGTGTGTGTAATGTGTATGTGTACTATTGTTAAGTGCAACACAGGAAGCAACCACAGAGTAAATCTGTAAGGAGACACTTTCATTTAACCTTCAGACTGGAAGTTACTCTATTTACAAAGGCCAGAGAGACTTATAAAACCCTCCCACTGCCATCCTGCAAGACATTCTATAGAAGGTAAGCATTGCAGAGAGGACACAGGGGAAAGTGAAATATTTTAAATTCCAGCATTTACAAGATGTGAAGCAACTAATAGACAAAGGAATGTTTAAAGAAATATCACTGATTAAAGTCTGTATTTTAAATTCTGAACAGCTGAAGGCAGAGAGAGAGAATTTTTGATATGGTCTTAGTACAAGAAAATGACCTAGACAAAGTGGACTAACATGGGCTGAATGAGACCCATAAAAGGAGTAGCAAATAACAAAGAATAAGGCAATGATGAAAAAATATCAAAACATTTTTTAGCCACTCCTGGCTAAGGGTTTGTATATAAACCCTAGTGAAGAAGTATGCTGTTGTTATAATTGTATATTATTTGTTTTATACGTATATAAAAAACCCATTGCCATAGAGTTGATTCTGACTCACAGCGACCCTATAGGATGGGGTAGAACTGCTGCATACAGTTTCCAAGGAGCAGCTGGTGGATTCGAACTGTCGACCTTTTGGTTAGCAGTCAAGCTCTTACCCATTACGCCACCAGGGCTCCTTATATATGTATACATATTAATATATATACATACATATATTTATACACATATCTATGTATGTGTATAAATGTATGTATATACATATATAAGCATGTATGTATATATATATTTAAATACCTATAATTCTGTTCAAGTTGACTGTTCAATGAATTTCATAGTTTATATATTTTAACTATTTCTTTATTGTCCCCCACCCTTAGAATTATAAACTCCCATGAGGGTAGTGGATTTTTCTCTCTTTAGGTCACTGCTGTATTCCCCAAATCTGAAACAGTATCTGATATGTAGCAGGCACTCAATACATGTTTTTTGAGTGAATTCCATAGCATGAGTTCAATTTTATTTCAACTAATTCTTTCCACTGCCTATATAAAGTCCCAAGTACAAAGGACTGTTTCAGGTATTATTAAGGCTTGATAATACAACTTAATGACTTTTATTATAATCATAATTTTTAAGATCAGAATGGGAAGACCAAATTAAACAGTGTCCCCTACAGAGAAGTGTGTAAAAAAAACTGACTCCTTCCTATTTGGATATGTTAGCAGGTCAGATCAATTAGAATATAAAAGAGGAACATATCCTTATGTGCCAATTGAAAGGAAACATAAGTATGAAATAAAATAATTTATTTCACTTTCTCATGGTTGTGGACAGTGGACAGAAATTCAAATTCAAATGCTTTTAACGGTAATGGTAGGGAATACAGCATATGAAATATAAGAACTTTATTAAGCTTACTTTGAAATGCATTTTTTTCTTTTTTCAACATGCCCCGTATTAACGAATTCAATTTTAAAACTGAGATATAATTCATATACCATAAAATTCACATTTTAAAGTGTGCAATTCCGTGGTTTTTAGTATATTCACACAGTTGTGCAACACTCACCACTGTACAACTCCAGAGCATTTTCATCACCCCCAAAAGAAATCCTGTACTCACTAGCAGTCACCCGCTATCTGTACCTCCCCCCAACTCCACCAGCCCTTGGCAACCATTCATCTGCTTCTGTCTCTATGGATTGGATTTGCCTATTCCGGACATTTCACATATGAGTGGATTCAGACTATATGTGGCCTTTTGTGTCTGGCTTCTTTCACTCAGCACAATATTTTCAGGTTCATCCATGTTGTAGCACATATCAGTACTTCCTTCCTTTTTATGGCTAAATAATATTCCACTGTAGGCACATAAATATTTTGTTAATGTATTCATCAGTTGATGGACATTTAGGTTGTTTCCACTTTTGAGCTATGATGAATAATGCTGCTATGAACATTCATTTATTTTTGCATGTACGTATATTTTGATTTCTCTTTGGTATATACCGAAAGGTGGAATTGTGGTGCCATGTGGTGCAGTGGTTAAGTGCTATGTCTGCTAACCAAAAGGTGGGCAGTTTAAATCCACCAGCTGCTCCTTGGAAACCCTATGGGGAAGTTCTACTCTGTCCTATGGGGTCGCTATGGGTTGGAATCTCAATGGGTTTGGTTTTTTTTTTTTTAGTTACAGTAATCTATGCTTAATTTTTTGAGGAACTTCCATCTGTGTTACACAGTGGTTGCACCATTTTACAATCCCACCAGCAATGTATGAGGTTTCTGACTTCTCCATGTCCTTGTCAACACTTGTTATTGTCTGTCTTTTTGATTACAGCCATCCTAGTAGGTGTGAAGTCATATTTCATTGTGGTTTTGAATTGCATTTCCCTAATGGATAATGATGTTGATTTTCTTTTCTTGTGCTTATTAGATATTTTTATATCTTTTTGGATGAATGTCTATTCCTTTGCCCATTTTTAATTGAGTTTTTGTCTTTCTATTGTTGAACTGGAAGAGTTTGAAATGTATTTTAAATGGTTAAATTGCACTGAGAATAGATAGACATAAGGCTGGGCTGAATTAATGAAATAAATCTTTGAATATTGTTAATGAAATATACCTACTAAACTTTCTGTGGCTTCAATTACTATTTAGCATATCCTCCCTACTAAAGCTGCTCTACCCTAAAACTCTTAAAGATATCATCATCTTTCTCATCATATAAGGTATGAAACTTGCCATCTTTGGTTTCTGCTTTTGAACCAGCTTCATCTAATCTCTGCGGATTCAATCACTATCATGTGGGTCACATCGATTTGCTTCTTTCTCTATTCCTATGGCCAGGGTACATCTAGGCTCTCAGTGCCCTTCACCTAGACTGCCTTTTTGCTCCCAGTCTCCTCTCCCACCAATCCATCCTTATATGCTGACCTCAGAGTATCTTTCTAAAGCACAACTCTGATCACATCCCTTTCCTGCTCAAAAACTTCTTCAGTTTTCTTATCTGTTTTTTTCTCATGCTCCCTAAACTACAGAAAAACTAATTTAGGCGGCTTCTCATATCCTACTAGAATCAATAATTTGCTTCTTTGTATCTCCCATAAATTATAAGTTTTTAAATACTTATTAATGTGAAAAGAGGAATTAATACAAGTGAAGATGTTCAAAGAAATTAAAAGGCAGCTATGCTGTAGAAAAATTAAAGTAGACTCAGAAAGATTTTTTATCACTGTGGTTCTTATTAACAGAAATCTTTGGGGACAAACATTAGGTGCAGATAAATAACAAACATATAAAATTACCAATTGCATCTGGAGTACATGAAACGACATATATTTGCATTCTGTACTAAAAGCATATAAAGTAAAAATTAAGACCTGTTAGTTCTCATGCTCTTCTGACTAACAGCAGCAGCAGGTATTATATTATTGTGTAGTTCCACATTGCCACATGGCAGAACAGCTTTTTATATTGTGATAAATATTTTATTGATATAAAATTTCATCAAAGTGAATGCAGAGAAAATTTTCTTTAATAGAAAACAATTCTGTGGCTCAATCCTTAAACAAAAGACAAAACCACAGAGCAAGGCTCACCTCTATAATCTCACAATTCTATCACATTCAGCACTCAACACTGAGGGTGGACATCAAAGGGGTGAAGTATTCATTTACTTTTATCTTTAAAAAATATTTTAATAAAATCAATATTGAATTAATTAACATGTTCTCTTAGGGAATGAGCTCAATTATTCTACAGTTTGATAACACAAAGATCATGTAAACTCGGATACAAGGAGCTGTATGCCATAAACTAAACAAAATGTCTGAATGAACATTTTTACACTTTTGTCCATATAATTCCTGTGAGCATAACTTAGACTCAAACAAACAAACCAAAACAACAAACAAGCAAAAAACTGGTGGGCAAAGAAAACCTTTTCTAAGATTCAGGACAAATATAATTGCTAGAATTGAAAGAGAAGACAAGTAGGCTGAAAAAAAAATATGTTTTCTATTGTATAGATTTTTCTCTTGGGCATAATTATAAAGTGACATTCAAGTGCAACCAATGAAGTCCTGATTTTTTTCTCACAAAATTCAAAGGCATCAGCAAAACCACCTATGTCAGTAATAAAAAGTCTTTGACTTTTTAAATGTTATCATACTGTCACAGCAGAATAAAATTAGCTTGAAAAATGATCTAAAGGCACATGACACAGTTCATTATGTATAACAGCAATAGCAGCAGTTTGCCAGTGTTCATAAAGACCGTTCCATTAAATTTACCTCCAGTCAATAATTAGGAGTCCACAAATAAACCTGGGCAATTAAATCAATACTGCCAGGCAATTATATTCCAGAGTCCAGGCTCAGTGGCACAAAAAGGCACTACATCAAACTGCAGTATTAAGCGATCCGATGCCATTTTCAACAGGATTTTTTACACGAACTGGAGAGCACACGCATAAGTCTGTATAGTGTAGAATGGGTTATGTACCTCTCCTGTGTTACCAGTATAACAGTTCCAGTGTCAGTGTAGCTTTAGTAAAATTTAATAAAGATTTACACATTAAAAAAAAGCCCTTTGCCATCGAATCGATTCCGACTCATAGCGACCCTACAGGACAGAGTCGAACTGCCCCATAGGGTTTCCAAGGAGCGGCTGGTGGATTCGAACTGCCAGCCTTTTGGTTAGCAGCCCAGCTCTTAACCACTGAGCCACCAGGGCTCTTATCTACGCATATGGACTTGTTATTTCTTATGTTCATAACTGAAGATAAAATTACTAATGAAATGAAAATACAAGGTTATATGTACAAGTTGAACAATAAGACATTCCTTAACATTTTTATCATTTTCAAGCTGAACAAAACTCAAAACTTAATCATCTCTGAGCTCCTATGATGTGCCAGGCACTGGCTGGGTGCTGGGCATATACATGATTAAGAAACAGCCTTTCTTCAAAAGTCAGTTGTCACTGCACAAGGCTTCGTTGGGCACTTGCACGTCTGCACTTAAACAACTTTCAGCAAAAAGACTGCCAATCACCGTGTGTTGTTATTGAAGTGATTCTCTGGGAATGTTTCAATGTTTTGAAAATACGTAAAACTGACACAAAGAATATGAGTAGCTTATAATACGTCTAGGTTATATGTTACTTATTCTTGGCTTCACAAACCAGCAGAGAAACTTCTCTTGGTTAATATAAATGTAAAATAGTTACATGTATGTATCAGCTTCTCTTTTAATCTTTACACAGAAACATTTACATGACTTTCTAAGTACCACAGGCAAATAATATTGTTTTTGTTTCTGCGACAAATATGTTTAGCTTTTATTTATTCCAGATCATTTTAAAAAATTAACAATTAGGATGAGCAAAAAGAATGATAAAGTTTTAGAATATATTACATGCTGTCAGTGATGTCAAACAAAAGCAGGCTATGACTAGAAAAGCAGGGCTCTCACCTGCCAATAAACTGCCCTTGATCACTTACAAGAGGGGCACATCCCAGCAGACTATATGTGTATTAAAAAAATACTTGAAAGGGAAGAAAAAGTATCACACAGGTCACAGCAGCAGTCTCAATAGACCCCTCAGGGATTTCAACTCGTCTTGGCCTTGTCATCCTCTATGCAGCTTTCCACTCGGCCCAGAAAATGTCGATAGGAAAATGTTTGAGGGGCCTCTGGTGGAAATTTTTTCATTCTTTCTGCATTGACAGGATGCCAAATCAATATTTACTTCCCACTAACAAGCTGCTCGAGGTCTCAGTAGAAAATATTGTAGAGAATGTGGGAAGACACAGCAATAAACAGCTGTCTGGCTGTGAGGAAAACATGAATTGACTGGAAACAGGTCCATAGTAAAAGGTCACTGAAACTCATGAACTCCTCAGGTGTCCATATCAACTACTAACTTTAAAGACACATAATAAAGAATCTCTTTTCCTAAGAGGTCTGAGAGAATGGATCTTTTTCCGTCTAGCAACCATAGAGGCTGACTCGATAATTTAATTAATGCATTTGCTAAGACCCATGTTGGCTCCTTCCCAAGGCGTTTGTTTCATTTGTTAAGTCCAGAAGTACAAATAGAGGGTTAACTTTGCTGTCTACCTCTTGGAATACTTGTTTACCTAACAGAAGTAGTGTGTGTTTACAAAAAGTTAGACATACAGTAAAACTGTAAGGCTTGGACTTTCTATCTCAAAGTTCTAATATATGAAGTAGAAAATGAAGTACCCGTCCTTCGAGAAGTTTCTGAATGTACAACAGCCACTCCTTGTCATTTTCAGCATCTGTCTTTGCTCTTTCAATTTCCTAAGGGAAAAAAATAAAAACAGTGTTAACTGTTTTCTTTATAAACTTGACCATACTATTAACCCGTTGCCATCGAGCTGATTCCGACTCATAGCAACCCTGTAAGACAGAGCAGAACTGCCTCGTGGGGTTTTCTAAGGAGTGGCTGGTGGATTTGAACTGAAAGGTTGGCAGCTGAGTTCTTAACCACTGCGCCAAAAGGGCTCCTGACCAAACTATTAGATATTGAGTAAATCTAGACAGATATTGGTAGAACTAGATTCAACAAAGAGCAGCCTGTCCCCTCAAAGAAAACATATTTAAATCCAGACTTTTTAATATTTAATTTCTAAATATTTATACACACGTGAAAGATAAAGCTATATTTCTATAATTCACAATGTACTTCAGGAATATTTTATTTCTGCCTTCACAGTGGAGTTAAAAAGGTAGGGACTGAGGTATGGGCGATGAAGGCGATTAAAAGAAAATGAAAAACAGGATGGAGTTCTTTAAAAGAATCATTTACAAGTGACCCTTGTAAGATAAAACGCAAGTCAGGTGGTCTGGACTCTGCTTGGGCAAGTCTCTCAACTCCTTAGACCTCTGAAAGATGTAGGGATCAGTCTAAACGAGCTCTGGTCTACAATTAAACCTAGTAATTATGTCAAGGTGCTCTGAGCCTTCTGAGAGCAGCGTGTTTGCTTGAGCCCTTTTTAAGGTTGTGTGGTATGTATACTGCAGCAACATATATTCTGGCTCCAGGCTGCATCTGTCCAGAGGCAGGGGTGTGTTTCTTCACAAAAATAGCCATTCACTCTTGGGGACTACAAAAAAACCAGTTGCCATTGAATCTACTCCAAATCGTGGCAACTGAATGTGTGTCAGAGTAGAACTGAACTCAATAGGCTTGTCAGTGACTGGTTTTTTATAAGTAGATTGTCAGACCTCTCTGCTGAGAAGCCTCTGGGTGGGCTCAAACCTCTAGCATTTTGGTTAACATATGAAAGCATTAACTGCACCACCCAGGGCCTCCTTGGGACTATAAAGGGAGATCCTTTTCTAATCCATATACACCATAGGGACTCATCTTTCTAATTTTCCCAATTAGAGGGGGTGCTTTTTTCTAATTTGTCAGTCCAGAGAAGACCTTTATTTTTATTTATTTATTTTTTAAATAGTATTTTATTGTGTTTTAGATGAACGTGTACATAGGAAATTAGGTTCCCCTTTAATTAACGATTTTTATAAATTATTCCATGCCATTGATTCCATTCTGTTTGTTCTGTTTCAATTGATCTAGCTTCCCTTTCCCTCCTTGCTTTCTCGTCTTTGTTGTTGTTCTTGTTAGGTGCCCTCGAGTTGCTTCTGACTCATAACGACCCCATGTACAACAGAATGAAACACTGCCCAGTCCTGTACCATCCTCACAATCATTGTTATGCTTCAGCCCATTGTTGAAGCCACTGTGTCAATTCATCTCGTTGACTGTCCTCCTCTTTTTCCCTGGCCCTCTACCAAACATGATGTCTTCTCCAGGGATTGGTCCCTCCTGATCACATGTCTAAAGCATGTGAGACGAGCTCTTCCATCCTTGCTTCTAAGGAGCTTTCTGGCTGTACTTCTTCCAAGACAGATTCGTTGGTTCTTCTGGCAGTCCATGGTATATTCAATATTCTTCCTCAACACCATAATTCAAAGGCATCAATTCTACTTCGGTCTTCCTTATTCACTGTCCAGCTTTCACGTGCATATGAGGCGACTGAAAACACCATGGCTTGGGTCAAGTGCACCTTAGTCTTCAAGGTCACTTCTTTGCTTTTTAACTCTTTAAAGGAGTCTTTTGCAGCAGATTGGCCCAATGCAATGCATCATTTGATTTCTTGACTGCTGTTTCCATGGGTGTTGATTGTGGATCCAAGTAAAATGAAATCCTTGCCAACTTCAATGTTTTCTCAGTTTATCATGATGTTGCTTATTGGTCCAGTTTTGAGGATTTTTGTTTTCTTTATGTTGAGGTGTAACCCATAGTGAAGGCTGTGGTCCTTTATCTTCATCAGTAAGTGCTTCAAGTCCTCTTCACTTTCAGCAAGCGTGGTTTTGTCATCTGCATATCGCAGGTTGTTAATGAGTCTTCCTCCAATCCTCATGCCCCGTTCTTCTTCATATAATCCAGTATCTCGGATTGTTTGCTCAGCATACAGACTGAATAAGTATGGTGAAAGGAACCCTGATGCACACCTTTCTTGACTTTAAACCACATAGAATCTGCTTGCTCTGTTCAAATGACTGCCTCTTGGTCTAAGTACAGGTTACTCATGAGCACAATTAAGTGTTCTGGAATTCCCATTCTTCACAATATTATCCATAATTATGATCCACACAGTCAAACGCCTTTGCGTAGTCAATAAAACACAGGTAAACATCTTTCTGGTATTCTCTGCTTTCAGTCATAATCCATCTTACATCAGCAATGATATCCCTTGTTCTATGTCCCCTTTTTTTTTTTTTTTATTTAATTTTATTTTTTATTGTACTTCAGGTGAAGGCTTACAGAACAAATAGTTTCTCATAAAACAGAAGTACACATGTTGTTTATAACATTGGTTAACAACCCCACAACATATCAACCCTCTAACTTCTCAACCTCTTCTTTTTTTGGTGAAAATACACATAGCCAAAGATACACCATTTCAAAACTTTCTACATGCACAGTTCAGTGACATTGACTATGCTCTTCGAATTGTGCTGTTATTCTCACTTAAGATGAAGGCTTACAGAACAAAATAGTTTCTCACTTAACAGTTATTACAAATGTTGCCCTATGACAATGGTTAACAATCTCACAACACATCAACAATATCCTTACTCAACCTTGGGTTCCCTATCACCAGCTTCCTTGTCCCCTTCTGCTTTCTGCCCCTTGTCACTGGACTCCTGTACCTCATTAGTCTCATTTGGTTTTACGGGGCTGTCCACTCCCAGGCTGAACCATCAACCTCGGAGGTAACTCTCTATGTCCTCTTCTGAATCTGGCTTGACTTTCTGACAGCTTCCAGTCGATGTACTGCTGCAACTGCTTTTGAATGATCTTCAAAAAATTTTACTTGTGTGTGATATTAATGATATTTTTTGATAGTTTCTACATTCTGTTGGATCACTTTTCTTTGTAATGGGTACAAATATGGATCTCTTCCAGTCGGTTGGCTAGGTAAGTATCTTCCAAATTTCTTGGCATAGACGAGTGACCACTTCCAGTGCTGCATCCATTTGCTGAAACATCTCAACTTGTATTCCATCAATTTCTGGAGCCTTGTTTTTCACCAATGTCTTCAGTGCAGTACGGACCTCTTCCATCAGTACCACCGGTTCTTGATCATATATGCTACCTCCTGAAATGGTTGAATGTCGACCAATTATTTCTGGTACAGTAACTCTGTGTGTTCTTCCATTTCTTTTGATGCTTCCTGCATCATTTAATAATATTGTAACTTGAGGCTTGAATTTTTGCTTCAGTTCTTTCAAAAAAAAAAATTCTCATCTTTGCTTTGGGGTAACTGTTGACCATCTGGTTTCATATAGTTAACTGTTTAATGGAGCAAATCACTCACAAGTAATATTGTTTATTTTATAAGCCAATCTACTATCTAGCTGAAAGGTGACCTGCAAGAATAGCTTCAATTCCAAATTCATAGGGTATCTTAGGGCAATAGTCTCAGGGGTTCCTCTAGTCTCTATTGGTCCAGTAGGTCTGGGCTTTTTTAGGAATTTGTGTTTTCTACATTTTTCTCGCATTCCATCTGGGACCTTCTATTGTGAGAGGACATCTTTTTAGAAACTGTACAAAGGCAGTGGCCCTGCGTTGTTTGGAATATGTTTGTGTGTGTAAGTATTTGCACATGCACACAAACACACAAGGTTTCTGGCTAAATCTACTTGTTTTAAAAGGGTGACCCAGGTGACAGAAATGGTTAAGCGCTTGACTACTAGCTGAAAGGCTGGCAGTCCGAGCCCATCCAGAGTACCTCAGAAGACAGGCCTGGCTATCTGCTTCCGAAAGGTCATAGCCTTGAAAACTATGCAACAATTCTACTCCACACACGTGGGGAATCAACTCGAGGGTAACTAACAACAAAACTTGTTTAAAAACTCGGGCAACAGGGGAGGCTTCCAATCTTAATTTTTTGTTAGGTTTTTTATTACAGATTAACAAATTTTAATTGTCTATAATCTATACTGAACACCTTTTCCAGAGGTACTATCATCTCCCGTGTGTCATATATTTGACATAATTTTATATATTTATTATGATTTATTAAAATGATATAATTTAATATAATGTATATTTGATGTCATATGTTTAATACTCTTGTACTTCAAAATCCAGAATTTGCTAGAAAGTCACAAGACATTGTGGCACTGGTTCTGAAAATAGAAAACTGATAATTCTCTACTATGGGATGAAAATAATCTCTGCAGGATTCCTGAAAATTACTGATTGCAAATTACGGATCTCCTCTACTCCAGAACTTCCCTGAGAAGCTGAAGGGGCTGGAGGATAATTTTATAATTTTATTTATTCATTTGGCAAATATTTATTGAAAATAAATATCTGTTTATTCTTTAATCCTTTTAATCTTTCCAAATTAAAGAAAAAATTATCTGTGTATCGAAGTTCAGAGGTTTATATGTAAAACAGGATTGACTAACCCCTCAGGTTTCTCAAAAGACTGTAAGAAGTTGCTGTTCATAAAACAGAAAACTATGTCCAAATGCAGTGCCCTCCCTAGGAGGTGCTGAAATGCCACTGAAAACATACCCATAAAGTCACTTAGGCAGTATAATGTATTTTATCCAATTTAAAGTAATAAATATGTTTTTCTTTAACCTGATCAACAATAATTTTGAATTTAGCTAAGAAAGCCAATACATTTACTACTTTTTAAAATCTGGTGTAGAAAAAAAAATTCTGAAGTCAATGGTGACTCAGCTTAACTAAATTCATTCAAACTAACTTAATTAAAAATTCTAGCTTACAAGATATATAATATGATTAACTAAATTAAAGAAAATGGAGAAAACCAAAAAAAAGGATAACTGACTTGAATAACAAGCAGTTCTAAAGGTTGTTAAGTACTGGCTTATTTTTCTATTATACAGCTAAAAGACTAAAGGTTTTTTGAGAGGGCTAATACTCTTGATTGTATACCTTTCATTGGCACATTAATAATCTTATCTTCATTAATTTTATCCTAAAGATGAAATTCTGAGAATTGCATAATAAAAACATGTGCTTTAATTCAATACGTAAAAAACCCTTCATTAATAAATAAATGGTCTTACCACTTCATCTTCTGTATCCAATATTTCCTCTAGATCTGATTGTGAAATGTTCAGGATAGAAGCTGCCAAGGTCTGGGCTTTATGGGTTGAGGTTTTGGCAGCAACTCTGTTTTTCTGCATTTTTTTAAGCTCTCTGATTTGTTGCCTTATCATCTGGACATCATTTTGTAACTCTTTGACCAAAGCCTGTAATATAATGGGAAGAACATGGGCTCATATGGAAGTCATAAATAAAGACAAGGCAATCATAGCATAAAAATGTGAAGATACTAGCAAATCATTTTTTACTAAAATTTATTTATTTCAGTACCTAATGGATTGCCCTGTGCTTTTTGTCAGTATACAATAGATGCTCTCTTAAACGACCTTCATTTAGGCAACTTGCTGGATTAACCAGAGCTCTCCACTTCCTCTTCCAGATATAACAGCTGTTATCTTAGGCATAATGAATGCTTGCAGCAGGCAGGCTACTCTCTTCATTCATGCCATAACACAACTACTCCCACAAGCTGGGCTGATGCCAAGAGTCAGTTCTATTTATTCCTAAACATTTATATATTAGTTTTAACAGTTACATGATTTATTTAATTATTGCATAAACTGATGAAATATGAGTGCAGAAGTCATTTTTATTAAAACTGAGCTAGAAATGCTTTGGAAGGACTCAATAAAAAAGTTGGGTAAAAATGCAGTTAAGTCATGCATGGACAAGATAACTATAAAAGATTTTAAAAAATCGTAAAAATCCTAGGATTACTTCACAAGTGTCTTTAAGTTCTCACTTTTGAGAAAACAATAAATGCTAGCCTATACTACGTCTGTGTGTGCATTAAAAAAAAAAAAAAAAAAAAAAAAACGCTCCTTGCTCTGGGTGGACAGAGTTCTGTGCCTGGGTGCATGGCTTTATGAGCTGAGAGCAGTCTAGATAGATGTGTGGACTGTTTTCAATCTTTTGCTAGTTCAAGAAGTGTTGCAATAAATAATGTATAATGGTTCTCATATGTCAATTTTGCATCTCTAAGATAGATCCCTAGAAGTGGAATTGCTGGATCAAAGGGTGTGCATAACTGTAATTTTGATAGCTGTTGCTTAATTCTACTCCCTTCTCCAAGATAGTATCAACTTATGCCTCCATGAAGAATGTACCTGTTTCTCTACACCGTTAGAAAAACACTAATGTGTTATTTCAGTGTAGTTATTTTTTAGTATATTTTTAAGTTTTATTTCTCTTATTGTAAATGAAGTTGAGCATCAATTTTAAGAGATATTTGTATTTGTCTATTTTTCTTAGTGATTTATAGAAGTTCTTTATATTTTAGGAAAATACTTATCTATGATCTACTTACCAATTTTTTTATAACTTTTCTTTTGAAGGTAATTAATGCTTTTATGCCAAGCCAAAAACAATTTTGTGTGTGTGTACTCAAATTAATCAATCTTTTTCCTTTCCAACTTTTGAACTCAGTGTGATACTTATAAAAAAAAAAATTTTCCACATATAGTCATTTTCAAACCATGATTTCTTCTAATACTTTTTATTTTTCACTTTTAAATTTTGATCCATTTGTAATCATTTAGAGAATTATTACATAAAATCATAGTTGTCCCAATACCACTTATTTAAATAGTCCGTATTTTCCCCACTGATCTCATATGTGTTTAGGTCAATTTCTGGACTTCCTATTCTATCCTCTCTCTTTTTATAAGTGAAGCTTTATAATATATTTCAACTAGTGAGGCTTTATAATACATTTTAGTATCTAGTAGGGCTATCTCCTTTTTATTATCCCTTTTTCATGTTGCTCCTAATAACTTTTGATTTAGTTTTTCACAGACACCTGTGAAACCATCTCAATATATATACTTTAAAAATTTTTATTTCCATTTCATTGAACTCATATATCTTACTTGCATTCTCTTTTTCTCTTTAGAGTTGATATTTCTTTGTGCTCTTTCTGATTTTATTTACTTTCTTTTATTTCTTTGTTTCATCTGCTCCTATTGTCACACCATCTCTTCCCTAAATCTTTACATTTATTTCTACCTTGCATGTTTGCTTCTTAGAAGGAATTATTTTATTCATATTTTAATATTCATATTTTTCATTCATAGTAAAATATTTTCACCTACTCTATGGCAGCTTATCTCTAGTGAAACTTCTTTTCCTGTCCCTTTCCTCCCTTCTTATTCTATCTGTACAGATATTGTGCTGGTTGCTTTTTCAGAACTCATCTTTGAGGAAGAGTTTTTCATTCCTGTTTGATGAATCAACCTTTCATTCCTAGGATAATCTGAATTTTCCCATGATGTAAAATCCTTTTCATATGATGCTGGATTTGATTTACTATTATGTAATTGAAGATATTTGCATGTATATATTCATGATGACATGGTCCATAATTTTCTTCATAACGCATTGGTCAGGTTTTGGCTTCAGTGCTATACTGGCCTCATACAATGTGTTAGGATGTGTTTTCTCCTCCTCAATTTTTGGGAAAAGTCTGTATAAGATTAGTGTTAATTTTTTTCCTCAAATGTTTGATAGAATTCATCAGTGAGACCATCTGGGCTTGGAGAGAATGTGTGTATTTGTGTATGACGGGTTTAGATGAAAAAAATCCAATCTCTGTAATATAGAGCAATTCAGATTTTCAATGTCATCTTTTGTCAATGTCTTGTAAGGATGAGAGACAATTCTGGATGATCCTGGACACTCATTTCCTTTCTCCTCTTGGTAGTTTAGAGGGAGCTGACAGTCTGAGGAAAGAACAAGATGATGGCAGTGTTTCTGGTAGGCAATGCTCAACCTTGGACCCTGATATACAGACATAGTGGGGGATGGGGCTCTTTCTCTCTCGGAGAGCTCTCAGTCACACATCCAGCTTGCTGGTGCAGGAAGGCTCCTCTCTGCTGGAAACTTGGCCATGATGCATACCAAACAGGCACAGTCAGACTTTGCTGTGGAATCAAGGGAGTTCTGGGGACTGTATGCATTCTACTACTCTACAGATCAACTTTCCCCCAATGAACGCTATGTTTGTTATTGCTGCACTATATGGTGCTTCTGCTGTATGACTATGACACCCCTACATGACAGGTGAGATGTACTTTTCAAGGAATTTGTCTGCTTCATCTAAATTGTTGAATTTACTGCTATAAAACTGTAATAAAATTTTCTTATTGTCCTTCAAATGTTTGTAGGATCTATAGTGATATCTCTTCTTTCATTCTTCATACTGATAATTGATCAGTTTAGCTAGGGACTTATCAATTTGGTTGATCTGTTCAAAGAACCATTACATATACATTTTAAATTATGAAAGAAACTGCCATGTTGCTCTTCAAAATGCCAGATCAGTTTACACTCCCACGAAAAGCGTCTGAGAATATTTCCATAGATCCTTGTCAATTTTGGATTTCAAAAATCTTTATACATCTCTTACAGTTTTTCAGTCTGATAATCTATAGACAAATCATATTGACTATTTATTTTGAATATTCTGGATTGCTACTGAAGTTCAGCATCTTTTCAATGTTTGTTATTTGTATTTCTTCTTTAGTGAATTATTTTTATCATTTGCCTCTATTCCTATTGGTCTCCTTGTCTTCTATTGATTTGTAGGAATTCTTGATATATTCTGGATATATCATCTGTTATATATGTGTAAATATTCTCTCAGACTGTCACTAGTCTTTTAACTTCATTTATAGTATATCTTTCCCACAGTTAAATGTTTTTACATAATCATGATTTCTAGTTATGTACTTACGGATTCTAGGTTTTGTGTTTTGATTATGGATTTTTTTCTATCACAAGATTTTAAAAATTTTGTAATGCTTTAATCATTTTACTTTTTATTCTTGGGTTTTAATGTGTGGGTTGTGTGAAGTATATATCTAACTACACTATTATTTTCTGAATGAAGAATATTATTGACTACTTTACCCTTATACTAGTTTTGACATACAAAATGCAATCTTTTTTTTTATTGTGCTTTAAGTGAAAGTTTACAATTCAAATTAGTTTCTCATACAAAAATTTACACACACATTGCTATGTGACCCCAGTTGCTCTCCCTGTACTGTGACAGCACACTCCTCCTTTCCACCCTGGATTTCCCGTGTCCATTCAACCAGCTCCTGACCCTCTCTGCCTTCTCGTCCCGCCTCCGGACAGGAGCTGCCCATTTAGTCTCATGTATCTACTTGAGCTAAGAAGCACATTCTTCATGAGTATAATTTTATGCCCCATAGTCCAGTCTAATCTTTGTCTGAAGAGCTGGCCTTGGGAATGGTTTTAGTTTTGGGCTAACGGAGAGTACGAGGTCCATGTCTTCCAGGGTCCATGGTCCCTCCAGTCTCAGTCAAACCATTAAGTCTGGTCTTTTTACTAGAAATAAAACACAATCTTTATGCTCTAAATTCCCACATTAGTTTGTTTTCTGAAATCCTATCTGTTCCAATGCTCTATTCATCCATTTCTGTACTAATCATTTTGTTTCATTTACTACAACTTTATAGCCTGTTTTGATGTTAGTGAAAAACCCTCCTCTCCCCTCACCCATCACGAGTCCTCCTTCTTACGCTTCCATCTTCATACCTCTTTCTGTTTCAATTCACTTTGGAATAAACTCTCATATTTACAATATTGATTAATTTCATTCAGAAAAACAGTGTACATCTGCATTTATTCATGTCTGTTTTATGCTCTTCAGTGATGTTTTATAGTCAGCTCTATAGGCTTTTTTTTTAAAAATTATTTATTGAAAATTTACTCCTGCACGTTTTGTAGATATTTTTATTCTTGTAAATAGAAAATTTTAAAATACCATTTTTTAAATTTATTATTTGTAAATGCTATTTATTCTTGCACGATGGGCTTGTTTTGAATTCCTTGCAGAATTATCTGATTAGTTCTGATAGCTTATAATTTGATTCTCTTTGATTTTCTACATTCACAATCATGCGACTGACAAATAATCAGTTTGTTGTGTGATTTCCCACAATTATGTACTTCTACTGCTTATTTGCATTTTCTAGAGCCTTCAGAAACTCCATTCACATCTCACTGGCTAGGATGCCACACTGTTTGTTAAAGGTATTTTTTATACTTTGTGATGTCAGAAATAAGGCTTGAATCTTAATCAAAATTTTTTTTCTGCATCTGGTGAGATGATCAAAAAGTTTTCTCTTTTTAATCTATCAATATTGCTTACTACAGTAATAGATTTTCAGATATATAGCAATTCCTGCATTCCTGGGATAAACCTTATTGTTTCATAATGCATGAATCTTGTAGTATGATGGCGACTTTGATTTGCTGACGTTTAATTTAGGAATTCGGCTTCTATGTTCACTAGAGAGATTAGCCTACGCTTTTCTTCTCTTGCAAGCTATCCTTGTGTGACGTTGCTTTTAGGGTTAATGTAAACTGATGAAAAGTTATGTAAGAACTTTCTGTATTTTCAAAAGCCTTAAAATAGATTATGTAACATAGTAATTATCTGTTTCTTGAAGGTTTATAGGACTTACTAGTAAAATTGTGTGGGATTGATGTATTTCTTATTATCTAATACTCCATACATACACAAAGTTCATAGGATAACATAAACATTCCTCCTCCACCATGTAGTTCTAACAAATGCAAGTACTTTGTCATCTGTGTTTCAGATTTCTTTTTTAGAGAAAAAGCATTATGTGCAGAATTTAAGATTCCTGTGTGCTTCTCCCTAAGCCCATTTCCTTTTCTTCCTATCTTCCCTGTCTGCCCAACTGTCTGGAATTGGTTGCTCGTCATTCCCATGCCTGTATGCAAACTATCACTACATATGTATATACCCATAAACAATGCATAGCATGGTTTTATATAAATGGTACCATACTGTAAACATCATTCTGCAACTTTTTTTTTTACCCACCATATTTTAGAGATTTTGTCATGTATATATATGTAGTCCTGGTTCATTCATCATGTATTCCACTAAAAATATGTTCATTACATGTATTCTATTAAAAATTTCTCCTGTTATGGTATTCCACATAAAAACATAACTCTTACTGATGTGCATTTAGATTGTTTTCCATTGAAACCTGGTAATTTATACATTGTTATTTACATCATCTCTCATTTACATCGTCTCGACTCAGTTTTGGTAATTTATATTTCCTTAGCATATCATTCATTTTGTTGAGGGTTTTTTGCAACTTATTGACATAAAGTTAGACACAATATTCTCTTATGATTTTAAAAGTCTTTATGTCCTCTTAGTTCCTAATGCTGTATACTACTGGGTCTTTTTTCCTTCTAAAAAATCTGATTTACCACTAACTTTTCTGACTGATCTTTTAAAATATCCAACTTCCTGTTTTATTGCTAGATTCATTTTTTTTGGGGGGGTGGAGGAGGGAAGAAGGGCTATTTTATGTTTATTTATTCTTTATTAATATTATTTTAAGACTTCATTTGAGTTTATTTTGTTTTCTTTTTCTAGCATTTTGATTTGAAAGCTGAGTTTTAGCTGAATTTCAAAGGTTTTGATATTCTCACTGTTGTTGATTTTGAAATAGCTAATAAACTCGGTATTTATTTCCTCCTTAACCCCAAATCATATAGAACGGTTTAGAATTTCTAAGTGGTTTTATTCTAAAAATAATCTTATTTTTGGTTACCAGTTTTGTCAAATCATAGTAGTATCCCACAATAGTCAGAATAGATAGTATAAATGCTTTTTGTTTTTTTCCAGGGCTTTGAACCGGTTCTGCCTGGTTGTCATGGGAGGAAGCCAAATCCGAATGGACCCAAATTTTTTAAATGTAAGTGAACTGAAATGATACCTGGAATGGGAAAAATTACAGATCAAAGCCCTGATAAAAGCTTAATCTCCCTCTTAGAAAACAAGGGCAGTGTGCACGTTATATCACAACCAAGTATCTTAACCAGCAGAGTTGAAAATAGCAGTGCCCTTCTCAAAGATGGCAGCTGACCACACTGCTTTGAATGTGTGTCACTTTTCACAGCCCTGGCAACAATCCAATCTCCTGCATCAGGCTTCTGAAAGGGCTCACTATGCCTCTTTCAAGTCTCCCGTTCCAGGGCTTCGACATGTAATTTTTCCTGTTCTGGGTATCATTCTGGCTCACCCACATTTTAAAGATTCGGGGCCATTCGAGTTTTGCTTCCTCAGCCATGACGGTTAGAACTAACTTGAAGCCCTGGTTTGTTTGTTTTTTTAACCAGCTGAACTTCGTGGCTTAAGCAGTTTTTGTGAATGGTTCAAATGTTATGTATGGGTTTGAAAAGAAAGTAGCCTTACTCACATTTACTCTGCTTGAATTATTGATTTGTGAAGATACTATATATTAAATATACTATGAGACAGTATACACCTATGGAGTCATCAGTTTTTTGTGGTTTTTTTTTTTTTTTTTTTTTCGTATTTCTATCAAATTTTGTTAACATGTGGTCAGGTACATAATGATTCATGACATATTTTCTTTGCAAACTATAAATTTTTGTCAATATGAAATAGCCTTTGTCCTTCCTGATTTTTTGCCTTTAATTCTATTTTGTCTCAGAATAATATTGCTCTATCTTCTTTTTGCTAGCATTTATCTGGTGTATAATCAGGTCCGTGCTGGCAAAGCAGCTCTTTGAAAACATTTTTAAAAGCCCTGATTTGTAATGTTTGTGTATTTTTGTGGAGCCCTGGCAGTACAGTGGTTAAGAGCTATGGCTGCTAACCAAAAGGTCAGCAGTTCGAATCCACCAGCCACTCCTTAAATACTCCTACCATGGCCAATTTCAAGCAACCAATGTGAACACAGAGTTGGGAAGAAATGTGCAAACTCAGGTCTGGTGAGCTGCTCTAGGGCACCACTTATTTCATTCCTTTATGCTTTTGGATCACTATGTTTTAGGCATGTTTTTTTCGCAATTTGAGAGTCTCCCTCTCTCTTTGAAAAATAGACTTCAGCTCTACTACATATGCTGTGATTATTGGTATATCTGCATTTATCCCAGCTGTACCCTCCTGTGTTTTTCATTTACCATGTTTATTTGCTGTTCCTGTCCCTTCTTCTTCTGTCTTCCCCTCCTTTCCTTCATGGTTTGTGTTGGACTAATGGAGCTTTCTGTATGCTTTTTTCTTTTTCTCTAATATTTTGAGAATCAAATACTCTAGTTCTATTCTTGTGCTTACCTTTAAGGTCCCTGGGTGGTGAAATCTTTAAGCATACATTTAATATATTCTCAACCAATATCTAGAGTTCATCACCCTCTATGTTGTTTCGCCAAACCAAAAAAGAAACCCAACAATTCTAACCAACCCATTCCCTCCATGTCTAATACTATAATCAGCAAAGTTTGTAATTACTTAGATTTTAGTATCAGTTATACTGGCTTCTTTGTTTCCATTGATTCATATGTTCTAAAGATTGACAGGGCCCTATTTTTGCAGAGAGACCTGAAAAGTGAAAAGAACAACCTTTTTGAATACATAGAGGAAGAGGGCAAAGACCATGAGAAGGAGGGGGGCTTGTAGTGTCCAAGGAACAGCAAGGTCAGTATGGCTAGAGTAGAATAAGTGAGCTGAAATGCAGAAGAAAGTAAAGCCATGTAAGTAACAATAAGACTAATCATGGAGAGCCTTGTAGAGCAGTAAAGATTCTATTTTATTGTGGATTGAAGAATCTGGAGACAGTTTTGAGCAAAGGAGTGACAGAGTACATTTTCTACTTTAAAAAGATCATTCTAGCCAATGGGTGGAGTAAGATTATTCAAGAGCAAGAGTTAAAGAGGGAGACTAGCTAGGAAACTAATACAAAGGTACAAGCAAGAGATGATGCTAACTATGACCAGGACAGTAGCCATGGTGAGAGGTGGCAGAAATATGGGTATATTTTCAAATAAGAGCAAACAGCATTTGCTGAAGGATTAGAAATGCAATGTAAGACAAACAGAAGAGACAAGGATAACTCCAGGTTTGGGACCTAACCATCTGAATGACGGTGAAAATTTTTCTGAGATGGGGAACATTGTAAATGAAGTAGGGCTGAGAAAATAAAAATCATTTTTCTAATTTTTAGACATATTAAGTGTGAGATGCCTATTAGACATCCATGTGAAGATCACAATTAGGCAGGTGGTGATAGGAATCCATCATTTCAGGCAGAGGTCAAAATTGGACATATATTGTTGTTAGTGGCCATCAGGTCGGCTCTGACTCATGATGACCTTGTGTATGACAGAACAAAACACTGCCCAGTCCTGTGACATCTTCATGATCATTGGTATGTTTGAGTCCATCCTTATGGATATTGTGTAGTGCCTTCTAACCTGTAAGGCTCATCTTCCAGCACTATATCGGACAATAATTTGTTGTGATCCATAAGGTTTTCATTGGCTAATTTCTGGAAGTAGGTTGCCAAGCCTTTCTTCCTAGTCTGTCTTAGTCTGGAAGCTCCATTGAAACCTGTCCACCATGGGTGACCCAGCTGGTATTTGAAATACTCGTGACAGTTTCCAGCATCAGAGCAACATTCAAGCTACCATAGTACCACAAACTGACAGACAGGTGGTGGACATATATATTAGGGAATCATAAGTCAGTAGATGGTACTTAAAACTGTGGTATTAGAAAATCCTGCCTAGAAAGTAAGTATATGTATTGAAGAGGAATGGTATGAAGACTGGCTCCTAGGGAACACCAACATTTAGGTATTGGTTAGGAAGAGACGGATCAGCAAAGAAGTCAGAGAAAGACAAACTAGCTGGGTATATGAAAAAATAGGAGAATGTGGTACCTTAGAAAGGTGTTTCAAGGAGTAGAGAGTGATCGACAATGTCAAATGCTACTGAGAGTTCAAATAAGATCAGAATGAGAACTGAGCAAGTATTGGACAATATGAAAAGAACTGCTTAGTGGAGTAATGAGATTAAAAGCTTAACTGGAGAAGATTCAAAAGAAAAAGTGGGAAAGAAGTGGAGAGAGAACAGACATTACTCTTAAGCATTTTGCTATATGAGAGAGGAAAGAAACGGGTCAGGAGCTAGGGGTTCGGGATATAGCATCAAAGAAAGTTATTTTTGGCAAATGATGTTTGTTTGTTGATGAAAGTGATCAAATATAGAGGCAAACGGTGCGAAGTGTAGGGTTGGAACTACCTGGTCAAAGTCCTTGAAAATACAAGGGATGGAATCCAGTATGCAAACTGAGGCATTAGCTTTACAGAGAAGTACAAAGAGTTCATCTTTTTTAATGGGAAGGAAGGGACAGAATAAGGGTACAGATTCAGGTAGGTTGGTAGGTTTGATAATGAAAAGAGGAAATTTTCTTCAGACTGCTTCTATTTTCTCAGTGAAATAAGAAGCTGAGATTTAAGAGCTAAAGAGGCAGGGAAACTGGAGGTTTGAGAAGATAGGAGAAGGACTGTTAAGGAAAGTGGGAGGCTGAAGGTACTGGGAAGATATAATAGGCTTATCAGATAGTCCTGAGGGCCCACCTGAAGTTCTTGGTTTTTAATCTAAATTAAGACCAGTCAGCATGGTTGTGTTTTTCTCCAGCCACATTCAGATGCTTGAGCCCAAGTGAAAAATAGGCAGAAATAAAAAAACAAAAACACAAAACACAACTAGATTTTCTTTTCCACATGAATATGACTGAGGGGCAGGTGAGGAGGTTGAAGCTATATGCTAGGAAGCAACCATAATGGAACGTGGACTCCATGCTGCATGAGGACGGAGGCAAGGGCTTGACAGTGTTGGGGTTGGGGGTGGTGGTGTTAAAAGTTAATGAAAAAGTAAGGCCAGTGTATTTGAGGATGTAATCAGGTCCTAGAATTGTTGGCGTGTGAGTAAAGAAGAAATGGTGGTCAGAGAATAAGATGCTGGAAATAGAGATTTTGGAGTTATTGCTAATGATAAGGTGTTTCTTGCTAATGATAAGGTATTTCTAAATGGGGGCATTTTGGTATTTCACTGCTTGGGACTGTCTCTCACAATGCAGGATGTTTAGCATCCCTGGTTCATGGGCATTAAATGCTAGTAGCATCTCCCAGTCAATATGACAACCAAAAGCACCTATACACATTTCTAAATGCTCCCTAAGGTTGCTGGTGCTTTCCTTTATGGAGAACCTCGGATTAGTTATGGGACTAATAATTAAAATTGAAGATGCCAAAGAATTAATACAAGAATCCAAGGTATTGAATGGTCTACATTAATATAAAGTCACCAAAAATCCTAACAAAATTATGTTGGAAAGAAAGACAGTGAGCCAGGCGCTAAGCTGTGACTAATATTCTACAATGAGGTACAAATAGATTTGGGTGAGTGATCATATTTTCTAGTGGACTCTTCAACCTATTTCAATTATTTCAGCATCTTATGCATCCCAAAGAAATTTCTAAATAGGGGTGAATAATACAGGGATTCCAGGATCTACCTCCACATTAAAAAGAGGCACCTAAATGAGGAAGAATCAACCAACCTTAGGTAGCCTATATAGTGAACAGCATTGTTACTAAATAATGTACCCATATACTTTCATTTAAATGGCTTTATCATTAGAAAATGTTATATTATTTGGTTGAAATATATCTAATAATGCTTGAATACTCCGTTTCCAAATTACCTTTCAGCTATATAGTAGAGCCTCCCTTGCATTCAGTTCACTGAAATGTTTTACCTTCCACCCAAGCATTCAAGTTAACTCTTTGTTTTTTATATGATCACATCTGCCTTGTGTTGAGACTCAGGTTTACTTTAATCTTTTTTAAAAACAAATCATCCTGTTTTCAACTATGGGTGCTACTTTCATCTACTCTTAACTATCCATTACAAAACTACCTTCTTTCCACAGTTCAAAATCTGCTCAGTTCCTTTCTAAGCAACCCTAGAGCCCCCAAACTGGGCAAAACTCTGTAATTACTAAACTGTTGAAAAATATTAGAAGCTTTGAAAGTGGCACTCTAGTTGCATCAGTTGAATAATGGTCCTTGGCTAATTCTTATTTTCAAGGTAAGCAAAAATACTGTATGGAGCAAAGGAGCAGTCTACAAATGTTAACTGAATTTCCAGAAATCTGCCTGTCTTCTTGCAATTCTTAGAATGTTGGGCAGGAATTCTCTCAATGTTAAGGGCATTCACAAAATAAGAATACTTGAACATATATCTCAAAGTCACTCTACTTTTCAATTACAGTATCTCCAGTTTATTGTAAATACCTAGCAATAGTGTTAGCTAACACAGACAAAAACTCATTGGTAAAGATTGGAAAATCTGATCTAGTAAAACTGGCATATAACAGCTTACTATCTTTCTCCCACCCAGTGAAAGCTGTGACAGCTGGAACTGATAAGACTGCCTTGTTCTTCCAGGTCTCGCAAGTTTTACAGGGTGTAGCCATCATTTTCCTTTTTATTTTTTAATATTTTCTTGTGCCTTTGGTGAAAGTTTACACAGGACATTAGGTTTTCATTTAACAATTTCTATACATGTTGTTCAGTGACAATGGTTACATTTTTCACAATATATCAGCATTTTCATTATTTCCCTTCTGGTTGTTCTGTTTCCATTAGTCTAGTCTCCCTGTTCCCCCTTGCCTTCTCATCTTGGTCTAGTGTAAATGTTTTCTATACACAGTCATCACTTTTCTATCGCTCTCTATTTAGTGGAAAATATTTGAGTTTTCCTTCTCTGACAGGCTTCTGCCTTACACAGGTTCTGGCTTTCACAGGGTTCACTGTATATATGAAAATAAAATTAAAATGCTCCACAAATGTTTTCATTAAAGAAGTAAATTTATAGGCTCAAAATATCTTACTAAATCTTACCAAAGCAATAATACTGATAACGAAACCATTTAAACTTTCAGCTAAATGTTGTCCTTTAGCTGGTATTTATTTCAGAAGCTAACAAAAACCTTTGTGAAGATAGAGCTTGGCATATGACTCTCATATACAAGCACATTAACAAGCCAGTATCAGAGCTGAGTCAAACTCAGCAAATACTTCTAGAAATTTCCCTTGTGTGATTTATTCAGTTATTAGGAGAATTCAAAGACTCAGCTCTGCCACATATATCCAGTCCAGATGCTCAAAGCACTTGATTTTACCCCAGGGCAAAATTCCATATTCAAGACTAGATCTAGAACAGATGGTCACTCCACCTCTTCTATAATCTGGTTGTACCCTATGAATAAATGAAAAGACTAAAGGGAACACAGATTCCACAATAGGGCCAGAACAAACATTATTACTATTAATACTACTAATAATATTTATTAAGTACTTTTGTGTACATGATACTCTAATAAGCTCTGCACAGAATGTGTCCTGGTGATCATAATGTTCAATGTAGAAACTATGCATGGTTCCTTTAACTATGCTCGTTAAGGAATGTGCATAGTTCTCGCCTTCACAGAGTTTTCAGTCTGAGTCATGACGTGTCCACGACCCTTCTTGAAGCAGATGTGAAATCAATTGCTCAAGAATATAAGGAGCCCTATTATGTGTGCCATTACTCTGCAGATAATGCTTGACAATATTCCTATCCTCAAGTTGGCTATAATCTATAGTTGAAAGAACAAAAATTCAAGTTTACAATTATGTGTGAATTCGTGTGGTACACAGAATAAACGTGCACCATGTGACTCCTATTAATAGTAATAACTGATGCTTAGATAGCACTTCTGGTATACTGGGCACTGTTCTGAGCTTTATCTCTTTGACTTTTTTAAATCCTCACCTCAGGTAGGTTCCATCATTCCACACTCATTCTTTAGGCACAGAAAGATTAAGTAATTTGCCTGAGATCACACAGCTAGTAAGTGGCAGAGTTGGGCTCTCTGCTCTTCACCTCAGAGTTAGAGGAAGGATTCATGAAAGGGAAAGGCACTGAGCTAAATCTGAAGGAGCGAGTAAAGAGAGGAGGGCATTTCAAGTGAGAAAGAGACCTTGAGCAAAGGCAAGAATAAGCACAGTATGGGTGGAAAGTTGGAGAGCAGCGAGAAAGAAGATTAGATTTAAGCAGAATAGGGCTTGGTTATGGAAAGTTAAATACCAAGTGGAAGCTTAGATCTAATGGCAGTAGGATTTAGGAAGTTACTGATGATATGTTGCCACAGACGGTGGCTCCTCAGCATTCCCATCTAGTCATAGGGCCATATATGCAAGGGATAGACAGATGAAGATCTTGCATTGCTGACATCGAAACATTGAGTCTTTGCCAATGTTTCTTGTTTTGGCATTAATTCACTGATGACCCTTTCTTAGAAAAATGGATTAAGCAGTAAAAAATGGTGTCAACTCACAGTGAGATTAATAGGGGTGGAGCCAGTCACCAAATTTCTGGATCTCAGAATCTGGTATCTCTGAATCTAATGCCTTGCCTCTGCAAATTCTCCAGAAGGGGGTAAGGGAGAAATATTGCCCAACTGTATAGGGTAGGAGTACAGTTCAGGAATTTAGTAAACTATCTGTTTTAGCCCCATATCTGCCCCTCCACCCATCATTCTCAGTTTTGGTGGTTCTGTATGCAGTCAATCCCTGAACCTTTCTGGGGCTTTCCAGTAGTCAGATACCTTCTAGATGGTACACCTGCTACAGATGCTTTGGTTTTTCTTCCCTTTGTTCTGTTAAGTCATTTACTATTCTTCTATCCTTTCTCTGTCTCGTTAATTTGTGGATTGGGGTTCAGATGTCTCCTAGCTTCATTCAACATGGAGCAAGTTTCTTTTTCAAAAGAAAGGTAGGGTGGAAATGACAATTCTTTCATCTTAAAACCTGTGTTGATTACTACAATTTGATTAAGAAAGGAATATTATCAATAGACTGGCAAATTTTAAAAGCAAACTATAAGACTAGATCTTTTATAGAGAAATTTTAAGCATTGTGGCAAGGAAGGAAGGAAAAGGTGCTTGTGGGTTGGGAAAGCAGAAAGAACCTGCAAAGTATTCCCCAAATCATCTGAAGTAGGCTACTGCCTACTCTGCCTAAAGAGAAGTACTAGTTAGTAAACAGCAAATAATTCAAACCTTCACAAACATGGTGAATTCTTCCACTTTCTCATTGGCTACCAGCAATTTCTTCTGTGCACATTCTAGGACCTGCTCGCTTTGCAATGCTAATCCTTGAAGCTGTTTAGATGCTGCCGTTTCAATTTCTGCCATTGCAGATTCAGTCTCATTTACTTTCGATACTAGGAGAGTAAGCCTGAGATCCTGCAAAAGGTCAGTAATCATATAAAAAAAATTATTAAAAATATTTCATAAACAGAGTTGAAAGAGTTATGCATGTCCGATGAGGAAAAGGGTTGTATTATTCCTTTTAATATACATATATGTATATTTATTTGAGTAAAATGGATGGTTGTTTTTATTTTCAACAAAGTGTCCTAAGCACATATTCATATATATTTATCACCAAATTAATTTATTCATTAAAAAGTAATAAATAGTTAAAGACATGAACACTACACCGGAAGAGTCCACGTATCAAAAAAAACAACCAGTTTATGAGCTCAGGTGAACATACAGAATATACATCCACTTGTATAAATGCCAGTTTTCAACAACAGTTTTATTTATTAGAAATTATCGAGACCCCCCCCCGTTTGTCTTCTCTTATGCAGCACTATCACTAATGTTAAACAAAATCTCAGTATTTCATACAGAGATATAAATGTTCTCTGCAGTTACCCAAAATATTTAAGTAGCTCATAGTTTTTAGGAGAAAAAAAATGACAACTTAAAAATGGAAAAGACATTGCTATATTCTATCTCTTAGCTAAAATGTACTAAAAATATACCTTTTTCTCTAACTCATCTTTAGTTTTCTGATACATCTGTTCATACTGTGACTTCTCTTTTACAGCAACACTAAGTCTTTGCTTTAATGAATCAATTGATACCTTCTTATTGGAACACTCTTCAGTTAATGTCTTCACCTATAGTAAAAGCATAAAAGCAATTATTATTGATAAAGGCATTCTAGTAGTATACTGTATTTGTTTCAACAGAGAACTAAATGAATGCATGAATGAGTTTAATTCCATTTATTTTCTCATAAATGGTATCAAACTCAAGTATTATAAGATTTGTAGAACTCATAAATGACACTAACAGTCCTTAGGAGCCCCGGTGGTGCAGTGGCTAAGAGCTCGGCTGCCTATTCAGAAGGTTGGCAGTTGGAATCCACTAGCTGCTCCGTGGAAACCCTATGGGGCAGTAATACTCTGTCCTATAGGGTCACCATGAGTTGGAATTGACTCGATGGCAACAGGTGTGTGTGTTTGTAACAATCCTTAAATCAATGGTAAAAACAGATACTGCACAAAGAAGTATATGAATGATGACTATATGTATAGTCTTCCTCCTGCTAACACACTATCGATTTTTTTAATGTTGTGCTTTAAGTGAGAGTTTATATTTCAAGTTAGTCGCTTATATAAAAATTTACACATACATTGTTATGTAACCCTAATTGCTCTCCCTATACTGTGACAGCACACTCCTCCTTTCCACCCGATTCCCCATGTCCATTCAACCAGCTCCTAACCCTCTCTGCCTTCTCATCTCACCTCCGGACAAAAACTGCCCGTTTAGTCTCATGTATCTACTTGGCTAAGAAGCACACTCTTCACTAGCATCATTTTATGTCCCCCAGTCCAGTCCAATCCCTGTCTGAAGAGTTGGCCTCGGAAATTGTTTTAGTTCTGGGCTGATAGAGAGTCCCATGGCCGTGCCTTCTGGGGTTCCTCCAGTCTCAGATCATTAAGTTGGGTCTTTTTACTAGAATTTGAGTTCTGCACCCCACTTTTCTGCTCTGACAGGGACTCTCTGTTGTGTTCCCTGTCAGGGTGGTCATTGGTGCCTGCTCTGACAGGGACTCTCTGTTGTGTTCCCTGTCAGGGTGGTCATTGGGGGTAGCCAGGCACCATCTAGTTCTTCTGAACACACTATCAATTTTAACTACATACCCTTTAAAACAAGGAATTCTGGTGGCGCAGTGGCTAAACAGCTGCTAACTGAAAGGTTGGTGGTTTGAACCTACCAGCTGCTCAGCGGAAGAAAGATATGGCAGTCTGCTTCTCTAGAGATTACAAGCTTGGAAACCCTATCGGGCAGTTCTACTCTGTCCTATAGGGCTGATATGAGTTGGAATAGATTCAATGGCAATGGAGTTTGGATCCTTTAAAACTAACCTAAGCTTCCTTAGAGGAGACAATTCCTTCTGATGCTTAACAAGCCAAGTTATAGACAACTTTCAGTTGTAACGTGCTTTTTAGGATAAAATTAAATAAGTCATGAAACATATTTGTTAAATACATTTTTAAAAATAACAGAAGAAATTTTTCTTTTTAATACCACTAAAGATATGATTGCCTATACAAAGATTCAAAGACTATATCTGAAATGACTACTGAAGTTAAGAGACGAGCAAAATTTAAAGGATAATGCTAAAAAACATCTATAGGACATAATTATACTTTATGTGGGTATATGGAGGAAAAAAGAGAAAGAAAATCCCTATGTATTTGCCTTGCTCATTAGAAATTTTTTCTCTTGAATTCTTTTGAGCTAATGGATACTCACACATTTTTATCTCCAACAAGGGAAGTAAGGGAGATGCTTTCACAGTAGTGGGCAACATTTAATAAATGCCAAAGCATATAGTGCTTCATGAGTTGTGTAAACATCACCCTTTTTTCCCCAAAATGTATCTCTTAGTAAGCAAATTGCTGATTTCTAACTTGGGGTTAGGTGTTATAGAACTCTTTTAAATACAACTTGCTTTCCATGTACACAATTAAGTGTACACACACATAGAAAGTATACTGATTAAAGAACTTATGCTAGCTATTGGTTGTTACTCTTTTCATTTAGAAATACATGCTTGATTATACCATTATAAATTATAGTTTTAAATAAAACAAAATAGTGAATAACATAATTGTTTATTCCATAAAGATTTTAAAAATTAAACTTGATTATCTTCTCATGGAATGTTTACAAACAGATACGAGAATGTGGGTGTATCGTGTCCATTGTGTATCAGATTTTAAAGTCTTGGATTAAAACAAATAATATGCTTTTAAAGCAAATAATGTAATATCCAATAGTACATATATTCTCGAATGGGAGTATTTTCTATAAATTAATAAGGATTGAATATTCAAGTTAAACAAGAACAGTAGTGAGAATTGACATTTTTTAGTGTCAGCAAACAGAAAAACGCATACCTTTTTCTCAAGATTTTCTAGCATTTCATTAATACTCTCATTACTTTCCAAGTGTACTTTCTGTCGAAATTTCAAGTCCTCTATCAAATGTCTTTTCATAGTTATATCCCTCTCCATTCGAGACATTCTTGAAAGAAAAATAAAAGATATTTTATCAAAAAAGATATTTTATCAAGAGGGATAGAAAACATTTTAAAAGTGGTGATATCTTATGTATTATCTAATATTATACATGCTGTTTATTTTTAAATGCCATCTTCTAGTAACAAAACAGTAAATTAGTAAAATAAATTATACAGGATATCAACATATTGTATATTAAAACACTGATCTATTAATATTTTGAGTATCTGTAAAGTATATAATTTAGTTGCGACTTATGGTATTACATATGTACATTAAATCAGAAAAAAGAATAAGATCAATAAAATTTATGGAAACTTAAAATTATACTTAAATTACATTCATGCAGAGCTAAGAAAAATCTAAATGATATTTAGAAATAATTGAAAAGTATAAGACTGATAAACAGTCTTTAATAAAGACTATACTTTACATTATGTTACAAGATTTTACATTTATTAAAGAAAATTTTCTATTAACTCATTTGATTCTAAGAACCTAATGAGTTAATACTATTAAATTGAGACATAGAGCTGATACGTAGAGGAGCAAGGATTCAGTTTTGTTCTAGAGCCCTCACTGTTAATCAATAAGTAACACTGCCTCTTAATCTATAAATAAACTTCAAGGTATTCTGTTTAAAAAAAAAAACTAATCTTTTTATCTAATAGTTTTATTTATTAATATTGCTTTTAGTTAATCTTTACTTGAGGCAGGGCCAAGATGGCGGAGTAGTCAGATGCTTCCTGTGGTCCCTCTTACAACAAAGACCTGAAAAAATCAAGTGAATTGACTATATATGGCAATCTAGGATCCCTGAGCAGCAGGAGGAGGGAGAGATGGTTCAGAAGCAGTGAGGAGTTGCCAGACCTGACTTGGTGGGAATTGGCACCCTGCAGGCCAGACTGGCTGGCGTACATGGTGAGGCAAGCAGTGGTGCTTGGGACGTGTTTTCCACATCAGGAGAGACCCAGAGGCAGAAAGTCTACTCAAGCCTACAGAACTAGTGAAAAGCAGCACTCAATTGGCAAAAGATAAGTACATGTGTCTAACCTACTGCACAAACTCTTTGGGAAAAACCTCTCTCCCATATACTTGCTCCCTCCTTGCTCTGCACCAGGTCCCAGCTGGCTTCAGCCACTGCCACGTCCCCTGGGCCTGAAGTAGAACCCATAACATGCCCTAGGCTATTCTCCTGGCCTTGGAGAGGGAACAAATTAACAAACAGGAAAAAATAAGCTGCCAGCTCCTCTAAGCTGGGAACTTAAGGTAGGCACAGCTTCTTTGTCTAGGCACAGGCATAAGGGGTCCATGGACTTTGAATGCCTTTCACCCCTGCATAGATCTGTGGGGGCCAATTTCAACAGCGTAGGCCCTCATTAGCATAGTACAGGTATATACCTGAAGCCTAACATCAACTGTATCAGCTATACAGTGGAGTGGAAGGTTCATGAAATTTGACACCACTCTGCCCATTAAGCAGGGTCTTCACTGACCACCATCAGGGGCCTGAGGATTGGTGGCTTCACCCACGCCACCTAGCCACATGCAACAGGGATCCAAGAATAAGTGGTGCCTCCCAATCCTTACAGCCAACAGCATTGGGTGCCCATAGTCCAGCCGCAAAACCTACCCACCTACGTACTCTAGGGAACAGGGACATGCTTTCCTCCCAGACACTCAGGGGCAGCCATCAGCCCCCTGCCTTGTTCAGTGTGTGACTGCCTACTGCAGCCAGATAACCTGTGCCTACACCAATCACCCCTGCCTGTCTAGGACTTCAGGTGAGAGCCTGCACCACACAATTGGTGACTGACTACCTGAACACCTGAGCTGAATCCATACAAGAAAAGTAAACAGACTCCTGGGCTGACATACCTAGTAACTGATCTAACTACCTGGTGACAGGACGTTACAGCTTCAAAGGCGCCAATAATCAAACTAGCTCACATAAGCAGCCTATTTGGGCATATCAAAACAAAACAAGAAGCTAGGACACAGTAAGCAAATATAAAATAAATATAATAACTTATTGATGGCTCAGAGACAACAGTCAATGTGAAATCACATAAAGAGGCAGACCATGATGGTTTCAGCAAGCTTCCAAAACAAAGAATCAAGAAATCTCCCAGAGGAAGAGAATGTCTTGGAATTACCAGAGGTAGAATACAAAAGATTAATACACAGAACTCTTCAAGATATCAGGAAGGAGATAAGACAAAATGCAGAACAAGCCAAGGAACATACAGACAAAGCAATAGAGGCACTTAAGATCAGAGAAGAGCATAATGACAAATTGAATAGGTTGCAAGAATCCATAGAGACACAGCAAACAGAAATGCAGAAGATTAACAGTAAAATTTCAGAATTAGACAACTCAATAGAAAGTCATAGAAGCAGAACTGAGGCAATGGAAGTCAGAATTAGTGAGACTGAAGATAGTTAATCTTATAAAGTAGTTTACAAAGTAGTTTACATATATGTATATAAGATACATGTATCTGAAATTTGTCAATGACAGACTGGAATTCTATCTAAACAACATGTTATCACCTAAGCTCTAGTATAGCTGTAAAAGATATAGACGGAAAATTATTTTGATTCAGTGGGGTAGAAAGTTTTAAAAACCTTTTTTATTAATAAGCACATAGTACAAACTTTTATAGCCCCTTGTTATTTTAAATATAAGTATCTACATATTATCTTTTTGGTCAAATAACTGCCACATTAAGAATTTTTTTTCATAGTCTTGAGACCATTTGTTTTTATTTATTAAAAATTAAATATATTTACTCTAAGAAGTAAAATCTCATTTTAAATACTTTCTAATAAAAATTAGTAATTAGCTTGCCATTAATCACTATATATGTAATATAACTTAAACTTACATCTTATATGATTTAAACATGAATTAAAAAAGGAAAACAATGTTTAAATGTTATTGTTTCTTGGGTTGCAATATTTAATAGCATTAACTGCCACTAGGTGGCACCAAATACAATGGATAGAAATATGAAGAGCATACTTTTCGTGCATCTCCTTTATGTGTTCCTCTTTTGCTAGAAGTTCACATTTCAGAGACTTCACATTTGATGACTGTTTAGTGAGTTCATTAGTTGCATTCTAGAATAAAAATACACAAATTCAAATACACCTTTCAATCTCTGCCTAAAACAGCATAAAAATAAACATTATCAAGAAAAACAATAATTATGGTTATAATTAAAGTGAATTTTCATATTTTCAAATGTTTTGTTTTCAATGCTCTAATAGAGATAGAATACTAAAATTTTTACATAACATACCAAAACACCAAAGAGGAACACAATCATATAACAATTGCAAAGGATACTAACCTAAAATACATTTATGAGCCAAGTATGAATTTTCTATGTAAAATGTACATGTGTATGTGGTTAATTATTTTGATGGTTTAATAAGATCACTTAAAACTAATGGTGGATTTTAATAACAACCTGTAACAGATTAAATATAGTCACAAGTGCTTTGCAGCTTCTCCCATCAAGAGGTAGAATCCATTTCCCCACCCTTTGAATCTGGTCTGGCCTGTGATTTGCTTTGACCAACAGAATACAGTAGAAATGACACTGTAATTTTCAGATCCTGGGCTTCAGGGCCTTGTACTTTTCACCTTCTTGGAATGCTACCCTAAGATGACCTTGCAAGACCAATGAGGGACCATGTGGAAGAGTACCAAGGTACTTCACCAGCTGACAGCCAGCAGACCAACTACCAGGCTTGTGAGCCCGGGTAAATCTTCAGTTTAGAAGAATGTAGGCACGTGAGAAAGAACAGAAGAGACCAGCAAAAGACCTTCCCAGTCAACCCACTGAATCATGAGAAAAAATAAACTGCTGCTGTTTTAAGCTACTACAGTTTGAGATGGTTTGCTGACAGTAAAAGATAATAGAAAACATTATGAATACTAAATACCACTTGCTAGTTATTATTTATTTGTATATCATTAGTAGTTTTTCAAAGCCAAACAGCTTTGTGATATTTATTGTCTGCACAGTCCAGGAGCCAGAGGTAGCAACTACAGTGTTAGGGAGGTAACTTAAAACTTGTTTCAGTTTTGAAACAAGTTCCAATTAAACATGTAATCTGATACATTACTTAGTCTTTTCGAAATTTTAGTTTTTCCATCTACAAGACAGTGCTGACATACATCATTAAATTTAAAAGTTAGTAGTAAATAGAATAAAATATAGCTTCTAAAATATTTGGAGTGATTATTTTACTTTTTTTTTTTTTTTTTTAGTAACTTCAATTGTTTCCATTAGAACTACTCCCAGATTTGACTGTTTGACTTTTATGCTAAAAAAAAAATCAGAGCTCAAACCATTAATCACACAACATAAATGTGAGTCAAATTCACTAGATAGACTTTAAATATCTCATAACCAAAAAACCAAACCCACTGCTGTCGAATCGACTGCAACTCATAGTAGCCCTATGGAACAGAGTAGAACTGCCCCATAGGGTTTCCAAAGTTATAACCTTTACCCATCTTTCTCCCACGGAGCAGCTGGTGGGTTAGAATTGCCAGTCTTTCAGTTAGCAGCCAAGCACTTAATCACTGTGCAACCAGGGCTCCTTAAATATCTCATAGCATATGTAAATAAAAAGCTTAAAATCATTTTAATTTTTACATGAAATGTAAATTTTCTTAAAAGTCCAAGGCACAGTAACTGTATTGAATATCATTAGTTTTGATCAAATGTGCATGTAATATAATGTACATCAATCCAAACATGCAAAATATAGTTGAAATTTACAAGTGTGTATTTTCTAGCACTGCCAGAATAAGATGTTCCACACTAATGAATTTATACCAGATAATTGAAGCTTTTGCTTTAATCATTAACATGAAATTATTCTGTAGTGATACATAAATGGTAACAAAACATTTCTTACCATGTAAATGTTAACTATATTACATGATTATATATTTATACATTTTCTTCAATAGGATATTCTACACATAATTTACTTTCTATTGTTTATTCAGTTAAAAATATGAATACCCAAGATTATGAAATAAAGATACTTCAATTTGTTCTTGTTGCTGTTAGGTGCTGCCAAGTCGGCTTTGACTTACAGTGACCCTATGTGCAACACAATGAAACAGTGCCCAGTCCTGTGCCATCCTCACAATCATTGCTATGTTTGAGTCCACAGTTGCAGCCAATGTGTCAATCCAGCTTGTTGATGGTCTTCCTCTTTTTCACTGACCCTCTACTTTACCAAGCATGATGTCCTTCTCCAGGGATTAGTCCCTCCTGATAATATGCTCAATGTACATGAGATGAAGTCTTGCCATCCTTGCTTCTAAGAAACATTTTGGCTGTACTTCTTTCAAGACAGATTTGTTCATTCTCCTGGCATTCAATTTTTGCCAAAACCATAATTCAAAGGCATCAAAATTTTTTCAGTCTTCCTTACTCGTTGTCCAGATTTCGCATGCATGTGAGGCAACAAAAAATATCATGGCTTGGGTCAGGCGCAGCTTAGTCCTCAAAGTGACATCTTTGCTTTCTAACACTTTAAAGAACTCTTTTGCAGCAGATTTGCCCGCTGCAATACATCGTTTGATTTCTTGACTGCTGCTTTAATGGGCGTTGATTGTGGATCCAAGTAAAATGAAATCTTGACAACTTCAATCGTTTCTTCGTTTATCATGACATTGATTATTGGTGTGGTCTTTGATCTTCATCAGTATGTACTTCAAGTCCTCTTCACGTTCAGCACATCTGCATATCACAGGTTGTTAATGAGACTTCCTCCAAACCTGATGCAGCATTCTTGTTCATACAATCCAGCTTCTCGGATTATTTGCTCAGCATACAGATTGAATAAGTATGGTGAAAGGATACAACCCTGACGCACACCTTTCCTGATTTTAAACCACATAGCATCCTCTTGTTCTGTTTGAATGACTGCCTCTCGGTCTATGCACAGATTCCACATGAGCACAATTAAGTGTTCTAGAATTCCCATTATGTTATCCATAATTTTTTATGATCCACACAGTCAAATGCCTTTGCATAGTCAATAAAACGCAGGTAAACATCTTTTTGGTATTCTATTCTCTGCTTTCAGCCAAGATCTATCTGACATCAGCAATGATATCCCTTGTTCCATATCCTCTTCTGAATCTAGCCTGAATTTCTGGCAGATCTCTATCAATGTACTGCTGAAACCATTTTTGAATTATCTTCAGCATAATTTTACTTGTGTTTGATACTAATGATATTGTTCGATAATTTCCACATTCTGTTGGATCACCTTTCTTTGGAATGGGCACAAATGTGGATCTCTTCCAGTTGGTTGGCCAGGTAGCTGTCTTCCAAATTTCTTGGCATAGATGGGTGAGCACTTCCAGCATTGCATCTGTTTGTCGAAACATCTCAGTTGATATTCCATCAATTCCTGGAGCCTTGTTTTTCACCAGTGCCTTCAGTGCAGCTTGGACTTCTTCGGTGTCATGTGCTATCTCCTGAAAAGGCTGTCGACCAATTCTTTTTGGTACAGTGACTCTCTGTATTCCTTCCATCTTCATTTGATGCTTCCTGCATCATTCAATACTTTGCCTGTTGAATGCCTCAATATTGTAACTCGAGGCTTGAACTTTTCAATTCTTTCAGCTTGAGAAATGTCAAGTGTGTTCTTCCTTTTTGGTTTTCTAACTCCAAGTCTTTGCATATTTCATTATAATACTTTGTCTTCTGGAGGCACCCTTTAAAATCTTCTGTTCAGCTCTTTTACGTCATCATTTCTTCATTTTAGTTACTTTATTTCAAGAGCAAGTTTCAAAGTCTCTTCTGACATCCATTTTCATCTTTCCTGTATTTTTAATGACCTTTTACTTTCTTCGTTTATGATATCCTTCATGTCATTCACAACTTGTCTGGTCTTTGGTCATTAGTGTTGAATGCATCAAATCTCCTCTTGAGACAGTCTCTAAATTCAGGTGTGATATACTCAAGGTCGAATTTTGGCTCTTGTGAACTTAATTTTTTTTTTAGCTTCAATTTGAACTTGCATATGAACAATTGATGTTCTGTTCCACAGTTGGGCCCTGGCATTGTTCTGACTGATGATATTGAGCTTTTCCATTGTCTCTTTCCACAGATGTAGTTGATTTGACTCCTGTGTATTCCATCCAGTGAGGTCCCTGTGTATAGTCACCTGTTTATGCTGTTGAAAAAAAATACGACTATTATTCAAATTTACACACCAACCACTAAGGCCAAAGATGAAGAAATTGAAGATTTTTTTTTATCAACTTCTGCAGTCTGATATTGATCCAAGATGCATTGATAATTACTGGTGATTGGAATGAGAAAGTTGGAAACAAAGAAGGACCAGTAGTTAGAAAATATTGCCTTGCTGTTAGAAAGGATGCCAGAGATTGCATGATAGAATTTTGGAAGACCAACAACTTATTCATTGCAAATATTTTAATTTAGTGACATTATATTACATAACGTTATCACTATATTAAGTATATATGTTGTATTAATATACATATTATATTATTACTAAAATATAGTGTTGCCTGTAGGGACTATTGTGATATAAGTGACTACTTACCCCTACTCTAAATGGTCCCAGATTGCTGTATTTCTCTAATTTTGTACTTACCTTAACATTTTTGTTTCTTTCCTCACTGTCAGTCTCTTGGTTGTAATTTCTTGCTTCTGTCAATATTCCTACCTAAAAACAATCATCCTGCCCATTAATTTGCATACTTCTAATTTGTTGCTTTTAAGATGTTTTCTGCTGAGAAGTTAAATACTTATTAGATCTGTGTTTAAAGTAAAGGAGAGCAGGTGGTCAATGGAGCATGACAGTATCTCCGATGGAATAGATTAGATGGATTTTAAGGTAGTGGTTTGGGCCCTTCTGGGTTTAGACTTAAGGCTATATTTTAGGTAACTGTAAACACTATAACTCTGACTTCTGGATAATTGAGGAATTGGTGAATTAGAATACAACAATGCCAGCTTAATATATATTTTTGCTAAAATCATTATGTCTAACAGCCTAATTAATGTCATTCAATACTTTTCAAATATCTTTAGAACTATTATTTATTTCATTTGTTCCTAAAAAATTCCATGAGCTTGATAGAAAGGTATTATCTCCATTTTAGATATCTGGAGAGGTGAGTGTTTCTTCTCTCAGGTCCCACAAGAAGTTAGTGGCTGAGAAGTTAACCAAAACCCAGATCTTTTGACGTTTTCCATGCCCTACCACAGAATACTTATCTGCAGTGAGACTTATAATCTGGTGTAAACTACATATTTCAAAACTGTCAAACTGAGAAGAATCCATCCTGGTTAGAATTTACCTATACGAAGTTTAATGAATTTCTTTTCTTTTTTTAAGTTGCATAGGGTAATGATTAAGAGCATGGACCCTGGAGCAAGATGGCTTGAGGTCTACTCTCAGCTGTACCACTTTGTAGCTGTGTGACCTTGGGCAAGTAACATATTCTCTGTGTCTCGGTTTTCTCAACTATAGACTAGCAATAATAATGGAACCTACCTCACAGAGTTGAAATGAGGATTAAATGAGTTAATCTTTGTAAAGCACTTAGAACCGGCCTGGCAATATATTACATATAAGGAACAGTAGTCAAAAACTACTATCTTCGTTATTATTAACGTACCGAAAACCTGGAAGAGAACATGCTATACACTGAAAGGAATGACTCTCTGCTTAAGAGCAAAGAATCACAAATACAATTTAAGTACTATTCAGATTGTATAAAGAACTAGAAATAAACTAAACATAAACAACTGATGTATGTATCATTTACTGGAAGTAATTTATACATCTCTACGTATTTTGTTATGTATCTACATGAAGTTGGCTACCTTGAGGAAGGAAGCATATCTAATGTGGGTGAAAATATAGGCACAGAAAATGCGTATCAGTGCTCTAATGATACTGAATGACCCAGGACATCTGAGAAACACACATAATAAATATACACAGAAGAGTCTAATATTAATTGGATAAAATCAAAAAGATGTATGTTAATAGATTTAAATCTAATAAATTTTTCCAAAACAATTATGAAAACATCAACTAGAAAATAATTTCTTAGAAAATCATTAGGTTAGCAGTTTGCTATCAAAACAGAAATATTTAGTAGCAGAAAGTATTATGTGCTTAAAGGGACCTAGTCCTCTAGGAAATTTCCATAGTAAAACATGAAACAAGACAAAGATTTATCCTTTTTGTCCCTATGCAGCCTAGTTGGTATTTGAGGACTCCAAGCTAGTATGAACAATGTCACTTCCACTGGAAGCAAGCAGTGGTCTAAACTGCTTTAGGTAAATTCTTCAGTCTCACCTTCCTGACTCACACAAGAGATTTATATATGGGTTAAAAACTTATACCATGAAAAACCATAATGCAAATAGCTTATAGATAACTCATATGGGCCTAGTATTACCAAAAATTATGTTAGACTATTTGTAGTAAGTAAAATCAACTTCAAACTATTAACAATTTACAAAATTTTAGAAGTCAGATTAGACATTCTTGGATCCAACATTCCATTTTATCTTGGTGAAAGATAAAGTTATGTTAGGATCATGAAGACTCAAATAAAAGAAGAATCCCAGAACTATGAACTGAAGTCTCTGCGGTGGGTAGGATCAAAGAATTATCTCAATGGATTCATACTCTGTATATGAAACCTAAACACTGAAATTTTCAAGTTATACAGTTTATTCTACTTTTTTCTGAGACAAAAACGCATTTGAAGAGAAGATACATGCCCCCAAACCCGAACAACTGCTTTTTTTTCCCCCACATTTCTCACATTATCTAAGGTATTTAAACTTAGAAAATTTTGTGGTTTAGGCAGATTCCCCACATCAAAACTTCCTGAAAAAGATGGTATTCAAGGAGAATTCCAATCAGTGCCAGTTTGTATATTTGACTATTAATAAAGCAAAATATTTTCAAGTTCTGATACGCTAATTTACTTTAAATTTTATACAATTTGTAATCCTTCACTAAAAGATATTACTGGAGAGAGTACGCATCAAATTTTAGATTAAAAAAAAGTCTATTTGACAATTAAATATTCCAAACCCCTCTTAACAGTCATGGTTATTCCATTCCTGATGTACTCTGTGCATTTATAACCAGAGGCTTCCTTCTAGTGACTCTCACTATAGTTATGGTCCTGTATACATGGTCTTTTAGCTTCCAACTAGCAATCCCCAATGAAAAAAAAAAGTATGTGAGGAATAAATGAGTTTGTTTTAAACAGCATGAAGATGAACTTTCTAATTAAAACTCACAAATCCTGTTACTTATAAGATAATTCTGTTTAAACTAAAGCCAGACTTTTAAGTGGTTGAAAGTATCACTTGGACTTAGATATAATTCTTTATAAACAAAAAGAAGAATGGTTTAACTTGCTGAAAGCTTTTTAACCAATCTACCTTTGCTCTCTGCTTCTTCTCACCCTTCTCCAAGTTCCCCCTTCCACTCACCTCCAACCAACAACAACAAAATTAAAATAGTAGCAAGTCTGTAGAGGAAAGCGATCTGTTTATGTCCGTATATTACATGTTTGAAAGGAATTCTGTTAAGTAGAGGGAGGAATGGGGAGTAGAGAGAAGGTGAATTGTGGAGCAGAATGATAATGGCCAGATTCCATCAGCTCCTAAGTTAGGATGTCATGGGGTCTTGCCATTTTTTCAGAGAACGGGGTATGATTTACCAGATATGAATCGACTAGGTTAAAACTGAAATGAGGCAGCTGAATGAAGTATTTATAATTTTTGGATTATTTATATCATAACTTATCTTTATATCAATTCTAATTTAATTCTATTATAAACATGTCCTTGAAAATTTAGTAACTTAATATATGCTTTCATGCTTAATAAACTCTATAGTCACCTTTAGTTTACACTGCAGTTGCTTCATTTCCAAATCTATGCTCCTTGAAGGACCAATTGTTGTAACTTGTATCCGTGGAACTGTTACCCCGGAAACTTCTTCTGCTAAACTTGTAATTTCAGATGAGGACTCTAATTTCTTTAGTAAATCTTCTTTTTCTTTCCGAAGATCAGCCAAATCCAAATTTAGCTTCTGTTTTAAAGAAAATAAAGATAAGTAAATTATAAAAGTAATTGCATTTAATCTAATAATTATCAGCATAAAATTCTAAAGGTAGAAGGCAGGGCCAAGACGGAGGAGTAGTCAAATGCTTCCTGTGGTCCCTCTTACAACAAAGACCCCAAAAAACAAGTGAATCAATTATATATGACAATCTAAGAGCCCTGAACATCAAAGGCAGAGTTGAGGAATCAGACTGAGTGGCACGGGGAGGGAGGGACAGTTCAGAAGCAGTGAGCAGTTGCCAGACCTGACCCAGCGGAAGCCTGCGCCCCTCAGGCTGGATCAGCTCACATGTGTGGTGAGGCAAGCAGTGGCACTCGGGAGGCATTTTCCACATCAGGAGAGACCCAGCAGCAGAGAGTCTACTCAAGCATCCAGAACCAGTGAAAAGCAGCACTAAATCAACGAAAGAGAAGTACTTGTGTCTGGCCTACCATGTGGATCAAAAAACACCCCCTTTGGGAAAAACCTCTCATTTACCTCCCCCCTCCCTGCTCTGCACTGGGTCTCATGCTGGCTTCAGCGATTGCCGACTCCTCTGGGCCAGAAGTAGAACTCATCACGTGCCCTGAGCCATTCTCCCAGCCTTGGAGAGGGAACAAATTAACAAATGGGAAAAAATAATCTGCTGGCTCCCCTAAGCCAGGAACCTGGGGTAGGCACAGCTTCTTTGCCTAGGCACAGGCATAAGGGGTCCACAGACTTTGAGTGCCTTTCACCCCTGCATAGACCTGTGTGGGCCCTCATTACCACAGTACAACAGAGTATATACCTGACATCTACAACTCTTTCAGCTATATAGTGAAGTGGCAGGTTCGTGACATTTGACACCCCTCTGACCATTAAGCAGGGTCTTCACCTACCCACATCAGCGGCCTAAGGACTGGTGGCTCCACCCATACCACCTAGCCACTCATGACAGGGGTCTAAAAATAAGTGGTGCTCCCCAGTCCTGCTGCAAAACCCACCCACCAATGCACTCTAGGGAACAGGGACATGCTTTCCTCCCAGACAGGGGCAGCTGTCAGCCCCCTGCCTTGCTCAGTGTGCGACCCCCGTACTGCAGTCAGATAACCTATGCCTACACCAATCACTCATGCTGGTCTAGGACTGTAGGTGAGAGCCTGCACCACACAATTGGTGACTGACTACCTGGACACCTGAGCTGAATCCATACAAGAAAAGTAAACAGACTCCTGGGCTCACACACCTAGTAACAGATCTAACCACCTGGTGACAGGACGTTAGAGCTTCAAAGGTGCCAATAATCAAACTAGCTCTCATGAGCAGCCTATTTGGGCATATCAAAACAAAACAAGAAGCTAGGACACAGTAAGCAAACAAATATAACTTACTCATGGCTCAAAAACAAGTCAATATCAAATCACATAAAGAGGCAGACCATGATGGTTTCAGCAAGCTCCCAAAATAATGAAGAAATTTTTCAGAGGAAGAGAATTTCTTGGAATTACCAGAGGTAGAATACAAAAGATTAATATACAGAACTCTTTAAGATATCAGGAAGGAGATAAGACAAAATGCAGAAAAATCCAAGGAACATACAAAGAGAGGATCTTAAGGTTATTCAAGAGCACAATGACAAATTTAACAGGCTGCAAGAATCCATAGAGAGCAATCAGAAATCCAGAAGATTAACAATAAAATTTCAGAATTAGACAACTCAATAGAAAGTTATAGGAGCAGAACTGAGGCAATAGAAGTCAGAATTAGTGAGATTGAAGATAAAGCACTTGATACCAACTTATTTGAGGAAAAATCAGATTAAGAATTATGTGGGACTCTATCAAGAGGAATAATCTACGAATGATTGGAGTATCAGAACGGGGGAATAACAGAAAATACAGAGAGAATTGTTGAAGATTTGTTGGCAGAAAACTTCCCTGATATCATGAAGATGAGAAGATATCTATCCAAGATGCTCATCAAACCCCACATAAGGTAGATCCCAAAAAAAAGTCACCAAGACATAATCAAACTTACCAAAAAACCAAAGATAGAGAATTTTAAGAGCAGCTAGGGATAAATGAAAAGTCATCTACGATAAGAGTCAATAAGACTAAGATCAAACTACTCAGCAGAAACCAAGCAGGCAAGAAGGCAATGGGATGGCATATATAAAGCCTTGAAGGAAAAAAATTTACCAGCCAAGAATTACATATTCAGCAAAACTGTCTCTCAAATATGATGGTGAAATTAAGGCATTTCCAGATAAACAGAAGTTTAGGGAATTTGCAAAAACTAATCCAAAACTACAAGAAATACTGAAGGGAGTCCTCTGGTTAGAAAATCAATAACATCAGATAACAACCCAAGACTAGAACCCAGGACAGAGTAACCAGATTCAACCCAGATAGTGAAGTCACAAAAATAATTCAAAGCTAAAACACTGAAAATAGGAAAACAGAGATGTCACTATGTAAAAGATGACAACATTAAAGCAAAAAAGAGGGATTAAAAAATGTAGTCATAGATTTTTCATATGGAGAGGAAGTCAAGGCAATATAAAGAAATAAAAGACTGGTTTAAACTTAGAAAAATAGGGGTAAATATTAAGGTAACCCCAAAGGAAACTAATGATCCTACGCATCAAAATAAAATTTTAAAGGTAGGAAAATGCTAAAGAAAAAAAATTATAGTCATTACAAAACACTATAACCTCTACTGGCTATTGCTTAAGGTTGTTGGGCTTGTAGAGGTTAAAACAAAATTGACCAGCTGTACTCAATAGCTTTCGTTTGGCTAGTCTTTACTCATGATGTTCTATTTCTTTGCCTTCACATATACATGGGTGAGCCAGAGACTCACATATCTGATAACCTTGACTTGAGGGCTGATGTACTTAACTGGTAAAGCAAAGCTGGAGCAGGACAGGATAACAGATGTTAGTTGTTTATTCCACTGGGTAGGTCTTATCACCCTACATAGCAGCCAAAATGCTTCTCATTTAGCAACATAAATGTTAAGTCCAATTAGCCGATGAGGCTTGTTAGGGATTTAGTTCAAATAGCCTGCAAACAAACTCACTCAGTCTTAGGCACTTGATTGATAGTTGACAAGTCCTGTTTGTAACATAGAGGTAGAGTCACACTAAGCTCCTTACGTTTGACTTTTTAATAACATAAATATTTTACTAAATGACGTACTGGTAGTATTTTTATGAAAGAATGTAAAATAAACAATCTTTACGTTAGCTCTTCTCATTCACCAATCTGTAGACAGCAGAATGCCACAAAGCTATAATGGCATAACAACTCAGAGCCCCTTAAGAGGGTAACTGCACTACTATTTTATTATTCCAAAGAAGCTTATAATATGGTAGTTTAACATAAGGAACAATTAGACAAAATGGTTCTGAAATCTCTCAGAGGGGAAAAAAATCATTGTTATGAATTCCAATTAGAAGCAGCAGCAGATGTGGCTAAAGTGTACTGTAATATAAACATGGCACATAAGTTTTAATGTTATATTTAAGCATAACTTCTAAAAACTTTACCAGCAAATCCATAACTACATTATATTTGTGGCATGTACATATTGTTGTTGTTGTTAGGCGCTGTCGAGTCGGTTCTGACTCATAGCGACCTCATGTACAACAGAACGAAACATTGCCCGGTCCTGCACCATCCTCACAATTGTTATGTTTAAGCCCACTGTTGTAGCCACTGTGTCAGTCCATCTCATTGAGGGTCTTCCTCTTTTTCTCTGACACTCTACTTTACCAAGCATGATGTCCTTCTTCAAGGACTGGTCCCTTACATGTCCAAAGTACTTGAGACAAAGTCTCACCATCCTACCCTCTAAGGAGCAATATGTACAAATATTTTGTACATATTACTACATATATTTCAGATAATAGATTTAAAACTAGGACTTGACGTATTTGAGATTAAACTATATTTTGGTGAAATAAAAAATTGTTTTTGTGGGAAAAAAAAAAATTCCCTGGCTATATTTTAGCTTATGATTTAATAGTGTGATTCTACAAATTTTCAGAAATATTCATTCATGAATTGTCCCAAAGGCACTTCATAATAAATACCTAAAACTAAATTCATAATTTCCTTAAACCTGACAATCTTCCTGGTTATCTGAGCAGAGTCCATCTCCTTCCCTGTTTATTAATTCTCTACGTCCAAACAATTGTCAAGTTCTATAAATTATGTAATGGTTTTCATATTCATCCCTTTCTGCCACCCTCTTAATATAGGCACTCATCCCACTAATATACTTGCAATAGCTCTCCCCCTACCCTTAGCATTTGCCTACCTTTAGACTATCTTTCACACTTCTTAAAACAAGGTTGTTCTTTAATCCCTTTATTCAAAACCCTTCAGGATTTCCTCATTCCAACAGAATAGAACTCAGATGTTGTGAATGATAAGGCTCTCTCTCTGAGATTTAGCTTCAACTTGTATTTTGGTCAGACTTCACCTGAAGTCAAGTTTGCCTACCATTTCCCAAACCTGCCTGACGTTTCCACACCGATGATTCTACACGGCAGTCCCTTAGGCTGAACTTTCTCATCCTTGAAGGGCAGCTTAATATTTCCTCCTTCGTAAAGCCTCCTCTGTTCTTCCCCTTTTCTTCATCAAAGTATCTTCTCCATTCTCTTAGCTCCCACAGCACCGTGCCTGCTCTTCAACCATGAACACTAGTAAATTTTAAATCCTTAAGACAGGACTGTGCCTTGTTCACCTATTCTCCATAGTATATAAAACAATGCCTTATATATTGTTAGAGTCAAAAGAAAGATCTCCAAAAGTTGCCCTATTTGTAGTAGGCAAAGCTATTTCAGCCTGTATTTTTCTCTATTAGTTTAAAAAAAAAACAAACAAGAAACAAACCTACTGCCATTGAGTCAATTCCAACTTATAGTGACTCTATAAGACAGAGTAGAACTGTCCCGTAGAGTTTCCAAGAAGCGGATGCTGGTGAACTGCCGACCTTCTGGTTAGCAACCATAAGCTTAACCACTGCCCCACCTGGGCTCCTCAATTAGTTTATCACCATTTAAATTAAAATACAATTTTTATTAACAATATAATATTAATTAAACAGACTTTTACATACGTAGCATGCACTGGAGCATTTCTCAATCCTGAAGCTAATACTCTGCATCCAAGGGATGCTTTCTGAAATTTGAATTTGGTAAAACAACGCATGACTAAAATTCTAGGTGGAATCTCAGGCATCACAAAAGGCTAAACTTTGATGAGGCACTTTTTTTTCTATGAATAACCCTGGGTGGCTTTTTCTGTTAACCTTGTATGCCACGGATTCCTTTCTATTCATTCCATATTGGCAGATCCTGACACTATAAATGTGTCTTTCACTGAGGACAGAACAAGTCAGTAAATATATTTCTCTAAAAGACATATATATGTAAATTTCAATTTCAGTATAACCATATAAAAATTTATTAAGTGAAGAAAACACTGAAGTTATGGAGATGATAAACAAAATGACTTGTACTTTACTAAAATATTTTGATGAAATAATATTTAAAATCTACAATCTTTAAAACATTTCTATTAACTATGTATGTATAGAAATGCTATAGAACACCTATTTTTGAAATAGAGGAAGTATGGAAATCAATATTGCCTAAATGCTTGCCAAGATATATTCATTCCTAAATGCTTGTTATGATATATATTCCATCAGTAGCTACTTTGGTTATCCCTCAGCGTTTTGAACAAATAATTAAGGCTCTGTTACTAATTTCCCTAGTTTAAGAATTCTATTTCTTATTTGAGAAATGTTATATAGACAAGAAAGAAGGGTAAATGATTTTCTTCGGCTTCCTCTCTGGTCTGAGATACTATTTTTGTGGGTATCCTTGGGAGAAAGAGATTGTGCTGTAAAATCTACCAATAAATAAAAATTGTTATTTCTCCTTTTTTAACATCAATGATTCCTATTTTTATATTATTACCTTTTCATCTCTAATCAAATATCTGAAGTTATTTATGCCATGTTATATTACAAACAGAAATAATCATAAACACACATGAAAGAAAATTCATCATATCTGGAGTCTAGTTCTGGGTCTGCTGCTTACCAGTTGAATGACCTGGAACCAAGTACACACCCTTTGTTTCCTCGTTTTAAAATAAGAATGATTCTTGCCTACCTAACAGAGGTCATTCTGGGGACAGAATTTTTAAAAAGCACTGTGACACACCTGGTAAATTTTAAGTGTGGAACAACATTACCTGTGGTAAATGCTGCCTTATAGAGTCTGAGAATTGCCTTAAAGGCTGAGGTACTGGATTAAGAAAAAGCTTTGCTTAATATGTACATATAATACTATTATAATTTCTCCCATGTCATAAACTTTACTTTGTCTTAAGTCATAGTTATTTGATCTGAATTTAGAGTCTCAACTAGGCTACAAGCTCAATGGAAGCAGATTTGTTCCTCTGACTCTTTGTATCCCAGCAGTGCAATCCCTCCACAATCTTCTAAAAGTCTATTTCAATTTGGAAACTGACCTCAATGAGAATAAGTACTGAGATTTGTATTACTTTATGTGTAGCCAATTACTCTATACAAAACGTTATAAAATAGAACACTGTGAAAGTTTAAAAGTAGGTAATAGTCATTATTTATTTAAATATAACACTGAAGGAACATAAGACTCTGAAAAGCTAAGAACCCTCTAAGACTTTAAGAAAGAACAAGAAAGAATACATTGGAGCACTTTTTAGTGATGAGTCCTGTGGTAGGCAGAATTTGAAGATGACTTCCAATGACTCACTGTTGTTGTTAGGTGCAGTCAAGTCAGTTCTGACTCATAGCAACCCTAGGTACAACAGAACGAAACACTGCACAGTCCTGCGCCATCCTCACGATGGTTGTTACGCTTGAGCCCATTATTGCAGCCACTGTGCCAATCCATCTTGCTGAGGGTTGTCTTTTCACTGACCCTGTACTTTACCAAGCACGATGTCCTTCTCCAGGGACTGATCCCTCCTGACAACATGTCCAAAGTATATAAGACGTAGTTTTGCCATCCTTGCTTCTAAGGAGCATTCTGGTTGTACTTCCAAGACAGATTTGTTCATTCTTTTGGGTTGGTATGTATATTCAGTATTCTTTGCCAACACCACAATTCAAAGGTGTCAATTCTTCTTCAGTCTTCCTTATTCATTGTCCAGCTTTCACATGCATATGATGCGATTGAAAACACCATTGCTTGGGTCAGGTGCACCTTAGTCTTCAAGGTGACATCTTTGCTTTTCAACACTTTAAAGAGGTCTTTTGCAGCAGATTTGCTCAGTGCAATCCGCCTTTTGATTGTGCACCCAAGTAAAATGAAATCCTTGACAATTTCAATCTTTTCTCCATTTATCATGATGTGGCTTATTGGTCCAGTTGTGAGGATTTTGGTTTTCCTTATGTTGAGGTGTAATCCACACTGAAGGCTGTGGTCTATGATCTTCATCAGTAAGTGCTTCAAGTTCTCTTCACTTTCAGCAAGCAAGGTTGTGTCATCTGCATAATGCAGGTTGTTAGCGAGTCTTCCTCCAAGCCTGATGCTCGGTTCTTCTTCACAGGATTCAGCTTCTCAGATTATTTGCTCAGCATACAGACTGAATAGGTATGGTGAATGGACACAACCCTGATGAACACCTTTCCTAATTTTAAAACAAGCAGTATCACTTTTTTCTGTCCAAACAACTGCCTATTGATATATGTATAGGTTCCTCATGAGCACAATTAAGTGTTCTGGAATTCCCATTCTTCACAATGTTATCCATAATTTGTTATGATCCACACAGTCAAATGCCTTTGCAGAGTCAATAAAACACAAGTAAACATCTTTCTGGTATTCTCTGCTTTCAGCCAGGATCCATTGGACATCAGCAATGATACCCCTCATTCATGTTCTCTTCTGAATCCAGTCTGAATTTCTGGCAGTTCCCTGTCAATATACTGCTGCAGCTGCTTTTGAATGATCTTCAGCAAAATTTTACTTGTGTGTGATACTAATGATATTGTTAAATAACTTCCCATTTGGTTGGATCACCTTTCTTGGGAATAGGCATAAATATAGATCTTTTCCAGTCAGTTGGCCAGATAGCTGTCTTCCAAATTTCTTGGCATAGATGAGTGAGCACTTCCAGCACTGCATCCGTTTGTTGAAACATCTCAGTTGATATTCCATCAATTCCTTGAGCCTTGTTTTTCGCCAATGCCTTCAGTGCAGCTTCAACTTCTTCCTTCAGTACCATCAGTTCCTGATCATATGCTGCCTCTTGACATGGTTGAATGTTGACCAATTCCTTTTGGTATAACGACTTTATGTATTCCTTCCATCTTCTTTTGATGCTTCCTGTGTCATTTAATAGTTTCCCCATAGAATCCTTCATTACTGCAACTCGAGGCTTGAATTTTTTCTTCAGTTCTTTCAGCTTGAGAAATGCCAAGCGTGTTCTTCTTTTTGGTTTTCTATCTCCAGCTCTTTGCACATGTCATTATAATACTTTACTTCTCAAGCCACTCTTTGAAATCTTCTGTTCAGTTCTTTTACTTCATCATTTCTTCCTTTTGCTTTAGCTACTTGACATTCAAGAGCAAGTTTCAAGTCTCTTCTAACATCCATTTTGATCTTCTCTTTCTTTCCTGTCTTTTTAATGACCTCTTGCTTTCTTCATAGATGATGCCCTTGATGTCATTCCACAACTCGTCTGATCTTTGGTCATTAGTGTTCAATGTGTCAAATCTATTCTTGAGATGGTCTCTAAATTCAGGTGGGATATACTCATACTTTGGCTCTTGTGGACTTGTTCTAGTTTTCTTCAGTTTCAACTTGAACTTGCATATAAGCAACGGATGTTCTGTTCCACAGCTGGCCCCAGCCTTGTTCTGATTGATGATATTGAGCTTTTCCACACCTGGGGCAATGACCCATGCTCTTATATAATATCCTCCCACTTGTATGTGAATGGGACCTGTGGATATAATGGGATATCACTCCCATGATTAAATTATTATGTGAAAAAAGGCATTTTGTATATGTACTTATGTTCCCTCATCAGGAGACTCTCTTTAATCAAAAGAGAGCTCATCCTGGATGGCCCTGACCTTATCAGGGAAATTCTTTAAAACAGGGACTGGAGCCTTTTCTGAGGTCGGAGATAATCTCCTTCTGGTTTGAAAAAGTAAGCTGCCATTGTGAGAGAGCCTTTGTGGGGGTGGTGCGGGATAAGGCAAGACCCTAAGGTAGGCCTCAAGGAGATGAGGGCAGTCCTTGGCCAGCAGTCAACAAGAAAATGGGGACCTCAGTCCTACAACCATGAGGAACTGAATTCTTCCAACAAACACACAAGCCTGGAAGAGGAGCCCAAGCTCCAGAAAGGAAAGCGGCCTGGCTGATGGCTTGACTGCAGCTGTGGGAGACCCTGAGCAGAAGACCCATTAAGCCCTGCTGAACTCCTGACCTATGGAAACTGCAAGGTAATGAACGTGCCTGTTGTTTCTAAGCCACTGAATTGTGGCAATTTGTTTTACAGCACAGAAAACTAATACATATCCCAATTTTTAAAAAATCTCGTTTTGGAACTATTCCTTGTTGCCTTAATGTCACTCTGCCACATTCGAGCAGTATCCTGAATCTCACAGTGTGTAATTTATATGATATCCTAATTCTGGTTTAATTTTGCTCTCCTTATCCATAATTTTGAGGAGCCCTGGTGGCACACTGATTAAAGCACACAGCTCCTAACTGAAAGTTCAGCGGTTTGAACCCACCAGCTGCTTCATAGGAGAAAGATGCGGCAGTCTGTTTCCGTAAAGATTTACAGCCTTGGAAACCCTATGGGGGCAGTTCTACTCTGTCCTATAAGGTTGCGATGAGTCAGAACTGACTTGACAGCAATGGGTTTAGGGTTTTTTTGGTTTTTATCCATAATTTTATATTAATTTGACTTCTTCAACTGCTTTAATAAAAAAAATTGTTACATTTTCTATGCTAAAATATTAATTGCCTTGACTAGATCTGCATTTTGTAGCTTATTCACCAATTAAAAGCCACTGGCCAGAAGCTTACTTTTGCTGCCCTACACAATGGTGGTAGAATCCTATGAACAGGGTAAATAAGTCTCTGCCCCACTCTCCCTTGTTCTCTGATATAGGACTTCATCCACAAATCACTTTTGTTCTGGGTAGCAACAACATTATCTGAAGTATTTGGATAGGAAGTATCTAGATTCAGAACCTAACTCAATATCTATCCTTCATTCATTTCACACACAGTATGTTTTAGGCACTATACTAGCTCTGTGTATTCAACTGTAACAAAAGAGTTATGATCCTTGCCTTTGGGAACCTACCAGCCTATATCCTAGAAATATATAATGATAACTGCATTAAATACTATGAAGAAACAGGACAGGGAGTTATGGGAATTGCTGCTGCCTTCAAATCCTTTCCGGTAAATGCTGGGTAGAGCCAGTTTCCTTCCATGAATCCCCCTGATTTGTTTTGTCAAATATGTCCTAGAAGATAGGAACATTTAATGCCCTAGCCTAGATATACTTGAGTAAAGGCAACAATTCAAAAATACTATTGTTGTGGTTTTCAAAAATAATGATAATTGTGTTACTGGATTTAAAGTAAAAGAGACTGGATAAAAAATTCTAGTTGAACAATACATACATAAATTTTGCAGGCCAGAACCCCCTAGAAAGTCACTGTGATCCTAAAGATATTCTTCCTTTTATGAATACAATAAACAATCTTTAATAAGTTACATGGAATAAAACTGAAAGAAATAAAATTCTGCATATTGTACATGTATAAGACTAAAAATGCGGTCACTTAATAAAAATATATGAGTTACAAATAAAATTAGATAGATTTCTGTCACTAACAGATATATTTTCTATACAAGTATTTACTTACAAAGATAAATCATTCAGGTAAGTTTAGTAACATAAGTTTTCAATTTAAAACATGAGTTTTCCTTTGTTATAATACTTGAAATCTTCAAGAAAAAGAATTAAACATTAAAAACTAACAACCCTTCCCCCTAAAAAAGAACAAAGATCTTAGGTAGAGATGGAATTATTTATGTAACATAATTTCTTATGAAAAATCCATAGTTACTACATCAGTCATTTATAAACTATTTTCTGACAAATGCAGTTATTAAAAGCCTACAGGATGTTTCACAAAATGTCAAGCAAATGAAGGTAATATAGAGGACTTTTTACCAATGCTTTTGCTAGTAGTTAGACTTCAGTAGCCTTTAGAGACCATTAAGTACCCTTTGGCTAATTGGCCAATGGTAGATTAATCCTCTTTTTATTCTAGCAGCACTATTTTAACACCCTTTACACTCTGTCAGTGTACTGTCTGAATGACAAAATAATATTGTGCATGAATAATAAGCAGAAAAGTTAAATTAACATTTCATGTTTCATATGCCATACCTATGTCAGAAGAACTTTCTTTCTAAGTCACTGACATTCAACTTTTTTTAAACAATCTCATGTTGACATCTTATTGAGGTGAATCTTCCTAATTACTGCTAATTGCCTATCAAGAAAAAAATTCTTTTTGTGAAGTGCAGTTGTCTTGTACAGATGAACCCAGCTCCAATGTGCACATTAAAGACAAAGCAAGACACTTGAGGTGCTACTTTATTAGAAGGTCATACTAAATATGGTTTGCAATTAACAAGGCAGTTTTTTATGGTACTGGAAATGCCAATCTGTCTTGATGTGTTCAAATTAGATTCTATTAGGGAAATATGGATATTTGCATATGGATAACAGATATGCTACCCTCAATAACATTCATAACGAATAAAATTAATTCAATGTCCCTTACACTTTATAATGTAAGTTCTACTTAATGCCCAATTAAAAAATTATTTAGTGAAAATGTTTGAATATGATTTTTCAAGATGAAAATCAACATTAGTATTTCAAATGTCAAATTTTCTACAATGGTTTGCTAATTCTTTCAATTCTAAAAACAGCCCAAAGTACTGAAACCATTTTACACGTATCTTAATTTGTATTAATATTTCTGACATTATAGGCATTTATAGTAAATTTTAATCTATGTGATAATAGCAACATATTGTGTTTCAAAATAATCTAAATAACTAAACCAACGAACTTTAACTAGGTTAAAGTTAAGTCACATCACTTAAACTTCTGTTCTCATAACTATGGAAAAATCATCAATAGTAAAAAAAATATGTGAGATTTGGAAAATTAACTAATACAATTGACTTTCAAGTATTTGTGGGAAAAAAAATCAATATTTGGCTCATTCATAGCAAGAAGAGTTTACCTGTAAGTCTGTTGTTATTTCAAGTCCTCTATTCCACTTTCCAGAAGAAAAGCCCCCTTGAAACCTAATTTCCAAATACTAAATAGAGACTGAAAGTTGGGACCAAAAGTATACCCGGAATAATTCATCATCATCACTACCAAAAGATTTTCTCAATGTTCACATGGCAATATAAGTTCAGTACCAGCCCTCCAGGAGACAGACACTTAACCTACACAAGGCCTATTTTTACAATGACCATGATGTTGCAATGCATTCCCATTCTGCCTCCCTTTCCCAACAGAAATGACAGAATGGCAGTGTCATCTGATGTCCCAAAGGAGAAACTGACTATTTTCCAGACTCATTTTCACTCTGACCCTGCTTTCTGCTGCTTAAAGCTTAGCTAATTCAACTTAGAAAAGCCATTCCTCGTATGTACTATACACACCGGTTACCAGTTACCATAAAGTCGATTCTGACTCATGGCAACCCCATGTGTTGCAGAGTAGAACTGCTCAATAAGGTTTTCTTGGCTGTAATCTTTCCAGAAATAGGTCACCAGGACTTTTTTCCACAGTGCTGATGACTAGGTTCGAACCGTCAACCTTTTTTAGGTTAGTAGCTGAGCGCAAACCATTTGCACCACCCATACTATATACACACACTCTCTTTAATTCTATTATTCCCCCACTCCTTTTTTCAATATTTTTTTCAGTTACTCCCCAAACAACCAAGGGGAAAAAGAAAAAGCCAAATCACCAAAAATAACAGATGCCTTATCAGGGTAAAGTTGATACTAAGTCTGTATCTAATTTAAGAATAGCCAGGATTTTATTTCAATAAAATTTTTTAAAATTTTATTTTTTGTTGTTAATGTTTAGAATATACATACCAGAACATACACCAGATCAACAATTTCTACATCTACAATTCAATGACATGTACAATACAGTCAAGCTGTGCAACCATTCTCCCCCACATTTTCCAAATCGTTCCTCCCCTATTAGCATAAACTCACTGCCCCGTAAGTTTCCTATCTAATGTTTTGAGTTGCTGCTGTTAAGTGATGCTATAGTGACTGAGTTATCAGAACAGAGGCCATTGAACTATGTTAGGATATCTGCAGAAGTCTGAGGAAGACTGCCTTATTCTCCTGCAGTTGGTTTTCCTAAGCAATACTTTTGTTTTTCTGTTCTAGTGGGATGATATTACAATACTATTACTTCTTTATGTATTGTATTTTATTACTCAAAAAGGCTTTTGTGGACTGGCCTGATGAAACTAATGCCCATGTAGAGTATTGTTACTAAGGAGTAGTGAGAGTTTAGACAATTAAAATTTGCTCATAATACTTAATTGCTATATATATTTTAGAAGCCCTGGTGGTGCAGTGATTCAGAGCTTGGCTGTTAACCAAAAAGTTCAGCAGTTCAAATCCACCAGCTGCTCCTTGGAAATCCTATGGGGCAGTTCTACTCTGTCCTATAGGGTCACTATGAGTCAGAATTGACTCGACGGCAATGGGTTTGGTTTGGTTTTTACATATATTTCAAAGAAAAGAATTAATATTCCTTAAAGTTATTACCTCTAAAAAATTTATAATAAACCATAATATATTTCTAAAATTAATTTTACAAGATAAAGGGTTTTTATTAATAAGCTTCTAAAAAAAACATGCACACAAATACTAAATTTATTTAAATTATATTTTAATCAATTTATAGGAATAGTGCATTATCACACAATCTCAATTAAGTGTTACCAACTTTTTGGGTAATAAACCCAAAAGCTAAGACTAATCACTTGTAGCTCTGATTTTATATATTCAAGCAGTGAAATAACACATACTTCCCAAATATGTACCAAATACAAATAGCATTTTAATACTCTGAAATTAAAATATTTTGATGATAGAGTCAATAGTATTAGCCATCTATCTGTTCCTTGGTTGCACTACATATAAACTCTGTAAGTAAAATACTTGGATTAAAGCCAGTTGGGAAATTTCAAAAACCCTACAACTCATTACAAATTTAAGAGCAGTAATACTAAGTATTCATATGATTTTGATTACGTTACTAAAATTCTCAAGGGAAACAATAATGCTTTTCTGTATTTCCTGTGTAAGTTTCTAAGATTTAAAAGAATAAAAAAGTAACATCTTTTTTCAAAACAGTTTTTATAGTCTTTGGATTCAGTCAAATAACGATTTACTAATACCACTTAAAAGGAAATTTTTATGTTAAAAATTAAAGTATGTGAAAATCACCAAAGAAATTTATTTTCCAGGAGGAAAAAGAACAGATTTACGAAGCTTAACGTTCTACTATATTATTCAAAATATTTCTCATAAATTGTCATTGAAAAGCTTTTTTTTTCCACCATGATAAAATTTCATACAGGAACTTCTTCTATCACCATTCACTTCATTTTTTATTTAGTATTATCTTCTATTTGTCGTTATTTTTTCAAGTAGTAAGAAGTGCCCTAACACAGAGTAGTTATGCCACAAATTATCTGACTCTCAGTCAGCTGTGCTATGTAAGGTATTGACTCATGTAGATCTTTAGAAAGAGGGTAGTCTGGGAATTCTTTTCGTTTTTATTAATCCAGCTGGTTTCTGTGCTGTTCTCCTAGGTCCATGGTTCTCAGAGTAAGCACTGCCCAGATATGTCTTTTGGAAATGTGTGGAGGCACTTTTGAGCAGCACAGTAATTGGCACTGAATGGATGGAAGTCAGGAGTACTAGACATACTGGAATGTGTACAGTCCTGCTTGCTAGAAATTGCCTCATATCCTTCATGACTTTCAAATTTCCTGACAATTATTCTTGTAGGTGAAAAATAAGCATATAATGAAATGAGTGCAAATCTCACTAAAAATTAGATCTAAACACAGCATTTTCCCCATGGTCCCAGAAATGTAACTACCATGAAAATCAAGAGAAGAGTGAAAGATGAGAAAAAGAAATCTTCTCTGGTGTCTCAGCTGTAAGGACATGGGCTCACTGCAGGGTCAGTAACCATGGTCGTGGCCACATTGAAAAAGCTGGCCTGGGAGAATGAGAGGTGAGATGAGGAGATGCACTGAAGGCATCAGAGTATCTGATTCTAGTCATCTTTACCCCGGCCAAACTGTAAGGTCATCTTTTGTTTTCTTCCCTTATATTAGTTTTAGTTTCATTTCTGTCACTTGCTATCAACAGAGTTCTGCCTGATACAACCTTCTGAGTAAAGTCCAATAACCACTTTTCAAATCATCTATGGCATCTGACACTGTTGCCAGCTCTGCTTTCTATCTTGGTAAAAGCTTCCTCTCCCTTGTTTCTTTATCCAGCACTCTCCTATTTTTTCCTCTAGCTTCTCCATATACTTCTTTTTGTTCTCCTTCTGCCCACATATCAGACACTCCCCAAACTTATTATTTTGTACAAAGATTTGTTCTGCTTCCAATATTTTCTCTCTGGGATAACAATATAAGTAGGTCTCTTTCTTCATTTTTATGAAATATTTGAAATACACAAACAGGTGTATAAAAAAACAATACAATGAATGGCCATGTATCTCCACTCAATAAAGACAATGCTTGACCAATACATGAAGGCCATGAACCATTCTCCTGACATAACAGAAAAAATCACTATCCTGAATTTGGTGCTTATCATTCCTTTACATTTCTTTATACTTTTAGTATGTGTGTGTGTGTGTATATATAAATATATATATACATTTATATATATATATTCATGGTTGTTGTTGTTAGATGCCATCGAGTCAGTTCTGACTCATAGCAACCCTCTGTACAACAGAACGAAACACTGCCTGGTCCTGTGCCATCCTCACAATCCTTGCTGTTTCAGCCCACTGTTGCAGCCACTCTGTCACTTCATCTCACTGAGGGTCCTCCTCTTTTTTGCTGACCCTCTACTTTACCAAGCATGATGTCCTTCTCCAGGGACTGGTCCCTCCTTATCAGGGAGGGACGTTCATGTCCATCAGCATGTACATGTCCAAAGTACACGATAACATGACACGAAGTCTCACCATCCTCTCTTCTAAGGAGCACTCTGGCTGTACTTCTTCTAAGACGATTTGTTCCTTCTTCTGGCAGTCTATGGTATATTCAGTATTCTTTGCCAACACCATAATTCAAAGGCATTAATTCTCCTTAGGTCTTCCTTATTCGTTGTCCAGCTTTCGCACGCATATGAGGCCACTGAAAATACCATGGCTTGGGTAGGTGCACCTTAGTCCTTAGAGTGACATCTTTGCTTTTAAACACTGTAAAGAGGTCTTTTGCAGCAGATTTGCCCAATGCAATATGTCGTTTGATTTCCTGACTGCTGCTTCCATGGGCCTTGATTGTGGATCCAAGTAAAATGAAATCCTTGACAACTTCAATATTTTCTCCGTTTATCATGATGTTGCTTATTGGTCCAGTTGTGAGGATCTTCATCAGTAAGTGCTTCAATCCTCTTAGCTTTCAGCAAGCAAGGTGGTGTCATCTGCATATCATAGGTAGTTAATGAGTCTTCCTCCAATCCTCATGCTCCAACCTTCATATAGTCCAGCTTCTCGGATTATTTGCTCAGCATACAGATTGAATGGGTATGGTGAAGGATACAACCTTGATGCACACCTTTCCTGATTTTAAACCACACAGTATCCCCTTGTTCTGTCAGAATGACTGCCTCTTGGTCTATGTACAGGTTCTGCATGAGCACAATTAAATGTTCTGAAATTCCCGTTCTTTACAATGTTACCTATAATTTGTTATGATCCACACAGCTGAATGCCTTTGCATAAGTCAATAAAACACAGGTAAACATCTTTCTGGTATTCTCTGCTTTCAGCCAAGACCCATCTGTCATCAGCAATGGTATCCCAATGATTTATATTTGTATATGTATATATGTATGTGTGTGTGTATGTGTGTGTGTTTCCAAAAATGTAGCGATTTTAAGATATCTCTTTTTCACATTTCAACTTTTCTGAAATTGGAATGCATCTTCTATTCCTAGATACATTATAATTCCTTCTATAACTTAAATACCATCTTATATAAAATTATATATTTTATTTATTGCTGGTGAATATGAATCCCATACTTTTAGCATATATTGATTTTCTATCCAGCAACCTTGCTGAAATCTATTATTTATTATAGTTAAGAAAGGGATGTACTTCTTCTTTTTCTATTCTTTGGTAGAGTGTGTAAGCCTGGTAGAACTTAAAGTAAAACTCAAATTTCAATTTGCATAACTGTTCATAATATAGTCTTACCTTTTTAAATTAACAGCCTTATTGAGATATAACTTATATACCATGAAATTCACTTGTTTTAAGGGTATGGCTGAATGACTAGTATATTTACAGAGTTGTGCAATTATCACAACAGTCTAATTTTAGCACATTTCCATCACCCAAAAATGATTTTGCATTTCTGGATATTTCATATAAATGGGATCACAGTGTAAATGATCTTCTGTTATTGGATTCATTCATTTAGCATGATATTTTAGAGATTAATCCATGCTACATAGCATGTACCAGGACTTCATTCCATTTTATTGCTGAATGGTATTCCAATGTATATACATACATTCATCCATTCATCAGCTGATGGGCCTTTGGATTATTTCCACTTTTTCGCTATTAAGAACAATGCTTTGAATACACATGTACAAATTTTTGTGTGAACTTATGTTTCTGTCTTGCATGTTTACTTAGGATTGGAATTGCTGTGTCATATGGTAACTGTATGTTTAACATTTGGAAAAACTGCCAAAATGTTTCCAAAGTAGCTGTACCATTTTACACATCCCACCAGCAATTTATGAAAGTTCCAATTTCTCCATATCCTCACTAACTCTTGCTATTGTTTGTCAATTTACTAGTCTCAATGATCCTGTTTTTGGTTTTATTGATCGTGTCTATTGTACCTTTGCTTTCTACAATAATAACTTTTGCCTTTATCTTAATATACCCTTCTTTCTATCTTCCTTGGCTTTATTCAATTTCTCATAAATTGAATGCTTAGCTCACTAATTTTTACTGTTTTTCTAGTCTTTATACTAGCATTTTAGGATATAAATTTCCATCTGAATATCACCTTAGCTGCATACAAGTTTTGATATGTATTAAATTTGCATTATTTTTCTCATTTTCATTTTGTTCTGTTCTTTTACCTATTGTTTATTTAGAAATGTCTTCATTAATTTTCATTAGTTTTTAAGTCAACTTTTAAATTTATTCTTATTTAACTTCACTTATGTTAGACAATATAATTTATATGATACAAATTCTTTGAAATTTGTAGAGAATTTTTTTGTGATAATTTTCACTAGATATTTAGAGCAAGGCTTTTAATTGTTTTGTTCAAATAATCTATAACCTTAATGACTCTTTGTCAGCTTTATCTTAAAAGCATTGGCATTATAAATTTTTGCATTTTGAGCCTAAGTTATTAGGCATTTACATATTTAGAGGCTCTCTGTACCTCTTTACAGCAATGTTCCTTGAATAACTCTAAAATATATGCACATTTCGATATATTCTTCAATTCCTCCCTTTCTCTACCATTCCTAAATTCTTCTCATGGACTCACCCTAATCATAGCAGTATTTGACATAGTTGATCATTCCCTTCTTGAAATACCTTCATCACTTAGCTTCTTAGAGACTCCATTCTCTTGGTTTTCATTTACCTCACTGGTCTCACCTTTCTGGCCCTTCTTCATGTGCCCTCAAAGGTTGGAGGGCCCATGGCTCAGTCCTCAGACCTTTCCTCTTTTCTATCTACCTTCACTCCCTAGGTGATTTCATCCAGCCTCATGATTTTAAATACATTTAAATACTGATGACTCCCAAATTCATACCTCAACCCAGTCCTCTCCCCTGAATATTAAACTCATATATCCAACTGCTTACTTGCTATCTTCATGTCGGTGGCAGATTATCACTTGGCTACAGTGGTAAACTGTCACTGATTTTAGTCCCTAAAGATTTACCTTTCTCGTTCCTTTTTGGCAAGTTCTGGTAGTTCTGGTGTGTACCTATGGTAATATTTGTTATATTTCATCTAACTGTCTTGGTACATTTTCATAGGAGACTCCTCCCCCAATACTGAATATATTATATTATCACAAATATAATTCTCCACCACCAACTTTCTAGTCACTTTCATTGGAAACCTGGAAGAAGGCATTTTAAATACTTCCCTTTTCTTTACCCACGCGTATGCAATTGGTCATCAAAATTTGTGTTATATCACTACAAAATCTCTTGTTTTTCTCTCTCTCTACTTCTATTGGAACTGTCTAGATCACTTCCTTAACATCTTTTGCCTTGATAGTAAAATAATCTCTTATTTTGTTGCCTCGCATCTGATCTGTATTCTCTTAAACTTTAGTCTAGCAGTTCTCAGTCTTCACTGTGCATCAGAATTACCTGGGAGGTTTTAAAAACTACCAAGGCCAGGGCCCAATACCAGATATCCTGATTTAATTGGTCTAGGGTAGGGCCTGGGCATTGGCATTTTTTAAGGCTCCCCAGGTGACAGTACTATGTAGGTAGGGTTGTGATCCAAGCTGAGATATTACTCACTATTCTCAATAAATTGTTTTCCCACCTTGATGCCTTTTCAAACTTTCCTTCCCTCTAATGGTTCCACAGAGCCATGGTGGTACAGTGGTTAAGAGCTTGGCTGCTAACCAAAAGGTCATCAGTTCAAATCCACCAGCTGCTCCTTGGAAACTCTATGGGGCCGTTCTACTCTGTTGCTACGAGTCAGAATCAACTTGACGGCAATGGGCTTTTTTGGAAAGGTTCTGTATATACAACTTTCAGAATCGTACTAAGCCTTAAGACCTAGCCCAAATAAAACTCCCCTCAAAAGCCTTACTAAATAATGACAGAGATGAGTGTGTCTTTCTCTCCAATACATGAATGCATGTCCATGGTATATGATAAATATTTACACACACACACATATATATACACACACATATACACACACAAACGTATGTATAAATCACAGTTTCTTTGTCTTGTGATACATATGTCCAACTCTTCTATTAGTATTTTGTATAGGGATCCATGATCATGTTTAATTCATTGTTCAGTATTCCATTATTAGAGTGCTTTACATGTGTTAGTTGTATTTAACTAAATTGAATTGCAACAAACATGTCTATCCATATGCAAAGCAATATTCTAGGGATTTATAATCAAACTCTAACACATATGCATATTATAGCAACTTAATAGTAAAAGAGAGATAATATAATATTTAATAATAATATAATAATCCTATAGAGGATTTTTAATATTATAATATTAAAAATTGTCACTTCCAGGCATGTTGATATTTTAATGATAGGTACCTACATAAAAGCATACTGATGAAAAGAATGAAAGCAGTACTAGGAATGTAAGACTATATAATGTATTATGACACTGGTTCATTATAAACAAAAGAAATTTCTAAGTAATGCTGTTCAGGTCATCTTAATATTTACTGTGGTAAGATCACAAGTGAATTTAAAAACAGATTATAAGTAGTATGATTTTATAGAACATAGTGTTCTAAGTGATAATAATAGTACCTTACAAAGTCTAATATAAGACACAGACGTTCTGTTAACAAATATCACTTGGTTCATCTAAAAGATAGGACGTAGGAATAAGACAGTCACGTCCAATTCCACATGGATTCTCAGCACAGATCCTGGTTTTTGCACAGTTTACCTTGAGAACATGATCCGAGTGACATTTCACAAATTCCTGGATAAATGTTGCTATACTCTGCTAGGAGAGAGACAGGCTATGCCATGCACAGATCAATAATAGCACTGTATTTCATCAGCCTCAAAATCAAAAGTGCTTCATCTGGCAAAAGCCATGGCCCTAGAGAATCTGACATATATAAACTGAATACCCTACAAGGAATGTCTACTACACAGCTATTGGGATAAGGTAAAAGAAAACTCTGGAGATTAGCAATAAAGTACAATAAAGGAGTAGTTTTCTACTTCATTATTACTAGAGGTGTGAACACAGATCACACACTAGCTACTGAATAATGGAAATGAGCCTATTTAAAATTCTACAGTTCCTGACAGAAAAAACAAAATGGCTTTAGTACTATTTAACACCTTCAATCTTTTGAATAACAGTTATGTAAATATAAACCAAAGACAAATGCAAGTTTAGGATACAATAACAATCATATAAAATCTGTGTGCATGATAATGTTTCATGCAGATCCATAAAAAAATGGCCCTTCAAGAATTAAAGCGTTTGCTAAAAGACTCTTCGGATTTATTAGTTTGTATGTTCGACGTTTACATGCTAGATTAACCTAAAAACCCAAGGCATTTGTCGAACGGGTTATGCTCTGTTCTTTTTAATTCCAGATTCTGACACTTGGCAAAAGTCCTTTATTTGGGGCTTGAGTCAACTAATTTAAGACCAGTGGGTTAATGTAACTGGACAACAGAGGAAGCAAACTTGAAAACTCAAATACTGAAAATGAACATGCTTTGTTTAAGACAGCTGCTGCCAAAATGTCTGAGAGAAAAATCTGTGTTTCTAGAATTTGGCCATATCTGACTCAGAGGTAGGAAAATAAAGAATTATTCATCAAGAAGTCAGAGAGGATAATGAGGTGTATTATCAGGTGTATACACAGCAGTGTATATTTATGACATACAAGTTTAAAGATTTTATTTAAGTTCTGGGATCACTTAGGCATGCTCCAGTTGAGGAGTTAAGGTAGAGGAAGATCAAAGGCTATTAGGGAGCAATAGCATAGGTAAAAGTCTGGTCCTCCAGGCCATATTTTGTAAAGGGAGCTCTTCTCTAATTTTTAGAAATGCTGTCATGTCTCCTTCTACGAACACTAACAACTAGATAGTAATGCTATTAATATAGAAAAATTGCCTTTTTTGGAGACTAACAGGAGTACCCTTCTTCCTTATGAAACACATAGGGCCATTGTGCAAATGAAGGTTCAGAAAATTAAATGCCTATAGGGACCTAGCAGGTAATGTAAGTGGAGTCGAGTAAGATCTGTGACAAACAGGAGATGGTATGCTTCATTCTTCCTGCAAGCTCTATACCACTGACATTCTAACCCTCATATCAAAATCATTCCTTCCAACACTTTCATGATACTATATATTAGTTTTACACAGTATACAACTTGTTAGGTCCTTCAGTGTCATCAGTGCCTTCAATTCTTACTGTGAATGAATATTCACTCTTGACCTATGGCTATCTGCTCTTCCATTTCTAATTCTCAAATTAATCCTCTAGTTCCTAATCACAAAAGCCTCTAGGACACTTGCACTTATATGTTAAGTTACCACCTCAAATTTAACATATTACAACAGAACTCTTCTTTCATTTTATGCTAACTTAGAAAAGGAGAAAGGTTCTGGAAAACGTTGCATGGAGCAAGTGGTACGTGAACCAGGCATTGAATGATATGCTAGATTTAGAATGATGTAAAGAAAAGGGAAAGGTTCTTGATGTAGAAAACAATTTCTTAATCTTAATAAAACAGCATTATTATATCACTAGGTCAAAACCAGTCAATAAGTCAATCTTTATCCGTTCATTAGAAGAAGTGTAATACATGGTTTTTGTCCTTGATGAACTTATTAACTACTAGGTACAAAAGAACTAACAAATGTTAAACTTTAAACAAAAATCTATGTTTCAAGAATTTAGCTATATCTAACCCAGAAGGGAGTAGAATCAAGAATTACTCATCAAGAAATCAGAGAATAAAGTGTGTTAGCAGGTGTATACATGGCAGGGTATATTTATAACATCTAAGTTTAAAGATTATATTGTATTCTTGCTTTGTAACTACTTGTTATGTACTATATGATATAAAATACAAATGCACAAAAATAATTATAAATTTATGTTATTGGACACAATATATAAAGATGTATAAAGAATGACAGAACTGTATAGTTCTATATGCTATTGACGCTAAGTTGGAATCAATTTAAACTGGATTGTTATAAATTTAGGATATTAAGTATAATCCCCATGATAACCACGAAGAAAATATGTTAAAAAATTTACACAAAAGGAAATGAAAAGAGAATCAAAATGGTTGACTACCAAAAAAAAAAAAAATCAAACTCAAAAGAAGACAGTATGGGAGGAAAAGAGGGACAAAAAGGTATAGGACACACAGAAAATGAGTAACAAAATGGCAGAAGTCTTCCTTACCAGTAATTACTATACATAAGGGAATATTATTCAGCCCTAAAGAGAAATGAAGTTCTATACATGCCACAGCATAGATGAACCTTGAAAACACTGCACTAAGTGAAACAAGTTACACACAGAAAGACAAATAATGTTATGATCTCACTTATCTGTAGTATTTAGAAAAGCCAAATGCATAGAGAAAAAGTAGATCAGTGGTTTCCAGGGCTGGAAAAAGGGAGGAATGAGGAGTTAATCCTTCATGAATACAATAAGTCCCTCAGTTGTAAACATCTGACTTATGGACAACTTGTACTTGCCCTTTAATGTTATGTAAATTTCCCCTCACTTTGAAATGACTGAACAAACTCATACTCTCAGCGAATTCTTCATCACAATCACCTTCACTTGCTGCACGTGCAGCTTTTAAATAATTGAAAAAGCTTTGAGCCTTTTCTTTTGCTAAACAAACAAAAAAAACCCTCAAACCCATTGCTGTTGGGTCGATTCCGACTCCTAGCAACCCTATAAGACAGACCCGTAGGGTTTCCAAGGAGCAGCTGGTGGATTCGAACTGCTGATCTTCTGGTTTGCAGGCGTAGCTCTTAATCACTGCCCCACCAGGGCTCCATTTCTTTCACTAAAGTTTTGTAGGTAAGTCCAAACAGCTGCATATGGTTCTTATTTCTTTCACTGAAGTAAGGCTAAATAAGAACCGTACGCACCTGTTCAGACTTACCTACAAATCAGAATCAAAGACACACTAAGGAATGGATCTCCTTTAAAATCTGGCGACTGTCTGTACTGAGTCTCTGTTTTCAGTGATAAAAAACGTTTGGAAGGTGGATGGTGCTGGTGGTTGCACAATATTGTGAATGTAATAAATCCACTAAACTACATATTTAAAAATGGCTGGAGTGGGAAAAAAAAATTTACCCTAACAATTTTGAATTCTCTTGAAATGACTCCGTGGGTGCAGAGTAGAATTGGTCCACAGGGGTTTTAGGGCTGTGACCTTCTGAAAACAGATCACTAGGCCTGTCTTCCAAGGGACCTGTGGGTGGGTTCAAACCGTCAACTTTTCAGCTGTTAGTCTAGTGCTTAAACGTTTGCGCTACCCAGGGACTCCTAATGGACTGGTCAATATAATTTACCCAATCTGAACAAAACAGAGACAACAGACCAAAAAAAAAAAAAAAGAGTCTCAGAGACATGTGAAACAATAACAAAAGAGTTAAAATTTGTATCATTGGAGTTACAGAAGGAAAGGACAGAGAGTAGGACTGAAAGTATTTAAAGGAAAAATGGCTAAAAACTTCCTAAGTAGGGCAAAAGGCATAAACTTCTAGGTTCATGAATCACAGCTAACCCAAAAAGAAGACATTCAAAGAAATCCAAGACAAGACATATCATAATTAAACTTTTGAAAACTAAAGGCCAAGAAAAAACTTGAGAGGAGCCAGAGAGAAATGATGCCTTACTTATAAGGGTACGTCGATTTAAGTGACAATATATTTCTCATCTGAAACCATGGAGGCCAAAAGAAGTGGCACAACATTTTACAACTATCAAAAGAAAAGGTCTTCAACCACAAATTCTATATCCTTCAGGAATGAAGGGAAATAAACACATTCTTAAACAGAGGAAAACTAAGAGAATTTGTTGCCACCCTAAAGAATGTCTAAAATAAGTTCTAAACAGAAAGGAAAATACAATATGGCTTCCAACTTCAGAAAGAAAAGAACATTGGAATGTATAAAAATAGGAGTCAATATAATAGACTATCATACTTCCCATGAGTTTCTTAAATCATATTTAATGTTGAAGCAAAAATTATAACACCTTCTGATATGGTGCTCAATGTATACAGAGGAAATACATAAGCAATTATATTTAACAGCTGGAGGAGGTATGGGACCTAAAATGGAAGTAAATTTCTATACTTCACTTGAAGTGGTAAAATATCTACCAGTAAACTGTGAAAAGTCATACATGTATATCATAATACCTAGAGTCAACACCCCGCTCTCAGCTATTGATAGAATTACTAGACACAAAATCAGCAAGAATATGAAAAATCTGAACACAATCACACAACAGATCTAACTGACCCATACAGAACTCCATCTAACAACAGCAGAATACCATTTTTTCAAGTACCCATGGGATATTCACCAAAATAGACCGTGCTGTGGGCCATAAAACAAATCTCAACAAAGTGAAATCATACAAAGTATGTTCTCTGATGTAATCAAATCAAAATTAGTAAGAGAAAAACAACAGGAAAATCTCCATACACTTGAAAATTAAACAACACACTTCTAAGTAATTCATGGGTCAAGGAAGAAGTCTTAAGGAAATTTTAAAAATAATTGAACTGAATGAAAACAAAAATACAACATACCAAAATATGTGTAATGTGGATAAAGCAGTGGTGAAATACAAATTTATAGCACTAAATGCTTATATTAGAAAAGAGGATTAAGTCTCAAATCAATAAGTTCTTACCTCAAGAAACTAGAAAAAGGAAAGCAAAATCAACTCAATGTAAGCAGGGGAGAAAAAGAAATGGAAGAAGAAATCAATAAAATTTGAAACAGAAAAGCAATAGAGAAGATCAATGAAACAAAAAGCTGAATCTTCAAAAAAATCTGCAATTTTCATAAACCTCTGAGAGAAGACACAAATCACTAATATTAGGAATGAAACAGGAAATATTTCTAAGATCTTGTAGCCATTAAAAAGATAATAAGGGCATGCTGCAAATAACGTATCATGATCAAGTAAGGTTTATTCCAGGAAAAGAAGAATGAATCAACATCAAAAAATCTATTAACATAATTTACTATATCAACAGATAAAATTAGAAAAAATTGATGATCATCTCAATTAGATGCCAAAAACTATTTGATTAAATATAATAATTATTCTTAATTTAAAAACTCTTAGAAAGCTAGAGATTGAAGGAACTTTAAGTTGATATGTCATTGATCAAAATGTACAATAAGCATCATACTTAAAGGTTAACCTTAGGCAGACTATCTTTAAAGACCAAAACCAAACCCATTGCCGTCAAGTCAATCCCAACTCACAGTGATCCTATAAAGTAGGCTAGAACTGCTCCACAGGGTTTCCAAAGAGCAGCTGCTGGATTCGAACTGCTGACCTTTTAGTTAGCAGTCAACCTCTTATCTTTAAAGATAGCAACTGCCAAAGCATTGTAATTGCTTTATAAGCCAATATATTTTGTCACTTTTTTGCCCTTCAGTTTTGTTTATTGTATCTCAGATGACTTTCCCTCTGCTGGAACAGACATTTTCACTGGATATAGAATTTAAGCTGATACTTATTTTCTTACAGCACACTGACCATATTGTTCCACAGTCTTATGGCTTCCCCTGTTGCTTTTGAGAAAACATCTGCCATTCTAACTTCTCTTGAAAGGTTCTCTGCCCCATTTTATCTCCTTTTCTTCAGGAGCTCTGATTAATGATACCTTTTATCATTCCATCCTTCACGATTTATAAAATTTCTTTCATATCTTTTATTTCTTTGTCTCATTATGCTATATTCTGGATAAATTCTTCTAATCTATTTTCCAGTTAACTAATTCCCTCTTTAATTGTATCTAATTATAGTTTACTGCATTTTTAATTTCAGTTACTGTATTTTTTCACTTCTGAAAGTTCTAGTTGGTTCTTTCCAAATCTTCTAGGACACTTTTATAAACTCTTGTCCTTTATGCATTTTTTTTTTTAGCATATCAGCTGTCAGTTTAACTACCACTTCTTTCAAGATCTTTTTTGTTAGGTCCTTGATAAATTTTTTCTTTAGTCTTTGGTATTCTGCTATTTCACTCTGATTTGTCTAGGTGTGGATTTAGTTCATTTCCAAAACACTGGATCTTTCAAATTTAAAAACTATCATCAGAAAGATGGGAATCCATTTGCCTTCAAACTAATCAGAACAATATGGAAAATAAAAACACAGCCATTCTACTATTTACACAATTGGAGGAAGGGAGATAGTTTTGCAGAGAAATTATAAGTGTACCTTAATGTGCACAGAAGGGATTCAATGAATGTTTTATAGTTTTCATGTGAAGTATTTTTATTTGATCTTCAATCTTTTTAAAGATTAGGAATTCATGGCTTAGAAAACTTGTGACTTCCTTGAAGTCTTATAACTAGTAAGTGATAAATCCGGGTATAAAACCTAATTTTCTAATGGTTAATATAGTATTTCTAGCTCTAATAACTGACAGCTCAATAAAGTTTGAAGAATGGCTGAATAAAGGATGTTACAGAATACTAAAGGGATTTCAGATAAGTAAGGTGATTAGCTAAGATAGGTAATAGTAGTGATATTAACTACTAAGAGTTAACAGTTGAAAAGAGCTATTTAAGAGCAGTTATGGTAACCCAGACTGGACTAAGAATATGACTACTGAAAAGAGTCTATGGAGTATATTAGAAGAAGATATATAAAACCACAAACTGAATGAAAAGATAGCATTTCTTTTGTATTAGGTATATTTAAAAGCTATAGTTAAAGACTAGAGAATAGAGATTAAATATACAAGTACTGATGTCAACAAATTCAAACTCTATTCAGACATCTAAAGGGTCAATTCAAATACAATATGCTATATTTTCAAAATGTGTGTTTACAATGTTTGGCTATGAAAATAACAGATGCCATGTGCTGAAGTTGAAAATGTTTGCCAAATATTAAAATAAACAGCCATTCAAATGAAATTGGTAAGGAACATTAAAATTTATCTTCTTGAATAACCATAACTATATATGAATCTAAAACTTTTGAAGTCAAATTATCATATCTTAAATTTAATTTGGAAAAAAAATTCTACTATATTTAAAAGTGGTAGAATATAAAATATGTCAGTATTTTAAAATTTCCTAAAAATATGTACAGAATGATTAGAGAGAGAGATGCCTCTATAGTCACAATTCAGGGCTCAAGATTTAACCTACCACTTACTAACCATGAGCCTTAGGTAAGTCACTTAACCATACTATCTCTGTTTGCATACAAAAATGGGGTAATAATTCCCTCCAAATTAACTCATGGGATTCTGTGTGTATCAAATTTTAAAGTATGTGAAAATGTTTTGCAAATTCTAAAGTGCCATATAATGTTATAGTTTTGTAAGTGCATTAATTTTAATGTGATATGAAATGTGATTATGAACTCAAATACTTTATTGATACAGCCAATGTATGATATTCCTTGTTCTGAAGAAGATTAATTGAAGAATTCTCCCATGTGTACTTTAAACTACAATTACAACTATAGCTAATATAGTGCTACGACCATTGCTAGGTTCTACAATAGCTGCCCTTAAAAATTCTTGGAGGACTTCTCCATGGGGACCTTCTCTTACAGCTAAAAAAGTTTTATATATTAGCATTGCTAAGAAAAGACTTAAAAGCAGATGAATAGTTATTCTCTTCTGTGTATTTTTATCACTTTATTTCAAAGTTGATTCATTTATTAAGTTTTAAGCACATATGTTTTCAACTACTCATATAAAGGGGTATTTTTGTTAAGAAGATCGAGAACATAAATATACAGATTATAAGGTAAAAACAAGTATCTGCCATCAAGCATATTTCCAGAGCATTTCTCTATTCAAATAATCTATAATTTATATATAAAAATAATTCAGGACAATAAATATTAACTTCCTTATATCTTTCGTGGAAGTAGTGGGCATAAAAATAAATAAAAATAAAAATAAGTAACAAAGAAGATCACTGAACAATTAAAAATTTTAATTCATTTACTTAAACCTACTTTGATTCTAGAATGCTAAAAATAACTTTCCCTCCTTTCTATAACTGTGTATGTTTCTGTCCCTAAGATTGCATTTGTCTGGATGAAATATGGCATAACGAAGAGAGCACGGTATTTAGAGTCAGCAGGCCTGAATTTGAACAACAGATCTACAACTTATTCGTGATATAAACATGAACATGTTAACTAACCTCTCTGAATATCAATTATTTTTAAATAGGAATAAAAATTATGTTACAGGTTTGTTATAAGGAACAAGAATACATAAACTTATTTTGCAAATGTTTCCACTATTCAAGTATAAGCTACTCTTGATCCTGAAAAATAAAAAAATTGTCTTTTCAAAAAATACATACAATTCAAAATAAATTTTTGAGAAAGTATATAGCATTAGGTTGGAAATCTGAGTCCCAGCCAGAGACGCCTTGGAAGAAAAGCCTGGTGATGTACTTCCCAAAAATCAGCCACTGAAAATCCAATGGAGCACACTTCTACTCTGACACACATGAAGTTGCCATGAGCTGCAGTCCACTACATAACAACTTGTTTATATAGCAGCTGACCCATTATATATATGAACTTGTGTAAGTTATCTTCTGTAAAATAGAGATAATAATAGTACCTTATCTCACAGGGTTACTGTAAAAATTAAATGAGTGAATACACATATATTACTTAGATAAGTACCTGGTACACAGTAAGCACAGAAAGGTTTAGCTATTTTTACCATAATAAGTCTGCTGTCTTTCGCTACCGAGTCAATATTAATGAGTTGAAATCAACTAGACAACAATGGGTTAAGCCTATGAAATCCTCAAACTTCCAATGTAAGTTTGGAACTTGAGTTAGCTTTGGGTATAAGGACACTCTGGGAATGAAGCCAGAACACAGTTTTTACTAGTATAACACTAATCCTTTATAGCTAAAACACTTCTAAATACTGTTTGAATCAAAGCACTAGACATTAGAAGTACAGAATGTAAGTGTAATTTAAAATTATGTGTGAAAGTGATTTAAAATTTATTTTCTAATGAAAAGAATTTTTCTTTGTAAAACAAACCTCCAATGAATTGTTCCTTTTAGAAGAAAATACCCTTAATAACGACAATTTAATGAACAAACAATGCTATCTTTTTCATTTGCTTTAAGATTAAATTATGATAGCCAGGGCTAAGGTATAATCTGGCAAAAATTGTTGCAGAAAAGTCAACTGAATTGAGTAAAAGAATCATAGATAGATTAAGATATTTATGTTAAAATCTTCGCATTTTAAACTAATATTTCCAAAGAGGAACTAAGGAAATTACTAGTTTAATAATGTAATTTATAGTCATAAATAGTTTTAAGACATGAGCAAATTGGCAAGCTAACTGCATTTATGGAAACTGTGTTTAGCTGCCCAAAATTATGTCCTTTACTAAAGAAGTCTAGTAGTTATGCAAATAACATTAGATAGCAATGACTGGCAATTTTTTTTTAATTCATAGGCATGTTTGAATAACACAAATATGAACTAAACAATACATGTAAAACAAATTATCCACTTTTATAACACAGTCTATTATAATTTATCTTTAAAGTTCTTTACCTTTATTGTCTGCCGGCTTGTCTGAAATCTTTGATCAGATATTTGCTGCTGATGATGGAGCTTTGCATTAATTTCTTTATATTCTTTAACTGACAGGTCAGCGTTTTTTTTGGCATTCTGAAGAACACTATTTTGTTGTTGCAAAGATATAATCCGTTCTCGTAATAAAATAATATTGCTACATGATTTCTGGGCAGTTATACTTTTCCACTTTTCTCTGTTAACTGTATAAAATAATGTGCATAATATTTTAAAAAATCACATTAAATTTAAAAAGACATATTGTTAATTTCTTATGTGTACTTACCTCGGTTAGGAACTGTTATATGTGAACTCTTTTGCATATTACTCCTCTTCTTTTGGAAAGTTGGTTTTTTGGTACTGTTGTAATGAAAAGATTCCTAAATATGAAAGTTTCACAAAAACTAGGTTATTATTCAATAAATTCAAGTGAACCAACATAATAAATAATCTCTCTTTACTTAAAATAGAGCCCTGGTGGCACAGTGGTTAAGAGCTCTGACTGCTAACCAAAAGTCAGCCGTTCAAATCCACCAGCCGCTCCTTGGAAACCCTATGGGGCAGTTCTACTCTGTCCTATAAAGTCACTATGAGTCAGAATCAACGCTATGGGAATGGGTTTGGGCTTTTTTGGGTTTCCTTAAAGTATATTTATTTATGCAGAATTAAAAAATGCCTAGGCAATAAAATTCTATAATTGATCCCCAAAACTCAAAAACAAACCTAATTTATGCTCTGAAGTTGACCTAGCAGGGAAAGGTACAGAAACAAAATCAGCCCAAAAGAAACTTAACCTAGGGAAGTTTTTAAAATAGAAGTAAATAAGACAACAGCAATAAAATAAAACATGAATACTTAATAATTTATTATCTGAGTCTAGTTCCTTTTCTCAAATTCTGTTTTCTGTTGTATGTAGACTGCTAAACCCCTTCCGACAAACAAAGCTAAAATAATTTGTGATGATAATTAAGTAACTCTGCTCAGAGCTGTATGTTGTTTTCCTCATGACATATCAGTACACTGAGGGTAAACAAAAAAAAAGTAATGTTGACGTTTGTTCCAAAAATGTTTCACCAATTTAAAAGAGCTTCTCAAAAGCAAAATTTTAAATAGGAATGTTTTAAAAATATGTTCTTGTTTAAAAATGTATTGGCTGGGAAACAGATAATGTGTTCAAGCTAGAAAACTCTTACAAAAAAAAAAAAAGAGAGAAACTTTTTCAAAGTTCCTAATTTCAGAACAAATAATTATAGTAAAAATGAAAGGAAAGAATAAATTTAAACTAGTGCTACTTTGATGATGAATGACAAGTTTTATGTTGATAGCTACATAAATTATACTACTACATATAAGGCACGGCTCTAACGTAATAAGTGTGGTTTATTAACAAGTGTACCAGAAACCCTTATCTAAATGAATATTTTCCTTTAAATTAGTTTCAGCAATTATAAAATCATAACAATTTTTCATTTCTAAAAATATTTTTAAAATGCCCAATTTGAACTTATCTGCAGAACTAGCAAATAAGGCACATTAAAAAATTGTTTAATTGCTTCATTAAGACTGAATTATTATTAAGTACCAGACATGTACCAGGCATTGTAAAATGATGAAAATAGAACTACCAAATGAATTACCAATATTAGCCACCGGACTTGGTATCAGATTAACTGGACCTAAAATGAAAAAGAACTTGGCTAATGTTTCCAGCAGTATTACTGACTAGAAATTCTGAAAAATCCTCATGCTACAATTTGGTCAACATTTATTTTCTGACTCCCAACAATGCACTTGGAATATATCCTAGAGAAATAAAAGCCATCACACAAATAGCTATATACACACCCATGCTCATTGCAGCACTGTTCATGATAGCAAAAAGATGGACACAACCTAGATGCCCATCAACGGATGAATTGATAAACAAATTATGGTATATTCACACAATGGAATACTATGAAACAAAGAATAACGATGAATCCGTGAAACATAACATGGAAGAATCTGGAAGGCATTATGCTGAGTAAATTTAGTCAGTCGTAAAAGGACAAATATTGTATAAGACCACTATTATAAGAACTCAAGAAAAGGTTTAAACACAGAAGAAAACATTCTTTGATGATTATGAGGGTGGGGAGGGAGGGAAAGGGGTATTCACTAACTAGACAGCAGACAAGAATTATCTAGGTGAAAGGAAGGACAACACAATACAGGGGAAGTCAGCACAACTGGACTAAACCAAAAGCTAAGAAGTTGCCTGAATACAACCCAACACTTCGAGGGACAGAGTAGCAGGACCGGGAGTCTGGAGACCATGGTTTCAGGGGACATCTAGGTCAACTGGCATAACAAAGTTTATTAAGAAAATGTTCTGCATCCCACTTTGGTGAGTGGCGTCTGGGGTCTTAAAAGCTAGCGAGTGGCCATCTAAGATGCATCAATTGGTCCCAACTCACCTGGAGCAAAGGAGAATGAAGAGCACCAAAGGCACAAGGAAAATATTAGCCCAAGAGACAGAAATGGCCACATAAACCAGAGACTCCATCAGCCTGAGACCAGAAGAACTAGATGGTGCCCGGCTACCACCAATGACCACCCTGACAGGGAACACAACAGAAAGTCCCTGATGGAGCAGGAGAAAAGTGCGGCGCAGAACTCAAGTTCCAGTAAAAAGACCTGACTTAATGCTTTGACTGAGACTGGAGGGACCTCGGAACACATGGTCCCTGCACTCTCTGTTAGCCTAAAACTAAAACCATTCCCGAGGCCAACTCTTCAGACAAAGATTAGACTGGACTATGAGACATAAAATGATACTCGTGAAGAGTGTGCTTCTTAGCTCAAGTAGATACATGAGACTAAAAGGTCAGCTCCTGTCTGGAGGCAAGATGAGAAGGCAGAGAGGGTCAGGAGCTGACTGAATGGACACCGGAAATCCAGGGTGGAAAGGAGGAGTGTGCTGTTATACCATAGGGACAGCAAATAGGGTCACATAACAATGTGTATTTAAATTTTTGTGTGAGAGACTAACTTGAATTATTAACTTTTTCACTTAAAGCACAAAAAAAAAAATGTTTTTAAAAGAATCCTATCAATTATTTCAAAGACATTCTTGATTTTTTAAAACAAAATAAAGTATACTTTCTTTCATTTTTCACTTACTTACGCTGAGTTGGTAAACCTTTTAGTGACTTGATGTATCAGTGATAGGAAGAATTGAATAAGTCAAACTGGAATATCACATTTTCAAAGTATTAAATACACTGAAGCATTAGGTAGAAAACAGTAATTTATAGTTTTTAGACTAAATAACTTTATCATGAAAAAGACTAATATAAAAACAGAAGTTTCTTCCCTTTGTGTATTTCATATACCTGAAAACAATAATGAGCTTATTGCCACTTTTTTTTTGGCTGAGATTCAAACACCTTAAGATTTATATGTATTTGTATAACATCTGTTTCCATTTTCATTTGTGTGAAAAATTACAACAAATTGGTATTGAAAGTAATTAAAAAGTGAATATTTATTTCCACCCTGTACATTTTAACAAGACTTAATTTTTAAGGATTTAGATTAAATCACTGGCAGCATTTATTAAGTTATAAAGCGTAAGATAAATTTAAGAATATAGATTACAATTAAGCAAAACTGTATCATATACCTTTGGTGTCTTGCCACTTATATTTGAATATATTTGTATTATTTCTTCCCCTTGTGTTTCGTTGTCTTCTGCTTGATCGATTTGTTTCTGGTCTCTTCCTTCCTCTGTAGGACTTATTTTCTGGGATGTTTCTACAATAATTGTTCCCAAATTTTCAGAAGTATGTGTTTCAGAATCACTAGTTTAGGAAAAAAGGGAAGGACATAAAATCCAAGAATATAAGTTGTTAAATATGCCTCTTTTAAGTTCAAAACTAAATAATATTATAGCACATATTGTAGATAAAGCTGTAAGTTTAACTAGAGCATTTACAGGTTCTCAATATTAAGAAGAAAATTTAGTCTAAATATATTTTCCAAAATTATAGAACCTCGTCAAGAGACCAGATATGTTATTTAGTATCAAATGCCCACTAGTATCACTGCTATAGCACTCGCACCCAGTGTTAACTCAGGAAATACACGCTTGAACATTTCTAGGGTTGCGGCACTTGCTACTTCCTGAGCCAGGCAGAAAAATTCTAACATTTTTAACAGAAAGTATTCCCTTAGTCTACAACAAAAACTGAATTTCTAAGGCTTTGACCCACTGATACTTTGACCCACTGATTCCAGTTCTATCCTTTTTGGCTATTTGTTATTCAATAAAATACTTATTAAACACCACCTAGATACCAGGCATTGCTCTGAGCACTAGAGACAAAACAGTAAGTGAATAAAGGGGATGAAAATTCCTGCCATTCTAGTGGCGAAGGGAGATAGGTAATAAATAAGAATGAGTAAAACATATAGCATGTTAATAGAGAAACACTAAAGCAAGGAAGGGAGAAGTGTTTACGTTTAGTGGAACATACAAAAGGAGCCCTGGTGGCACACTGGTTAGGCACTTGGCTGCTACATGAAAGGTTGGCAGTTCAAACCCAACAGCTGCTCCATGGGAGGAAGATGAGGCAGTCTGCTTCAGTAAAGATTTACAGCCTTGGAAACCCTATGGGACAGTTCTACTCTGTCCTACAGGGTCATTATGAGTTGGAATCAACTCGCAGCAGTGGTTCTTTGGGAACATGTGAGTCAGTCTAATTCCTCTTCCAAACGGATAATCTTTCAGTATTCTCCTCAAGACTTCTTTAAGAAAAAATATCCCTAGATTTTTTTAATGTCCCAATATGTATGCTTTTAAGATGCTTCACCATCGTGGTAATCCTTGCTCCAGCTTATCTTGGTTACTTCTTAGAGTGTCATGTCCAGAACTGAATTTCATAGTCCAAGTGTATTATGACAAATACTTAGTAGAACTCCTGGTAGATGCAGAGTAAAATTGTGTGAGCTTTTCTGACATATACATTGTGTTGTAGACTCATACAGAATTTAACTAACCTCCTAAAATGTTTGTACATACGTCACTGCAAAGCCACATATTTCTCCCATTCTACAGTTGAACAGTTGACATTTTACAGTCAAGTAAAAAACTCTGTAGTCTTCTGCAAAACTGTATCTGCCTAGTCTACTGAGATTTTGGGGGATCTTGATTTTGTTTTATAAAGTATTTTCCATTCCTTTCAACATCACATTATCCACAAATTTGATAAACATACTCTGCTGAAATTCAGATGTACTGTATTTAGTGTAATCACGTCCAAAAAAGAAATAGATTAGTCTGATGTGAATTTCCCTTGAAGAACTCATGCTGGCTTTGAGAAATCACTGCTTCCTTTAATAAATGTTCACAAACTGTTGCTTTATAATGTCCTAGAATCTTAATAAAAATTGATTTTAAAATCACCAACTATACCATCAACAGATACACAGAGAGTAGTACAGTAAGTCCCGGGTTACAAACATCCAACTTACAACTTGTACTTGCTCTTTAATGTTATGTAAATTTGCCCCCACTTTGAAATGAATTGAATCCAACCCCTACTTGGCAACAAATTCTTCATCACAATCACATTCATTTGCTGCAAGTCCAGCTTTTAAATCAGAAAAGACTGGAAGCCTTTCTTTTCTTCCTGTTTAGGCTAAATAAGAACCATATGCACCTGTTCTGACTTACCTACAAATTCGAGTTAAAGACACACTTATGAACAGATCTCTTTCATGACCCGGGGACTGCCTGTATATACATAAAATGAAATATTATTCAGCCATAAGCAGAAATGCTATGGCATGCGTGAACCTTGAAAATGGCATTCTCAGTGAAATGTCAAACAGAAAATAACAAATATTATATAATCTGATTTATATAAAATATCTAAAAGAAGAAAATGCATAGAGAGAAAAGTTTATTAGTGGTTACCAGGGGCTGAGAGAAGGAAGTAATGGAGTTATTGCTGAATGGGTACTGAGTTTCTATTTAGGGTGATGTAAAACTTTTGGAAATGAATAGTGATAATGGCAGCACAACATGATGAATGTAATTAATGCCACTGAATCGAACACTTAAAAATGGTTAAAATGGCAATCTTTTTATTACCTGTATTTTACCAAACTAAAATTAAAAAACAAAACAAAATCCCCAATTATAGAATTACTCTCCTTCCTACTTTTAAATATCGGAACTTCATTATCTGTCTCCCATATTCTTGTACCACTTAGGTTCTCCTTCAAAAATCAATAGCAACTGATCAAATCCACAGGTTATTTCAATATCCTGGGATTCAATCTGTCTGGATCAGAATACTAGAATCTACTTGCTTAGTTGTTCTATTACCATTGTTTATCTGTCTTCGCATTCTAGTCCCCCTTCCTGTTTGTCTAAAACTTTGCAAATGTGAATTAATTTTCCTTAGTGGAATACTGAAGTGAAATAAAAATTGACTTATCAATATAAAAGAAATAGGTAACATCCCAGAAAAACAAAGGACCAAAATTGACTCAAGAAGTAGCAATACATTGAATATGTCAAAAATGATAAATATAAAAATAGTAACCACAGTTAAAATATCACAATACAAAAAATCAGGAAATTGAGGCATAGACAGGTCAAATAACATGCCTATGGTCACACAGCTAGAAAATGTTAGAGGCAGGATTTGAACAAAGGCAGTCTAGCTGAAAATTCCATGTCCCTAGCCCCTACAATGTACTCTAAATAATAACAGAGTTGGAACCAGTTGTTTACAAAAGGTGGTAACGTAAGTGAATATATTTCTTTCTAAGTGAAAATGGAAGAAAGATGGAAAAGGCGTCAGGGCTAAGGTTGCAAACTTTAAAAAGATCAAAATGGCACGATATTCCTGAAGCAAAAATTAGAGGGAAGGTTAAGGTGCATCACTCTCTTAAAATTACGTGAAATTTGGAATGAGAATAAACGCACTTGTAGGGAGAAAGAGAAAGATTTCCTAAGTCCGTTGGAATTAAAGACATAGAATAATGTTTATGATGTGTTTGGGGAAAGTGACCAGGCACTTAAAAAAAATTTAATGATGAAAGGAGACAGAAGGAGAAATTATAATCTACTTAATAAATAAATCCCAATTTATGTGCTTTGCCCTATAAATTTCATGTTTTCTTTAAATTTGCTAGGGATACTGGAATTCTGTTTTTCTTCTATAAAGTATAAACAACTTTTTCTGATTATTACCCATTACTGGATAACCATATTCTTTTAAATATCATTCAAATACGGGGAATAAATATCAAGATAATAATTATATAATACCATATTCTATATAGGACTGGGTTCCATGTTTCCCAGTATCTATGTAAATTTCTTATATTTCAGACTATGAAAAGCTAAAAGAAACAGGATGTTCTGATATCCCTGAAGCTCCACTCTGGGATTTCTAACTGTTTGAGAATTCTTTGCAGTTGAATGATTCCTAAGAGTGTTCTGTCAGGCAGGAAATGTAACACTTAATCCTCACAGTGTAAAATCGAGTTTCACTCCTAAATAAATTGAATGACATTCCTATATTTTAGGAAATATTGTGTGATACATCTCCCAAAATACATAAACTTGTGCATATGCACTAATATGATGAAATTAGAACTGAGTAGATTACCTTTCATGTACTTAATTCAAACATACGCACTCGTACAGTGTAAACTGCACCGCTATGTTACAGAATTAAAGTGTGGTATTACCAAGTGGCTGAAAACTAGGATTTCCTTAAAGATATCAAGAAATGCATAATAAGTTTTAAATGAAAAAAGATTTTATCTCCGAAGCTTTTAAGGCCAGGAAAAGGAAACTGGGAAGAGGTAACAGAGAGATAGGAATATAGATTTATTTCTTCTTCCTTACCTTCATAAATTTGTCTTTTGAGTTTCTTAACCAGCCTGAGGACAAGGGGCCTGACTCCATGATCAAGACAGTGGTTCCCAAACTTGGCTGCACATTGGAATCAGCTGGGGAGCACCAAAAACTCCTGAAGCTTGTATCCTACCTACCTCCAGAGATAGTGATTTAATTGATCTGGGGTGTGGCTTGGGCTCTGTAATTTTTATAAAATCAAACCCCCCGCAAAAAAATCCATTGCTGTCGAGTCAATTATGACTCATAGTGACCCCATAGGACAGAGTAGAGCTGCTCCATAGGGTTTCCAAGGCTGAAAATCTTTATAGAGGCAGATTGCTACATCTTTCTCTCAAGGAATGGCTGTTGGGTTTGAAGCGCCGACCCATCACTTAGCAGCTGAGACTTACCCACTGCGCCACCAGGGCTCCTCTATAAAATCACAAAGTGATTCTAATAGCAGACAAGTTTGAGAATCATATTTTAAGATGATTTTCAGTTCTATGTGATTAAGAAAACTACCTAGAGACATCCCAAATGTAAAACAGAACCGTTATTGGGGATTAAAAACAAACAAACCGAGAGTAAATAAAATGAAATACATGCCAGTATAATAAAACAAGACAATTTTTAAAATTATGGCAAATTGGACAATTTGTCTTATCATTTCTGGCAACACTGAACTTCCTGGTTGTCTAGGTTTAAAAAGAGGTGTTCTAATGAATTGGTGAACCATCTCATAACATGGATGAAACTGGAGGACATCATGCTGAGTGAAATAAGTCAATCACAAAAGGACAAATATTGTATGAGACCTCTATTGTAAAAACCCATGAAAAAATTCACATGCAAAATGTAATAATCCTTGTTGGTTACCAGGGATGGGAGGGGGGAGGGGAATACTAAATAGGTAATAGGTAAGTGGTAACTTGGGTGAGAGATGAGATAGTACATAGTACAGGGGAAACTAACACAACCTGCACAAGGAAAGGTCATGGAGGCCCTATAGACACATCCAAACCCCCCGAGGGACTGAGTTGTTGGACGGAAGGCTCTGGGGACCATGATCTCGGGGAACATCTAGCTCAATTGGCATGACACTACTTATAAAGATAATGCTCTACATTCTACCTTGGTGAGTAGTGTCTGGGGTCTTAAAAGCCTATGAGCGGCCATCTAAGATACTCCACTGATCTCATCCCTTCGGGAACAAGGGAGAACGAAGAGAACAGGATACAAGGAAAAGATTAGTCCGAAGGACTAATGGTCCACAGCTACCAAGGCCTCCACGGGACTGAGCCCAGTACAGCTGGATGGTGCCCGGCTACCACCAATGACTCCTCTGACCAGGATCACAACAGAGGGTTCTGGGCAGAGCTGGAGTAGGATGTAGAGTATAATTTTAACTCCCAAAAAAAAAAAAAAAAAAAAGAAGACCAGATATACTGGCCTAAAGAATACTAGAGAAACCTCGAGAGTGTGGCCCCCAGACACCCCTTCAGCTCAGAGGGGAAGTTACCTTCAAGGTTCGATGTTAAGCCTGGGAATGGACACCCCAGTAAAACTAAATGGGACTAACGATGTACAGAGTCCGGTGACAAGGGCCAGAAGGCAGAGGGAGAGTAGGAAACTGATGATAAGGAACACAAATTGAATAAGGACACTGTCGATGTATTGTGAGATTGTTGACCACTGCTATAGGGCAACATTTGTAGTAACTATTAAATGGGAGGCTGTTTTGTCCTGTAAGCCTTCATCTTGGGCGAGAATGGCAGCACAATTGGAAGAGCATAGTCAATATCACTTAAATGTGTAAGTAAAAAGTTTTGAAATGGTGTTTAAATAAAATAAAAATAAATAAATAAATAAATAAATAAATAAACAAATGAGACTAAAGAGGTACAATAGTCCACTGACAAGGTCCAGAAGACAGAAGGGGACAAGGAAGCCCCCTGGTGATAGGGAACACAAGGTGGAGTAAGGATATTCTTGATGTGCTGTGAGATTGTTAACCATTGTCATAGGGCAACATGTGTACTAACTGTTAAATGAAAAACTATTTCTTCTGTAAGCCTTCATCTTAAGTGAGAATAACAGCACAGTTGGAAGAGCGTAGTCAATGTCACTGAACTGTGAATGTAGAAATTTTTGAAACGGTGTATCTTTGGCCAGCTGTAATTTTCATCAAAAAAAAAGGTTGAGAATTTAGAGGCTTAATACGTTGTGGGGTTGTTAACCAATGTCAAAAAACAACATGTGTACTACTATTTCATGAGAAACTATTTGCTCTGTAAGCTTTCACCTGAAGTACAATAAAATATATATTTAAAAAAAAAAAAAAAAAAAAAAGAGGTGTTCTATCTTCCATTTGCCTTTGTGGTTTCACTGATGTGCTTCAAGTGTGTATATGAATGTATAGCCAGGAGTAAGGGAAAGAAATAGAGATTTTTAGTATTCTCCTGTTGGTATTCACTAGGGGTTATATAACTTCAGACCGGGAATCTGTAGAGCTATAACTTTAAAGAACTAATTTTAACCACCATTCAATTAAAGTTAGTACAATGACTTTGCATAATACATACATGAAATAATTAGGGAAGATGGTTCTTAATTTAAAGGATGTTAAACAGCTTGTAGACATCTGGTAACAAGCTGAAATGGGTCATTCAAAATTTATCTAACTAAATTAAGGGGGAAAAATGTTTCTCCTCCCAGGTCGGCATGTCACAAGATAACTAAACCGACTTAGTAAGCTTGCCTGGGAATCCTTAGCTGTCAGTGGTGAATATGCAAAGGGCCAGTAAATTAAATCAACCTGCCAAACTGTCAATTTCAAGCCTCATGACTGCATGAAAATAGCATCACTGGAAGAAATCAAGCATTGCCTTCTTTTGGGTTTCCTGGCACCTATTCAAATACTCATGCAGTTGTGGCTAATTTTGCATGCAAATTTCAGTCAATAAGCTCAGAACAAGACCTCCCAAGATATTTCAAAGGATCTGACAGTATTTTTTCTGAATACGAAATCGACAGTAGTTGAAATTCAATCTCCATTTACCAGTGCTTTACATACGCAGTGTCCCCACCACAGAGCTAAGTTAATGAGAGCCTTACCTGCTTTCACTCACATCCTCCCAGCCGTCCTTACTGTGGTTCTCAAACACGTTGCTCATAACCTTGACGGAGTGATTGAGAACAGTGTGGTGGCGACCCACAGAGCACTTTTTCTTGGCGGCTTTAAATTTAACCTTGGTAGTGGTGGTCTTGTAACCGTACTGTCCAGATCTCACCTCTGTCGTGGCCATCTCAGAGTTGGCTTTGTCTGCTGAATGCTGCGATTTTTCCATTGAATTCACCTCTTCATTTTCATTTCTCAACTCATTAGCTTCTGCCACTTGTCTCCTTAGGGAAGTGACTTCTCTCTCCAGCTCACTGATTTTCACTTGAAGTTCTGTTTTCTCTTTTTCTACCTCTTTACTCCCCTTCAGTATCTGTTCTAGCTTTTTTCGTCTGCTTTCTGCATCTTCTTGGTGCTGTTTTAAGACGGATTTCAGGAAATCATTTTCTTTCATTAATTTTTTATTCCCTTCTTTTAATTTTCTCGAGCTTTTCTCAAAAGATTTTAGCCGATTTTCCAATTCAATTACCTAAATAAAAGAGTTGAATTTATTATTTTAAAAATCCAAAGCCTTAATCTGTTGTATTTTTATTTATTATTTTTCTAGCTTATGAAAATAAAATTACATTTAGCACAAGGACAAAAACTGAAAATACTTAATTTCTAAATAATTCCAAGATGGTGCAGATGAATACATTATAAAATGCAATAATACATCTATTGAATAAAGGAAAGATGGTAAATGAATTAAAATTATACACAAAGCAACACAGAACTCTAAGTATGCTAATAAACTCTGCAGAGTTTTCTGGGATCATAACTGTTTTGGCTATGTATTCTATTCATTGTGAAAAAATATTTTCAGAGAACAACAATTTACACAAAATGTCTAAAAATAGATACCTAAATAAACTATATTAATAAAATAAATTTTCTTCAATATTTAATAATCCTATGAAAAACTGATATATACAATCTATTGAGGCTGCTTTTTTCTAAATTAGAAAAATGTAATTTTAGTAACCATGTGGTTCTTGGTTTAAACAATAAAGGAACTTTTTACCAAAAAAACAAAAAGGTTTAGCAATTTCTAATTACAACAATTTCAAGGTTTCCTATACATAAACATGTTTAATTTAATTCAATAAACAATGTCCATGTACAGGTCATAGAAATGGTAACATACAATACTTGACATTAAGGAATTTCAGAAACTATCTGGAAGGACATACATCTGCAGAAATAAATCTAGTAAAGGATATGCTCTAAGTACCATAAGTCTGAGCACCAAGGAAACGGGAATTAATTCTAATACCAGAAGTACAAAAGTTTCATGGAGGACTTGACATTTGATTCAGGACTTCAACAATAACAACTACACCTACTGTTTGTAAAGTATATCTTAGCATTTACAAAATAGTTCCATAAATATGATCTCTTTTAATCACCTTAAAAACTTGTGTAGTAAGTACAGTCAATAATTATCTCGCCAGAAGCGGAAATGGATGCTCTGAAAACTTAAATACCACATAGATTTAAACCTTTCCTGGTTTGAGCTGGGATTCAAATTCAGAATTTTGTGCCCCTCCCACTATTCCACAGGCCATTTGAGGAAGAAGATTTATCCAGATATATACAGAAAATGAATAAAGAACTGGGTCAAGAAAGAAAATACAAAGAATGTTCAATTATTGTGAAATAAGGGAATTTTTTTTGTTTTACTGGTTTGCAATGGATTTACAAATATATGTATATAAAGTAACAGCAAAAGTAGCTTCATCTTTACATGTAATTTTGAGGTCTCCCAATAAAAGTCAAGTATAACCTGAAATAAACTATCAAGAGAAATGCATTTATCAAAATATTTTCAGAAGAATTAAAATTTATATATAACAAGAGGAATAAAAAATACTTCTAATGTATCTACCTGTAAAGGACTGAAAAACTATATGTATTAAAACATTTACTTTTAAAACAAAATTCTTTAAAGAAGGAAACACTTTTGAAGTATTGACAACCAATGATATAAAACCAAAGCAGTGCAGAAATATATAAAACTTCTGCATATTCTTAACACCTTCCAGATTACAGAGAGGATTACTTATGATGACGAAGATGCAAGTTGTTTCCAAAATTTAAATTTAAGTCAACTCTGATTTACCTATCCATCTCGCCTACTCTTCTTGTGAGTCCAAGCCCTTCATTTAATTCAACAGTTATTTACTGATTGGCTGTCCTGTCCTGGGGACAGGGATATTCCCCCAACACACTATGAAGAACTGCACCTAATTTCAATCACTTCTATCTTATAGTATGATATACTCATCTACAATGGAACCCATGGAGCTCTGGTGGTGCAGTGGTTAAAAGCTATGGCTGCTAACCATAAGGTCGGCTGTTTGAATCCAGCAGCCGTCCTTAGAAACCCTATGGGGCAGTTCCACTCTGTCCTATAGGGTCGCTGGGAGTCGGAATCGACTCGACGGCAACAGGTTTGGTTGGGTTTGGATTGGAGCTATGTTCTCAAATGGCCTACTCTTAGACTAGAATAGAGGTATATTAAAAAGTTTGTACCAGAGTATTGCAGTCCCTGGAAAATGATACAGTGCTTCCTCAGAAAGCTAGAAATAGACATACCATTCAATCCAGCAATCCCACTCCTAGGAATATATCCTAGAGCAATAAGAGTCATCACTCGAATAGACATATGCACACCTATGTTCACAGCAGCATTGTTCACAATAGCAAAACGATGGAAACAACCTAGATGCCCATCAACAGATGAATGGATAAACAAACTATGGTACATACACACAATGGAGTACTATGCAACGAGAAAGAACAGCAATGAATCTGTGAAACATCTCATAACATGGATGAAACTAGAGGACATTATGCTGAGTGAAATAAGTCAATCACAAAAGGACAAATATTGTATGAGACCTCTACTGTAAAAACCCATGAAAAAGTTCACACACAAAATGTAACAATCTTTGTTGGTTACCAGAGATGGGAGTGGTGGAGGGGGGGAAATACTAAACAGGCAATAGATAAGTGGTATCTTGGGTGAAGGGTGAGACAGTACACAATACAGGGGAAACTAGCACAACCTGTACAAGGAAAGGTCATGGAAGCCCCATAGACACTTCCAAACTCCCTGAGGGACTGAACTGCTGAGCGGAGGGCTGTGGGGACCATGGTCTTGGGGAACATCTAGCTCAATTGGCATAACACAGTTTATAAAGACAATGTTCTACATTCTACCTTGGTGAGTAGTGTCTGGGGTCTTAAAAGCCTGTGAGTGGCCATCTAAGATACTCCACTAGTCTCATCCCTTTGGGAGCAAGGAGAATGAAGAGAACAGGATACAAGGAAAAGATCAGTCTGAAGGACTAATGGACCACAGCTACCAAGGCCTCCACCGGACTGAGTCCAGTACAGCTAGATGGTGCCCGGCTACCACCAGTGACTGCTCTGACCAGGATCACAACAGAGGGTTCTGGACAGAGCCGGAGAAGGATGTAGAACATAATTCTAACTCACAAAAAAAAGACCAGATTTACTGGCCTAAAGGAGACTGGAGAGACCCTGAGACTATGGCCCCCAGACACCCTTTTAGCTCAGTGGTGAAGTTATCTCCGAGGTTCACCGTTCAGCCTGGGAGTGGACAGCCCCGTAAAACCAAATGAGGTACAGCAGTCCAGTGACAAGGGCCAGAAGGCAGAAGGGGACAGGAAGCTGGTGATAGGGAACCCAAGGTTGAGTAAGGATATTGTTGATGTGTTGTGAGATTGTTAGCCATTGTCATAGAGCAACATGTGTAGTAACTGTTAAATGAGAAACTATTTTGTTTGGTAAGTGTTCCTCTTAAGTGAGAATAGCAGCACAATTGGAAGAGCGTAGTCAATGTCACTGAACTGTGCATGTAGAAATTTTTGAAATGGTGTATCTTTGGCTATGTGTATTTTCACCAAAAAAAAAAAACGTTGAGAAGTTAGAGGGTTGACATGTTGTGGGGTTGTTAACCAACCAATGCCTAAAACAATATGTATACTACTGTTTCATGAGAAACTATTTGTTCTGTAAGCCTTCACCTGAAGTACAATTAAAAAAAAACAAAAACAAACAAAAAACAGAGTATTGCAGTCCCCTGAATGCAAGACTCTCTGTGAGAGTCTATTATTTCTTCTCCATGAAAATACTTTATTGGAAGGCTAGTTTGTTGTTGTTGTTGTTTTTATTAGGTGCCACTGAGTCAGTTCTGACTCATAGTGATCCGAGATACCACAGAACAAAACACTACCTGGTCCTGCGCCATGCCCACAATCATTGTTATGCTTAAGCCCATTGTTGCCACCACTGTGTCAATCCATCTCACTGACGGTCTTCCTCTTTTTTGCTGACCCTGACATTATGACCAAGCATAATGTCCTTCTCCAGGGACTGATCCCTGCTGACAACATGTCCAAAGAGTGTAAGACATAGTCTTGCCATCCTTGCTTCCAAGAAGCATTCTGGTTGTACTTCTTCCAAGACAGATTTGTTCATTCTTTTGGCAGTCCATGGTATATTCAATACTCCTTGCCAACACCACAGTTCAAAGGCATCAATTCTTCTTCAGTCTTCCTTATTCATTGTCCAGCTTTCACATGCATATGATGAGGCTGAAAGTACCATGGGTTGGGTCAGGCACACCTTAGTCTTCAAGGTGACATCTTTGCTTTTCAACACTTTAAAGAGGTCTTTTGCAGCAGATTTGCCCAATACAATACGTCTTTTGATTTCTTGACTGTTGCTTCCATGGGTGTTGATTGTGGATCCAAGTAAAATGAAATCCTTGACAACGTCAATCTTTTCTCCATTTATCATGATGTTGCTTATTGGTCCAGCTGTGAGGATTTTTGTTTTCTTTATGTTGAGGTATAATCCATACTGAAGGCTATGGTCTTTGCATTTCATCAGTAAGTGCTTCAAGTCCTCTTCACTTTCAGCAAGCAAGGTTGTGTCATCTGCATAACTCAGGTTGTTAGTGAGTCTTCCTCCAATCCTGATAACCCATTCTTCTTCATATAGTCCAGCTTCTTGGATTATTTGCTCAGCATACAGACTGAATATGTATGGTGAAAGGATACAACCTTGACGCACACCTTTCCTGACTTTAAACCACGCAGTATCCCTTGTTATGTCTGAACAACTACCTCTTGATCTATGTACAGGTTCCTTATGAGCACAGTTAAGTGTTCTGGAATTCCCATTCTTCATAATGTTATCCATAATCTGTTATGATCCACACAGTCAAATGCCTTTGCATAGTCAATAAAACACAGGTAAACATCTTTCTGGTATTCTCTGCTTTCAGCCAAGATCCATCTGACATTAGCAATGACATCCCTGGTTCCACATCCTCTTCTGAATAAGGCCTGAATTTCTGGCAGTTCCTTTCAATATACTGCTGCAGCTGCTTTTGAATGATCTTCAGCAAAATTTTACTTGCATGTAATATTAATGATATTGTTCGATAATTTTCGCATTCCCCTATGCGTGTCAGTTTGTTGTACTGTGGGGGCTTGCGTGTTGCTGTGATGCTGGAAGCTATGCCACAGGTATTCAGATACCAGGAGGGTCACCCATGGCAGACAGGTTTCAGCAGAGCTTCCAGACTAAGACAGACTAGGAAGAAGGACCCAGCAGTCTACTTCTGAAAAGAATTAGCCAATGAAAACCTTATTAATAGCAGCAGAACATTGTCTAACATAGTGCCAAAAGATGAGTCCCCCAGGTTGGAAGGCACTCAAAAGACGACTGGGGTAGAGCTGCCTCCTCAAAGTAAAGTCAACCTTAATGACGTTGACGGAGTCGAGCTTTCAGGACTTTCATTTGCTAATGTGGTATGACTCAAAATGAGAAGAAACAGCTGCAAACATCCATTAATAATCGGAATGTGGAATGTACGAAGTATGAATCTTGGAAAATTGTCAAAAATGAAATGGAACACATAAACATCAATATCCTAGGCATTAGTGAGTTGAAATGGACTGGTACTGGCCATTTTGAATCAGACACTCATATGGTCTACTATGCTGGGAATGACAATTTGAAGAGGAACGGTGTTGCCTTCCACATGCACAAGTTCATGAGACCCAAAGTACGACCTTGAATATATCCCCTCTGAATTTAGAGACAATCTCAAGAACAGATTTGACGCGTTGAACACTAATGACCGAAGACCAGACAAGTTGTGGAATGACATCAAGGACATCATACATGAAGAAAGCAAAAGGTCATTAAAAAGACAGGAAAGAAAGAAAAGACCAAAATGGATGTCAGAAGAGACTCTGAAACTTGTTCTTGAACCTCAAGTAGCTACAGCAAAAGGAAGAAATGATGAAGTAAAAGAACTGAACAGAAGACTTCAAAGGGCAGCTCAAGAAGACAAATAATGACGTGCAAAGAGCTAGAAATAGAAAACCAAAAGGGAAGAACATGCTCGGCATTTCTCAGGCTGAAAGAACTGAAGAAAAAATTCAAGTGTTGAGTTGCAATAGTGAAGGATTCTATGGGGAAAATATTAAACAACACAGGAAGCATCAAAAGAAGACAGAAGGAATACACAGAGTCATTATACCAAAAAAGAATTGGTCGACGTTCAACCATTTCAAGAGGTAGCATATGATCAGGAACCGATGGTACTGAAGGAAGAAGTCCAAGCTGCACTGAAAGCATTGGCAAAAAACAAGGCTCAAGGAATTGACAGAATATCAATTGAGATGTTTCAACAAATGGATGCAGCACTTGAAGTGCTCACTCGTCTATGCCAAGAAATCTGAAGACAGCTACCTGGCCAACCAACTAGAAGAGATCTATATTTATGCCTATTCCCAGGAAAGGTGATCCAACCAAATGCGGAAATTATCAGAAGGCTAGTTATTGTGACAAAAATACACTGTTCAAGAAAACATGAACTATGGCTGAATCCATTTTACTTCTTCCCAATCACTCTATCTCCAAATTTTATTCTCCATTTAGTAAAAAATCCTACAAACAATAAGGAATATCACCTTGTTATACTCTCTTCGGTTTGTGTTAGTTGAGTCTTTAATCATCACTCAAAACAGCATACTTTTCATAAATAGATTTTAAAATGTTAGCATGTTAGTTTCCAGAATGAAGTGGACAGGATAGACTGTATATTTTCAATGTATCTTGTGCAAATAACCAATTATAATATTTAAAAAATAATTTTGACAGTGGTGATATAAAAATATTAATAAGGAACAGGGTGGTCTAGGGAAAATAGTCTTTTGAGTCAGATCTGAATCTCACTTCCAATTCTTGTTGCTTTATCTGGCAAAATAATCTATCTGTTTCACCTTCAGTTACCTCATCTGTGAAAAGGAAATAGTAATACCTACCTTGCAGTTTGTTGTATTAAATGTGACAACACACCACAATTTGTAGCAGACAGTAAGTACTAAACAATTTATTATCATCACCATTTTTTTGGAGATGATATTGTTTATTATTGTTGTTCATTTTATTATTAATCGTAATAACTACTTAATGAAATTACTTAAGTTAAAATATAATTACTTGAGCTAAACTAGCCATTAAATCAACTCATACTTTTGAAGTAAAATAAAACGTGTTATGAACAAATGTAACATCTTAAATTTGAGATTTGAATTACAGAAGTTAGCACCTTTTCTACCTTTGACTAAAATCCACTGAAGTTTAGACACAACTCATGGAAATTTTAAATACAATTGATGATTGTGGTTTTAAAGTCTGTTAAATGCCCAATGTAAATCCATGTTTAATCATAAAAATGGTCAAAATTATTTGTCTTTAATAAGATTTTAAAGGAAGACAAGTATCAAAACACAGACACTACTTCTAAAGGCTGTGAAGAAAAAGTTCATAGCACCTATTAAACTGTTATTCAAGGTACCCTTTCACAAATTATTGTTAGACTGATTTAAAACTTATAAAAAAAGAAAGGAAAATTTCAGTGTGTATCTGAGACTGGAAGTCTGGGGAATTGTTAAAGTCATCCGGTTTGAGTGCAGTAAATCAACTCAAACACATATACACTTTTCCTCCAGTCTTGAACATTTGAAATAATTTACCAAAGAGATGGCTCTATTTAAAATGAAAATAAAACCCTTGGCATTGTGAAGTGTGAAATATTAATACATTATTTAGAAAACACTCTTATGTGTTTCATTTCTACTATGTTCAACAGTTTTTATCTTGTTACTATCTTTTCAACCCATCTTGACTGAGTTTCATAAACATTCTTTTAAAATAAGAAAGCTCAATTCTCAGGAGTCAAATTGTCTTCCAATTGCATTGTTGTTGTTGTTGTTGTGTGCCGTCGAGTTGATTTTGATTCATAGCTACCCTATAGGGCAGAATACAACTGCCCAATAGGGTTTCCTAGGCTGTAATCTTTACGGGAGCAGATTGCCGGGTCTTTTCTTCCACGGAATGGCTGGTGGATTCGAACCACTGGTCTTTTGGTTAGTGGCTGAGCACTTAACCATTCAGCCACGGGGGCTCCTTACAATTGCATTAGGTTAATATAAAAACAGTGATGAATTACATGCTAATTCAACATATGGTCCAATGAAAGGAATTCCTGTTGGTTATTAAAATGTATTTCTGCATCCAGTAAGGTCGTAGACATTTATGGCATTTAGAACTAAATAAAGGATTTCTTTAGAGTTTCTACCCTAAGGCAGTAAGTAGTAACCTCGCATTATATATCTGGAGAAATACAAATTAAATAAAACCTGGCAAACAAAAATATTGTTCTTAAACAAAGATAAGCTAGTATAAACTGCATGACATTCTAGCTGGCGGTGCATAGATTATTTTAAATTACTCACTTTACCTTAAGATAAATGAACGTGAGCATTCCTTATTCTCTGTGTTATTATGTTAACCTGATATGTGTCATTCAGTAATAATGAGATGACAGCCTTCGTTATCTGACCATATGGCAAGTGTTAGAAGTACAAGGAATCACATCATCTGCTGTAAATCACTACATTTCCTACAAATCAATTCACAGGTGCAAGACACATAAGTAGCTCTGTTAATATTTTTGTTTACATATTTGCTTATTTCCAGCTTGATCTAAGTATTACAAATTCATTAGAAGCAAACTAATCCAAGTATAACCAAATGACAATCAAGTAGAAGAATACACCTATTTACAAAGCATTTAATTTAAACAATAACAAAAGGTGGTAAAATACAATGGAGCCCACTTAATTAAATTTGATAATGTATTTATATACAAAAATATGAATTAAGTATAAAATTGTTAAGATAAATGTTAAGATTTTTTACCAATATTGTACTAAGCATGCTGCATAATGACTACAGGGTTTATACGGGTGTTCTGATTAACATATGGAAAGCTATAGATTAGGTTTGACTGATTTTTATCTAAAATGAGATGAGACACATGTATTTTCAACTTTAAATTTAAAATTATAAGCATATTACCATTTTACTATGTAGGACTCAAAATTATATGTCTTTTTTTTTAGTTCTAAGATTGTAGATCTGCATGCCTGGTGAAGTGTAGCATAGCGACTCTTGTCAATGAATTATTTTAAACTTAAACCACAAAGTTATAACTAATAAGCATGTACAGTCTAAATTTTGATAATTTCTATTGCTTTCATTCTCTTCATTTTGTCTTTGAAAACATTTTCAATATATGTCAACAGAAGCACAAGTGCTTCCACATTTACTTCACATACATTGATTTTTTTTTTTTTAACCCATTTTGGCAAGCCAATGATTTTGAATTATGAATTTAAATTAAGCATTCACACAAGGTTTAAATTCATGAGCCCTCGTTTTAAAATATAATCCTTTATGTTAAAATTCAGATTTAACTTGCTCAGCTCAATATCTTAAAGATTAGACTACCTTCTGCAATGTCTGTTCCGACATTTCTTTCCCATTCTTCTCTGGAGTACTCTTCTTGACCCCATCATCTTCACCGTATCTAAAAAGCTGTTCTGTTAGAGAATAAATAATATATTATGGCACCTCACATTCTGCTGAACCACTATCCTGTCAGTTTAAAAATAAGGTTCTATGGTTTCTTATCTATGAATAATGCAGTATATTTTCTTGTCAAGTATTTGGTCAGTATCTGAACGGTGACCTCTTTCAAGATTCTCTCAGTCACACAATTATATGTCTCCGTAGTGTCACACTTTTTTTTCCTGCAGTGTAAGATTTTCAAAGGTACAACAGATCTGCAGGTTAACGATGCTATACTTTCATTCCTATTTTCATTCTTTTGTAGACTCTTCCCCCTTTGCCTTAAAAGCAGAATTCATTGCCTTTTTATCTACACAGTCACTACTAGTTTTGTTCTCTGGATCATGTTCCCTGCCAGGAGGATCTGAGTGATTGCTGAACAAAGCAAACAGTAACAGAATTAAGGTGCACTGAAACTTTAACAGCCCCTGGCCCCGCTTTTTTAAGTGAAAGATCATGTACTGGGCAGGGTAAATCACGAAATCACTTTTCCAGAAAAAACAAGTGTGACTTCATAACAAATAGGCTCCCAGGTAAAAAGATGAACTTGTTTCTACAAATCATTCCTACAGTGGCAATGTATTTGACAACTATTAAAACCTTTTCAATCAAACAGAAAACAGGCAACACGTCAACTTTAAAGGAAAAAAAATAACCATATTGAAATAACCACAAATCGATAAATATTTTTTTCTTACCAGATAAATTATTGTGATAAATTTAATTAATATTTTCTTACTGAATTGTTTTTTAGATGCAATATTTCTCAAAGAATAAAAACAGGGTAAAATAGAATGCACTAAGCTAAAAGGATAGCTAGCTATGTTTGCATGAGATGATTTTGCTTTAAGGAATAGTTGGCTGCTGTAGGTCAGTGTAAAACTTTGATTTATCAACAAAGGAAAAAGAAAACAATATTATTCTCTGTAGAGTAGAAATCCTCTTGGTATAAACAGTGACTAACAAGTTTGTTAGAGTGAATTAGGCATTTCTTTTGTCTTTGGAACATGACATACTCAATTAAAACTTCTGAACTCATGAAATAAATAGAACATTATCCAAATGATAATAAAAGCTAGAATAGGTAAATTCCCCACCTGGGGAATATGTACCTTTACCTTGATGATAATCTATCAGTTCCCAAGTTTCTTTTTCTAGTCCCCTAACACCATGGTGCTGAATTCATTTACAACACTCTTTCAGCAACATAGAGATAATATGCAAATATAATTCATCTAGTCTAGTCATTTGAATATCTGCTATAGTTCCGAGTAAAATATTTACTGTCTTCAAAATAAGAAGACGATAGTGCTATATTCAAAGAGCACAGAGTGCTCACAATAGCTAACGTAACTGCAATATGATAAATGCTGAAGATAGATTTAGAAATGAATTTGACTGCTGCTGCTTTGCTCCTGGGTGTATGCAAGGCCCATTGGTGGCCTGGCTGACAGTGTTCACTTGTGGTTGCATGTGGGGAAGTTTGCTGCTCACCTTCACAGGTTTTATAAAAAATAGTGGAGCACCTAGGCCTAGGCATGGAGGGAGAACAGGGACCCAACTCTTTGCCCCACTATCTTCTTCCCCTTCTGTGATCTCAGGATTTGGGAAGTGAACCAGGAGGACCTAGTAAGAAATAATTTTTCCTGTGGTGGATATGTGGGCATGCGCTTCACCTTACTGGAGATTCATTTTTAAGATTTTAATTTTTAAAGCTTTACTTTTATTTTACTACTATAAACATTCATTCCAATTTATGTTCTTCATCAAGAGTTTCTTCTCTATCCATTTTTTTCTTTTTCTTTTTAACCTGATAGCTTTGTTTATTCACAGCTGCTTAAATTTGTCTTACTCTGTATTTTCTATACTTTTCCTTTTCTCTTAACGCCCTTGGCTTAAATTTAAAAAATTAATCTAAACTTTTGTGACTTTTTAGAGTATCTATTTTATCCATCTTAATAATTTTTTGAACTTTTCTAATGATTATTTTTTCCTGAAGTTTGTATAATGCTTCCTACACAAAATTTCTTAAAATTCTGTTTGTGGTTGTATCACCTTGGGAGATACAGAAAGGGAAATAGGTTATCGATTTGTACATGGACAATTTCCTAAAGAATACTGTTAATTTTATTTCACTGTGAGGGACCGTAAACAAAGGTCAAACTGAGTAAATTTTAGTTTAGAAGGTATTTTGTATAAATGAAATAGGTATAAATATGTACTGATCATATGTACTGGCCATCAAAAATTTTGGTTTTTCCATTAATTAAATGTTATCTCCTTAGATAAGTTAGAAGTTGATCAGGCAACAATAATTAAAACCCATCTCCTCTGAGAAGTAACTATAAGTTAGGAATCTGTGTAATGAGTTAAAGTTGAAAGAGAAGAAGGCAATTTTTGTTGCCAGCCATAACTATTTTAAAAATGTGAATGTGGAAGAAAGTAAGTATCTTTTTATGAAAAGGACAATGTGAGGAAAATGAAAGTATTTTTTTCTAGGAAGAGGCATAGGAGGGTAAGAGGATGAGTAGGGTTTTTTTCCATTCTCTTCATTGTTGACTACATCCAGTTAATAGGCTTCTTTGCCTTAAAAACAAAATACCATTAATTAAGGGTCCTCAATTTGGTTTTTCAGTTTTATTCTTCCTTATAACTTGAATACTTATATGTATAATTTTTCTAAAAACAACCTGCTACAACATGGATGAACCTAGAAGACATTAAGCTGAGTGCAATAAGTCAAAAGGACAAATACTGTGTGATCTAGACAGCTAGAATAGGCCCAAGTGTATAGAGATCAATGTTTATTAGTGGTTACCAGAGGCAAGCAGGAAGCAGGAGGAAAGAAGACACAATTATTAGGGGACACTGAGCTTCTGTCAAGGGTGATGGAAAAATCTGGGAATGGTTAATGGTGGCAGTTGAACAACATGAGGAACATAATGTCGCTGAACTGTACATGTGAAGACTATTGAAATGGCAAGTGTTTTGTTACAATAAAATAAATAAACCAAGGGCAAAGTCTTGAAGAACTCTAATACTTAAGTGGTAAATGGAAAGACGTTCTTGTGGAAGAGACAAGAAGTTTCAGGCAAGAGATGTAGGAGGTAAGATGGGGGAAAACCAGTGTTTAAGAAGCTAATGAAGGAGCAAGCTTGAAATATGGAGAGAATCAATGGTATAAAATAGAAGAATTAAAATACTGGTCTTCACAATACTACATTACTACAAGAGCAACTGGAACAACAACGGTAACAGGAACAAAATCCAGATGAAGGGTACATGAAAACTAATAATTAAGTATGAATTGTCAGTACCTAAAAAATGCAGTGATAATAATTAGGCTGCAGTACATCATGTTTGGTAAAGCAGGTTAGCGAAAATGAGGGAAACCCTCAGTGATATGGAATGATAAAATAGCCTCAACAATGAGTTCAAACATAACAAAGATCATGAAGATGGCACAGGATAAGGAAATATTTCCTTTTGTTATACATAAGGTTGTCATGAGTCGGAGCCTACTGAATGGCAACTACAGCTAAAGGTTAAGTAAGAAATTATGAAATATCAACCTTATTTTTTTCCTAATGAGGTAATGAAGTACTAACTGAAGTTGTAAATATAGTTATCTTGATTTTAACAAAAGAATAATCTTCTTGCAATTGGAACAGAAACATGTTCTCTATTCCTCAGCTTTCTTTCATTCTAATAAGTCAGGGAGATTGCAAATTCAAAGATCTCTAAGTTTCCTTCTAAGTTTTTTTATTCTAGAACAATAGATAAGAACTAAATGATTTTAAGAAAAAGTATTGTCAAATGAAAATCTAAATGAATAATTGATATTGAGTACAGTAACTGTATTATCTTTAAAACTCTGAACATCTATAAACTAGGAAAACTTCATTACTAAATAATAAAAATAGTATGTTTTTCCTTTTCAAGCATCACTTTAGAGTTAATAAATTTTAAGTCTGACTTCTAGGTATTTGCTCTATTCATTTGATTTTCTCATGAAAGGTAAAGTGTTAAGGAGTTAGTCAATGAGTAAAGTATTGGAAAAGAGAGAGAAACAAGAGTGAGATTCTTAGAAGAAACTGAAACTAAGAAATCAAGAGCTTAATAATAATAATAATAATAAAACCTGTATTAGGTATTTATTTTCACAAGTAATTTACCTTCTCTTTCCTCTTCCATACATGCATTTAATTCTTGTATTGTTGCCGTATCAATAGATACATGTACTTTAAGTTTATCCAATTCTTCTTGAAGATTCATTCTAGGAAAATTAAAACAATAAATGATTATTTAAAATGGTAAGCAATAATGTAGTATTCAAATAAAGACAGAAAAGACATTTAAAATACATAAAACTGAGAGTGAAAAAAGATAAAAATATATTAACAAATCCTAAAAATTGTAATTTTAATGTGACTTTTAACGAATATCTGGAAAATAAAATGTTTTAAGTAAGTGATTTTTGTTAACTTTATCTTCATAAATGGACTAAACCCTTAAAACATAGCCTATACTGTGGAAAAAAAAAAAAAAAAAGTCATGTATTAAGTTGCCCGACCACTTTCTAAGACACTGTTATGCTAGGTAAAAAAAAAAGTGTTTAAAAATGTTAATAATACTATTGAAAGCAAAGATGGTAGATCGCTAGATGCCAAAGAAAGAGAAGAAACCCTTAACATTAAACTGGAATTGAGTTACCATGGTGAGAGATCTGGATCAAATATTGCATGAAGGGGCCTCAAACTCTGAAACCTTGGTAAGAATGGAAATTTAGGCCGTAGGCCCTACATGGCTGAGAGACAAAACTGGGTTAGTTGCAGGCTGTTGTAAGCCAAATAACTGCAGAATGGAAACCTGAACATTGAGTTTATCTGTTTGGAGTTCCATTAAAAAAGAGGCCTGAGTCTGAGGGCAGGGCAGAATCAAGCACATGGGATTGGAATCCTAAGCCTACAGTATTGGGTTTAAAGTTGAGTCATATACATTTGCACACACTTGAAGAATCAACAGTAATATAAAAACTGGTTTGTGGCTAGTATATACTGGAGTGTCCAGGCAGATACAATTATCCCCTACAGGGAAGCTTCCACAACTGAGAGAATACACAGGAGAAAAACTACCAGAGAAAGTAATTCTCAAAGAACTCAAGTTTGTAGATAAGAATTATTAAACATATGAGTAAGTTCAAGGCCAGGAATGATAGCCGATATACCACTCCACCCAAAATGGGAAAACTCACAGAAGGAAATAAAAATAATAGAACAATTCAAGAAGAGTTTTAAAATTTAAGAATTCTGAAATGTTAAAAAAAAGATGAAGAGGTGATAAACATACATAAAAAAGAACAGGAGCTTATGAAACAACAGTAGACAGATAAGAAAAAGAACCAAATAATATATCTTAACTCATACCTATTGCCATTGAGTCGATTCCGACTCATAGTGACCCTACAGGACAGAGCTGAACTGCCCTATAAGGTTTCTAAGAAGCAGCTGGTAGATTCGAACTGCTGACCTCTTGGTTAGCAGCCAACCATTGCACCACCAGGGCTAATAGCCAACCATTGCACCACCAGGGCTAATAATATATTTCTAGATTATTTATATATATATATATAAAATATCTAGAAATGCTAAATAAAATAACTAAAATTAATATTAATGTAATAATTGAAATAAAAAACTCAATGGGTTGATTAAATAGCAAACAGACAAAGCTAAAAAAAATTGCTAAAATGGAAAGCAAAATATATATTAGGAAAAAAATTAAGGATAAACATGGTCATTATATATGATCAAAGAAATGATTTATCAGGAAGATATGACAATTCTAAACATTTATGTACTCAACAATATAAGAAATATAAAGTAAAAAGTAAGTGGTCTCTTCTCACTCAATCTAGTTCTTAAATAAATTGATGTTTACAGTTTGATGTGTATAAACTTACATTTTTTCCGGTTTGTGTAACTACACATATATAAGATTTAAAAATTGGGATATGATACATATTAGTAGTTTCTCAGGCAGGTTACTGTTGATGGAAAGAACACATACACCCACCCACACAGTGATTAAGTTTGGATTAGGTTCCTGACTTGTTTGGCCAAGCACTTAGGAACATACTGGAAGCAAGATGGCGCCACAAAGCAAAAGCAGAAGTAGCTTATCTCAACAGCAGAACACAGGCTGCAACTGTTGGAAATGTTATTTCTTGGTTCTTTACAGATACGCTATGCTTACAGTTTGTTCCTATTAGGAAGAACTCACAAAGATGTTGCTCTTAATAAGAAGTATTTACAGACATCAGGGAGCACCTTGTTCTTGAGTCAAACCAAGTCATCAGCAAACCACATTTTAAGGAGGAAGTCAGAGGGGGTGGACAAAGTCAGTGCCCAGGCACATCTGAGCAAGGTGAGCATTGGCTGCGTACTGACTGATTTACTCCTCACTTATTCTGGTGGTTCTGACACTCAGTTTGGTATGAGGACTACAATTTGAAATCTACTTCCTACTGACGAATTACATGAAACAACTATTTTCAGACACTGGACAGAACCGTGATCCCTGAGAGAAAGGAAATAAAATGACCCCTAAAGATAGCCCCAAATTTCTGCCTGAAGGCACCTTCTAGACCATGTTACAGGGAGAGGAGACCCAAGAAGACGGCCAAACCAAACCCGTTGCCTTCGAGTTGATTCCAGCTCATAGTGACCCTGCAGGACAGAGTACAACTGCCCCATAGGGTTTCCAAGGAGCTGCTGGTGGATTCAAACTGCTGATCTTTTTGGTTAGCAGCTGTAGCTTGCCATAGCTCTTAACCACTACACCACCAAGGCTCTCTCACTACATTGAAGAAAACAGACTGGAATTTGTGAAGGCTAAAATAGCTGTAATTTGCAAGGTACAGTACCCAGAGATGAGGAAGCTAAAAGAGAAAGAGCTACAGAAATCTTCATAAGAATTCCTTTGAGTTTGTGGCTAAAAATTTAGTTGCTAACGAGTCTTATGGAACTCCTCGAGGCCAGACAGAAAAATAATGGGAGCTATAAACAGAATTCTTCTAAGAGCTCATTCAGGATTGGGAGACATATGAATTCTGATCAGAATCTTCATTGAACACAGGGACATTCAGCAGAAAACCCAGAAGGGTCACTCTAATCAGAAGTCCAAACAAGCCTAAAGTAAAGAATACTCTAAATCTGCACTAACAAGACATTTAAAATACCTGAAAATACTTAATCTGAGATTTTTAACACACCTCTCTTGGCAATTGATGGAAAAAGTAGACAGAAATCAGTAAGGATATAGAAGATTTAAAAAACACTATTAACAAACTTGACCTAGCTGACATTTATAGAACACTCTACCCCCAAAATGGCAAGATACATATTCTTTTCAATTGCCTTGGAACAATTACCAAGATAGACCACATGCGAGGCCATAAAACAATTCTCGATATTAAGTTAAATTATGCAGAGTACCTTCTATGATCACAATAGAATTAGATTAGAAACCAACAGTAGAAGGATGTCTGCAAAATCTCCAAATATATGAAATTTAAAAACCAACTTTAAATACTTCTTTCATAGAAAAATTCCAAGAGGAATTAGAAAATATTCTGAATTTCCAGAAAACGAAAACACATCAAAATATGTGAAGCACAGTTAAAGCAGCTCTTAGATGAATATTTACAATGCTACATGCTTACATTAGAAAATAAGAAAGATCTACAATGATGTAAGCTTCAAATTTAGGAAGCTAGAAAAAGAAGATACTTTTTCTTATGTGTAATGGCTATTTTGATGTTTTCTTTTGTGAAATATTTGTTCAAGCGTTTTACTCATTTTTCTATTTGGTTGATTGTCTTTTTCATATTTTTTTTGAAAATTTTATTGTGTTTTAGGTGAAAGTTTACCCAGCAAATTAGATTCCCATTCAACAATTCATACATAATTTGTTCTGTGACATAGGTTATAGTCCCCGCAATGTGTAGGCACTCTCACCATTTCCACCCTGCTGGCCCTTTTTCCATCCATCCTGTTTCCCTGCCCTTCCTTGCCTTCTCATCTTTGCTTGTGGGTAAATTTTGACCATTTGGTCTTGTATAGCTGATTGTTTAAAGGATTGTTTATTTTATAGGCCGATCTATTCCTTCGCTGAAAGGCAACCTAGAGTAGCTTCAGTTCCAGGTTAAAAAGGTATTTTAGGGCAATACTATCAGGAGTTCCTCTAGTCTCTATCAGTCCAGTAAGTCTGGTCTTTCTTATGAATTTTCGTTTTGTTCTACATTTTTCTCCCATTCTAATCAGGGCCTTCTTTTGTATCCCTGGTCAGTATGGTTGGCAGTGGTAGAGAGGCACCATCTAGTTCTTCTGGTCTCAGGCTAGAAGAGGCTGTGGTTTGGTTGGCCATTAGTCCTGTGGACTAATTTCTTCCTTGAGTCTTCAATTTCATTAACTCTCCTTGCTCCAGATGGGAAGAGACCAGTAGTTTACTTAGATGGTCACTCGCAAGCTTTTAAGACCCCATATACAACTCACCAAACTAGGATTTGGAACATTATCTTTATGAACTGTTATGCCAACTGACTTATTTGTCCCAGAGGACTATGATCTTTTTCATATTTATCTGTAGGAATTCCTTGTCTATTCTGGATACTAATCCTTTGTTGGACCTAACTACTTGAGAGACAGAATGAACACAAATGGACAATGACCAGGCCATATATAAAAATAAAACTCTGACCTACTATCTGCAGCATCCATCCCAGGAAGATAAACTACTATCTGCAGCCATTCATCCCAGGAAGTCTAACAATGATCTGCAGCATCCACCCTAGGAAGTCAAATCACTACCTGCAGCTACTAGTCCAGGAAAGCCAAACAACAATCCCTGTAAAAATGGGCCCAAAATGGCCAGAACTTGATTAATAACTGGAGGCCTGGTTGCATAGTGGTTAAGAGCTCAGCTGCTAACCAAAAGGTCAGCAGTTTGAATCCACCAGCCACTCCTTGGGAATCCTGTGGGGCAGTTCTACTCTATCCTATAGGGTCATTATGAGTTGGAATCGACTTGATGACAATGAGTTTGTTTTGGGTTTTTGATTAATAAGTGGTAGCTTCCTTAATTTTTGTCCCTACTTCTCACTTAGGACCAAGCAGAGAAGGCCAAATATGCCCTCCTCCCAACCAATCACATAAAATGCCCTATTTTAGTTAACCTGCCTCCACTTTCCCCATGCCAATATCCTCCAATCAAGGCATACCTAAAGTGTTCCTTTGTTCCTCTATACAGGTTTCCAACTCTCCTGCCTGCTTTTGAGTCTCTGCCAAATGAAAGTGAAGGTGGCTGATTACCCAGTTATAGCAAGCTCTGAATAAACAGACTTTGTTCTTATTTGGGTGTTTTTTTCTTTTTTCTTTTTTTTATTTTTTATTATTGTACTTTAGATGAAGGTTTACAGAACAAACTAGCTTCTCATTAAACAATAAGTACACATATTGTTTTGTGACACTGGTTACCAACCCCATGACATGTCAAGACTCTCCCTTCTCCACCTTGGGTTCCCCACTACCAGCTTTCCTGTCCCCTCCTGCCTTCTCGTCCTTGTCCCTGCGCTGGTGTGACCCTTTAGTTTTGTTTTGTTTTCTGAACCTGTCTAATCTTTGGGTGAAGGGTGAACCTCAGGAGGGACTTCATTACTGAGCTAAAATGGTATCCAGGGGCCATACTCTCGGGATTTCTCCAGTCTCCGTCAGGCCAGTAAGTTAGGTCTTTTTTTGTGAATTAGAATTTTGTTCTACATTTTTCTCCAGCTCTGTCTAGGACCCTCTATTGTGATCCCTGTCAGAGCAGTTGGTGGTGGTAGCCAAGCACCATCTAGTTGAGCTGGACTCAGTCTGGTGGAGGCCGTGGTACTTGTCGTCCATTAGTCCTTTCCTTTAAGTCTTTGGTTTTCTTCATTCTCCCTTGCTCCCAACAGGGTGAGACCAGTGGAGTATCTTAGATGGCGGCTCACAAGCTTTTAAGACCCCAGACGCTACTCACCAAAGTAGAATGCAGAACATTTTCTTTATAAACTATGCTATGCCAACTGATCTAGATGTTCCCTGAGACCATAGTCCCCACAGCCCTCAGCCCAGCAATTCAGTCCCTCAGGGAGTTGGGATGTGTCTATGGAGCTTCCATGACCTTGCCTTGGCCAAGTTGTGCTGGCTTCCTTATTTGGGTGGTTTTTGTTTTGTTTTTTTATTTATTTCCACATACTGCAAGGTATATTTTTTTCACTCTGAAAATTGCATTTTTACTCATATAACAGTATCTTTCAATGAAGAGTTCTTGATTTTTAAGATAGTACAGTTTATCAATTTTTATTTTATATTTAGTTTTTTTGTCTGAATTAAGAAATCTTCACCTATTACAAAGTCACAGAGATGTTCTACTGTTTTCCTCTAAAAGCTTCAGTGTTTTACCCTTCATATTTAGATCTGCAATGTTTCACTTCTAAGAAATATGAAGTGTTAATTAACTAAAAGCTTACAAATTTCCTATTTAATTCCTTAAGTGATTTTTAAATTAACAAATATAGTGCCTCAAATGTGTAAAAACAAATTAAGGTGGCAAACAAATTAAAAATACTATATGTAAAGCCTCAAAAAAAAAAAAAAAAAAAAAGCATATACATGTTCTCAAATGTATGAAAACAACTTAAGAGACCAGTACCAAAAGTTCATCTCAAGAGTTAGAAAATAAAAATCCAAAATGTACTTGTGATAATGGGTTAACCTAACAATAGCAAGCCATAACTGGAAAAGGCCAACCTGTTTGTCAGAATATGAAAAGCCTGAAACACTAGCAAACTACATCAAAGAAGTGAGACAGAGTGCTCTAACCAGCTGAATGGACAGTGGACGCGTGAACCAAAACTAAGTAACAATTTACTCCAAGAAGTGAGTTAAAGATCTACTCAATATCACATGTAGACCACATAATAAATAAAAAACAACCATCATATAACAGACCCAGCACTCCTGCATCAAGAGACTAAATTGTTAGAAAGGAAAACAAGAAAAGGTCACCCAATCATGATCTTAGTTCTTTGTCTTTACTTTAACCAGTCATAGTCTGTAAGTAATTTACTCATAGCAGATCAGCACCTGTCAAAACTGTATAAAAAGCACTTACAGATTGGACTTCCTTGGATTTTGGTCTGTTAATAGCCTAAGTGCTTGCAGTCAATCTCTCATTCTGTTTTCTGATATGTCACTATAAAAATCTCTTCGTTGCAGAAGACTTTAGGGGAAGTTGTTTCTACAGCACTTGTCATTTACTCTAGTGAAATTTCTGCCTTTGGTTTTCTTAACCTACAATCTTGTTGACAGTACAGCAAAATACATTAAAAACAAAGATAAAAAATATTTTTTAAAACTCACAATGTTAAAATTGTGGAAGATGGGGGAGGTCAGGAAAGAGAAAGAAGAGTAGAAAGAATCTGGGGAAAAAAGATAAAAATGGAAAAGCATAGAAGATCTTTATCTTCATATTAATCACAGTTTGCAATTATATATTTGTGTATTTATTTGATTATTACTTGTGTCCCCCAAAAACCGAAGCTCCATGAAGCCTGGAGCCGTGTGTGTTCTCCTCAGTATTTTGCTTCCAATGCCTAGTACATTTACTGAATTAATGAATGAAAGTATAAGCAACACAAAGGGCCCCACCCATTCAGTAGTATGTAACTAATACAATAAAACTTGGTAGCTTGAAAAGCATTTTTCACATACATTATTAGGTTAGCTACAATGGTTTACTTCCCTCCAGGCCCCAGTACTCTCACAACACCATGAGTGATTCCTTCAAAACCCATCTATAAGCCTCGTTTTGCATCATACTCTGAAGCATTCTGGTGATAGGAATAGGAATATAAGGGACTCTGGGCTTCAGGGCTCTAACTCGGCATTAAATTAGGCTTTACGCTAATCTTGTTCTGACCTTGAAATTACCCACTCTTACTCAGAGATACTTAATAGATAAGTTTACTTCCTATAAGTTCCAAACTCAGTGTATGAATTTCTTGCCTCTGCTTCTCAATCATAAAGTAAATGAAATTCCAAACCTACTCCCAGAAAGCCTTGAAATCCACTGTGTTTCATCTGGCCCCTGATAAACAACTTGTCCCACTCTTGGCTATACTACTATCCCAAATCTTATATTCTGACTTACTATTGGCCTAAAATAAATAGCCTGTGTTACTTCTGTTGGACTTATTTCTGAAGCATAAACACATTTAAGTAATTGTCTTGTTACCCCTCAAATGTCTTCTACCCCTATTTTTAATCTTTGGCTTTTAACTGACTTGATGAGTCTCCTTGGATCACTCTTAGCCTTTCATGTCATGCCCCTTTTTAACATTATCTGAGCTCCAACACAAATGGTTCTGACAAAGGTTAAAATAGAAAGGAACAATTGAAAGGTAGACAGAATCCTGACCATTAACTTTTACGTGTAAACAATATAGCCTGTTTGTCAAAGCTATAGAAAAACTAGCATGTGTGACAACTGGATATCCACATACAAAAAAATGTATTTGGACCCCTAGCTCACACCACGTATAAAAACAGCTCAAAATGGATGAATAACCTATGTATAAGAGCTAAAACCACAAAAGTCTTAGAAGAAAACATGGGGTAAATCTTCATGGTATTGGACTTGGTAATTGATTCTTAGATATCAAAAGCACAGGCAACAAAATAAAAAACTAGATAAATTGGATTCATCAAAATTAAAAACTTTTGTGCATCACTAGCAAGAAAGTGAAAAGATAGCCCACAGAATGGAATAAAATATTTGCAAATCATATATCTGATGAGGGTAAAAGAACCTTATAATTCAATAGCAAAAAAGACAAACAACCCAATTGTTAAAAATGAGCAAAGGTCTTAAAGAGACATTTCTCCAGAGAAAATATACAAATGGCCAATAAGCATATGAAAAGATGCTTAACATCATTAGTCATTAGAAAATACAAAACAAAACCACAGTGAGACACTACTTCACACCCACTAGGATGGCTAGATTGTTTTTTTAAGGACAATAGTGTTGGTGGGGATGTGGAGTAATTGGAACCCCCGTACACTGCTGGTAAGAATGTAAAATGTTACATCTGTTATGGAAAAGTTTGGTGGTTCCTAAAATGTTAAACATAGAATTATCATAAAACCAAAAGACCCACTGCCATCCAGTCAATTCTGACTCATAGCCACCCTATAGCACAGAGTAGAACTGCCCCATAGAGTTTCCAAAGATTGTCTGGTGGATTCAAACTGCTGATCTTTTGGTTAGCAGCCAAGCTTTAACCACTACGCTACCATATGACCCAGTAATTCCACTCCTACATATATACCCAAAAGAATCTAAAACGTTATTCAAACAAGTACTTGTGTATGAATGTTTATTGCAGCACTATTCACAATAGCCAGAAAAAAAAGTAGAAATAACCCAGATGTTTGTCAGTGGATGAATGGATAAGCAAAATGTGGTATACCTATACAGTAGAATATTATTCAGCCATTAAAAAGGAATGAAGCACTGATACATGCTACAACATGGATGAACCTTGCAAACATTATACTAAGTGAAAGACGTCAGAGACAAAAAGTGACATTTACGTGAAATATCTAGAAAACGTAAATCTATAGAGGCAGAAAACAGATTAGTGACTGTCAGGGGCTGAGCAGGAGGGGAATGGGGAGTAACTGCTTTATGAGTGCAAAGTGTCCACGGAGGGTAATGAAAATGTTTTGGTGCTAGACAGAGGTGATGGTTGTACAACACTGTGAATGCACTAAATGCCACTGAATTGTATACTTTAAAATGGTTAATTTTATGTTACGTGAATTTCACCTCAGGAGGAGAAAAGCCTAATATGTATTTGGTGTACTGATAATGATTATCCAAAATTACATGTTTTTAAAATTTGTCACTATTACCAGACATTTTTTATAAGAATTTTATTTCCACCTCAAGTTAGAGAACTGTATTTCCTAAAATCCTCATTTCTACATATCAAAATAATAATATTCTTGCTTAGGAAGACGAAGTCTTGCTTTGGAGATAATAAAAAATGAGCTGAGTGTCATACCATACATTTTTATTTTAGTTCCTTAAGTACTTATTATTAAAGTTCATAAAATATTCTTTGAAACTATGGCATAAATACGTTTAACACTTAACCCAAGGGAGGCAGAATGTACTCCAACCTGAACTACGCCATTAATCTGAACCTTCTGTACATTGTATCTATAAAGAAAAATAATCAAAACATCACTGGAATAAAGAAGACTATACATAATTATAATATATGAGATAAAACTCCCTACACCCATGAAATAAAATTGAAGTTTTGATTATGAATTCTAAATTATTTTACTAAGTGGCTCCAACTCTTTCTTCATTGACAAGCTCTCTAACCAGGATTCTCAGCATCAGCTAGCAAAAGTATCAGTTAATTCTTTGCAAATATTTTGCACTGTCATACTTATTTTTACATATAAAACAAAAATGAAACAGGAATGGTTAAAAAAAAAAAAAAAAAGACCAGATGTTCAAATACGTTATATAACAAATTTAAATTTAGTGTAAGGGCAACGGAAAACAACTAAATGTTTTTAAACAGGAAGCGACATGATCAGTTTTGTACTTTAAAGGCTCACTCTGCAACACTGAAAAAAATGAACTGAAGAGAATTCAAGTGAAAGTGAAATGTTTATGAGTTTATTCTAGTTATTGTTGTTAGGTGCCCTTGAGTCGGTTCCGATTCACAGTGACCCTATCTACAACGGAACGAAACACTGCCCAGTCCTGCGCCATCCTCACAATCATTGCTATATTTGAGCCCACTGTTGCAGCCACCGTGTCAATCTGTCTCCTTGAAAGTCTTCCTCTTTTTTTCACTAACTCTCTACTTTACCAAGCACGATGTCCTTTCCAAGGACTGGTCCCTCCTGATAACATGTTCAAAGTATGTGAGACAAAGTCTCGCCATTATTGTTTCTAAGGAGCATTCTGGCTGTACTTCTTCCAAGACAGATTTTTCTCCTTCTTTTGGCAGTGCAAGCTTTATTCAATATTTGTCGCCGACACTGTAATTCAAAGGCATCAATTCTTCTTCAGTCTTCCTTATTCATTGTCCAGCTTTCACATGCATATGAGGTGACTGAAAATACTATGGCTTGGGTCAAGCACACCTTAGTCCTCAAAGTGACATCTTTGCTTTTTAACACTTTAAAGAGGCCTTTTGCAGCAGATTTGCCTAATGCAATGTGTCATTTGATTTCTTCACTGCTGCTTCCATGGGTGTTGATTGTGGATCCAAGTAAAAAGAAATGCTGACAACTTGAATCTTTTCTACATTTATCATGATGTTGCTTATTGGTCCAGTTGTGTGTCGAATATACAATAAGAACTGAATTATCAACAATGTAGATTCTGGTTTGTTAAACATAATAAAAACGAGGGCAGAAATACTTAGTGACCAGAGAAGAAATGGAGGTGGTTTGGATAAGGAGTTGGTGGTGAGGATGGGGGGAAAAAAAAGATATATTCTAGAGATATTTGTGATGTGGATTCAACAGAACTTGGTATAGACTGGCATGAGGTCAGAAAAAGGGGTAAATCAATTCTGACCCCCTGGGTTTCTAGTTTGAGCACATTGAGAAATCATGATGCCATTCGGAGATTTAGAGTACTAGATAAGGAGTGCAGCTGGAGGACAAGATGATGAATTTGGTTTAAGACATGTTGAATCTGACTGAGACGTTCAGGGGGAGATGTTGTGTAGACATTTGGATATACTGAGCTGCGTTAAGAAGCGGGGTCTATCTACAGACACAGGTTTGGAAGTCAAAGAGCTGGAGATGATGACTGAAACCATGGTAGTAGATGAGATTGTCTTGGGAGAATATACAAAGTACAGAAGAATGTCTATCACAAAGTCCCAAAATACCACAACAAGTTGCTGATTACAGGGAGATGAGCTGGTGAAGGATAATGTGAAGAGATGTCCAGAGGTACAGAAGCAAAACCAGAAGAGAGCGTGTCAGAGTCCAAGAAAAAAATCTTTTTAAACATAGTGTGACCAACTTTGTTGAATACTGATGTGAAATTGAGCATGATGTATCCTTTGATTAACCACTGGTTATTGAATGGTTTACTTAGATACTTCTGCCATCATTCTTACCATGCTTAACAAATCAGTCTAAATTGTTGATAATTTACAGTTCTCATTTTATATTCCACACAGATTTCTTGAATTTTCTACTTTTGCTATTCCATGGCTTATAAATATTCAGGGGACTACACTTTCATTTTTTTAAACTAATCATTACACCAAAACAGGTGATTGTTCTGTGTAGAGAGTCCTAAAAAAGACCCATAAAAATACAGTCAATTAATATTTGACAAAGTTACAAACACAATTCATTGGGGAAAGGATAGTCTTTTCAACAAATGATGTTGATACAATTGGATATCCATTTCCAAAACTAAATATATAAATTTCAACCTTATACAAAAATTAGCTCAATATGGATCACAGATCTAAAGATAAAATGTTAATCTATAAAATTTCTACCAAAAAAAAAAAGGTAAAATACTTGTGACCTTGGTAAGGCAAAAAATTCCTAGACATGATATCAAAACCATGATTTATAAAATAAAAAAAACTGCTAAATTAGACTTTATCAAAATTAAAAACCTTTGCCATGCAAAAGACACTGTGAAGAGAATGAAAAGGCAATCTACAGACTGGGAGAATATATTTTCAAACCAAATATCAGATTACACACTTGTATACAGAATATGTAAAGAATTCTTAAAGCCTAACAATAAGAAACAATGGTTATTTCTTTAATAACCAACCAATTTTTTTAATGAACAAAAGATTTAAACATACACTTCACCAAAAAAGATATAATGATGGCAAATAAGCACGTGAAAACATGATCAATACCATTAACCATGAAAACAAAACAAAACACCAAACCAGTTGCCATCAGTCCATTCTGACTCATGGTGACCAAATTAAAATCACAATGAGATACCAATACACACCTATTGGAAGGATTAAAACAAAATAGTGACAACACACAGTGCTCGCAATGATGCTAAACAACTGGCTTCTCATGAATCTCTGGTGGGAATGAAAAACGGTCTTGCCACTCAGGAAAACTGGTAGTTTCTTATAGAGTTATACATACACTGACTATATGACCCAGCACTGTTATTTACCTAAAAGAATAAAAAAATTATACTCACACAAAAACCTGTTATGCCAGCTCTATTCATAATTGCAAAAACTAAAAATGACCCAAATGTCTTTCAGCATATAAATAAATAAACTGTGGTACACCCATAAAATACAATACCACTCAGCATGAAAAAGGTACAAACCAGATGAATCAAAATGAATGAATCTCAAAGTCATTATACTGAGTAAAAGAAGTCAGTCTCAAAAAGTTACAGCCTGTATGATTCTGATATCATACAACATTCTGAAAAAGGCAATGCTATAGGGATGGAGAACAAATCAGCAGTTAACAGAAGTTAGAGGTTAGAAGTTAGAAGACTGACTACAAAGAGGCAGGAAAAGGGAATCTTGAGGGATGATGGAACTTTTTGGCATCCTGATTGTGGTGGTGGTTATTCAAATCTATACGTGTGTGTTAAAACTCATAAAATCATATACTATAATGGCAATGGACTGTATATAAGTAAAAAACAAACAACCACCACCAAAAAAACACACAAAATTTCTGTCCTCATCAGTAAAACAAATTTCAATGAATCATCATGGTACCTTCTGACACATTTGTTTTATTTGTAACATGACATTTCATTAAGACTATTTAATATTGAACATGTTCCCAAGTAAGCTCCCTGAGAGTAGAAAGCTTATCTGATGCTCCCATTTCATCTACCTAGGCACAGTGTCTGTCACACAGCAGTAACTCAAATATATTTGCTAACTGAATGAATGTTTCACAAAATAACCAGCCCCCCCCCCAAAAAAACCTTTATTAAAGGATTTAAAGTGTTTATCAGTTCTCTAGTATTCGTTATGAATGTTATCAAACAGAAGTTTATTATCTTTTACTAAGACTGATCTGAAAAATAACTGTTTTATGACTGGCTACTACATTACGGATCTTAAGCAGGTATCACACCTTAATAATGATTCTTTGCATTTAATTCTTTTATTTATTTATTTTTAAATTTATTTTGTTGTTGTTGTTACTATTTAATTTAAGGGACTGTTTGTACCTTTAAAATACTGTTGAGTGAACAGGCCAGGATTCTAAGGGTTCCTTAGCTTTCTAATAAGGCCTTAATACTTTCTCTTTAGCTCTATTTCATTCATAAATAAATTCTTTAAAATGTGTCACTTACTGCTAACCTCTGCATGAATTTTCTTGCATAGATTAGGTCTCACATCTAATTCGATTATATACCTCACCTAATGGACTTTGTCCAAAATTAAATATTTTTTGGAGGCAAAAAGATCAGTAAAGTTTATCAAAGAAAGTACTGATACATGCTACGCCATAGATGAAACCTAAAAACATTATGCTAACTAAAAGAATCCAGTCACAAAGGACCACATATTATATGATCCCATTTGTCCAGAATAAGCCAAACTATAGACACAGAAAGTGGATTAGTGGTTGCCTAGGCCTGGGGGAGATGGGGAGTTAGGAGGTAACAGCTAAGGGATATGGGTTTTCTTTTTGAGGTGATAAAATGTTCTAAAACTGTGATGATGGATAAACAACTCTGAATATACTAAAATTCACTGCATTGTACACTTCATATGGGTAAATTGTATGGTTTGTGAATTATATCTCAGTAAGCTGTTTAAAAATTATCAGGAAATATCTCCATGACAAATATATATAATTTATAAAACAATTTTCAAGATAAGCGACTCCATTATCAGTATCAAACATTTAGCCCTAATAGGGTACACTGCACTTTAAGAGGGAATTGGCAGTACACATTTAAATTGGATATGGTTATTTCCATAAAAGTTTATCATTACATGGAAAAGGCTACAAGCCAAAGTTACGTGTGCAATCATATATAAGAGTCTCACTTTCCAGCTAAGAAAACTGAGTGATATTCAATTGCATTATGTCACATGTTGCTAAACTCTAGCAACCTAAAAGACATGTAGGCTTTCAGGAAAATTGCAATGGTCTGTCTGAGTTAAGTCTCAATAAAGAAACAGTTAAGTAGCGGAAGAGGCTAATTATGTTGGTCTAACTCCTTTTTTGTTTACCAAAAAAAGTGTTCTTTCTTTGCCCTGCTGAGTATAATAGTCTGTGAATTATAAGATCAAGGAAGCAAACAGTATATTTTCTAAAATGTGGCTATCCTTCATCAAGTTTTATACTTATGGCAACTAAAAGACCTATGTGAAGGGATCAGCATTAAGCCCAAAGGACAGGCAGCGCACAGGAAAAAAGAAAGCAATTCCCTCGTGTTTTTTGCAGGTCACTACCAAGGACCATGTTAGCAGATCCACACCAGACCCTTAACAGGCAGTTCTGCTGCTACCAGTAATTAGCTTGGACAGCTCTGGCTCCAAGAGTAGCAGCAAGGCTACACCATAATGAGCTCAGCTGGGATTAGCAGGACAGGGCAGGGAACCAAGAGAGCTCAGGCATTCTGCATTGCGTATGTATCCAGGAGATCAAACACGGATGGCTGGCTAGGTTATCCCCTCTCCACCTCATTCCAAAAATGAAGCACGGCAGTGTCTAAAATACAGGCTAATGAAGAACGACACCTCCAACAGATGAGAGCCACATTAATTAACACAATCCCTAGATCATATTATACAGTTTCAGTTAGCCCTAGCAAATATGCAACTTGTCACTGCTATACATACATACGTATATATATGTATGTGTGTCTATGTGTATGTATACATAGATTAGTTATTGCTACACACACACACACACACACACACACACACACTAGTCTTTTTTCTTTATTTTTGTTGGTAAAAAACAGATTATTTCATTTTCAAATTTTATAAGGAATGTCTCTCATGGCCTTTAAGCCACAAAAAATTTCTCTCATATGCATACCTAAGTCAATATTGTTAAAAAAGAGAAACTTACTTTTCAATAATTAGCTCTTGGTTCTCCCTTTTGAAATATGCTAGTTCATTCCATACAGCATCAGAATCTTCTTGTTGAAGCTGTTGGGGATATGCTCTCTTGATTTTTCTGATATCAGTCCTGTTTTTAAAATGAAGTTGCTTTCCTTCTTAACATGTTCAAAATGCAATAAAAATTTATCATTCCCTAAAATTTAAAATTATTTATACGCCAAATTTCTAATTCAAGCTCACTACTTATTAGATGAATTTCCTAAAGCCTAAATTGTAGAAATTAAAAATCCTATATCATAATTTCCTAAAGCTAAACTGTAAAATTTTAAGCTGACACACAGAATTCTTAGGTCTATTACTCTCGTTCATTATACCAGTAATAATGCACTGTACAAATGTCAGTCTCAAAAAAGCACTATAAGCAACTCATCTAGAATTTGCAACCAGCCAGTCTGAATGTGGTGTAGATGCTCTATTTTAAAACAAGCTATTATCAGTGAATATGTCAGAAAGTAGTTTTTGCACTTCTGGTGGCAACTTAAAAGTTACGTGGGCTAAATGCAGGACAAACTGCTTTATCACTACTTTACTGACAAGCAATTTGAAACACTTTCCATTCATCAAAGGAAAAAAATTTTGATGTGTCAATTATCTACAAGTCATGGCAAATGGTCTTTATGTTTCCATTTTCCATACATAAAACAAACTCTTCATTTTTATTTTGTAAAAGTGCTATACCGGCCAATTTAGAAACAGTATTTCTCTATAGAACAGGCCAATGTGTATCATCAACACTGCCCTAAAGGATCTATCTCAAAAGATGAGACGGTAGTAGATTTTCTGTACTCATTCAGTCCTCTGCCCTCTGTTGCTACTGTTAACAGGGGAGCCACTTACAACTAACCAAGATCTGAACACCTGTTCAGAGCAATTGAACTGAGACTGTCAATTCATTCAGATAAGCTGCTGAAAAAACTGACGGATAGTAAAAATGTTTAAATTGCATACTAGGTTGAAATAGTTTTAAGAGAGTTAGCTATATATGCGAATTTCATATTTCTCTTGTCTTTTAATTAAGACTTAAATACTTTTTGAGTTATAAACATTTTAGGAACAGCATTTTATTTACTTAGAAGCCATTTTACATTCGTATGAATTATTTTTGCTTTAAAATTATATCCTTTCATTAAGCTACTCCATTGATATTAAAAAGGTGCACAGCAATTCATAATCATTTACAGCTGATATCTGTAAATGAGATGAAAAATCTATAATTATTGCTAGCATATTTCTCTGTTTTCATTTATTATGTTCTCTGTTTTAAAATTTCACAATAAAGGCTTGACTACCAAATAATTTCTTTAAAATCAAACAAAAGCCATTATAACACCTATATAATCCTACTCCATTCCATTTAATATTTAGGGAAATGGCTTTATGAGCTATGTAACTCACATGCCACTGCCTTCTTCCCACTGTTTTAATTGCTCTTTTACTGCTCTGTAGTTGGTCTGTAACATCTGTAGCCTTTCCTTGCGTTTTTCATGGGCATCTCTTAGCTCATCATTTTCTTGGCTCTGCAGAACACAAAAAAGCAAGTACACAAATTTGAAGAAAGTATTAATATAATGTTTCAAATGAAAGACTACCCATCTAAGTGGGAAATCTGAAAGAAAATAGTATGTAAACATGAATTAATTTTTTAAACACTTAAGCAGAAGAAAGGAAAGAGTCCCTAAAGTCACAGAGACTTTGCTTTTACATAATAAATCTGACCCACTTGCTGCATTTTTTTCAAGCTGCTTAAGTCATTTCAAAATTTTGCTATCAAATTAGTTTCATTCTTTTTCCTGTTGGTACTCAGTATAAATACAAACACCATGAGCTGATCTTACAGATTGTTTCTAAATTTTTCTTTCTTTTTCAAACCAAGAATTTCTCTACACGATTTCTTTGTTAGTTATAAGTACACATACGATTAGTGTCAGAACACTAATCATAGTAAGACCAATTATTCAGCCTATGAATTCATAATTTGGGTGTAATCAAGCCCAAGGTTTACACAGGATAAAGAAGATCTGACTAGCCCTTTTAGAAGTACCATACCTTAGCCTTTGTGGGTTTTACCATGAAGAGCTGAAATGACAGAGCTGGGCTTAGTACCCTTGGAGAGGTCATAGAATATTCAGTCCAAACACTACTTTCTTATCTCAACTCCTAGTTTAAAGAATTATAGTCAACTACTTCTGAATGTTTTAAATACAACACATGAGATAAATCTTCATTTTTAGATATAACCATAAAACAAACTAATAAAGGCCAAGTTCTCAGTCCTCAGAAGATGTAGGTGGATTACTTATGAATTGTGTAAAATAAATAACTACTTGAGTTTTTCCCCCTTGAGACATCAAATATGTTTTTTAACTTCATTCATATTACTATATGAAGAAACTTGTATGCTTATTTGGTGGTGGCAACAGGTACTCTCTACCAGTGACGTGAGATAAGACAAGTAGGGATATAATAGACAGAAAGATGTGAATTCCATTCTTAGACCTTCCTCATGTTAGCTCCATAATCTTAAGAACACTATTTAAATTAATTCAATTTCCTTTCCTGTAAAACATGGACAAGAGGTCAGACGTTTAAAATATGGTGATGAAATTAAATAAACTAATGTAGGCAACACCCCTAATCCTGTGCCTGCTCTACAGAGACACAAAGCAAAAATTAGTTTCCTTCTCTCTCCCCTTCCCAGGCATCAATAGTGATGCCCGTATCTTTTAGAAGCCACATTTACTGTTTTCCAGAACATCTATCTCTCCTCTCAACAGTGAAATAATACTTATAGTTTCCATTATTTTACTGCAATTCTACCTGTCTCAGTGGTATATTTTGCCATTCTGCTTTGAATATGTTTCCAGTAGGATAACTTCAATAATTCTCTTAAGTAATTATTAGGAAGTGTTTCAGTCTTTTGTGCACCAAGAAGTGGTTTATATGCCATATGGAAAAGGAAGTGCTTGATGAAATAGCTTGAGAATAACATAACTTGACAGAGGCATTCAGAGTAAATGTTATCCTGAATAATTTTATAAGATACAGAGGTCATAGTTACTAGAAACTTGCTAAAAGTGGCATGGCTTAATAGATACAGTGAAAGTCAAAAGTTTAGGATATCAACAATTCAATTGATATTGTTCATTTTGATGCAAGAATCATATATTACAAGATAAGTATTCCCAATTTCACCACTGCTATTCGAAGTGTACTAGAAGTTCTAGCTACAGCAATTAGGCAAAAAAGAAATAAAAGGCATCCAGATCAGAAAAGAAGAAGTAAAATTATTTTTATTCATACATAACATGATTCTATGTATAGAAAATCCCAAGGATTTCAAAAGAAAACTACTAAATGAATAAAAAGCTAATAAATGAATTCAGCAAGGTGATCAACACACAAAAATCAGTAGTGTTTTTATACATCAGCAATGAACAAGCTGAAAATAAATTAAGAAAACAATCTTTTGAAATAGCATCTAAAAGAATAAAATATCTAGGAATAATTTTAAACAGAGGAGAAACACTTGCACACTGAAAACTATAAAATACTGGTGAAAAAATTTAAATGAGACCTGAAAAAGTGGAAAGGCACCCATGGTGTTGAATTTGAAAACTTAGTATTGTTAAAATGTCAACACTACCCAAAACAATCCACAGATTCAATGTAATCCTTTTCAAAATTCCAACAACCTTTTTTGCAGAAATGGAAAAGTCGATCCTTAAACTCATATGGAATTGCAAAGAGCCCCAAATAGCCAAAACAATCCCAAAAAAAGAACAAAGTTGGAGGACTCACATTTCCCAATTTCAAAACTTACTACAAACCTACAGTAATCAAAACATTATGGTATTGGTATCAGAAGTAAAGTAATGATCAATAGAATAGGACTGAGAGTCCAGAAATAAATCCATAAAACTATGGACAACTGATTAACAAGGGTGACAAGTCCATGCAATAGTTAAAGTACATCTTTTCCACAAATGATTCTGGGTCAAGTGGATCTCTACATGCAGAAGAATATATAAAAATTAACTCAAAATGGATCAATAACCTAAAATAAGAGCTAAAACCATGAAACTCTTAGAAGAAAACATAGGAGTGAATCTTCGGGGACTTGTATTTGGCAGTAGATTCTTAAATATAACAACAAAAGCATGAGCAACAAAAAAAATAGCTATACTGGACTTCATCAGAATAAAAAAAATCTGTGCATTGAAGGACATTATCAAGAAAAAGAAAACACAACTGTCTTAGACATCCAGTGCTGCTATAATAGAAATACCACAAGTGGATGGCTTCAACAAACAGAAGTTTATTCTCTCACAGTCTAGTAGGCTAGAAGTCCAAATTCAGGGCATCAGCTCCAGGGGAAGTCTTTCCCTCTCTGTTGGCTCTGAAGGAAGGTCCTTATCATCAATCTTCCCCTGGTCAAGGAGCTTCTCAGTGCAGGGACATAGGAAAATCACATCAGATGACAAAATGGTGGACAATCACACAATACTGGGAATCATGGCCTAGGCAAATTGATACACATATTTTTGTGGGACACAATTCAACCCACGATATTCTACTCTTTGGTCCCCCAAAATTCATGTCCTTGCTACATGTAAAACATTTTCACCCCAATGTATCACAGCAAAAGTCTTATATCAACTCCAAGTCCAGAATCCAAAAATTCCTCTTCATCTGTGAAATCTAGAATACAAGTTATCTGCTTCCAAAGGTACAATGGTGTAACAGGCAGGCACAAACTAGACATTTCCATTACAAACTGGAGAAACTGGAAGGAAAGAAGGGATAACAGGCACCAAGCAAGTCAGCAGAACACATTACATTAGCCCTCAAGGCTTGAAAATAATCCTCTGTTCTCTGAGACCATTTAAACAATGGCCCCGCCCTCTGGACTCTAGGTATTGGCCACACTCTCTGGATTCTGACTGGCAGTCCCTCAGCCCTGGGCTTCAGCTCTGCCTTCCAGGTCGACTGGAACAGTGACTCTACTCCCTCGGCTTTAGGAACACCATTCTCCTAGTCCATAAGAGTAGCAACTCCACCCTTAGAAACACCAGAGGCCATGGTTCCACCCGTTGAGACCCCAGAGGTCATGGTCATACCCTTTGAGACTGAGGCAGCTCGCCTTCCTGTGTTCCTTGTCTCTTCAGCTTGTGCTCCTTGGTTCCTTGGCCTCTTGGCTCCTTGGGCCTTACCATCCACATTTGCCCTGCTGGGGAAAGTGTTCCAAAGCTCTGTAGCTCCACTGATAAGTGCCTTGAGGCACCCCACTCCACCAGGAAGCCTTCTGCACAATGGCACTCAGCTCTCTCGCTCTGTGCATCAGCTCCAGCGCCATCTTACACTGATCTCCTGGTTCTCCTGCTGCCAGTCCTCTGCTGCTGCTTCTCGCTGTCTGCATCATCTCCAGTGTAACAGCTCTCCTCACTTCCTTTGAGTCCTCACCAGAATTGTCTCTGATGTCCATAATTCCCCCAACAGTCTCTTCAAGGCAACTGCTTCCACATTATTTTAGGTATCTGTTAGAGCAGCACCCCACTCTCAGTACCAAATTCTGTCTTAGTCATCCAATGCTGCTACAACAGAAATACCACAAGTGTATGGACTTCTGTTTATTAAAGCCATCCACTTGTGGTATTTCTGTTGAAGGAGCACTGGATGACTAAGACAACAACCTACAGAATGGGAAAAATATTTGAAAATAATATATCTGATAAGAGTTTAACATCTAGAGTATATAAAGAACTCCTACAAGTCAACAACAAAAAGACTAACATCCCGTTAAAAAATGGGCAACAGACATGAATAAACATTTTTCCAAAGAAGATGTTAAAAAGCCAATAAGGAGATAAAACAGACACTCAACATCATTAGTAATTATGGAAATACAAATCAAAATCACAATGAGATACCACTTCACATATACTAGGATGGATATTATCAAGGAAACAGAAAATAACAAGTGTTGGTTAGCATGTGGAGAAATTGGAACCCTCATACATTGCTGGAGGGACTGTAAGATGATGCAGCTGCCATGGAAAACAGTGTGACAGTTCTTCAAAAGTTAAACACAGAATTACTATGTGACCTGCAATTCCACTCCTGGATGTAAACCCAAAAGACTTGAAGGCAGGGACTCAGACACTTGTACACCAATGTTCATTGCAGCATTACTCATATTCATGTAAATATGGATTGAGGGCAGTGTCTGACCTCCTCAAACTTCATGAGAGGGAAGGAGAATGAAGATCAAAAGACCAAGGCTGATTCCTATGAAGCTGGGGTCGGACATGTCTCCTCTCTCTGCCATCCTTACCAATTCTAACACTAACTGTCCCTCCCACAGCACTCTCTACTGGGTTCAATAATGCACTGCAATGGAAACATAGAACTCACAGAGCATATGCACAATTATGAGGTTTATTAGTGAAATAACAGTTACAATTCATGCTCAGGAACACTCAAGAGACAGTTCCTCCATCAGGATAGCCTCTTCCCAGCCATGCTCGTAGGCACACCTCTCCCTGTCCCTCAGTCTCTGCCCAAAGGCACTCAGCTTTCTCTCTCCATGGGCCAGGAAGCCCACCACGCAGTCTCCTGCTGCCGGGTCTATGCTACTGGGTCTCTCCTGCTAGTCTCTCCTCACTTGGTGATGGGCTTCTCCTCTCTACTCTGGACTGGTTCTCATTTAAGGCAAAAGTGACCAATCCCTTCAGTAGGCGACAGGTACCCTATCACACAGTCACCTGGGTGGGAGTTACAAGGAAGGCCACACACAAAAGTAATTAATCTCACCACAAGTCAAAAGCGGAAACAATCCAAATGTCCATCAACAGATGAATGGATAAGCTAACTGTGGTATATAATACTGTATTATTTAGCCACAAAAAGGAATGAAGTTTTAATACACACTAGGATGAAGCTTGAAAACATTATGCTAAGAAAAATAAGCCAGACACAAAAGAACAAATATTGTAGGATCCCATTTATATGAAATATCTAGAACAGGCAAATGGTTAAAATGGCTAATTTTATTATATTGTTATATTGTTGTTGTTGTTAGGTGCCATCCAGTTGGTTCCAACTTATAGTGACCCTACGTACAATAGAATGAAACAGTGTCTGGTCCTTCACTATCCTCACAATCATTGTTAGGTTTGAGCCCATTGTTGCAGTCACTGTCTCAATCCATCTTGTTCAGGGTCTTCCTCTTTTTTGCTGACCTTCTACTTTACCAAACGTGACGTCCTTCTCCAGGAACTGATCCCTCCTGATAACATGTCCATAGAATGTGAGATGAAGTCTCGCCATCCTTTCCTCTAAAGAGCACTCTGGCTGTACTTCTTCCAAGACAGATTTGTTGATTCTTTTGGCAGTCCATGGTATATTTAATATTCTTCACCAACACCACAATTCAAAGGCATCAATTCTTCTTCGGTCCTCCTTATTCATTGTCCAGCTTCTGCATATATATGAGGCAACTGAAAATACAGTGGCGTGGGTCAGATGCACCTTCATCTTCAAGATGACAGTCTTTACTTTTTAACTCTTTAAAGAGGTTTTTTGCAGCGAATTTGCTCGATGCAATGCACCTTTTGATTTCCTGACTGCTGCTTCCATGGGTGTTGACTGTGGATCCAAGTAAAATGAAATTCTTGACAACTTCATTATTTTCTCCGTTTATCATGATGTTGATTATTGGTCCAGTTGAGAGGATTTCTGTGTTCTTTATGCTGATGTGTAATCCATACTGAAGGCTGTAGTTTTGACCTTCATCAGTAAGTGCTTCAAGTCCTCTTTACTTTCAGGAAGCAAGGTTGTGTCATCTGCATAATGCAGGTTGTTAATGAGTCTTCCTCTAACCCTGATGACCCGTTTTTCTTCATATAGTTCAGCTTCTTTAGCGTACAGGCTGAATAAGTATGGTGAAAGGATACAACCCTGATGCACACCTTTCTTGACTTTAAACCACAGACTATTCCCTTGTTCTGTTCGAACGACGGCCTCTTGATCTACGTACGGGTTCCTCATGAGCACAAGTAAGTGCTCTGGAATTCCTATTCTTTGCAATGTTATCCATAATTTGTTACGATCCACAGTCGAATGCCTTTGCATAGTTAATAAAACACAGGTTAATATCTTTCTGGTATTCTCTGCTTTCAGCCAGGATCCATCAGACATCAGCAGTTCCGTGTCCTCTTCTGAATCTGGCTTGAATTTCTGGCAGTTCCCTGTCAACGTACTGCTGTAGCTCCTTTTGAATGATCTTCAGCAACATTTTACTTGCATCTAATATTAATAATATTGTTCAATAATTTCCACATTTGGTCAGATCACCTTTCCTTGGAATCAGCATAAATATGGATCTCTTCCAGTCGGTTGGCCAGGTAGCTGTCCTCCAAATTTCTTGGCACTACCAGTGCTGCATCCGTTTGTTGAAACACCTCAGTTGGTATTCCATCAATTCCTGGAGCCTTGTTTTTCACCAATATCTTCAATGCAGCTTAGACCCCTTCCTCCAGTACCATGGGTTCTTGATCATATTCTACCTCCTGAAATGGCTGAACATCCACCAATTCTTTTTGGTACACTGACTCTGTATTCCTTCCATCTTCTTTTAATGTTTCCTGTGTCATTTAATATTTTCTCTGTAGAATCCTTCAATACTGCAATTTGAGGCTTGAATTTTTTTTTTTTCTTTTGACTTCAGAAATGCCAAGAGTGTTCCTCCCTTTTGGGTTTCTAAATCCAGGTCTTTGCACATGTCATTATAATACTTTACCTTGTCTTCTGGAGCCACCATTTGAAATCTTCCATTCAGCTCTTTTACTTCATCATTTCTTCCTTTTGCTTTATCGAAAATTTTATTTTATATACATATATATATGTAAAATTTGCATATATGAAATTTGCCATGTTAACCTTTTTTGGTACAATTTACTGACATTAATTATATTCACAGTGTTGTGTAACCATTGTCACTATTCATTTCCGAAACTTTTCCATCACCCTAAACAGAAACTTTGTACACTTTAAGCATTAACTTCCCATTCGGCTCTACCCTTAGCCCACAGTAATCACAAATCTACCTTCTGTAAATATTGTCACTGTTTTAGAATTTGTAAGTATTGCTCAATCACTGAATTTATTACTGAAAATATTATTATTCAATATTTCCCTAATTCTCAAATATAAACTATTTTAAGTCATTAATCCAAAGATTAAGACTCAATAAAAAGTCCCGAGTCTCATATATTACTCACTATGTGCCACAGTCTGTACTAGGCATACTAATTAGTATTGTAAGCACTCAATGCTGCCATCTCTAACTCCCAAAACTTTAGTGCAATATATTTCAATATTAAGAAAGACATTTTGTTTTCCTATAGTAATTCAAGTAAGTGACTCCTTCCATTAAGTAGCAATTATAGGAAAATGGTTTTATAGATGAGCTTTCTGCTTTAATTTTATGTTTTTAACTTATCATACAAAACACTACAGTGCTTACGTGATTATTATGAAATTATTAAAGTCTAAACTAGAGTTTTTTTGGTAACAGTGGAAAACTAAACTAGAGATTATTTGATAAATCAATTTGATGGACATAATTTGCAATAATTATTATTTTAAAAAGCAGTTTTATCCAGAGAGTCATACTTTGGGGATGCTGTGATCAAACTGTAATTCATGGGCAAAATTAGTCCTAGAAACTATTGTTCCTTATTCCTACTTCAAGAATAGACAGTAAAGTTTTATAAAAATGTAAATATAAGGTATATATCTTTACATTTACATTTTTAAATATACAGATATCATAAAAACTTTTCCCTTATTTTACTGCAACAACTGCTGAAATAATCAGTCAGAAGTTGGATATCTCAAAAGAAATAATATTTAAAAAAGAATAACCAAGATATTTTTTCATAATATGCTAACAAATCCAATTTAGCCATAGTTTGGATTATGATTCTTCAAGTCTCATTTGACAAGTAACAGCCAAAGTCTTACGAGCAGTACTTCATTTGGGAAATATTATCCCCAAAGATCACACAACAAAATCAAGTGTAAGGACTGAAAAATGCACTATATATCATTAATTACTATGTTTTCCTCAAAATGTACATACCAAAAAATAATCCCATGGGCAGCCACTGAATGAAAGCCATTTATTAGATCATTCATTAAAACATTTACTAAGTACCTTCTAAGTATTTTGTAATTAAACTAACCTAAATCGGAGGCTCTAACTTCTGGGTACAAACAAGCCTGAATGACTAAACCATCAGGAAATAGATAAAAGAAATATTGTACAACTGACTTTACTCAAAGATATTTGCAATTCTCTTTTTGAATTCTTAAGAATATAAATGATTCTTGATCTAATCCACTTATTTGCCCAAAGGCTCCTTTACAGGAATAAGGCAAACCAAAATCATGGATACTGTTAATGAGGCAGTTTTCAATCTTTAGGGAATGATAGCAAGACTGTAGAAAAGTAAATATATATATGTATGTTATGTATTTTAATGAAATACCAAGGATTCCGTGTATGTCTAATTACAGCAGAATATATAAAGTTCAGGAGCAAGGGAGAATGAAGAAAACTAAAGATACAATGGAAAGATTAGTTCAAAGGGTTAACGGACCACATCTACCCCAGCCTCTACCAGACTGAGTCCAGTACAACTAGACGGTGCCCAACTACCACCACTGACTGCTCTGACAGGGATCACAATAGAGGATCCCCGACAGAGCTGGAGAAAAATATAGAACAAAATACTAACTCACAAAAAAAGACCAGGCTCAATGCCCTGACAGAGACTGGAAAAACCCTGAGACTATGGCCCCCGGACACCTTTCAGCTCAGTAATGAAGTCACTCTCGAGGTTCACCCTTCAGCCAAAAATCAGACAGCCTCATAAAACAAAATGAGACTAAAGGGGCATGACAGTCCAGCAGCAAAGACTAGAAGGCAGGAGGAGAGAGGAAAGCTGGAAATACGGAACCCTAGGTCAAGAAGGAAGAGTGTTGACATGTCATGGGGTTGTTAACCAATGTCATAAAACAATATGTGTCCTACTCAATGAGAAACTAGTTTGTTCTGTAAACTTTCATCTAAAGTACAATTAAAAAAAAAAAAAGAATATATAAAGTTCATGAATACCAGAGCACTGAAAAGTAAGACATATAAACTGTATTCAAAGGACACATTAATGTTATAAAATAACATTAGTACATAAAACAGAATACTACAGTCATAAAGAATAATGAAGAGGTCTCAAAATATAACTTGGATGAGTGAAATAAGTCAATCACAAAAGGACAAATGTTGTATGATCCCACTTTTATAAGAAGACAAGCACAGGTATATATAACAGAATGGCCCATAAAATAAAGAATATCAACTGGGAGTATTGTGCTTCTTTAAAAAATCATCTATATGAGACCGAATAGTCAACAACTACCCTAAAGCAAAGATGAGAAGGTAAGGGGACAGGGAAACTAGATTATGGAAATGGAACAACCAGAACAGAATTAATGACAATGTGGACACACTGTGAACAATGTGATCAACGTCAATGGATACTTTGTATAGAAATTGTTAAATGAGAACCTAATTTTCTGTGTAAACACAATAAAATGTTATTTAAAAAATAAAAATTAATTAATTAATAGCATTGAAAAGTGCTAATAGAAACAAGTTGTCAAAAATGAGTAAAGCAGGGCTACAAGGCATTAGTGATTTTAAGGATAATAAAGATTTCATAAATGTCTGATGCACTGGTTTCCAAATTATACTTTATAGGTTGTTAGACCACTATAGTCATGAAGTCAGGCTTACGTGTGACATTTTTATAATAATAGCTTCAATCTCTTTCACTACTGTAGGTTTGTTTATCCCAATGTTGGTCACCCATCTTGACAATACATACAATTAATCAAAAAAGTAAACTGGGCAAGATAATTTGTTAATATTTCTATAAAATTTGTAATTAGTATTAGAATAATTTAATACACATTACTTACTGCCAATATTTTAAAAAGCACGATTCAGTATATCCAAGTGTATACAAATATGTTCCATGGAGTACTGGTGTAATTTACTTGTCCCTCCGCTCATTCAATCCACCCTGGTGATCAGCTTGGGATTCTAAAGTTACCTACTCTGCCATGGCTCACGCTATTTGTCTTTAGTTCAGCGTTTCCCATGGTATCCACCGTAAAATAACAGTTCTTTTGGAAATGTTAATAGGTATAATATAGTCAAGAAAATATGAGAAATAATGTATTACACTTTTCATAGATTCATAATGCACATGAATATGTTGAAGTCTTACAAATAACAAACTATTTGACCCAGTGTTTACAATAATTATCTGAGCATGGAACATTTTTGTTTGCCATGCTCCTATCAGTTTCTGGAAGACCAAGATTCCGTAGAATACTGACCGGGGAGAAACCCTGATAAAAGTTCAACGTGTATTAGTGGGTAATGGTCTACAAAAGGGCACCAATATCAACACATATATTTTTAAAATCACAAATTCCTACCCTTACCTTATATTCACATGCACTTGAACAACAGCAACAATATTAGTATCATTACAGCATAATGCCTCCACATGTTTGTCAGTTTTTCATACTCTGCACATTGCTGTGATGCTGGAAGCTATGTCACTGGTATTCAAATACCAGCAGGGTCACCCATGGCAGACAGGTTTCAGCTGATATTAATATCATTGATATCACATGCAAGTAAAATTTTGCTAAAGATCATTCAAAAGCAGTTGCAACAGTACATCAACAGGGAACTGGCAGAAATTAAAGCCGGATTCAGAAGAGGATGTGGATCCAGGGATATCATTGCTGATGTCAGATGGATCCTGGCTGAAAGCAGAGAATACCAGAAAGATGTTTACCTGTGTTTTATTCACTATGCAAAGGCATTTGACTGTGTGGATCATAACAAATTATACATAACATTTCAAAGAATGGGAATTGTAGAACACTTAATTGTGCTCACGAGGAACCTGTACCTGGATCAAGAGGCAGCTGTTCAAACAGACCAAGGGGACACTGCATGGTTTAAAGTCAGGAAAGATGTGCGTCAGGGTTGTATCCTTTCACCATACCTATTCATTCTGTATGCTGAGCAAATAATCCGAGAAGCTGAACTACATGAAGAAGAACATGACATCAAGATTGGAAGAAGACGCATCAACAACCTGCATTATGCAGATGACACAACCTTGCTTGCTGAAAATGAAGGGGACTTGAAGCACTTACTGATGAAAATCAAAGATCACAGCCTTTGGATTACACCTCAACATAAAGAAAACAAAAATCCTCATGACTGGACCGATGAGCAACATCATGGTTAACAAAAAAAAGATTGAAGTTGCTAAGTATTTCATTTTACTTGGATCCACAATCAAACCCATGGAAGCAGCAGTCAAGAAATCAAAAGATGCACTGCATTGGGCAAATCTGCTGCAAAAGACCTCTTTAAAGTGCTAAAAAGCAAAGATGTCACCTTGAAGAGTAAGGTACACCTGACCCAATCCAGGATATTTTCAATTGCCTCATATGCATGCAAAAGCTGGACAATGAATAAGGAAGACCGAAGAAGAACTGATGCCTTTCAACTGTGGTGTTGGGGAAAAATATTGAATATACCACGGACTGCCAAAAGAATGAACAAATCTGTCTTGGAAGAAGAAGAACCTGGATGTTCCTTAGAAGCAAGGCTGGTGAGATTACATCTCACCTACTTTGAACATGATATCAGGAGGGATCAGTTCCTGGAGAAGGACATCATGCTTGGTAAAGTTGAAGGTCAGCAAAAAAGAGGAAGACCCTCAACAGGATGGACTGACACAGTGGTGACAACAATGGGCTCAAGCATAATAATTATGAGGATGGGGTAGGACCAGGCAATGTTTTGTTCTGTTGTACATAGGGTCACTGTAAGTCAAAACCAACTCGACAGCACCCAACAACAACAATATAGCCTAATGAAGGGTATTATAGAAAGAGGTCCTCTGTCATCACTAAATAAAATGATAATCCTTGGTAGCTTAAAGTCAGTCTACAAATTAATGCCCATGGAAGCAGCAGTCAAGAAATCAAATGATGTATTACTGCATTGGGCAAATCTGCTACAAAATACCTCTTTAAAGTGTCAAAAAGCGAGGTTCCAGCAAAACAGCGCTCTAGGCAGAAGCACCACACCATCCCTCCACAGCAAAGATCAAAAAAACTAAGCGGAACAGAGAATACAACAATCCTGAAACCCTAAAACATTAAATGAAGACATAAAGAACTCAGCCAAGCACCAAATGGAGTGACAAAACTGACAGAGAACGGACAGCGAGGAGAGATTCATGCAGAGGTCCCCTACCAGCTAACACAGCGCAGATCTGCCATCTTGGACTCCTATCAGAGACCAGCAAACAGGGGGTACGAGAAAGCAGCCTCACGGAGTGTCCAGTGGGAGACAAAACAACCGGTAATTTGCGATATACGCTTTCCAACCCCCCACCTTTCTTCACCCTGACTCAGCATCCTCTGCTTCCTGCGGCCACAATCTCTTGACCAGGAAACACCAGCTGCTTGGATTCCACACACCCAAACGGGCCAGCTCTCTGAGTGCCATTTGTTGGCTGCTGGTGTTGCTTTTTTCCGCTTCTTTTGATTTCTTCCTTACCTCTCACCACCTCCCCCTCCTTTCGCTCAAATACCTGGCTCCGTGCACCATCTTTGCTTCTTCCTGAGGGGCTACAGAGCTCCGGTAATTTGTGATATACCCTTCCCCGCTCCCTACCCTTCTTCACCTGCACTAGGCTCCCTCTGCTTCCTGTGGACACAGTCTCTTGTCCGAGAAATACCAGCCCGCACTAGCTGGCTCTCTGAGTGCCATTTGTTCACTGCTAGTGTTCCTTTTTTCTCTCCTTCTTTTGATTTCTTCCTTACCTCTCGCCACATCCCCCTCCTTTCACTCAAATACCTGGCTCTGTGCGCCATCTTTCCCTCTTCCTGAGGGGCTGTGGATCTCCATTCCACTGTGAAGCTACTGCCCGGTCTGGGCTGCCATGCTGGTGGGATCACGGGGCTTTTGTGCGTTTGTTTGTTTTGAATTGTTTCTTTTCTTTTCCTTTTCTTGAGTTGGGAGCCCTTTCTGGCCAGGCAGTGCTGCGTGGCAAGAAGACTTCCCACTCGGCTTGCACAGACGTGCACAGGGATCCCTGAGGACATTTCTTTTCTTGTTGTTGTTTTTTTTTTTTTTCCTGTCTTTTTGGGGGCCTTTCTTGTTTTTTTTAATTTGTTTTGTTTTCTTTTCCCTCTTTTTCCCTTTCTGTCTTTCTTCATTGCTCAGTTTCTCATTTCTCTATATCTTCCTTCTCTTTCTGTTCCCTAAATACCTGGCGTTGTATACCTCTACGCCTTCTAGCCAGGCTGTACTACAACACCTGAGAGCGACTTCCCCAGACCACATAGCTACACCGGTAGGATCCCTGAGAACTCTGCAGTTCTTTAACCTTTCCGATTTTTATTTATTCATTCCTTTCTTCCTCTTCCCCTTTCTGTTTTTCTCCATTTCATAGTCTCTCATCTCTCCACTCCAACGGCAAGCTCCCCTAGCATTCTTTTTTGTTTGTTTGTATGTTTTTGGTTCCTGTTCCTCTCTCCTCTCTCCCATATCCATCTTAGCTCCACACATAACAATCTCACCGCTGCATCCTGCCTACCTGCACCGTGCGCTTCACATCAAACCACCAAGCAGCACAGGCACGGCCTACTGGAACCTGCCCTGCACTGATTACTGACCCGCTCTGGTGGCTGTACTAAGTGCCACAAACAACCCGTCCCAGTAACTCCTCTTCAGCTAGACCTGCCCTGCCGTACCATATCTGAGTGACTGGCCCTGCCAATCGGAGAAGGAGGCAAAACGTATTGTGCCCACAGATGAGCAAACAACAAAGAACACGCAGTCCACCTACTCAGACACAGTCAAATATAAAAAAAAAAAAAGGGACAAAACACACAAATCTACAATCAATAAACGAGAAAAATAACTACTGAATCCTCCAAAGACAGCAGACAGTATCAAAACATTTACAAAAACAGGACAGGATGGTTCCAGTAGGCATCCAAAATAAAACACGAGATGACTCTCAAGTGGAAGAAAATGCACTAGAACTACCTGATAGGAAATTCAAATCTCTAATACTCAGCATTCTCCAAGAGCTGAGGCAAAACGCTGACAAACATAAGGAAAAAATAGACAAATTCATGGAAAATACAGACAAAGAATTGGAAGACTTCAGGAAAATAATGCAGGAACAAAATGCCAAAATAAATTCATAACTAGAAATTATACAAAGACAACAATTAGAAATCCAAAACATAAACAACAAGATTTCAGAAATGGACGGTATCATAGAAGGGCTGAGAAGCAGATTTGAAATGGTGGAAGACAGGATCAGTGGAATTGAAGACAAACACTTGGATACAACATCTCAATTGACGCAGAAAAGGCATTTGACAAAGTCCAACACCCATTCCTGATAAAAACTCTCAATATAATAGGTATAGAAGGGAAATTCCTCAACATAATAAAGGGCATCTTTGCAAAACCAATGGCCATCATTCTTAATGGAGAGAGGCTGAAAACATTCCCCTTGAAAACAGGAACAAGACAAGGATGCCCTTTATCACCACTCCTATTTAACACTGTGCTGGAAGCTCTAGCTAGAGCAATAAGACAAGAAAAAGAAATAAAGGGCAACCAAACTGGTAATGAAGAAGTTAAACTGTCCCTGTTTGCAGATGATATGATACTATACACAGAAAACCCGAAAGACTCCACGAGAAATCTACTGGAATTAATAGAAACATTCAGCAGAGTAGCAGGATACAAGATAAACGTTCAAAAATCAGTTGGATTCCTATACACCAATAAGGAGAATGATGAAAAGGAAATCAGGAAAACAATACCATTTTCAATAGCCCTAAAAAGATAAAATATTTAGGAATAAATCTGACCAGGGATGTAAAACACCTATACAAAGAAAACGACAAAGCACTGCTGCATGAAACCCAAAGGGATCTACATAAATGGAAAAACATACCATGCTCATGGATAGGCAGACTCCACATTGTGAAAATGACAATTTTACCCAAAGCAGTTTACAAATACAACGCAATCCCAATCCAACTACCAACAACATTCTTCAGAGAGATGGAAAAACTAATCATTAACTTTATATGGAAAGGGAAGAAGCCCCGAATAAGTAAAGCACTACTGAAGAAGAAGAATAAAGTTAGAGGACTCACAGTACCTGACTTCAGAACCTACTACACAGCTACAGTAGTCAAAACAGCCTGGTAAAACGACAGATACATTGACCAATGGAACAGAATTGAGAACCCAGATGTAAATCCATCCACCTACAGTCACCTGATTTTCGACAAGGGCTTAAAGTCCATCAAATGGGGAAGAGACAGTCTTTTTAACAAATGGTGCTGGCAAAACTGGATCTCCATCTGCAAAAAAATGAAACAGGACCCATACCTCACACCATATACCAAAATTACTTCAAAATGGATCAAAGACCTAAATATAAAGCCTAAAACTATAAAGTTCATAGGTGAAAAAATAGGACCAACACTTCAGGCCTTAATACATGGCATTAACAGGATACAAACCATACCATAAACGCACAAACCCCAACAGATAAGCTAGATAACTGGGATTTTCTAAAAATCAAACACCTATGCTCTTCAAAAGACTTCACCAAAAGAGTCAAAAGAGAACCTACAGACTGGGAAAAAAAATTTGGACAGTACAAGACAGACAAAGGTCTAATCTCCATAATCTACAAGAAAATCCAACACCTCTACAATAAAAAGACAAATAATCCTATTAAAAAATGGGCAAAGGAAATGAACAGACACTTCACCAAAGAAGACATTCAAATGGCCAACAGACACATGGGGAAATGCTTGCGATCACTAGCCATTAGAGAAATGCAAATTAAAACCACAATGAGATACCATCTCACCCCGGCATTACTGGCACGAATCAAAAATACTGGAAATAACAAATGTTGGAGGGGCTGCGGGGAGATCAGAACACTTATGCACTGCTGGTGGGAATGCAAAATGATACAACCATTTTGGAAAATGATATGGCGCCTCCTTAGAAAGCTAGAAATAGACATACCATTCGATCCAGCAATCCCACTCCTAGGAATATATCCTAGGGAAATAAGTGTCGTCACTCGAATTGACATATGCACACCTATGTTCATGACAGCATTGTTCACAATAGCAAAACGATGGAAACAACTTAGATGCCCATCAGCAGATGAATGGATAAACAAACTATGGTACATACACACAATGGAGTACTATGCAGCGAGAAAGAACAACAATGAATCTGTGAAGCATCTCATAACATGGATGAAACTGGAGGACATTATGCTGAGTGAAATAAGTCAATCACAAAAGGACAAATATTGTATGAGACCTCTATTGTAAAAACCCATGAAAAAATTCACACGCAAAATGTAACAATCTTTGTTGGTTACCAGGGATGGGACGGGCTGGGGGGAAATACTAAACAGGCAATAGATAAATCTTGGGTGAAGGGTGAGACAGTACACAATACAGGGGAAACTAGCACAACCTGTACTAGGAAAGGTCATGGAAGCCCCACAGACGCATCCAAACTCCCTGAGGGACTGAATTGCTGGGCGGAGGGCTGTGGGGACCATGGTCTCGAGGCACATCTAGCTCAATTGGCACGACACAGCTTATAAAGATAATGTTCTACATTCTACCTTGGTGAGTAGTGTCTTGGGTCTTAAAAGCCTGTGACTGGCCATCTAAGATACTCCACTGGTCTCACCCCTTCGGGAGCAAGGGAGAATGAAGAGAACAGGATACAAGGAAAAGATTAGTCCAAAGGACTAACCGACCACAGCTACCAAGGCCTCCACTGGACTGAGTCCAGTACAGCTAGATGGTGCCCGGCTACCACCACTGACTGTTCTGTCCAGGATCACAACAGAGGGTTCTGGACAGAGCCGGAGAAGGATGTAGAACATAATTCTAACTCACAAATAAAAGACCAGATTTACTGGCCTAAAGGAGACCGGAGAAACCCTGAGAGTATGGCTTCCTGACACCCTTTTAGCTCAGTGATAAAGTTATCTCTGAGGTCCACCAACCAGCCTGGGAGTGGACAGCCCTGTAAAACCAAATGAGACTAACGAGGTACAGGAGTCCAGTGACAAGGGCCAGAAGGCAGAAGGGGACAAGGAAGCTGGTGATAGGGAACCCAAGGTTGGTTAAGGATATTGTTGATGCGTTGTGAGATTGTTAACCATTGTCATAGGGCAACATTTGTAATAACTGTTAAATGAGAAACTATTTTGTTCTGTAAGCCTTCATCTTAAGTGAGAATAGCAGCACAATTGGAAGAGCGTAGTCAATGTCACTGAACTGTGCATGTAGAAAGTTTTGAAATGGTGTATCTTTGGCTATGTGTATTTTCACCAAAAAAAAAAAGGTTGAGAAGTTAGAGGGTTGACGTGTTGTGCGGTTGTTAACCAGTGTCATAAAACAATATGTGTACTACTGTTTCATGAGAAACTATCCTGTAAGTCTTCACCTGAAGTACAATAAAAAATAAATAAATAAAGTGTCAAAAAGCAAAGATGTCACCTTGAGGACTAACGTGTGCCTCACCCCATCTATGATATTTTCAACAGCCTCATATGCATGCAAAAACTGGACAATGAATAAGGAAGAAGAAGAAGAACTGATGCCTTTGAATTATGGTGTTGGCAAAGAATATCTAATATACCATGGACTGCCAGAAGAACAAACAAGTCTGTCTTGGAAGAAATACAGCCAGAGTGCTTACTGAAAGCGAGGAGGGCGAGACTTCATTTCAAGTACTTTGGACATGTTATCAGGAGGGACCAGTTCCTGGAGAAGGACATCGTGCTTGGCTATAACAATGGGTTCAAACATAGCAATGATTGTAAGTATGGCACAAAACCGGGCAGTGCTTCATTCTGTTGTATACAGGGTTGCTGTGAGTTGAAAGCGACTTGATGGCAGTTAACAACAACAACAATAAAATAAAAAGTACCATAGGCCTAATTCTCCTTGGGACTGCTTTGCTGTAAGGTTTTGTTTACCCACTTCTTTCGTTAAATGTTCTTGGTCATAGTAGGTTTTGCACTCAACCACCTTGCTCTTTTAAAATAAGAAATACTTTCCTACTAAATGATAAAATGGAAGGAAAAAAAATTTGCTCCTAGTTTTTCCTCATCTTGCAATATGTTTATTAAAACGTATATTTGAAAGTCATGATTATCACCAGTTGATCTGAAATACGAATACAGAAAAACTATAAATGGAAAAGAAATTTTGTGTAAAAACAATTTTACTCTGAAAATAAATTTACGGCCTTACCCCCTAAAGATGTTGTTAGGAAACAAAGAGTAAGGGAAAGAATTAGTACAATCCTTACAAGACTCTTTGAATCAAGAAATTAAGGAGGTAGAAGAGAACGGATCTAAACATATCTTTCGAATGGTTCTACTCCTTCTATGAAAAATAAGGGACTGTCAAAGACACAGGTCTCTGATAGCAAATGGCTGATGATTCTTTGCTTTTGAATGGGACAGAAGCTTTGGTATGCAAATTCCAAGAACTACGGAAAAGGAGAAAGACAATAGACTGGCCTCCTAAACTTGTCCATAATCCTGCGCTTACCCCATTTTTTAAGGATCCCTCGTGTCGCGATGGTTAAACAGTCATCTGCTAACTGAAAGGTTGGCTGTTCAAACTCACCAGTAGCTCTGCAGGAGACCTCATCAGTGGCTTGGACCTGGCAATCTGTTTCCATGAAGATTACAGCCTAGGAAACCCTATGGAGCAGTTCTACTCCATCATACAGGGTCACTGTGAGTCAGAATAGAATTAACGGCACATGACAACAATCCCCATTTTAACATTTAATACACTGGATTCTAACTGTTGTTAGGTTTCCTGGGCTGTTTTCTTTATGGCAGCAAATCAACAGGTCTTTTCTCCCGTGAAGCCACAGGGTGGGTTGAAACCACCCATCTTTCAGTTAGCAGCCTAGCACTTTACCACTGCACAACTAGGGCTCCTTGGATTGTAACTTCTCCAGATCTTCTTAACTAGAGAAAGGGTCTTGAAGAATAGAAACAAGCCTTGTCACCTATTATACAGCAAGTGATAAGCACAATGCCTGGCTAATTATAATGCACAGTAAATTGTTACTGAGTAAACAAATAAATGAGTGGAAAAACTCAGATATGTATTTAAATTCCTTACAAATTTCAAGTAGGTTAAATGCAAGTAACCTTTGACCATCTGGTCATTAGATTTTTGGTAGAAACAATAGATGATAACTGTCTTGTATTTTAGAAATAATAGTTTAACTCTGAATAAGCATGAATTAACCCCATGTTCAGTGAAAATGCAGATAAAACTAATTGTAGCTTATGGTTAACTATGATCTAAACCATATTTTGTTCTAGAACACACAACCTAAATCAAATATTTTTATACTTAAGAGTAATCTATATAATGTGGGAAAGAGTATAAACTTTAAATGTACTGGATTCCAATCACGTGTAAAGTGTTGGGCTTGTGGAATGTCACGTAACTATTTAAAATTCAATTATATGACTGAACTTCAAACAGTACAGGACTTCAGATAGCAGTGAATGAAAAATTTAGCCATATTAAAGTCAGGAAAAAATTAAAACCCTCCATATAGTCATAAAATTGGTTCCATATGCATGAACAATTCCCTCTGAGAAAGAGAATCCACACAGTATGACTCAGGAAGTACATGCTCTCAAAAATGGGCTGGTAGAGGATATGCTTCTAGAATAATGGTAGAGTGCTGATTCACATGTTATGTGTTCTGAGACATAGTCAATTGAAATAGAAAAGCATTATATATATTTTTGCATTTTGGCTATGTATTATATCTATAAAGGATAATTATAAATTACCTGAACTAGTTTAATGTAGTTTTTAACTTTTATTTTTATGTCTTTATCACATATAAAGAACCACAGGAAATTCTCTTTCTACTTACTCTAAGTCTTTTTTTTTGAGGGGGTTGGGGGGATCTCAGAAAAATTATAAAAAATGTACTCCCAATTTTAGGCCAAACTATTTCTAAATAATTTTCTAGTATTGAATAAACACTTTGTTTTCATGTAGCAAATTTTTTTTTATCACTTTATGCTCCTCAGAAATCTTAAAAACAAGATCAACTGATTAGACACCTTTATACTGGCAATTCAGTTCGCTAACAATAAATGATCAACAGTAATTTGTGAATGTATGTTTACTTTGGTATATCTTTTATCTTTGCAAGGTTACTGCTAAATTAATGTTTTAATATTCACCTTTAGTTGTAGGGTCTTCTCTAAGTTTTCAATCTTTCTTTCAGCTTTCCTCAGTTTCCTTAGCAACTCTGAGTCTGTGAAAGAGCTCTTTGGTGACAAAGACCTTGAACGTTTCACAGGTGGTTCCTCGAGAATAAAACAAGGACATAGTTGAACTAGTTGGAACACCGGATTATGAAAGACATGCAAAACTAAAGAACAAGTAATTCTGAATACTAATAATGAATTATTAAAAAAAAAAATCCTGCATGGAATACCAGAGAAATAACAAGCGAAATTACCACAGTGCTACCGCTAAAGGTTTCTCTGTGACTCGTTAATGAGAATATTCATTTACATTTACATTGTTTCTTTCAGAATAATGATGTCCCATTAGGGAAGACTAAAGGGTTATACACTCAGAAATGCAAGAAACCTCATTACAAAGGAGGGGATAGAGGCTGGTCTAATTGCTCTGTAAGGGTCCAAGGTTACACTTGATAGGACAACCAGAAACAAGAGGGAAAGGATTTTTTTCCCTTTGAAACAGTTTAACACACTGTGAAGTTGAAGGAACAATATGCTTGAGGAATATAAATACAACAGACAGTAGATCTTATACCATAATAACCATATGGTCATTAACTATAATGTGGCTAACTAGAGACAAGAATGTGTGTTTATATTATGTACAGCTTCATATACCAATCTGGAGAAGGAATATGTGAAAGCAACTATTAAGCTAGGCAACATATTGCTCATACTTACTGCATGTCCTTACAAAAAGGAAATAAAAATTTTGTTCAAAATATTCCCTCTCATTTTCTTGACTTTTATTAAAAGCAATGAACCATCAAAGCACTGTATTTTTCAACTTCAGCAATACAGCAGGTAATAAAACAAGGCCCTATAATATTGTATGTCAATTTTAGCAATGTTTTCTTTTATTTAGACAAAGCTCAATGTTTGTGAAACTACTCCAAAATGGCAAGAAACTAATAATATACTTACAGTTTTTTAAAAGGGGAAAAAAAGTCTCTTTCCTCTGAAAACTACTATTAGAGGGAGTAAATAAAAGTACCACAGAAACCTGGGTCTAATTTTAAATGTTTCTTCTATTAAGACAGTTTGTTCTATTCATAGGAAAAAGCGGCAAAAACTTAAAACAATTATCTTTAAAATACGGTTTTTTACTTTAAAAAGCATTATTCTTCTACTGCTGATATGACAAGTTGTGAGAAAAATATGTCTAAAATTCCTTACTTTTAGGGAAATGTTATTCCAATTTATCTAGAAATAACATACTTACAAAGTGATATGAAATTTTTATATTAGTCAACCTGTAGAATCTTTTGTAGCATAATACGAATACGTAATGAATATTACAAAAGGAAAAGCTATGACAATGTTAATACATGGGAAACATGTCACACAAAATTTGCTTAGTATTCTCTATCGCTATCCCTTAAAATCTATGAAATTTTATTATAAGCGCACAAATTAATGTTAAAATCCACTTACTTTTTATATTCCATATTATTGTAAATTTTATATCTAAACAAAATAGAGAACATTAGGACATATTTTGCTTCTAATTAAAATTTAAAAAATTGAGTTAATGACTAATATCATTTTAAAGTGAATTTTATCAGGAAGATTAATTTATCAGACAAATGAGGGAAACTTACCAAAGTATTTTTATATAAGCAGAGTAGTTTACTGGCACAATAGGTATATTGCTACTAATAATATAATTAATTAAATTAGGAAGATATTACTCAGTCTTTACAAGTAAAAGCTTCGTACGCCCAACAGTTACTTCATCAAGCATTTGGCACGTAATGCTTTTTAAAAAGCTTCCAGAATTATAAGCAGAGAAGTAAATGTTGCTTTTTTGTTGTTTAACTTTCCCCATCTCTTGCCTTGCCAGCCTCCTTCTGACAAATTCACAAAATGAAAAAATGTCTCTACCTTATGTTTTCCTTCAGCGTCTGCTACAATGCCTCCTGAAAAACCTTTGTTGGTAAATCTGTTTTCTGAGAGCTTTTCATTTGCTATTTTCAGTTTCTCCTGTAAATACTCAATTTCAGATTTCTGTGACACCATTAAGGTTTCTAAGCTCGATAAAGATGGCCTTTGAGACACCTATAAAAAAAAGGGTATATAAATATATATGTGTTTGTATCTTATATAATTTACATATACATAAAAATACGTATATATAACATTAGATCATATAAATCGTAAGTATTCAAAGAAAGAAAATCCCATTTTAACAATAAACTGTAAACCAGCAACAGCTAAACTTCTCTCATTCTAATAGAGTGACATTTTTCACTATAATAACCAAGAGTATATTTCCATATAAAACATTGCCATATAAATTTGCAGGAGAAAAAAATTAAACTATGTTTGCATGATACATAAAACTCATCTATAATTATTTCAAATTTACAATTATACACACATATATATCCCCATGAAATAATCAATCTGATCAAGAGTCATTCAATATGATAGAATATTAACTTAGGAAAAGTAAACCAATAGCACTATAGGTCTACTTAGCTTTTAATGTACCATAATTAAATAATAACAACTCAAAGAACTGGTATTTTTAAAAGTCAATACTGTTCACAACATTCTCTTTTGAAATTTCTTCCTGTGTCAAATAAAAAACTAACAGTAAGTCCCACATTTTATCAACAGAAATCAAAGGAAAATTAAGCTTGTAGAAAACTTGTTCGTGACAATGGTTGTAGCTGTCGTTAGTTGCCACTGAGTTGATTTTGACTTGTGGCAATTAATATCATGCAAAACTGCACTACTATTAAAACTGAGACCACTGAAACCCATGCATATATGCTATTTTCAAATTCACCCCTCTATTTACAAATAAAAAAAATTGAATCATAGTTAAAACAGTTTTTTTTTTCAATTTACCAGCAAAAAAGTCAAATCTTTTGATTCTAGTATAACAATAGAGATCCAGTAGCCCTGAAAATATTTTCATATGAAGTTGTGGAGAACCCCTTTATTCCTAAATGATATCACTAAGGACTATGAGAAACTTACACGTGTTTAACTTTTCTGGACCAATTATGAGAAATACCTCATTTCCAGTTTTGATTACTTTTTTTTTCCTTTTCTGGGGGGATAGACAAAACTGTCTTAATATTAAATTATAATTTGTATGAGAGTGGTCATCTTTGATTTATATTATTATACTTTCCTGATATTTAAGTAACCTGATGTGTTTCCGAACATTTATTCAGTTATACTACAAAATATTTTTCTCAGAATATTGTTTACATTGTACTGTTATCGTACTTAAAATATATTAAATATTTACTTGATTACCTTGCTTTGAACACCAAACAAAAATACTTTAACCACTTTTCTTCTAGTAATTCTAAATGACTTTGTCTCATTCTTTTCCCCCTTTTTAATCACAATATGGCTTTTCTTTTCCTTTTTTATAAGCAAATTTATGATGTTTATAAATATTTACATTCATTGGGCTGCCAAGCTAGATAACTCTCAAAGGCTACTGGTTCTTGTCCAGCTTTCCTTTAATAAAATAATGACATATATATTAACAGCCCATCATTTACCAAGGATATGTTAAATAATTATTCAAGGTCAAACAAAAATTTATAAAAAAACATAACTAGTTTATTGATATATCCAATAAGCAATCCTGTGTTCTTTAATAAATGAGTTTTCAAGTTATCATTAGATTACAATGCTATAAGAATTTTAAAAAATTAAATATTTCCAACAGGTTGGAATTAGAAATATCTCAGATATTCATGAAGACATTTAAAAAGTTCCAACAGTAGATATTTTCACTATGATAATAAAGGCTTTATATATTTAGGCATCATTCCTTCAAAAGTCTTCAATAAACCAGTAGCAGAACTTCAAAATTAAAATACTGTGAAAGTGGTGATAGTTTACATCACGTAACAGCCATGGAAGTAAGATAAATAAGTGAAATGAGTTGTGATTTGTTTAAAACATCTTTAGAATTTGTTCAACAAACACACTTTGTATACATGTTAAACATGTAGATACATCCTTCACTTCCACAAAAAACATAGATGGTTCCTTTTTTCTTCAAATAGTATCTCTCTTTCTCTCTTGCTGTTTATCAATTTTGCTAAAGAGTCCCTGGATGGATCAAATAGTTAAGCGCACGGCTACTAACCAAAAGGTTGGTGGTCAAATCAAACCAGAGGTGGCTTGGAAGAAAGTCCTGGTGATCTACTTCAGAAAGATCACAGCCATTGAAAGCCTTAAGGAGCACAATTCTACTGTGAAACATGTGGAATTACCATGAGTCAGAATCCACTCAATGGCAATTGGTTTGGAGAGAGATATACAAAAGAAGAATTTCATATTTCTCTTAATAGTACTATTTTTAGAAATGTAAGCAAAATGAAAAGTGTTAAATGACCCCTTAGCCTTACTATTGAGGAACAAGGAGGGCATCTATGGTAGTTGATACTCAGCTCCAGCCAACTGCTTTCACAGAAGAATGTGGCCCACTATTGCTGGATGTATTGATTTTTCAGGAAAAACAAGGAATTAGAAAATCTAAGTGATATTTCCTCAGTTTTAAATGTTGCTGGATACAGTTTATGACTCTTAAAAAAGAAATTGGTCTTAGGTGGTGACTATATAAACTGTACAAATTCTAAAATATACATCAAAGACCACAAAAATGTACCAAGCCTGCTTCTAAAAGGTCATGCCTTGAATATCCTAAGACAAACTCTACTCTGCACACATGAGGTCACCATGAGTCAGAATCAACTCAACGGCAATTCAACAGCAAGAAGTTTGGAATATATCTCCTAAACTAAAAAAAAAAGGAAAACCACCATAATTCTGCCCTTTAACCTGCCTTTTAAAAAAAATTAATACTTTATTCTTTTAGAATAGCTTTAGATTTACAGAAAAAATGTGAAGATATTACAGAGTTCCCATATACACCCGCTCAGTTGCCTTTATTATTAACATCTTAGTATAGCACATTTAGTATAGAACAGTACAGTTAGTTAAAATTAGTTTGTAACATTTAGTTACAATTTAATAATTTATTGTCATAAATATTTACAACAGATGAACATTTGTTACAATAAATGAACCAAACTGCTAAATATGAACTGAAGTCCAATAGAGTGTGGATGTGTTTCTATGTATCCTCACATGTCCTTACCCTTTTGAAGGCTGCTTCCTACTCCTTACATAAGTAGCAAAATCAAGTTAACCAATCCACCTGTTTTCAGAAGTTCATTCTATTACCCTTTAAATCCTACAGCCTTTGAAAAGTTAACTTTTCTTGTCAACAATTATTGGTATTTTATAAATAAAATTTTAAATCTCTAATATTTAAAAACCTGTGCTCAGTTTTACTTTACAGTCTTGGAAGATAATGGTGTAGTGTTAGACCATAGTTAATCTGACAAGAAATGATCAATGAAGTATGCGTCAAAAGGCCCCCAGCTGGAACTAATCTCTTCAAGTTTCCCCTTAAGTTTGTTTTCATATTGATCCACAGAGCTGATTTTGATTGAAAAGTCCTGTAGAACATACAGAGTAGATTGGGGCGGGGCGGGGGCAGTTACTTCAAAGTGTTATGCCAAGTTAAAAACAAAAATATATATATAAAACTTAAATATCTAGTTTTCTTATTGAATCACACAACATAGTCTGGCATTATTACAGTGGAGCATGAGTGAATATTGCCTAAAAAATAAAAAATTGTTTCAAAGCTATAATGATTGCAAAGAATTGTTAAGTTAAATTTTGTCTTTTTAGTAACTTTTAATTAAATATACTTATTTGTTCCTACTATAGTAAAATAATAATAACAACTAAATTTACTAAAAAGTATTAAGCTCCTGGCTCTGGAAAAGCATTTTACACACATTATCTCATTTACTTAAGACATTTATAAATCTGATCTTGTCAATACTTAATGTAGCCTATGGCAAAACAAAAAAAAAAATTGAAGGACATAACACCTCGTCAAAATAGTTTCTCCTAAAACATTATCTCGTTGAAAATCAAGTATACATCAAATGTGTGTGACTGTGCATGTGTGTGTGTGTACAATCTGTAATGTGTGTGTTCGAATAAAGTCTAACATACATACATCTTTATCAGAGAAACAAACTGATATCTTAAATGATTATTCTCTGAAAACAACCTCAAATCCTTTTGGAAGAAGAGTACAAAAAAACCTCGCTCTTTCTCTGGGCATGGACACGCGCACACACGCACAAGCGCACACACACACATAAAAGATTTTCTTCTCACAAGATACTTAAATCTCTGTAGAAACTTTGCATTTTATTAAAAATTCACTTTAGAAATACAGAAATAAATTCATTGCCAACTCATACAACACTGTTAACTGAATCTTCTATAACCTGAAAATTAATGCCATACATTACAAAAAAGGAAAAAAAATATTGAATCAATACAACATCGTAAATCAAAATAGTTTTATCACAGAAGTTTGAAAATGGAAATAATTAAGTTTATAAGTTCAAATCTATACCTCACGTTAAAAAGACTAGTAAACTGAATAATAAATGTCTAATATTAACAAAGCCAGCTAGCACTCTCTTTAAAAAATATACAAGTATTTGGATTTCTTTCATCCACTCACTTTTAACCCTAATATCCTTATAATGCATTCAGAAGTAGTAAATGACATTTAGGTAAAATTTAAACTATTGCCATCTCTTATCATAAATACTGTTCTAATGTTCACATTATAGAAAAATTCAGATTAAATTTTTCTTTGCTATCACTCTTTATGAGAAAAAACATCTAAATACTCATGTCATATAGCCATATTAAATGAACAGCAAAATAAAAGGGCAAAAAATTTCATAACTTTAAATCCTTCCATACACCATATAAAATTTAACACTGAATAGGTTATAAATGGATGCTTTATTGGTTTATAGTCACATCCAATTGATCTTTTCTTTGTTACAAAAATTGAGCAACCAGAAGCTCAATTTCTGCTTCTATGAAATATAAATATCAATCCACCGACAAAAAAACAGTGATATTTAAGATTATGGAAGACTGTTTAGAGTGTTAACTCTAATATATATATTATATATATACCAGTTGATTCTAATCTCAAGAGTAAAGTAGTCCTGAATTTAATGAAAAAAATATTAGGGAAAAAAAGCCTATTTTCCATTGACTTTTTTTCCCACCATAAATAGCAAAATTAAACACATTCAGGTTTTTCCAAAAGGTAAGTCACATTTTGCCAGAATTTGCAAATCTGAATATTTAAAGTGTATCTGTTAATAGTATCCTAAAATGAATCTCTAGCTTCGAGGAATTAAATTTCCTCTTTGGTATATCTCCAAATGGGTAACTTTTAGGTGCAACCTATTACTTAATATAATGCATACTGTAAGTTTTATAAACATCTAACACTTAGGTCACCAGTAAAAGAATCAAACTTTAGCAAGGGACTATGCTTGTTATGCATTATCATCTCTATACATTAAAATCTCAATCATACTCAAATTCACTAAAGTGTGGTTTTTAATCTGCTAACTATGCATTCCATAATAGCCTGTAATTATTAAAAACTGACAAGAAAGCTACGCCACCTGTGTTTATGTGAAGCCAGGTAATGAAAAAAACAACAACGCTGTCATCACCTCTCAATTCCTGATTGCATTATCAAAACTGTAGCTGAGTTTGGCATCTGGGTGTGACCTTGTTAACTGCTAGGGTAATTAAATTTATTCTATTGGGAAAAAGGATGATAAATTATTAGCAAGAAGATTTTGTTCACATTTTATTAAATTGGCCTGTCAAAGGGTTGGCCAAATTATCAAGGGCCTCATTTATTGGAGGCCAGCCATATTGCCACATCTGTTACAATTATTTATAATTTCAGCAGTTGAAAACCAACTGAGTTAGGCATCCACCATGTAAAGTAATTTACAAATTATCTGATGAGGGAGTGTTTTAGCTTCTCCCTCATTTCTAGCCAGCAGAAAGCCGCACTGTAATTACAGAACACGATTAGGTTCTTTGGGGAACTTATCTTGCACTCATAGCCATAGTAAGATGCAGGAAGAACATATGGAGGAGCTTGTGCTTCTACTCCCTGAAGCTCGTGACCCGCCTGCCGCTGAGCCCCTGAGTTGAATTTGAATGAGAGTGCCATGGCTAATGTTCTACACATGCACCATTTATGCCACAAAACAAATCGGATCACTGTTAATTATGAAGCAGCTATAATCAGGCCTTCACATCTGTGTAATGTGAAGCACAGTAGGCTGTATTCCAATAATGTATGACTACCTTTGGGTTGCAAATTGTGAGCCATATTGCCTCAGTAGTAGTTACTGAATTCAAAGTAACTCCTTTGATAAAAGCCCATCACAAGGATATTTTTATCCAGCTTTATATAAAAAAAAAAACAACCCACAAGCCTTTCTTTATCAGCTATTGACCAGAATGGTTAAAGCATATGGCACAAGTTCATTAATGAACAACACAGAGCACTGTAATTTAATGAAACCACTTGAGCCATAAAAATCAGATTTAGTTAATTCCCTCTTTCCCATTTTTTTCACATGTAGTCTAAACCTAGGATTCTACTTAATATTACAAGTTGTTAAGACATAAATTTACTTCTACAAATTTATAATGAATATAAAAAAGCTTGTGTTATACTATTAACAACATTTAAAAAGAAAGGCAATAATAGATTGGTTTTTTTAAGTTTTAAAATTGAACTTTATAGCAAATCTCACATAAGAAAGCATAAGCTATCTTGTTTTTTTTGGAAAGTGAAGCCTAGCAGCTGTATTCTAACAAAAAATAACTCTTCATTCCATGAGAAATCTTCCTGTGGAAAGGCAGCTAAAGAAGCTGCACCCAGATGGCAAACCAGCTAGTTTAATTAATCCACTAAAAGCCATTCAGATTTTAGTAAGGGTAATGTAATTCTGAATAATAGTAGGAAAAAAGATCACTAAAACATTCTTAAGTTTTATTATAGTGGCAAGAAAAGTGCCACTATAGAGTAGTTAAACTTGAGCTGCGGTTTCCATTATATATGCTAAATTTCTAGATTTTAATATCTTGGGCTGTTTCATTCTGCTTGGAACTTAAAGTAGTCTTAAAATATCTGAATATCTATCGGCAGCCTTTTTTTAAGCAGACATAGTTTATTTTTAACTCAGGATACTGGAGTTATACAATTACAGCAGAGTTCAAGTTTTAAGAATATAATGCACAAAAAGCTTTAGAAAAAAAGTTTATAGTTAAGACTTATAAAAGATAAAGACTTCAAAAATTTCTTTTAAATAAAAAAGTTCTGTCATTTGTCAGGGTTGAAAATCATGTCTTAACATATTTGATTGTTTTTTCATGAAGACTGATTAAATATGAAACTGTCCAGAGATAATTTTCCATATACCTCTCTGGCAATGTCTACATATACAAATGAATTAAGAATATAAACTAGTTGAATATAATTAAATCAAGCAAATTACTGAGTTTTCATTTAAAATAGCACTATAGAATATATCATAAGCTTTTCAAAATGAGTTTACACTTATCAACTCATAATTAGTTCAGTCTGAAAATAAGATGATAAGCACAATTTAGTGTTTGGCTGCTAACCAAAAGGTTGGCAGTTCTACTCTGTCCCTACAGGGTCACTATGAGTTGGAATCAACTCATTGACAATGGGTTTGGTTTTTGGTTTCAGGTTATATATTGTACCTTTCCCTAATACATTAAAACATTATTCTGATGCTATGATAGTAAGATATATAGAAAAATGTTAAGATTGATATTCTTTCATGTTGAAAATGAGGGGAAAAATATAATTGAAACAATAAAAATCATAAAAAGCAAATGAAAGAAAGTGAATTATTAACTCTGGCATAGTATTTCCCAACTACAGTGTGACAATACTTAAAAGTATTCTGAGCCCAAGTTCAGGTACTACAATCTGATCTCCTCCCAGTCAACTAAGCAATTAAATTAGTTGATGCCAAATAGCCCCCATCAATACTGGATCCTCTGACTGACCAAAAAATAAAGTTCAATACAACTGACATATTTTCTCTTGCTATGTTGGAAAATTGTAGGAAATCAATCCAGCACTACTAAAGAAAAGACAACAGAACTTTTTAGTTCCCCACATGCAACTATTCCACATTACAATTAGATAATCCCTTCCAAAAGCTGACTCTTCATTGTTCCTACCTACTATTTACTGGAATTGTTGTATCAAAGAGTACTCACTATAGGATAGGCTAAATGGATATGAAACCAGTGCATATTATTTTTTACTTGTGCATTCAACAAGCATTTGTTGAGCTTAAACATAACAAAAGGCAGTGGGGGAAAAAGGATAAGACACCCTCCTCGCCCTCAAAGAGCTTACAGTCCGGAGGGGAAGACAAGCAAGTAAAACAATACAGTTAAACAGCTCCCAGTGCAGAGGTGCACCTAGCACAATATTAAGGTTTCAAGAAACATCCTTAATAATTATTTTAGAACTGAGTCTAGAAGGTCTAGAAAAGTGTTAAAAAGCTGGACAAACAATACATGTGATAAATATTAAATAGAGTTAATATCCTTAACTAGTTTCCAAAGAGAGGAATAAACAAATCTTACTAGTTCCCAAAGAGAGGAATAAACAAAATAATAAACAAAGCTGTTTTAAATGATAATTTCTTGCAAGGGTATAAAAAGTAGGCATTATCATACATACATTTTTTATTAGATTTTTTCCCCAGTTGCCGTCAAGTCAACTCTTACTCATGACAAACCCATGTGTATCAGAATAGAACTGTGCTCCATAGGATTTTCAATGGCTGAATTTTCAGAAGTAGATTCCCAGGCCTTTCTTTCAAGGTATGTCTGGATGAACTCAAATTCCCACCCTTTCAGTTAGCAGCCATGCGTGTTAAGCATTTGCACCACCCAGGGATTCCATGAGAAAGATAACACGGTACAATTTTTCCAGAATGTAGTTTAGCATGGTATATTCAAAAGCCTTAAGTTCATAATCTTTGACAAAGGGAATTTCACTTTGAAGAATTCATCCTGAGGAAATAACCAGAGATGAGACAAGAGATATACAATGAAATGTTCATTACAGCATTAGAATCAGAAGAATCAGAAAAAGAGTTGGAGAAAAATGTAGAACAAAATTCAAACTCACCAAAAAAAAAAAAAAAAAACAGATTTACTGGTCTGACAGAGACTGAAGAAACCCTGAGAGTATGGCCCCTGGACACCCTTTTAACTCAGTACTGAAGTCACTCCTGAGGTTCACCCTTCAGCCAAAAATTATACAGGCCCATAAAACAAATAATAATACAAGTAGTTCAACCATGTATATGAGACTAAACGGGCACATCAGCCCAGGAGCAGCGATGAGAAGGCAGGAGGGGACAGGAAAGCTGGATGAATGGAAATGGGGAACCAAACGGCAAGGAGAGAGTGCTGACATGTCACGGGGTACGTGTATTTATTTTCTAATGAGAAACTGATTTGCTCTGTAAACCTTCATCTAAAGCACACTTAAAAAAAAAAAAAAAGAAGAAGAAACAGAAAAAATAAATTGAATTAAACATCCCAGAGAAGAGGGATGTTTAGATTTAAAAAAAAAAAAGTACATTCTCATGTTAGAATATTTGCAGTCAAATAAAATGTCTTCTAACCTTTAATCATTTAAAATGAATGGGAAATTTTACAAGCAGGATACAAAATTTATATACTGTATGATCCCAATTATATAATCTACATATTCTCCACTTACTGTATATCCTTTATACATACACAGCCACATACAAGTTTCAAAAGTGAAAGCCACTCTGGGTCTAAGACCATGCCTCCCATAGGTCTTCTACCATCATCTGGGGCCAAAAGAGAGACCAAGCGCTGGGGGTAAGATCTAGTTTCCGTAGATATCCTCACCTGTATCTATAAAAGTCAAGAAGGAACCCTAGGCATATCTCTCTCTATCCCCAAATACACTGCCTTGCCACCACTATCTGACTTTAATTCACTTGAAATAATTTTATTATGCTTTTTATCTCTATTTATGTGAGTCAACATAAAAGTCCTAACTCCCATGTCAATTCTTATGGAATATCATTCTCTAACACTAATCATGAATTATTTAAAGAAATAAAATACAGAAACCCAAACATTAATATGTAAGATACTTACAGATTTAAAGTGAAGCTGATTAGACAGATTTGAAAAAGAAATACAGAGCTGATGAGTTTACCACCATCCTCTCATCTCACTATTTACCATTAGACATGGTTTGAACTTCTCATTCTCTACTCCATATCCACTCACCTGTTTCATATTTTCCATCAAAATGTATCTCTGTACTACATTCTGATAAATCCTGTCAAATCTATTCTCTCATTTTCTAATTCTCTACTTAGCTCAATAACTCATTGTATGAGGCTAGTTTTAGTACCAAAACCAGTACAAGAAAATTTAATAGCAAACCAATCTCCTTCATAAATAGAGATTTAAAAAAAAAAAACTATCAGTAAAATGCATGAATGGACAAGTATATAAAACACTGGAATTGTCCCAGGTATTAAAAGATAAAACATTTGATAAAATTCACCACTTATTCATAATATTGTATTATCAGTTTTCTAAACCTGATAAAAAGATATTTATAATAAACTCATGGCTAATATCATTCTCAATGGTGAAATATTAGAATTATCTTTAAAATTAGAAACAAGACACCCACTCTCACAACGTCTACTTAATTTTCTGTATGGTAAAATGTATAACAATTGGTATAATAGGATTTTAAGGGAAGAAACAAAACTTGCATCATTTACAGATGATATGACTGTCTACACCAAAAACCCAAAGAATCTACCCAAAAAAATTACAATGAATTAGAGACTAGCCAGGTAGCTGAATATAAGATAAACATTCAAAAATCTATTCCATTTCTCTATACAAGAAAGAGAAAATGCAATAAAAAGGCAAATAGCAAAAACAGAAACAAAATGGAAAATACTCAGATACAAATCTAATAAAATATATATAATATCTCTATGGATAAAATTACAAAACTTTAAATACATTAAAGAAGACCTAAATTAAAGGAGACATGGAATATTTATGGGCAAGAGAACTTAATATGATAAAGAAGTCAGTTCTCCTCAAATTAATCCCGAAAAGGTTTTTCAGGGAACTTGATAGCTGGTTATAACCATATACTGAAGATCAAAGGGTCAACAATATTCAAAACACTGTTGAAGAAGAATCAGGTAAGGAGACTTGTAATATCAGTTATCAACACTTACTACAAAGCTGCAGTAATAAATACAGTGCTGTTTCAGAGATAAAATTACCCAATGAAACTAAATACAGAGTCCAGAAATAGACCAATATAAATATGGACCCATATATACATGCAATAATAGATATCAGAAGTGGCACTGCAGATCATTGAAAAAAAGAGGGTTTTTAGCATGATAGACAGTGCTAAGAAACAGATATACAAAAGAAATTAAACCGAATTCCCTTCTTTACACCAAACACAAAAATCAATTCCACACAGATTTAAGATTTATTTGTGAAGTCAGAACTATAACACTCCTGATGAACACAAAGGAAAATACCTTTATGATTTCAAGATAAGATAGAGTTTGTTTAACAAGATAAAATATGCACCAACTATAAAAGAAAATACTGAGAAATTCACCTATATAAAAAATTAATAACTTTTTCAAAATATATCATAGAATAAATGAAAAGAAAAACCACAAATTAAAAGAAGATATGTGCAACACTTAAAACTGATAGTTGAGGCTGCTGGCTGATCTCCAAATTTAATTCCTCTTCTTCTTGGGTACATTATTTCCCAATCTTCTTTGCATTTACCTAACATGTGGCCAAATAATTGAGTTCTAGCCAACAGAACACAGGCAAAAGTGATGGGTACCACTTCCAGGCCTACCTATGAAAACCTGCCAAATGTGAAGCTCTTTCCCCTTCTGGCTGGCTGGGGTAGAGATGAGTCCAGGATAACTTTGGGATTCCCTTTTAAAGTCAGTGGAAAATTGTTAAATGAGAACCAATCTGCTGTGTAAACTTACAACAAAAAGACAATAAAATATTTTTTTAAATAATGATAATAATAAAGTTAGTGGATCCAGAAGATCAAAGAAGGCTAGGTCTCTAAATCACTGTTTGAAAGTTTGAAGCCCAAGTAGTACCCACATTTGACTACTATATAAGTAAGAAATAAATTACTTTAAGCCACTGAGATAGAGATTTACCTATTACAGAAGCTGGTGTTATGATAACTAATATAATTACCAGCAAAAAATTAGTATCCAGAATAAAGAACTTCAACAAGAAGACAAACATCCTAATGGAAAAATGGGCACAAGACACAAAAAAGTTATTTCACATAACATAAACATAAGATGTTCAAGCTCATCAGAAATCAAAGAAACACAGAATGAGACCACATGACATACCATTTTATCCTTTTTAAGACTGCAATTAAGGAGCCCTGGTTGCACAGTGGTTAAAGTACTCAGCTGCTAACCAAAAGGCAGGCAGTTCGAACAAATCAGCCGCTCTGCAGGAGAAAGATGTGGCAGTCTGCTTCTCTAAAGATTTACAGCCTTCGAAACCCTGCAACTTGAAATCTATAATTTGGTACAGCCACTTTAGGAAAATAATTTGGCATTTTCTTGTAAGCCTGAACATTTGCCAATCTAAATTTGCCAGGCAATTTCACTCTTAGCAATATATCCTAGAGAAAGTCTTGCACAGGTGTGTCAGGAGCCATTAGAAGAAAGTTCAAAACAATAGTGTGTAAAAATTCCTATAGCTTAAAAAAATCCAAATGTTAATAGACAAAACAATGGACACATAAACTGTAGTTTATTCATACAACAGATGGATACACAGCAGGGAAAAAGAGTTACAGCTACACTCAACAAGAATGAATTATCTTACAAACATAAAGTTCAAAGAAAAAAATCTAGTTGCAGAGCACAATATACATTGAAGATATCTTTTTCAAGTTTAAATAAAAGCAATACTAAATAATATATTCTTTAAGAAAAAATAGTGTTAATAGGCAGGAATTAAGAAATCCAGGATCGTGACTATCTTCAGGGAAATAAAGTAAGATGTGACAGGTAATTATGAGGGTCGGGAGTGAGGGAGAAGGGAAATCGCTAACTAGATAGTAGACAAGCATCAACTTCAGTGAAGGGAAGAACAGCACACAATATAGGGGAAGTTAGCACAAATGGACCAAAGCAAAAGCATAGAAGTTCCCTAGACACATCCAAACACTTTGAGGGACTGAGTAGCTGGGGCTGGGTCCTGGGAACCATAGTCTTGGGGGACATTTAGGTCAACTGGCATAACATAGTTTATAAAGGAAATGTTCTACATTCCACTTTGTTGAGTAGCGTAGGGCCTTAAAAGCCTGTGAGCGGCCACCTAAGATACATCTATTGGCCCCACCCCACCCAGAACAAAGGAGAATGAAGAAAACCAAAGACCCAAGGAAAATACTAGCCCAAAGGACTAAAGGACCACATGAACCAGAGACTCCACCAGTCTGAGTCCAGAAGAACTAGATGGTGCCTGACCACCACCAATGATTGCCCTGACAGGGATTACAACAGAGAGAACTGGACAGAGCAGGAGAAAAATGTAGAAGAGAATTCAAATCACATAAAAAGACCAGACTTACTGGTCTGATGGAGACTGGAGGAACCCCCAAAACTATGGCCCCCAGACACTCTGCTAACCCAGAAGGGAAAGCATTCCCAAAACCCACTTTTCAGACAAAGATTAGACAGACCTATAAAACAAAAAATAACACATCAGGAACGTGCACCTTAGTTCAGTCAAATATACAAGACCAAATGGGCAGCTCATGTCCAAAAGCAGGACGAGATGGCGGTAAGGGACAGGAACTGGACAAATGGAAATGGGAACCCAGGGTGGATAGGGGGAGCGTGCTATACATCGTAGGGATTGCAACTAATGTCACAAAACAATATGTGTATAACTTTTTGAATGAGAAATTGACTTGAGCCATAAACTTCCACCTAAAGCACAATAAATAAAAAAAAAAAAGATGTGACAAGTAAGAGCATATGATAGCAACAAGAAAATTGGTAATAGTTGCAGATGGGTACATAACTTATAAATATTACATTTATTCTTTTGTATGTTTCAAATATTTCATCATAAAAATTTAAAAAGAAAGTTAGAAAGGGAAAATAAGAATGAAAATTCTCTACAACTTAGAAAAGGAAGGAATAGAGTATCTGTGAAAAGAAATAAGAATAAACAAGCCTGTGGTTAAAATTCAGAACTCCATTCTGTGGTCTGCTGTTGGTCACATGGAGTGCATCTTATTCAGAAATATGGTAAATTTAAAGTTTAGGGTTCCCTCTTGTCCTCAACTTCAAGATATTCCTCCTAGGCAAAAAACTGTAATTCTGCATGAAAAAGATAAAACAATCACTTGGAGATATAAGAACAGGCAGTCATTCAGAATTCAGCTAGTTAAGAGCAGGGTGTTAGGAGATCAAAGGTCACAGGTTTCGATCCCACATGAACCAGTTTGCTTTGCCAATTTCTATGACACAGACTGCCAACTAGCTCACCAATAATTCTGATTATAAATTCAATCAGGAAAAAGAGAAGATAAATAACGAATACAGGGGAAAAACACTCAAATTTATTAACAAGAGGTAAGAAGTATCTTTTTTATATAATAATACTAAGAGCTAATATTTATCACTCTACATGCTTTCCATGGCTTCACTCATGTAATCTTCATAACACTCCTTTGAGGTAGGTGCTATTTTACAAATGAGAAAATTGATACTTCAAGAAGGTAAGTAACTTACCCAAGGTCACATAGATAAGTGATGAAGTCTGTGATCCAAACCCATGCATTGCAGCCAGACTCCAGAATTTTTGCTGTTCTCCATTAGTCTTACAAATCAAAAAAAATCACAAACAAAAAGAATCCCATTACAAGCATTTGAAAAAAATAAATCAGGGATACAAAATATGAAAGAAAGAATAGAACGGTCTTGTCATTTCCCCTCAACTGTATATTCCAATTGCCACATAGTCTCTTGCTTACTAAAATATCATCAGTCAAAACAAGGTTAGAGGCCAACTGTGGAACAGATCATCAATTGTCATATGCAAGTTCAAGCTGAAGCTGAAGAAAATTAGAGCAAGTCCACACGGGCCAAAATACAAACTTGAGTATATTCAACCTGAATTTAGAGACCATCTCAAGAACACATTTGACGCACTGAACACTAATGAACTAAGACCAGATGAGTTGTGGAATGACATCAAGGACATCATACATGAAGAAAGGAAAAGGTCATTAAAAAGACAGGAAAGAAAGAAAAGAAAAAACCAAAATGGATGTCAGAAGATACTCTGAAACTTGCTCTTGAACACACAGTAGCTAAAGCGAATGGAAGAAATGATGAAGTAAAAGAACTGAACACAAGATTTCAAAGAGCAGCTCAAAACTACAAAGTAAAGTATCACAATGAAATGTGCAAAACCTGGAGTCCGAAATCAAAAGGGAAGAACATGCTCGGCAGTTCTCAAGCTGAAAGAACTAAAGAAAAAATTCAAGCCTCAAGTTGCAATACTGAAGGATCTATGGACAAAATATTGAATGATGCAGGAAGCATCAAACGAAGATGAAAGGAATACATGGAATCACCATACCAAAAAGAATTGGCCGACATTCAACTGTTTCAGGAGGTGGCATATGATCAGGAACCAATGGTAGTGAAGAAAGAAGTCCACGCTGCACTGAAGGCATTGGCGAAAAACAAGGCTCCAGGAACTGGCTCCAGGAACTGACAGAATACCAACTGAGATGTTTCAACAAAATGATGCAGCACTGGAAGTGCTCACTCAACTATGCCAAGAAATTTGGAAGAAAGCTACCTGTCCAAACAACTGGAAGAGATCCATATTTGTGCCCATTCCAAAGAAAAGTGATCCAACCGAATGCGGCAATTATCAAACAATATCATTAACATCACACACAAGTAAAATTTTGCTGAAGATCATTCAAAAGTGGTTGCAGCAGTACATTGACAGGGAACTGCCAGAAATTCAAGCCGGATTCAGAAGACAACGTGGAACCAGGGATATCATTACTAATGTCGGATGGATCTTGGCTGAAAGCACAGAATACCAGAAAGAGGTTTATCTGTGTTTTATTGACCATGCAAAGGCATTTGACTGTGTGCATCATAACAAACAGCAATTTCAGAACACTTAATTGTGCTCATGAGGAACCTGAACACAGAAGAGGCAGTTGTTAGAACACAACAAGGGGGATACTGCATGGTTTAAAATCAGGAAAGGTGTGCATCAAGGTTGTATCCTTTCACCAGACATATTCTAAATGTAAACTGAGCAAATAATACAAGCAACTGGATTATATGAAGAAGAATGCTATGTCAGAAATTGGAGGAAGACTCATTAACAACTTGCGATATGCAGATGACACAAACTTGCTTTCTGAAAGTGAAGAGGATTTGAAGCACTTACTGATGACGATCAAAGACCACAACCTTCAGTATGGATTACACCTCAACATAAAGAAACAAAAATCCTCACAACAGGACCAACATCATGACAAATGGAGAAAAGACTGGAGTTGTCAAGGATTCCTTTTATTTGGATACACTATCAACAACCATGGAAGCAGAAGTCAAGAAATCAAATGATACATTGCATTGGGGAAATCTGCTGCAAAAGACCTCTTTAAAGTGTTAAAAAGCAAAGAAGTCACCTGAAAGACTAAAGGGCACCTGACCCAAGCCATAGTATTTTCAATCGCCTCACATGCATGTGAAAGCTGGACAATGAATAAGGAAGACCAAAGAAGAATTGATGCCTTTGAATTACAGTGTTGATGAAGAATATCGAATATACCATGGACTGCCAGAGGAACGAACACATTTGTCTTGGAAGAAGTACAACCAGAATGCTCCTTAGCAATGAGGATGGTGAGACTTCCTCTCACTTACTTTGGACATGTTATCAGGAAGGACCAGTCCCTGGAAAGGGACATAATGCTTGGTAAAGTAGAGAGTCAGTGATAAAAAGGAAGACCCTCAACAAGATGGACTGATACAGTAGCTGGCAACAATGGGTTCAAGCATAACAACAATTGGGAGGATGGCACAGGACCAGGCAGTGTTTCATTCTGTTGTACATAGGGTTGCTATGAGTTATAACCCACTCAACTGCACCTAACAACCTAACCTAACAACCATTTCCCCTCAACTGTATATTCCACTTGCCACATAGTCTCTTCGTAATCAAAGTGTGATCCCTGGATGCAACAGCATCACCTGGAAGCTCAACAGAAATGCAAAATTTCAGGCCCCTCTCCAGACCTCCAAATCCAAGTTGTCAAGGATTTCATTTTACATGGATCCACAATCAGCACCCATGGAAGCAGCAGTCAAGAAATCAAAAGGCACATTGCATTGGGCAAATCTGCTGCAAAAGACCTCTTTAAAGTATTGAAAAACAAAGATGACACCTTGAAGACTAAGGTGCGCCTGACCCAAGCCATAGTATTTTCAATCGCACCATATGCATGCAAAGGCTAGACAATGAATAAGTAAGACTGAAGAAGAATTGATGCCTTTGAATTATGGTGTTCTGAAGAATACTGAATATACCATGGACTGCCAAAAGAACAAATCTGTCTTGGACAAAGTGCAACCAGAATGTTCCTTAGAAGCAAGGTTGGTGAGACTACGTCTTACATACTTTGGACATGTTGTCAGAAGGGATCAGTCCCTGGAGAAGGATATCATGCTTGGTAAAGTACAGGGTCAGTGAAAAAGAGGAAGACCCTCAATGAGATGGAATGACACGGTGGCTGCAACAATGGGCTCAAGCATAACAATGACTGTGAGCATGGCGCAGGACCAGGCAGTGTTTCGTTCTGTGGTGCATAAAGTTGCTATGAGTCGGAACCAACTCAACGGCACCTAACAACAACATAACAACTCCAGACCTACCGAAGTATAATCTGTTTTGTAACAACCCCTTTTCCCCTGCCCCATGACTTGGATGCATATTAAAATGTGAGAAGCATCACTGTCAATATCCAGAACACACCACACCCTTCTCACTTCTTAGACTATGCTAATGCACTTCTAACAAGAAACTCTTAAACAATTTTCAAACTCACATATGCCACTTTCCATTATGAAAGCTTCAGTAACCTCCCTCCATATACACACTTTCAGCAAAGCTTCTCTCCATAAAGTCCTTGCTTTGCTCAAACTTCCATTAAAGCATATTTTATAACAATTATTTTCCTATCTGTATCTCCATCTATGAGATTCATAAGGGCAGACACTGTTATTCATCTTTGTATCTCTTGCCACTAAACACAGTACCTAGAGTACATTAGTACTATAAATATTGACTATGTAACTAAATAATACATAGAACGATAGGTAGAAGGGTAGATGGATGAAGAGGTGAGCATAGTTAGACTGAATCTTAAAGATTTATAGTACTGATAGGATAAAGGATATGTTACTAATTGGTAGAAATCTATTTCTTTCCATTCCTACTAAATCAGTTGCCATCGAGTCACCTCCAATTCATGGTCACCCAATGTTTCAGAGAATTGTGTTCTACAGGGTTTCCAATGGCTGTGATCTTTTGGAAACAGACTTACAGGACTTTCTTTTCCAGTCACCTTTGGGTGGACTTGAACCACCAATCTTTTGGTTAATAGCCCACTCAGGGACTCCTCCATCCCCACTACTACTTCCCTAATTCAGGGCTTCAGCATCTCTCCTGTAGGTAACCTCAAGTGTCATCCTAGCTGCTAGGAGAACTGTTACAGTGATCTCGTCTCAGAAAATGGCAACTCCATTCATCCAAGTGTTTGGACCTGGAAATCTTGACTTCATTTTTAATTCTTCCCTTCTCACACTTCACATTTAAGCCATCATCAAATCTTGTGGATTCTACCTTTGAATTATTTCCAGAATCCAACCACTCTTCACAACCTACTCCAAGCACCTGAACCATATGAGTTTTATCAGGACTATTATAATAGCCTTTTAAATTGGTCTCCCTGTTCCCACCCTTGTCTCCCTAGAGTATCTTTTCTGCCCTGCAGTCAGGGTGGTCCTTTAAAAACATTAAGTTAAATCTTATCACTCTTCTGATTAAAACACTCCAGTAGGTTCCATGTCACTCTACTACTTACAACACTTAAGTGTCTTCCCATTCAGAGTAAAAGCTAAGTCCTCATAGTGGCCTAACGAGGCCCTGGTGGACCTGGCCCCATGGCTACTTCTCTGAGATCCCGTCTCCTCGCACGCCTCCTCTCACAGCTGTCTCTGATCTAGCTTCACTGGCCTCCATCCTAGGCAAGTCACTGCTTCATGAGCTTTTGCACTTGCTCTCTCTGCTTGGAACGATCTTCCCTCACATATCTGAATGGCTCACTTACTCTGTATTTCTCCTCAAATGTTATACTGGATCAGAATGGCTTTCTCGCACTATCATACATAAAATAGCAACATCAATCTCCACCATGCTCTGTTTCACTTATGCAACATTATTTTTCTTCACAACACTTTACCACGACACATGCTCCATGAACACAAAGACCTTATTTTGCTCCCTAATGTTTCCTCACCACCAAGAATAGTGCCTAATACATAGTAAAGCCAAAATCCAAACCAGCTGCCATCAAGTCAGTTCTGACTCATGACAATCCCATGTTTGTCAGAGTAAACTGTGCTCCAGAAGGCGTTCAATGGCCAATTTTTCGGAAGTAGATCACCAGGGCTTTCTTTTGATAACACACAGTAGGCCCTCAATAATTATTTGTGAAATCGAATCTTTCTAAAACAAACAAAATAAGTCATCATAGGACTTGGGCAGACATGGCTGTGGCAGCATGCTTATCCATTTTCCCAATCTTGCCTATTCTGTAATATTCTTTGGACTGGGGCAGACATGGCTGTGGCAGCATGCTTGTCCGCTTCCCACTTCCGTCCTTTTTACTTAAAAAAAAAAAAAAAAGTCATCATATCATTCTGTCTAAAATTCTTCAGAAGTTCCCCATTTTATGTAACATAGAATCTAAATTTCTCAATATGAACATAAAAGCCCTACTTCTCTTGCTGACTTAACATTTACCCAGTGCCTTTTCATTGCTGCCACAATACAACCATATTCTCTATAGTACAAGGTTAGTGAAATGCATTCCATTCTTCCTAGTTACCATATACTCTCCCACCTCTGGGCCCTTGGACATGCTGTCATCTGGCCTAGGACAGTTTTCCTCATCCTGCTTCAACTAGTTAACTTCTACACATTCTTCTGGTCTCAATTACAATGTCCTTTCCTCTAAATCCCAAAGTCTGAAGTAGATTGCAACTTCAGAATGCTCAAATAGCACCCTATATTTTGAACTATAAGAGCATTTAATGCACTATGTTGTAAGTATGATTTATTTCTTGAAATTTCCCTTCTAAGATTTTTGAGGTCAGGGAGGAGGACAGCTTCACAGTTTTAACTCCAGCACCCAGTATAGTGTTTAGTCCATAAACTGGCACTCAGTAAAGAATTGTGAAATTAACAGTTTGAAAAAAAATTAAAAATATGTAGACTGGCAAAGATAATGTAAACCAAACCCAAGTCAAAGCCATTGCCTTCGAGCAATTCCAACTAATAGCAAACCTATAGGACAGAGTATAACCTCCCTACAGGCTTTCCAAAGAGTGGCTGGTGGATGTGAACTGCCGACCTTTTTTTGGTTAGCAGCTGTAGCTCTCAACCACTGTGCCATCAGGGCTCCCATAATGTAAATAACTATTAAATAGTTATGACTTTTTTTTCTTCTGAGATTTTCCAGCTCCTTTCTTTCAATATGGAATCCTCCCAAATATCAAATCAATTAAGTGATTCTAGATAAATTTTATCTTTCTTCCAAAGCTTAACAACTAGACAATTCCTTTTGCTTCTATCACTGGTTCTAATTTGTATTTTTCACATTTACTCCCAAATCTCTATTATTAAAGTTTCCTCTTGACCCACAGGGAATCCTGATTAAGTTCAGATGTTAGCCATGTTACTAAGGCAAGGTCATGCATTCTATTCTTTGTCCTTTAGACAAACAAACATAATCACATAAACGACATGTAAGTCCAAGACACTGACTTAAAAATTCACTGGTTAAAGAGTGTGATCACATTAACATCACTATAACATTCCTAATAAAAACTTCAAAACGTTGTTAGGTGCCGTGGAGTCAGTTTTCGACTCGTTGCAACCTTATGAACAACAAAACGAAACATTGCTCAGTCTTGAGCCATCCTCACAATTGTTGCTATGTTTCAGCCCATTTTTGTAGTCATTGTGTCAATACATCTGGTTGTGGGTCTTCCTCTTTTAAGCTGAGCCTCTACCAGGTAGGTGGTTTAAACTTACCAGTCACTCTTTGGGAGAAAGATGTGGCAGTTTGCTTCCATAACGATTTACAGCCTTGGAAGCCCTGTGGTGCACTTCTACTCTGTCCTACAGGGTCGCTATAAGTTGGATTCGACTTGATAGCAGTGGGTTTGGTTTTGTTTTGGTTCTGCTTTACCAAGCATGATGTCCTTCTCCAGGGACTGGTCCTTTCTGATAACATGTCCAAAGGACATAAGAAAGTCTCACCATCCTCACCTCAAAGGAGCATTCTGGCTGCATTAATTCCTAGACAGATGTTCATTCTTCTGGCAGTCCATGGTGTATATTCAATATTCTTCGCCAACACCATAATTCAAAGGCATCAATTCTTCTTCTATCTTCCTTATTCATTGTCCAACTTTCGCATGCATATGAGGCAACTGAAAGTACCATGGCTTGGGTTAGGCACACCTCAGTCCTTAGATATTTTTGCTTTTTAACACTTTAAAGAGGTCTTCTGCAGCAGATTTGCCCAGTGCAATGTGTCATTTGATTTCTCAACTGCTGCTTCCATGGGCGTTGATTATGGATCCAAGTAAAATGAAATCTTAACAACTTCAATCTTTTCTCCATTTATCATGATATGCTTATTGGTCCAGTTGTGAGGATTTCTGTTTTCTTTATGTTGAGGTGTAATCCATACTGAAGGGAGTAGTCTTTGATCTTCATCAGTAAGTGCTTCAAGTCCTCTTCACTTTCAGCAAGCAAGGTTGTGTCATCTGCATATTGCAGGTTGTTAATGAGTCTTCCTCTGGTCCTGATGCCGGATTATTTGCTCAGCATACAGACTGAATAAGTATGGTGAAAGGATACAACCCTGACGCACACCTTTCCTGATTTTAAACCACACAGCATCCTCTTGTTCTGTCTGAATGACTGCCTCTCGGTCTATGTACAGGTTCCCCATGATCACAATTAAGTGTTCTGAAATTCCCATTCTTCGCAATGTTATCCATAATTTGTTATGATCCACACAGTCAAATGCCTTTGCATAGTCAACACAAGTAAACATCTTTCTGATATTCTCTGCTTTCAGCCAAGATCCACCTGACATCAGAAATGATATCTCTTGTTCCACATCTTTTCTAAATCCAGCTTGGATTTCTGCCAGTTCTTTGTCGATGTACTGCTGCAACCATTTTTGAATTATCTTCAGCAAAATTTTACTTTTGTGTGATATTAATGATATTGGTCAATAATTTCCCCATTCTGTTGGATCACCTTTCTTTGGAATGGGCACAAATATGGATCTATTCCAGATGGATGATGTGGTGTAATGAATTACTTAATACGGCCCTTCTAGCCTTGGTCTTGTAACTCCCACCCAGATGATTGGTTGGGATGGTGTGATAGGGTAATTGTAGCCCACCAAGTGGATTGGTCAGTTTTGCCATCCCGCCGGGCTTGAAATGAGCCATTCAAGAGGCATGAAAAAGAATAGCACAGCACCACCAAGGAAGGAGAGACCGGCAGAAGAGACCAGCAGAAGATGGCGCAGGAGGCTTCCTGGCCCACGGATCCAAACAACGGAGTGCCTTTGGGCAGAGGCAGAGGGCCAGGGAGAGGTGTGCCTGCAAGCACAGCTGAAAAGAGGCTGTCCTGATGGAAGAACTGTATCGAGTGTTCCTGAGCCTGAATCGTAAGCTGTTACTTCCCTAATAAACCCCATAATAGTGAGTATGGTCTGTGAGTTCTGTGTGGCCATTGCAATGAATTATCAAATCTAGCAGAGAAGTAGAAAGTGCTGTGTGAGGGATTGTTGATGTCAGAATTGGTAAAGATGGTGGAAATAGAAGGCATTTCTCACTTCCCCTCATAGAAATCAGCCTTGAGCTGTTCATCTTGATTCTCCTTTCTAACTGTGAAGTTAGAGGAGGTCAGACACCTCCCCCATGCAATTTTTACAGATGGCCAGGTAGTTTCAAAACATATGATCCAATAAAATGATAGTAGTGAAATATTAGTATACATCTGACTATTGGTGATAAAGTATATATACCCTAAATAATATTTAAGTATTCTTATATCTTCATTCATATCATCTCACTTTTTAAAGTATTTACATTTTAATGTATATCTCTTTATTGAGAAGACTCTTAATTTCTATTAAAAAAACCCACTGCTGTCAAGTCAATTCTTTAAGAAGAAAGCTGTTATAGAGAGGACATAATATATATGAACAATAGGGTTAACCATTCCTACTTCAATTCTTTAAATCCATTTTAAACACTATTCTGTGCAGTAGATTTAACTTTTTTAAACAAACTGTAATAATCTCTAAAATTAGTAAAAATAGTGATACTCACTCTTGATCATTACTCTATGCTCACAGAAACTAAAGCTAGAATTCCACAAAATTTCAGACAAGTTTAACAAATACCCAAAAAATAAGATTTACAATTTAAAAGTTTTAACATCAACAGAAGTTACAACTAAGAGTCTATCACTTTAATTTTCACTATAGTTTAGTTTTCATTATATTTTGACGTAAACTTCTATTATACCACCCATAACGTTGTAAGTCTCCAAACTGACTGTAACTTCTTGAAGGAAAGAATTATTTGTGCAGTACAGCTGTTAGTCTTTATTTGCTAATGAATAATTCATTGTATTTGTATAGAAAGTGGAGCAAAAATTTTTACTTCAGAGACATTTATAAGTCATTAAGCCAATATAATTTTCATTTAAATTAGCAGATACTTTGTTACTGTCCATGGTTTACCAGAAATAGAATGTTCTGGTAAAATAATCATTCTAGTTAATATCATTCTTGCCTATATGGCATACGTGAATTATAAATTTTTAAAGAATCAGAACAAAATAAAATATACCTAACATACTCAGTTTCACTTTACTGAATCAATATCTGAAGATCATCATACCAACACACAATCCTCCACTGACAGAGAGTGGTAGCAGGAGATGAGGTGCATACAAGTGTTACATAAAATATGAAATAAATTCTAGAAAAAATGTTATTTGATAGAAGTTTTAATTGTTTTAAATGGAAATACCTTTAAGCCCTCAAGGGTTACAAGTCTGATTCATTTTCAGTGGAAATTTATTATATCAATCAAGTACAATACATACAATAAAGTACGTCATAGAATGTAGTTCATTCACAGATAACTCTACTTACTATCATGGTGTAGGAAAGTTTTCCAAGTAATCTATTTCTTTTGAATGTTAAATTTTATACTTTCTAGCTTTTTCTGTATTTTAATTCATTTTTCTAATTTTTTTCTTTCTTAGGTTTATTTTGTTTATTTCTAAAGAGTTATATTTTTCCTGTTTATATATTTTGAGGGTATTTTTGTTCATTAATGTAAAATTTTAAGATGATGAATTTTCTGCTGAGCACTGTTTTAGCTGCATCCCATAGGTTCTCATATGTAGTGTTTCCTTTATTGTTATTTTCTAAGTATTTTATTGTTAGATTTGCATTTTATCTTTGAAAACTTTTTAAAGATAAAGCTTTGTTTTTATATTCACAAGTGGTGGTAAATCCTTCAGTTTTCTGGTTTTATTATTAGTTTCTGGTTCTTTTGCATTGGGATTCAAAGAATGTTTCTACTTTTTAGTATTGCAGTTTTCTTTATGAATTAAGGGCCATTTCTATTAATAATTCATAGGCATTTAGAAAGGTGACGTAGTCTTTCTTGTCAAAGTAGAAAGTTTAACACAAATAAATTATAACTATATGTTAAGCCTTATATATGGTCATTTTTGCATGCAGGTCCACATGATATGCCAAAGGGTGAAATATAAATCTCTTCCTACTAACTGGATTTCCTATATTTATTAAAATTATACTGAGTTTTTTGACTTGTCTTATACAAACCCACGTAGCGAAGAGAAAAAGAGAGAATACTTTGTAATACATATTCACAGTCAATACCTGTTCATGAGAAAAGCTTTCAACAAAATCTGAATAGATAGAAATTTCCTTAATGGGATAAAGGGTATTTACAAAAAAAAAAAATTTCAAGCAAACCTCGTGCATAATGTGAAATACAATAAAGTTCAAAAACAAGCAAAACTATGATGATAGAAGTTAGGATGCTTACCTTTGGTGGGAAGTAGTGGCTGATTAGGAGTATGAGGGAGGATTAGGATCATGAGGACATTGGTAATATTCTCTGTCCTGATATGGTTAGGTTATATGTTTGCGTTCACTTTATAAAACTTCATTGCGCTATATACTTTCAGTTTGTACACTTTACTATGGGCATGCTGTACTTCAATAAAACTGCTTATAAAATATTCAACAGTGTTTTCAGCAAACTTTAAAAATTATCCTAAAAGTTATATTGAAGGGCCAAATACCAAAATAGCTATTGTTTCTATTTTTAGTTGCCATTGATTTGATTCTGACTGGTGGTGCCCAAAATAACAAAGATACTTTAAAGATAGTCATGATGTATACTTACCAAATACAAAGATGTATTATAAAGCCACACTTATTAAGACAATGTAATATTGTATACGAATACAGAGAATACAGAACCCAGAAAGAAACCCAAAATATACTGAACTAGGATATACATGACAGAGGTGGCCCAGCACTACACTGGAGAAAAGGAGAACTGTTCAACAGAGTGATTGGGCTGGAAATACTGATCACTATTTGGGAAAAAATTAAAAAACAAATCCTTAACTTATGCTATACACAAAAAATAATTCTGAATGAATTATGAATATAAATGACAAAAGCAAACCTTTAAAACTATTTGAAGAAAATAAGAGGTTCAAATCTTTCTGTCTTTGCGTAGGGAAGGATTTATTAAATGAGATACCAAAGTACAAACCAAAAAAAATTACTCTAAATTAAAATTAAGAATTTCTGTTCATCAAATGGTACCTTAAAGAAATGGAAAAATCAAGGCACACATGCAGATAAGATATCTGCCACATATTAACTTACTAGGGATTAGTATCAAGAACATATAAGGAACTTTTACAAATCAATAATTTTAAAAAATCCAATAGAAGAATACATAAAAGACATGAATAGACATTTTGCAGAAGAGGACACACATTTGGATAATAATCATTTGAGGAGATACTCTATCAGCAACATATATATCAAGACCAAAATCATATACTGTTTTATATGCATTCAGTTACAAAAAATTAAGAAGTCTGACAATACAAAGTGTTAGCAAAAATGAGAATCAACCAGATCTATTATCCATTGTTGGTGGGAGTATGATTGGTAAGACCACTTTGAAAAACAATTTATCAGTATCTTGTAAAAGTAACATTTTCATACCCTAAGACCTAGGATTTCCACTTCTAGATACATAAAACCAAAAAACCAAACCCGTTGCCATTGAGTAGATTCCGACTCACGGGGACCCTACAGGACCGAGTAGAACTGCCCTGTAGGGATTCCACAGAGCACCTGGTGGATCTGAACTGCCAACCTTTTGGTTAGCAGTCGAACTCTTAACCACTGCACCACCAGGGTTTTCTCTAGATTCATACCCCACAAAAACACAAGCATGTCTGTACCAAGAATCATGTACAAAAATGTTAATTGCAGCATTATTCATAATAGCAAAGAACTGGAAATAACTCAAATGCTTAGCTACAGAAGAATGGACAAGTAGTTATGATATATTTGTATACAATATGTTAAAACAGTGAAAATAAACAGCTACACCAAATAACATAGATGAATCTTGTAACATAATGATGAGTCAAAAATGCCAAATCTCCTACTACCAGTGACCACCCTGACGGGGAACACAACAGAGAGTCCCTGTTGGAGCGGGAGAAAAGTAGGGTGCAGAACTCAAATTCCAGTGAAAAGACCAGACTTAATGGTCTGACTGAGACTGGAGGAGCCCCAGAGAGCCCCAGAGAGCATGGACCCTAGACTCTCTGTCAGCCCAGCATTAAAACCATTCCCGAGGCCAACTCTTCAGTCAAAGATTAGACTGGACTATGGGACATAAAATGATACTTGTGAAGAACTTGCTTCTTAGCTCAAGTAGATACATGAGACTAAATGGGCAGCTCCTGTCCAGAAGTGAGATGAGAAGGCAGAGAGGGTCAGGAGCTGACTGAATTGACACAGGGTATCGGGTGGAAAGCAGGAATGTGCTGTCACAGCGTAGGGAGAGCAATTAGGATCACATAACAATGTATGTATAACTTTTTGTATGAGAGACCAACTTGAATTGTAAACTTTCACTTAAAGTACAATAAAATAAAATTAAAAGATGAAAAAAAAATTCAAGATCTCAGGCAACAACATGTATTATGATACCTGTGTTATAAATGGCACAAACTAAGCAATATAATGTTTTCTAATAAATTTGTGATAATTTTTTTTAAATGACAAACATATTTTAGTGGTTACTTGTGGTAAGAGAATCAGAATATTATAGTGAGTCATGTTCCAAATTTTATGATTGATCCAATTCTGTGTACCTGATGTCCAATACAATGCAATACAATATAAATATAAATTTAAAAGTTGTTGTCTTCAGATGGAGTTATTAGCAAGATAGGATGTGCTGGGTTCAGAAATCACGTTGAAGAATCATTAAATAAATACTTGAATACCTAAGTACTTGCTTGCATTAATTCCATTTCTAAACTAAATTATTAAATTCTAAGATTTGAAGAAATGCAACAAACAAACATAGAAATAGAATATATTTCTGAAAAGAAATTGAGAGCTGAAAGCTACCTTGAAGGTTATCTAAAAGGAATATATTTAATGTTTTCTACATACCATGTTTTGCACTTGACATGCATTACCTCTAATCCTCAAAAAACCCTATTCCATATATACTATTAACATCAATATGTTCACAGATGATAACATTTTGGCTAAAGGGTTAAGATATTTGTTCAAGTTTACAAAGCTCATGGGCAGAGCTTTAATTTGATTCTAGGTTTACTTGAATACAGAACTTGCATATTTATGTATATGCTTATACTACATCATTTAATAGTACTGGAAATAGCTTGAAAGGTCAAATGACCTGTCGAAAATCATATATCAAGATAGTGGCAGAATGGGAACTAATAGTTATTAAGTATCATTTACTATGCTTTGAGGCAAGTACTTTATGAGACTCCCTATTCAATACTCTTTCCATTCCATTACCTCATTCCATTAGGAAGTCTCAGTATAGGCACAATCTATTAATCTGCTCTCAAATAATGTATATCAGCCAAATGATTCATCAGAAGATAGTATACTGCATATACCCTGTACTCCTACATGGATTTCTGTATGAATCTGTATTGTATATAAATTCACTTCTACAAAGAGTATAAAATAGTACAATACAAAATTATCTGCCACAATTTGTATTACAATATATATACATTTATGTAAAATTTTCATGTTCTAGTCCATTGTAGATTATTTAATTTGATATTACACAGGGGTAAGGAGCCATAGTGGCACAGTGATTAAGCACTCGGCTGCTAATCAAAAGGTCTGTGGTTTGAACCCACCAGCCGCTCTGCGGGAGAAAGATGTGGCAGTTTGCTTCCATAAAGATTACAGCCTTGGAAAACCCTGTGGGGCAGTTCTACTCTATCCTATATGGTTGCTATGAGTCAGGATCAACTTGAGGCAACGGATTTGGTTTCTGGTTTCAACATTTTTAGAAAATGTCTCTCACCTGTTGTGAGTGGTCTGAACTGCTTTCTTGAGGTAAAGGACAAGGTGTTCCTTGGAATTCTTTAAGTTTTTCTTTTAATTTAGCATTCTCTTGTTCCATTTGAAATAGCTGATCCTGAAGATTAACAACACTTTGCCGTAGATTAGCTTCACTTGATTTTGTGGTTTCAAAACAAATATGTAACTCATTGTAAAGCTGTTCAAAAAAATATGCAAATTATATTAATAATCAATAAAATTGTGTATCTGTATATGTACATACACATGTATACATATATACAAACATGTTGATATATGCCATATATAACATAGTTCTTGTCCTCAAGTTATTAATAGTCTAAGAAGGGAAACAATGTATCAACAACTGGAAAACTAAATGATATAATTAAATATCATTATAAAAGTACAACTGATGTCAAAAAGGCAACATGTATTATTGACCAAAGTAGTATAGGAAAAGTGTTAAATTTCTAAGGAGGACAAAAACACTTTACGCTAGCTAAATTAATCGTGGAGAGCTTCATGAAGAAGGAAGGACTTGACCTGAGCAGCCATGACAGTAGTATAGGAATTGACCTGAAGCAAACAAAAAGTCATTCTAAGGATAAAAGAAGTGTGGGGGAAAAAAATCATGTACAGTGAAAAGAAAGGACAGAAGGGGAGCTAATGTAGATTAGACTAATTGGATTTAATACAGCCACTTGAAAGATAAAAAAGAAAAACAAGGAGTCTTTCACTGAGAGCTCATTAAGGTTGACTGATACATTCCCATTTAGTATAAATTAGCTTCTGCTGATGACGTAGGCAAGGCGAAGCAGAGGGAATAGCAGGAGACAAAGTTGGGCAATAAGACAGTAGACAGAATGTAAAGACTCTTCAGGGCCAGATTAAGGATAGACTTGCTCCTACAGACAACAGGGAGTTATTGAAGACCCTTGAACAGAGTAAAACAGAAGTAGTGTTCTGAAAAAATGATATCTACCTTTTAAAACGTTATTGTGAGTCAAGGCAACATGCATTAAATAAATTTAAAAGTAGAATTTATTATAACTTTGAGATAGCACATGGTATATAAGCGGTGTCATAAGGAGAGTAATATGTGCCTAAAATGGTATTACTCCAATACTCATGAACTTGCATGATAAAAATCCTAACTTACGGTTGTGAATAGATGAGGCAAAATTCAATCTGTGGTAGTGATTCACCTACAGAATCTTTACATATACTTGCTGTTAACACAAGGAACAGTTACCCAAGAACTAACACTTTCATTGTTGTTGTTAAAAAAAAAAAAAAAAAAAGACTAATAGTGAGATCTTATAACAAAAATGATCTTAAAACTCCCAAGTGGAGAATCTCAAGATTACCTAGCTGAGATGGTAGGTCGGTTTGCTCACCCAGTCTAGCTCCCCCATGGTGGGAAACAAGGAGTATCTTTCCTCAGCATTATTAGCCTTGTCTCATGGGAAGAAACTAACTATGCAAAAGATGGTAAAGCTTTCGTTCATCAGTACACTTAGGATTGGTGCACTTTTCTGTACGTATACTACAATTTAATAAACAAAAAGTTTAAAATTTTAAAAAGGCATGTGAAACCTTTCTTTAATGCTTTTCCTCAGAGATACAATTCCTCATAAAAACATGGCCCTCCAAACCACGCCTCTGGCATATAATCAGCTCAATCTACTTTTTCTCATCCATGATGGGTTAAATTTCTGTATCATTGTAGAAATACTTTCAATAATCCATTTCACTTTACAGTCAAAGATGAAGCAATTTTTATAAAGGAAGTGTTGCCTAAATAATTTATAAAGAATTTCAGGACATGAATTTGTACTTTCCCTTCTCATTACCTTTATATCAGGGAGCGTGTCCAATGTTCTTTTCACAGCTGATGTCATCGGATGTCCTAGGAGGGAAAGGGGTATATAGGAACCTGACAGCTGTGAGGGACAATGAAGGGATCAGAGTGGGCCCTATAAGGACCTACCTGTACTTTGTTGCTGCTTTCATGATTGGGTTCAAGGTAGAAAAGAAAAAAGCAAAATCTGGAGACAAGAGCTAAGCTGGCTAGAGGGAGTTGAAGGCAGGATAAGTGAAAAACTGCCCAAAAGGATACAGAGTCAGTTATTCAGTTAACAGATATTATTTAACCACTTTCTCTTAGTTTTACGCTTTATCATATTAAACTTACACTTTTAAAAAAAAAACAGGAAAAAATATTAGTAAAGAATTCACAGATATCAAATATTTAACAATCTCATGGACACTGACAAATGCTGACAAGAGAAAAACTCACAGCTTCCCTCCCAACTCCAAGGCACAGCTATAACGCTGGTGGGTGGTCAGGACTGAGGAACAATCTACTGGCCATCAGTGTTAAGGGTGTGGTGTGCCTTCCTCTTGGGTGTCACATCTTGAGATCTACCTTCACAAATATAAGGCTATGGGTCTATTCGTTCATGGAAGAAGACTCTAGCTTAATGTCTCTTTTCTCCCCTCTCTCTGCCAAGCAGTTTACACAGTATCACTCTTATTCAAGACTTGCCCTGGGCAGATCTGATACAACTGGGTGAGCAACTCTGGACACCAGGGCAAACTCTCTGCCTTTCTCAGAACATCCATCCTTCCAAGCAGCTGGTGCGAAAGCTTGGCACAGAAAACTTAGAGAAGCACTGCTCTAGGTATTAGGATATAAACCCTTTCTTATTCTTTAGCTCTTCCTCCAAATATAGATCTGCTACTTGCCTGTTTTCCGTGGTAGTTAACAGACATCTCTAATTTAATAGCTATAAGACGACTCAGTGTGGACTTAGAGGGAAAGAGGCAAAGACATCCCTCCAGCCATTTTTAATTCTAGGCCCCAAGTCCACTAGGAGACTTGGCTAAAAGAGTCTTCAAGCAGGTTAGGTCTACCTTTAATTTTAAAGTGTTTTTTGCTACAAAGTTTCAGGGTAATAAAATGTTTGTTTCCCTAGTAGGTCTTGCAGGGAGGCAAAGTTTCAGATATTCCAGTGGCCTGGCTACATACTATCGTATTTGCATTCCATTAACTACAGTTAAAAAAAAAAAATCTCAAATGAGTAAATTAGATAATATAATAAATTCATTCATTTATATTAGTTTAGGCATCCTGAGTTAGTAACTGTTTGCCTATTAGCAATCAGAATTTCCTACAGTAGGTTTTACGGAGGCTCTTTTCTCTACAACATTTTCTTTCCTTAGAAAAGTTGGAATGCGTAAGTGTTACAGGATTTGCAAGATTCTGGATTTTAAAAATATGTAACCATATATTCCCTTATATACTTTAAAAGCATCAATTATTATAATATATAAATGGTTATGTTTGCTATTCTTCAAGCTAATTTCTGTTGAAGAAACTGAAGTAAAGAAAGGTTAAGAGAATGTACAGGGGATAGAAAGCAAGTTATCTCCAGAAATGGGATCCAATAATCCAAGTCTTTACTTTTCAGGGGCTTAGACTGAGTAACCTTTTTCCCATATTTTTATTAATGTAGGGATACAAGATGATATTTTAGTTATCTTAACAATTTTGAAAATATATATGCTGTGACTCAGTGACATTAGTTTGTTTAAAGACTATATATACTATTTGCTACTCTCATTGAGACAGTAAATTCTACAAGTAAAAACTACATCTGTTTATAGAAAAAAAAATGAAAAGGAAAAACTATGATCTAACATATACTTTAGACTAAAAGTATGTATAAGCTAACACTTTATCAGATTGATATTGGCTTGTGTCATGTAATTATCACTAAATAGGACAAAAGGTGATATAATACATATTAAGTATCCCAAACATGTTTAGATAGTCTAGAAATCATGCTGATACAATTGCTACCTACATTTAAATCACACATATGTATATAGATGATGTACAGATATAAAAAAAAAACTATTAAAAAGTATATAAATGTCTATATCCTCTGAGGAAGAGAGCACAGTAGCTTTTCTTTCTTTCTGTAATAGCTATTTCTTTCCTACAATAGCCCTCCACATTATTTGGTAGGTAGATTTGTACATGAGACTAATGAGTTGTTCTGGAGACCTGGCAAAATATGACTTGCCTCTTTCCTGTGCTCAAAAACTTGCAGTTTTACCTCTTCTCCTTCATTTCCCCTCTTCACTTTCCCATACTCTACTGTTCTGGGCAACTGTTCTTATCTCTAGACACTAAAATAGGTACTAGAGATAAATTCTCTACTTAATAAACGTGAAAGTATATGAAAGAAGGGAAAGAACTGAGAGAAGGAGAACAGAGGAACTCCATTAGAAACAGTAAATTAAGACCTAACTCTTAAAGAAGTAAGCTTAGTAAGAATTGGAGATAAACTGTTTATGTGACACTACTTTTTATTCAATTCACCTGAGTCTTAAAGCTAGACCCCAAATATTATTTAGAAATATTAAAATTAACCTGATTATGTGAACTGTATTTGAAATCTGAATTTTTAAGTAAATAATTTCATCTCATTATTACACAGATTCTTAGATTATTCAAATTTTTAATAAATAATCTAGACAAATACATGTGGAAGAGGAATAAAGATAAAGTATTAAATAAAATGATCTAAGATTAAAATGAATAATTTGATGTAAGCAAACACTGGAAGTCTGAACAGTAGTACACGTGATAAATAAAGCAGGTACTTATTCCCAAACTTAAAAATCCTGAATTCTGTAACTAATGTATTTTCTGGAATAAACAAGCAAACAAGGTTTGTAAAAAACCTGCAGAAGGTCAAAAAGTTAGAATGTGTGACGTTGTAGCAAAATGAAACTGAATTTGTACAATCAGCATAAACCATGGCTGAAGAATCATTATGGAAGCCCCTTTCACAGAAGATGGTAGCATGATGTACGTCCCTTTCACCAAAAAGAATGCAATGGGATCTTTTGAATAGCATTTAACTCTGCTATCAGAATAAATTATGCAACATTAAAAGCTACTGAGCATTAAAATAATTTTGAAATGAGAATAGGTAACAAAAATGTGTAGCATCTGTTTGCAGAATCCTTTAAGGAAAATACCACATTATTGTATGTATCACTGAACTATACTACGGGCTTTATAACACAATTTAAGGGGGTAGGTTCTGGAAAGAAATTATACAGATTTGAATTTTACCACCAGGTAGGTGTTTGACTTTAGACAATCTATAAAACAGGGAAAATAATATGACATAGCATTGTTGTGGGGCTTAAATAATACAGGTAAAAGCCCTTTTCCCAGTTCCTGATATACAATAAGTTCAATAAATGTTAACTATTATTATATTGTTGTTGGAAACAACTTACATTTTTACCTCAGTTTACATAATCTATTTCTAATATAATGAGTATAAATGGTAATACAAATTCCCCCTGGCTTGTGTTACAATTTTATATTCTTTATTTATAATTGTGCTCCAATTGGAAGGCCTTTCAACTTGTATTCTGTTTTTTCACATTTTTATACTTTTCCAGAACCATTCATCCACTCAGATAGTTAAAAATCAAATGGACTAGAATGATATTTAAATTATGATAGAAAAACAATCCTTATAAAGTTAAAAAATACTCTTACAATTCAAAAAAGCATCTACAATTTTAAAATTGCATTATCCAAATGGGGATATTATAGTATCCAACTCCTTAAGGTTCAACAATTTAACATTTACTGATCATCTCCCACGTGGCAGGCAGATCCTCTTCAAACTCCATATTCCCACGTGCATTCTCATTATTTAATAATTTAAACAAGACTATGTAAGAGCCCTGGTGGCGCAGTGGTTAAGCATTCAGCTGTTAACCTAAAGGTCAGAGGTTTGAACCCATCAGCTACTCTGAGGGAGAAGGATGTGGCGATCTGCTTCCATAAAGATTACAGCCTTGGAAACCCTATGGGGCAGTTCTACTCTGTCCTATAGGGTCACTATGAGTCAGAAGTGACTTGATGGCAATGGGTTTGGTTTAGTTTTTGGTATCTCTATGTCCGAATTTCTGTGCATTCCATACCATTAATCTGATGTTTCTGGCTTTTCGTAAAAAGAACTCTTTCCTTGGTGTATACTGTCAATATTCTCCAAATAAGATTAACACACCTACTCCTCACTTATTAACTATCTCGTTATCCAGCATTGCACATTTACAACAATAGTAAAAAATCTACTATTTTGTGCATTAATGACACAGCGGGCATAGCAGCAAGGCTGCTGAGTGTCCCTTCCCTCAAAGTGGGTCTCTGGACAGCCTCCGGAAGCTGGCTGTGTTGCCCTATGCCCTCCTCTCCCTCCTGCAGGTAGGGACACCACTTCCAGCTGCTGAGAGAGGCCAGCCTCCTTTGTGGCCAAGGCCTCCAGGCGGAAGCGCAGGCAGCACCAAGCTAGTGGGTACCTGTTCTGGGTTCCCAGCTCCAATGTGGCCTGAGGCCCTGCAGCTCTAAATTGCTGTGAGAAGGGAGGAAAGAAAGAGGCATTGGAGAGAGCGTCTGCAAGAAATGCGTGCAAGTTTAATGACATCCCAAACTGAGCCGAACTGGGCCTGAAGCCTCCACCTTGGTGGGGCAGGGTGCGCAGCCAGGCTCCCAGAGCCCTCGCAGGAAGCCCGGAGCCTCAGTGACTCTCCAGGCCAGGTGGGCAGAGCAGGCTCCAGGATCCGGATTGTGAATGCAGGGCATGCAGGGGTGAGAGGAGAGCCCTGAAGGTGGCTCCACAAGGGAAGCTCTGACCGAGCCCAGGAGGAAAGTGAAGTGGTTAAGCCGTGGGCCCTGCAGTCACACAGCCTGGCTTTATCCAGCGCTGCATCCTCCAAGCCTTCTTCTCCGCAGAGGAATAATCCATAACTGGACTTGTCACACTGATGAGTACATCAGCAAATCTTAGCTCTTATTATTTCTGTGGTTGTATTTTCTAAATTAAAAAAAAATCAGACAAATGGGTAGTCTGAAAATAGAAAAAAAGAAATCTTCCATTTTTGCATAATGCCTATTTTCACATAACAGCCTGGTCTTTGGAACTTAATTATGTCAGTAAGTGAGGAACAGGTATAGTCTAAACTGACGAGATGTTTGTTGCAGCTTTATTTACAACAGTGAGCATTTTAAACAAGACATATGATCAACACTGGGAAAATGGTTAAATAAACTATATTCTAAAGTATTTTTATATGAAATTGTTTTAATATAATGTGAAGTGAAATATGTTAGTGTGATCTCAGAGATGTTAAAATGCGTAGAAAAACTAAAAGAAAATATCCAAAATGTTAACATTTGCCCTGGGAGATGAAATTATAAGTTTTTTAAAATATATTCTTATGGATAACTATTTACATATAGATCACTAAAGGAAAAAAAATTGTAAAATCTACTAACTGCAGGCCAATTTGAACTCCCTAGAAATTTATAAAATATAAATAATCAAGGAAAATACTTTTAAATTGAGCCTAGTTGAGGATATAATGAAAAATCTTGTGAACAACCACTAGGATCTAAAAATAGCTTCAAAATTAAAATATTACAGTAGGAATTACAATTTTAGAATGAATATAAAGTTAAAATTCAATACAGTTGTGTATTTCACAGAGGTAACTTCTGAGAAACAAATTTTTTAAAAAGGGGAAATTCAAATTGGAGAAAAAAAGAACAAAAAATTGACTAAAGACAAGGAGAAGTCAAGTCAGTCCTTTAAAGCAGCAAATCTCAATTTGTTTTTTGTTTTTTGCTCCATACTATTCATGAGTACAACATATTACAATCACTTACATCTCTTATCTATAATGATTCTTGGAGGAGACAATCGTAATTCTATGAGAAGGTATACGAGGTTTCAAAAAGCACCCCAGATCAAAGTTTTAGTTAAGACAAGTTCTACAAATAGGGGTATATAAGCTCTACCTCTCCAATCTGAGTGAAGGCAATGACTAGGGAATTTACGGATTGGGTTTGAGTTCATTTAGAAGAGGTAAGAGGCACTAATTTGTCTCATTGATGTCACCTCATCTTCTAGATTAAACTTCACTGATATCCCTTCCTCAAGGAGAGCCTCATTTATCCCTAGCCTGGGATAGGCCCCCAGCAATATTTCTATACTGCCCTCTACTTTTACTACATCATATTTACTGTTACTACTTAATGTCTGTTATCAACTAGATTTTAAGCTCTAAGAGGTGGAGAATGAAGGAAGTATAAAAGTTGCTGTAGTTATGCAGATAAACCGGAGGGAAGAACAGGTGCGAAGACCTTGAGGTTGAAAAATACCTGGGATGTTTAAGGAACAAAAACAAGGTTAGTGTGGCTGAAGCGGAGAGAATGTGGAGGAGAAAAGGAGATGAGACCAGACAGGTCATGCAGAGCAAGGCTGTTCAGGGTTTCATAGGTTGTAGTAAGAACTCTGGCGTTTACTTTCAGTGGGATGGGAAACCAATGGAGGATTTTGAGGGGAGGAGTGACATGATTTGACTAAGTTTTAACAAGAACATCCTGGCACCTGTGTTGAGAATGGGCTCAAAGTGGGCAACAGCAAAAGCAAAGTGACAAAGTAGGAGTTTGCTGAAACAATCCAAGAATACACGATAGCAGTTTGGACAGAACATAGACAGCAGGGGTAGTGAAAAGGCTAGTCACTCCATGGCAACTGTGTTTTGCTTTGTTTTGGTTTTTTAAGTTTGAGGTGACTATGAGGCATCCGAGTGAAGAAAAGTCAAGTAGGCAATTAGATGTTCTCTTTCCTAGAGTTCAGGGGAGCGATTCAGTGTAGATAAATTGTGAGTTGCCAGTATATACATGGTATGCCTTTACAAGCCTAGGTAATTCATCACCTAGGGTGTGAGTTTAAACAGAAAAAGAAGAGGTCCTATGACTGAGTCCTGGGATATTTCAACATTTAGAGGACAGGGAGATGAGGAAGAACCAGAAAGTAACTGAAAATGAAAAGCTAGAAACTGAAATAAGAAAACCAGACAACTGTGGTGCCCTGAAAACCAGGAAGAAAACAAAAGCATTCCAAGGGAGAAACAGTTATTCACTATGACAAATGTTGCTGATAAGCTAGGTAAGATGAGCACTGGATTTAGCAATTTGGGATCAGTATTGATCTTGAAGGAGCCCTGGTAGTGCAGTGGTTAAAGCACGTGGCTGCTAACCAGAAGCTTGGCGGTTCGAACCCACCAACCACTCCATGGGAGAATGATGTGGCAGTCTGCTTCCCTGAAGACTTCAGCCTCAGAAACCCTATGGGGCACTTCTACTCTGTCCTACAGGGTCACTATGAGTCAGAATCAACTCTACAGCAGTGGGTTTGGGTTGTTTTTTTTTTTTTAATAGATCTTGAGAAGAGAAATTTTAGTGGGATAGGTTCAAAAGATAATGGGAAAAAATATGAGACAATGAGTTAAGACAACTCTTTCAAGGAGTTCTGCTAGGAAGGGAAGGGCAGAAGAAGGGGCAGAGAACAGAGAGGGAAGGACAGGCAGGGGAAGAAAGAGGTGAGGGAAGGGAAAAGGAAAGAAGACAACAACATGTCTGTGAAGGATTAGGAATGGTCTAGTAGGAAAAATTCACGCTGTAGAAGACATGGGCAACACTTCTTTATGTAAACAAGTTTATAACAAAAACTCAGGGAGGGGAAACCTTAATAATCATCAAACTATATTATGGCAAATCCACACTATATTTTATTAGGTACCTGTTCACAAAAAAAAAAAAAGCAGCAGCAGCAGCAGCAGCAAGAGCTGTGGGTACTGGCATGAAAATATATCCAAGGCATATTATTTTAAAACAAGTTAAAGATTCTAAGTATAGTTTAATATTTTAAATGAAGTTATATTAAAACTGTAAGACGGCTAGACTAGACCGTTGAGTCACAGCAACCCTATGTGCAACAAAAGGAAACACTGCCTGATCCGACGCCATCCTCACAATTGTTCTTATGCTCGAGCCCATTGTTGCAGCCGCTGTGTTCATCCATCTCATTGAGAGTCTTCCTCTTTCTCACTGACCCTCTACTTTACCAAGCATGATGTCCTTCTCCAGCAACTGGTCCCTCCTGATAACATGTCTGAAGTATGTGAGACGAAGTCTCACCATCCTTGCTTCTAATGACCATTCTGGCTGTACTTCTTCCAAGACAGATTTGTTCATTCGTCTGGCAGTCCATAGTATATTCAATATACTTCACGCACACCATAATTCAAAGGCATCAATTCTTCTTTGGTCTTCCTTATTCATTGTGTAGCTTTCACATAATTATGAGGCCAGTGAAAACACCATGGCTTGGGTCACGTTGCACTTTAGTCCTTAAAGTAGCATGTTCGCTTTTAACACTTTAAAAGTGGTCTTTTGCAGCAGATTTGCCCAGTGTAATACGTCATTTGATTTCTTGACTGCTGCTTCCATGGGCATTGATTGCGGATCCATGTAAAACAAAATCCTTAACAACCTCAATCTTTTCTCCGTTTATCTTGATGTTGCTTATTGGTCCAGTTGTGAGGATTTTGGTTTTCCTTATGTCGAGGTGTAATCCATGCTGAAGGCTATGGTCTTTGATCTTCATCAGTACGTGCTTCAAGTTTTCTTCATTTTCAGCAAGCAAGGTTGTGTCATCTGCATAACGTAGATTGTTAATAAGTTTTCCTTCAATCCTGACGCCCTATTCTTCTTCATATAGTCCAGCTTCTTGGATTATTTGCTCAGCGTACAGACTAAGTATGGTGAAAGGATACAACCGATGTACACCTTTCTTGACTTTAAACGATGCAGTATCCCCTTTTTCTGTTCGAATGACTGCCTCTTCATCTATGTACAGCTTCCTCGTGAGCACAGTTAAGTATTCTGGAGTTCCCATTCTTCGCAATGTTAGCTATAATTTGTTATGATCCACACAGTCGAATGCCTTTGCATAGTCAGTAAAACACAGGTAAACACCTTTCTGGCATTCTCTGCTTTCAGCCAGGATCCATCTGACATCAGCTATAATATCCTTTGTTCCACGTCCTCTTATGAATCTGGCTTGAATTTCTACTCAACTGCTGCCACCACTTTTGAATGATCTTCAGCAAGATTTTACTTGTGTGTGATATTAATGATACTGTTTGATAATTTCTGCATTCTGTTGGATAACCTTTCTTTGGAATGGGTTAAAATATGGATCTCTTCCAGTTAGTTGGCCAGGTAGCTGACTTCCAAATTTCTTGGCATACACAAGTGAGTACTTCCAGCACTGCAACCATTTGTTGAAACATCTCAACTGTAGTTCTGTTAATTCCTGGAGCTTGTTTTTTGCCAATGCCTTCAGTGCAGCTTGGACCGCTTACTTCAGTATCATCAGTTCTTGATCATATGCTACCTCCTAAAATGGATGAACATAGACCAATTCTTTTCGGCACAGTGACTGTGTATTCCTTCCATCTTCTTTTGATGCTTCCTTCTTTGTTTAACATTTTCCCCCATAAAACCCTTCAATACTGCAACTCGAGGCTTGAATTTTTTCTTCATTTCTTTCAGCTTGAGAAATACTGAACGTGTTCTTCCCTTTTGGTTTTCTATCTCCAGGTCTTTGTACATTTCACTATAATACTTTATTTTGTCTTCTCAAGCCGCCCTTTGAAATCTGTTCAGCTCTTTCACGTCATCATTTCTTCCTTTCGCTTTAGCTACTCTACGTTCAATCTATAGAAATATAACGCATAGAAAAGGTCTAGAATGACTATTCAGATGACTACCTCTGGGAAAAGGAATGAAATTAACTGTGGTGGGATAAAGGGTGTTCAAATCTTTTAGATTTTCACTACTGGTACTTCTGTGTTACTTCAAATTTTGACAATAACGTATTCATGTAATTTTTTATATAATTAAAAAGAGGAAGTTATTTTAATGTATTCTGTTGTTGGTAAATATACAGAAAAAATTCTAGAATGATACATTCCCAAACATTGATAGCAATTACTTCTGAGGAGGGTGCTTCAGGTAGAAGGGGAGAGGACTTCATTTTTTGCTTCATACACTTCTGCATTGTTTGAAAATTTACCTTTAAGTATTCAGTTGTATGAAATGATACAGAATGTACAAAAGTTCTCAGGTAGGATATAAAAATGGCTGCTCTCTGTAGAGGCTGCTAAGGAGAACTAACCAAGATGAAGAACCAAGGTTGAAACATTTGATGGGAGAATAGAGGCATTTCTCAGGTGATCAGATGAAACGCTTTCCAAGAATAAGGTTCTCAGAGGAGAATTTATTAGTCTTAAATTACAAGTTAAGCAAGAAAATAAAAAAAAAAAGGAATCTTACAATACAAGATTGAAAAGGAAATAGCAAAGAAAACACTGTTTTTTATTCTTCCTTACCATGTTTTGCCTTGTTAACTGAGAAGAGAAACATAAAAAGACATATTAGCAAGTAAGAGGAAAAGTATGAACTTTAATAATGAGAAAACCTAAAGACAGATTTAAATACAAACTGCCAAGGGTAGAGGACTTTTAAACATTAAGAAAAGGGAGAGTAATGTTTGAGTCAAATTGATAAGTGAAAAAGAAGAAAAAAATAAAATTAGTTGTTGTTAGGTAATAAATTAGTAATAAGGTGGAATTTTTCATACCACTTTAGCAACAGAGCCTAGTTTTAGAAACAAAAGCATAAAAGACAATCTCAACATAAAAAATAAGTAGGTGGGGCTGCTCTAATTGAGGTAGAGGGAATGGGCTCTGCCCCCCTGCTTGGTATCACCCATGTCCTAAAGCAAACTAAGGGAACAGAGAATACAGATTGAAAACCACTGTTCCAAAGCATCTTTTAAACATATGTATTACTGTTTACTTGATAAAGTTATTTAATTCATGTTAATTGTAAATATAATATTTTCCTGGTGTGTCTTCAGAAGAAGATTGAGATTAAACAGATAAACATGCTAAAATTTTAGAATTAACATGGATTGTAGTCTTTAACCTCTCTAAGACTTATCTGCCTCAACTGTTAAAAGGGAGTAACACCTGTTACATAGTTGACCTATATATAAAGTAAATTATTTTTATAAAAAACAGCATATTACCAAAAAATATAAAGAACTCAATGAAGGTTTTTTTTTTAATTACTAGCTATAATTATTGCTACTGAGTCAGTCAGCACACATAAGTAGCTGGGTAAATCTTCTTGAGGGGCTCCTAAAACAAGTGTAAGATAAAATGACGACTTAAAAGAAACAGACAAAATAAAGAAAGAAAAATCGTTGGAAAATATTGATCCTGAATACCTTATGAGCATACTGATTTGTGTTTGTGCAAATTTTCCAATAAAATAATGCACAAATTCTAGATTGAAAATCTCAGATCATAAACTATATCATACATGATGAAATATTTTCTCATAATAGAAGGCTGAGTACTTCCATTACCAAAATCCTTTCCTGTTTAGGGGCTACATTCCTAGAAAGCTTCACAGTGGATATCAAAATTCTGACTTATAAAAACAGTATCCTACAAAATTAATTTACATATTTTTTTAATCTTTCAGTTCTAACAGCCATAAAGGAAACTCACAAAATTTTAAATATTACCAAACTGAACCATCCTTCATTTTTAATTCTGAAGAACTATGTATAAAATGGAGTAATAAAGAAATGCTGACATTTGAAAATTTTGAATTCTATGTATTTTTGTAAGTTCATACATATAAAATTACATTTTTATGACAGAATAAAAGCATACTTTTTGATATGATATACTTTCAGCTGTGTGAACATCTTCCTGATTTCTCAGTACTTTTTGTGTGTCCATGTTGAGAACCTGAAGCTGCTGGATCAGCTCTGCTTGCTGGGCTGTATGTGCACTATTCTGCTTGTAAAGATTCTGCAGCTCCTGCAGCTCCTTCCTGAGCGAAGTAAGCAATAAATAGAGGGAGGCATGACTAAAGATCATCTCAGTTAAATGATTGTGTTCTCATAGGATTACAGATCAGCTTCCTATTTTGCATCTATTATTTTTTTAGAGCAGGCAAACTTACTAATAAAAGAAATAATATATAAAGTATTTAATATTTATCACATACACCTAGAAAGTATTGATAGAACTACTATGAGTTTCAAAGCCAGATATGGATCAATTTTCTTTTACAGCTTGATAGTAATAAAAACCCTGGGTATGCAGTCATAGTATAACCTTCTTATTGAAATTAAGTTAACAGTTCAATTCCAAGAATTGATAAGCACCAATGCCAACAACAGTTATAAGAGTTTTGAATACACGGTAAGTCAAACTTTCATTACGTATTAGACAGAACTTTAAATGTATTAAAAGGAATCTCAGTAGGCAAATTAAGTTTTCAAACCAAAGTTCATTAAAGCACCACTGCCTATTCTAGTTTGCAACCTCAGAAGCCTGAGATTCTGGTGGCTCCTTGTTATGGATTGAACGGTGTCCCACAAAAATGTGTATCAACTTGACTAGACCATGATTCCCAGTATTGTGTGACTGTCCACCATTTTGTCATCTGATATGATTTCCTACGTGTTGTAAATCCTACCTCTATTATGTTAATGAGGCAGGATTAGAGGCAGTTATGTTAATGACACAGGACTCAAGATTAGGTTGTGTCTTAAATCAATCTCCTTTGAAATATAAAAGACAGAAGTGAGAAGAGAGACAGGGGGACCTCATACCACCAAGAAACAAGAGCCAGAAGAATAGCGTGTCCTTCTGACCCGGTGTCCTTGCACTGAGAAGCTCCTCCACCAGGAAAGATTGATGATAAGCACCTTTCCCCAAAGCTAACAGAGAGAGAAAGCCCTTCCCTGGAGCTGGCACCCTGAACTCAGACTTCTAGCCTCCTGGACTGTGAGAGATTAAATTTATCTTTGTTAAAGCCATTCACTGGCTGGTATTTCTGTTACAGCAGCACTAGATAAATAAGATAGAATTTGGTAACAGGAGTGAAGTGCTGGTCTAACAGATACCTAAAATGTGGAAGCAGTTTTGAAACTGTGAATGGATAAAGGCTGGAAATGTTTTTAAGTGCCTAACAGTAAAAGCCTAGATTGCCTTGAAGAGAATTACAGTGGAATTTTGGACATCAAGGACAATTCTGGTGAGGACTCTGAAGGAGGTGAAGAAAGCTGTTATACTTGAGACGGCGCAGAAGGCAAGAAGCAGCAGCAGAGAAACAGCAGCAGCATAACAAGGAGATCAGCACAAGACAGCCATGGAGCCAACCCAAGAAGCAAGCTGAGTGCCTGTGCGCAAGAGGCTTCCTGACAGAGTGGGGTGCCTCCAGGTACTTACCAGTGGAGTTAGGCTAGCCAACATGACCCACCCACAGGAGCCAGAGAGCTGAGTGCCTTCCAGCTGAAGTTTACTGGTGGAGTGGGGTGCCTCCAGGTATTTATCAGTGGAGCTACAGAGCTTTGGAACATTTGCCCCAGCAGGGCAGATGGGGACAGCGAGGCGCAAGGGACCAAGAGGCCAAAAAACCAGGAAGCATAAGCTTAAGAGAAAAGGAACACAGGAAGCAGAGCCACCTCAGTCTCAATGGGTAGGGCCACAACCTCTGGCGTCCCAAAAGGTGGGTCTCCATTCAGATGAACTAGGAGAACAGGGCTGCCCAAATTCGAGGGAACAGAGCTGCCATTCCAATGGGCCTGGAAGGTGGAGCTGAAGCCCAGGCCTCCACTCAGAATCCAGAGAGTGTGGTGAATACCCAGAGTCTGGAGGGCAGGGCCCTTGTCTAAATGGTCTCAGAGAACAGAGGATTATTTTCAAGCCTTGAGAGCTAATGAAATGTGTTCTGCTGACTTGCTTGGTGCGTGTTACCCCTTCTTTCCCTCCAATTTCTCCCATTTGTAATGGAAATATCTAGCTTGTGCCTGTTCCACCACAGTACTTTGGAAGCAGATAACTTGTATTCTAGATTTCACAGATAAAGAGGAATTTTTCAGAAGATGAGATTTTGGACTTGGAGTTGATTTAAGACTTGCTATGATATGATCGGAGACCTGGTGGTGCAGTGGTTAAGAAACTCCTCAACCAGGGAAGATCAAAGATAAGTATCTTCCCCTAGAGCCGAGAGAGACAGAAAGCCTTCCCCTGGAGCTGGCACCCTGAATTCGGACTTCTAGCCTCCTAAACTGTAAGAGAATAAATTTCTCTTTGTTAGAGCCACTCACTTATGGTATTTCTGTAATAACAGCACTAGATAACCAAGACACTCCTGTAAACCAGTTTGAAGGAAATGATGAGACAACAAATCAGAAGGAAGGGGAGCTACACAAGGGCAGATCAGTCCTTCTAACCCACCCAGGGTGAAACTGACAGAAGTTCACATAAAAACAAAACAACTGTTAACACTTCACCCACCAAATCACAGTACATCAAAACATATACATCAAAAACTATAAGCAATAAAAGGAAAATTGTTTGGTACCTATATGAGAAGGAAAGAACCCATTTAAAATAGCAAAAAACATGAAAGAGCAGGAATAAATTTAACAAGAAAATTTCAAAACTCATACAAGGAACTTAAAACACTTAGGATACAAAGATACAGACTAAGACAAATAGAATGACATACCATACTCTGGGACAGGAAGACTGAACACCATAAAGATGTCAATTCTCCTTAGATTTACTTGTAAATGTGATGTTCTAATAGAAATACCAAATAAGAAGTAATATTATTCTAAGTTTCATATGGGAAAATCCATAAGCAATAATGATGAGGAAAGCTCTAAAAAGAAGCAGTAATGGAGAATGTGCCATATGTTTTCTTATTTGCTCATCAACATCTCTACCCCACTGTCTACCCTGAGAGGCCAACCTCTACAGACTGCACTTGCTCTAACTCCTTGTCCTCCGGCTCTGACTGAATTTGATCAGTGGGAAGAGGTAGCGGAAGGAGATTAGAGGGTAAAGAGAAGAAGGTCAGGGTACTGATTTCCCTGGCTTCCTCACTGCTGAACCACAGTCTGGCAGTGGATTGTGTTCCACTGCTCCTATTAGACAGCCTCCCTCCCAGGGCTACACTTCTCACTTAGATCTGGTAACAGCTCTTCTCCTTGCCTCTTGTGAACTAGGTGTGGTAATGGCTTCTCATTGTTGCTAATCTGTGATTGGTATTATACTGAATTGGAATGTCTATTTGGAGACAATTGACATCTTTATCATACTGAGTCTTCCAAACCATGAACACTGTATATCCTTCCACTTACTAGACCTTTTATTTCCCTTAATGTTTTATCATTTTCTGTGTAGGTCTTACACGTCTTTCATTATATCTACTCTTCATATTTTACAGATACTGTAAATAATATTATTTCCTGACCAAAATTATGACTGTGATGTCATAACTTTCTTTTTTTTTTTTTTTGTAGCACATTCAAAACTGACTTTCAAGGAAAAAACTCAAATCAACTGACAAGGAGCATAGGCTATTCACTTAGCCCACCTTCCACATCATTGTAGAATCATTACCTAGCAAGGCAAAATTTTTAGTTAAGTAATTAAACTGGTTAGACCCATTTATATAACTTCTAGGCAAATGTATTCAAATGCTCTGTATATATTACAAACATATACATTACTATAAATGCAATTATCTGTTTATTTATTTATACTCTAACTCAGAACACTAATTATTTGAGGTAATTCATAAAAATATCCCATAGCACAATGGTTGACATGGATTAAATATTCAACAGTATTTAAATGATTTAAAAAATTCCAAACATATAAACCTATAAAGGAATACCGTTACGTAAACCCCATCATTCATCAATAAGGAAAAGTGTATCCAAATAACTAGGTGCTTAGATTACTTTTCCCACAATTATGGATTTGTGTGGCTTGAGTACAACATACAGATTCAAAAATGTGATGCTGTAGCTCATAAGCCTTATCCTCCACAGGAAATAAGAGTGATGAAGGAAACAAGACATGTCCAACAGGTAGTCCGTATTCAAAGAACTCAGGAGAAACACTGCAGGCATTTCAACCACTACTTACCCTATTGTTGTTGTTGTTAGTTGCTTGTCAGGTCAATTCTGACTCACAGCGATCCCTACACTGGAGTTTTTAGTCAAAGTACTTTGTTCATCTGGCAGTCTGCTTCTAAAAAGTCACAGCCTTAAAAATCCTATAGAGCAGTTCTACTCTGCACATGTAGGCTCAAAATGGACTTGATGACAACTAACAACTAACCAATTCTATGCTATTGCCTTCCTCCTCTACAATTTCTTATCATCAACTCTAGCAATTAGATATGCTCTATTAGACATTATCCTTTTACCATGGTGTAAGAAAATGCCCATCTGTGGATATTTTTACCCTGTTTACTATAGCTTATAGCTCTTGCAACACATTAAGTATACAAATTCGGGTCAAATTAGTGGAAAAAACTATTATCCTAATTCCATGCATTTAACACTACACTGTGTCCTAGAATAGATCCATATTTCACCAAATAGCCTAACACCCTCATACTCTAAAATAAGAAGGTAATTGTTAGAATATTTTGTGCCATTCTAGGTGCCATATTTTAAGAATAATATTGATAAAATCGATATTGACAATATAATGCAGCCAGATAGGTAAATCAAATTGTATAACACCTGCGAAAGATTTATATGCATGAAAACCTTTATGAGGAATATGGGTAATTAATCAATTGATGAAAAAACATAGGAAGTTATTGATAATTTTCTTCTAGTATCTGAAAGGCTGTGCTACATAACAGAGATTAGATCTTCTCTGAGATAAATGGGTGAAAATTGTGAAAATGTAAATTTCAACTCACTATGGGGGGAAAAAAAAAAGGAGCCCTAGTGGTGCAGCGGTTAAGAGCTCAGCTGCTAACCAAAAGGTCGGCAGTTTGAATACACCAACAGCTCCTTGGAAACCCTTTGGGGCAGTTCTACTCTGTCCTATGGGTTGCTATGAGTCAGAATCATTTGATGGCAACTGGCCAGGTTTTTTTTTGGTTTGTGGAAAAAAATATTCAAAAATTTAAACAAAGTAAAAATGAAAAGAGTAATCTTAAAATGTTTTGAGAATTTTTTAAAGTGTTAAAGCAAAGACTAAACACTATAAAGATAGTAACTTACTGGGAAGAGGATAATGATAAATGGTCATTTTAAAATTTCTTCTAAGACTTTATTCCTATTTAGAATTGCTTTACTGGCTTAACTACATTACTGGACTAAGAAAATAACACCATGAATTAATAAGCCATTCTTTAACATTCATAAAGTTTATACTCCTAACTCTTGTGATAAGAAAAAAAAAATGTTCATTTGGTTTAGGTGAGTTTACAGAGAAAATTAGTTTCCTATTAAGACAAAAAAATTTAATGTGATAAAATGAATTTGTTAAAATTCTAATTCATTTTAATTGTATTAGCTTCAGCAAAGATGAGAATTCTATTACCCAAAACTAAAATCACAGTGCATATTTAAATTTGCAAAATTATGTTACTTTATGAAATTATAAAAAGTACCTGATATACAGTAATAACTTAATTCCCATACCCATCCCACTAAAGTGAAAGATAATTTATAGCCAACTTTTAACAAAAGAACTCCATCCCAAGCCCTAGCCAGAGCAATTAGGCCAGAAAAAGAAATAAAGGGCATACAAACTGGTAAGGAAGAAGTCAAAGTATCTCTATTTGTAGATGATATGATCTTATACACAGAAAACCCCAAAGAATCCACAAGAAAACTACCAGAACTAATAGAAGATTTCAGCAAAGTTTCAGGATATAAGATAAACATACAAAAATCAGTTGAATTCCTTTACACAAACAAAAAGAACCTCGAAGAGGAAATCACCAAATCAATACCATTTACAATAGCCCCCAAGAAGATAAAATACTTAGGAATAAATCTAACCAGAGATGTAAAAGACCTATACAATGAAAACTACAAGACGCTACTGCAAGAAACCAAAAGAGACCTGCGTAAGTGCAAAAACACACCCTGCTCATGGATAGGAAGACTCAACATTGTAAAAATGTCAATTCTACCCAAAGTGATCTACAGATACAATGCAATTCCGATCCAAATTCCAATGGCATTTTTTAATGAGATGGAGAAACAAATCACCAACTTCATATGGAAAGGGAAGAGGCCCCGGATAAGTACAGCATTACTCAAGAAGAACGAAGTTGGAGGCTGCACACTACCTGATTTTAGAACCTGTTATACCGCCACAGTAGTCCAAACAGCCTGGTATTGGTATAACAACAGATACATAGACCAATGGAACAGAATTGAGAATCCAGAAATAGATTCATCCACCTATGAGCAGCTGATATTTGACAAAGGCCCAAAGTCCGTTAAATGGGGAAAAGACAGTCTCTTTAACAAATGGTGCTGGAATAATGGGATATCCATCTGCAAAAAACTGAAACAAGACTCATACTTCACACCATACACAAAAACAAACTCAAAATGGATTAAAAACTTAACTATAAAATCGAAAACGATAAAGATCATGGAAGAAAAAATAGGGGCAACGCTAGGAGCTCTAATACATGGCATAAACACAATACGAACCGTAAGTAATAATGCACAAGCACCAGAAGAGAGACTAAATAGCTGGGAGTTCCTAAAAATCAAACACTTATGCTCATCAAAGGACTTCACCAAAAGAGTAAAAAGACAACCTACAAATTGGGAAAAATTTTTGGCTATGAAAAATCTGAGCAGGGTCTAATCTCTAAAATCTACAAGATACTGGAAACCTCAACAACAAAAAGACAACCCAATTAAAAAACAGGCAAAGGATATGAACAGGCACTTCGCCAAAGAAAATATTCAGGCAGCTAACAGACACATGAAGAAATGCTTACAATCACTAGCCATTAGAGAAATGCAGATCAAAACTACAATGACATACCATCTCACCCCAATAAGGCAATGCTGGAGAGCTTGTGGAGAGACTGGAACACTTGTACGCTGTTGGTGGGAATATAAAATAGTACAAGCACTTTGGAAATTGATTTGCTGCTTCCTTAAAAAGCTACAAACAGAAGTACCATACGATCCAGCTATCCCACTCCTTGGAATATATCCTAGAGAAATAAGAGCCGTCACACGAATAGATATACACACACCCATATTCACTGCAGCACTGTTCACAATAGCAAAAAGATGGAAACAATCTAGGTGCCCATCAACAGATGAATGGATAAACAAATTATAGTATATACACACAATGGAATACTATGCAATAATAAAGAACAACGATGAAGCCATGAAGCATCTCGTAACATGGAGAAAGCTGCAACTCGTTATGCTGAGTGAATTTAGTCAGTCACAGAAGGACAAATATTGTATAAGACCACTATTATAAAAACTCATGAAAAGGTTTAAACACAGAAGAAAACATTCTTTGATGGTTACGAGGGCGGGGAGGGAAGGTGAGAGTCATTTACTAACTAGATAGTAGATAAGAATTATCTTAGGTAAAGGGAAGGACAACACACACTACAGGGGAGGTCAACACAACTGGACTAAACCAAAGCTAGGAAGTTTCCTGAACACAATCAAACACTTTTAGGTACAGAGTAGCAGGGGTAGGGGTCTAGGGACCATGCTTTAAGGGGACATCTAGGTCAACTGGCATAACAAAGCTTATTAAGAAAATGTTCTGCATCCTACTTTGGTAAGTGGTGTCTGGGGTCTTAAAAACTTGCAAACGGCCATCTAAAATGCATCAGTTGGTCCTAACCACTTGGACTGAAGGAGAATGAAGAATACCAAAGACACAAGGAAAGTATTAGCCCAAGATACAGAAAGGGCCACAAAACCCAGAAACTTTATCAGTCTGAGACCAGAAGAACTAGATGGTGCCCAGCTACCACCAATGACCCGCCCTGACAGGGAACACAAAAGAGAATCCCTGATGGAGCAGAAGAAAGGTGGGGTGCAGAACTCAAATTCTAGTAAGAAAACAAGACTTAACAGTCTAACTGAGACTGGAGGAACCCTGGAAAGCATGGCCCCCAGATTCTCTATCAGCCCAGAACTAAAACAATTCCCGAAGCCAGCTCTTCAGACAGGGATTGGACTGGACTGTGGAACATAAAGTGATACTCGTGAAGAGTGTGCGTCTCAGTGCAAGTAAATACAAGAGACTAAACGGGCAGCTTCTGTCTGGAAGTGAGACCGGAAGGCAGAGATGGTTAGGAGCTGGTTGAACGGACTTGGGAAATCAGGGGTGGAAAGGAGTGTGCTGTCACACTATGGGGAGAGCAATTAGGGTCACATAACAATGTATGTATAAATTTTTGTAAGGGAAATTAACTTGAAATGTAAACTTCATTTAAACTACAACAATAAAAAAAAGAACTTCACCCCAATGTGTACCAAAATGACAATGACCACCCCCATCTAATACCCACTGAGAATGTTTTTTGATTAAACACATTAAAATCAATCACATAATCACAGTTCATCATAAGCACACCTTCCAGTTCATCCTGATGTCATCAAAATTATATAAATATATGTAGTAAAACTATATATGTATCTATTCTATATTTGGAGCCCTGGTGGCACAGTGGTTAAGAGCTTGGTTGCTAACCAAAAGGTCAGCAGTTCAAATCTACCAGCTGCTCCTTGGAAACCCTATGGGGAAGTTCTACTCTGTCCTATAGGGTCACCATGAGTTGGAATTGACTCGACAGCAACAGCTTTGGTTTTTTGTTTTTGTTTATATATATATATATATATATAAATAAATAAAACGTATATATATTATACGGTTGTGTATGTGTGTATACATACACACATACACACACACATAAACCAAGCAAACACCCTGCCCTGCTTTATTTTCTCTTCCATTCTTTTCAGATAAAGGAAATCTTAAAATAAATTGATAGTTTTAAAATCTTTCAAAACACTTAAAAACACAACTACATCAAGCTTACCTTTTCAAGTAATCTCATTTTATAAACAAACCAAAAAGCCACTGCTGTCAAGTCAAGTCCAACTCATAGCGACCCTACAGGACAGAGCAGAACTGCCCTGTAGGGTTTATAAGGCTGAAATCTTTACAAGAGCAGACTGCCACATCTTTCTCCCACAGAGCAGCTGGTGGGTTCAAACTGACAACCTTTTGGCTAGCAGCCAAGCACTCAACCACTGTACCATGAGAGCCCCACATTTTATGAATACAACCATAAAATTAATTCTGTTGATGTAGAAAGAACATTTAACAAACTAAAACTACATAGAACATAATAAAATAAAAAGTCAAAACTGTGTTTCTTAGTTTGTTGCAGACCTTATACCAATAATGAATATTATATAACATACAGCTAGGAACTCTGGAAGGAAGCAATGAATGAAAGCACTGTCCTTGTTCAAAACTGAAACAAAAAGGTACTCTTTGATCATACTCTTCCCAACTCTGTAGCCCCTCTGATTCTACCAGGTAACTGTTCTCATTTTGGTGTATATAATTCCACACATATTCAATGCATAAATGTATGTTCCCCTAGAAGACATATCTTAATCATTTTGAGGTGTGTATCATAAACATAAATGGTTTCATTCTGAATATCTAATGACAAATCTAGAATGCTAACTTAAAAACTGAATATACTTACCTTACCAGGGTAATATCCATATCTTTCTGGATAAGTTCAGATTGTTTATTATTCAGTTGTAATAACACAGCATTGTATTTACTCTGTGATACTTCAATTTCCTTCCTTGCTTCAATTAAATTATCTTCAAATGCCTAAAATGAGAGTACTTATAAGCACTTATAATCAAACATAACAAATATCAAATTTAATAACAAGAGTCTGTTAAGTTTAAAAATTCTACAAATGACATAGAACTAGTACTGTTTTAAATCTGTTTTTTTCCACATGATTTTAAAAAAACAACATAAAAATATATTGTTCGGTTTATAATATATATAAATGAAACACATGTAACAATACTTGCACAAAAAAGAGAAAAAGGAATACAGTTATTCAGCAGTAACATTTCTATAAACCAAAAAAACCAAACTAGTTGTTGCCAAGTTGATCTAACTCATGGTGACCCCATGTGTTGCAGAGTAGAACTGTACTCCATAAGATTCTCAAGGCTGTGACCTTTCAGAAGCAGATTGCCAGGCCTTTCTTTTGAGGTACCTCTGGATGGCTTCCAACAGCCAACTTTTAGATTAGTAGCCAAGCGCTCAACTGTTTGTGCCACCTAGGGATTCCTAAAATTTCAATACTCACTAGAATTAAGTTAATATAACCCTGAGTTAGATGTTGATAATTTAGTTTAGTAGGTAAATACTACCAAACATTTAAACAAAAATACGAGTGAGTTCTGGCAAAATGGCGCTCTAGGCAGAAGCACCACGCCATCTCTCCACAGCAAAGATTCGAAAAACTAAGCCGAACAGAGAATACAACAATCCTGAAACCCTAAAACACCAAATGAAGAGATAAAGAACTCAGCCAAGCACCAAATGGAGTGAGAAAACTGACAGAGAACGGAGAGTGAGGAGAGATTCATGCAGAGGTCCCCTACCAGCTAACGCAGCGCGGATCCGCCATCTTGGACTCCTACCAGAGACGAGCAAACGGGGTAGGAGAAAGCAGCCTCACGGAGTGTCCAGCGGGAGACAAAACAACCTGTAATTTGCGATATATGCTTTCCCACCCCCCACCCTTCTTCACCCCAACTCGGCCTCCTCTGCTTCCCGCGGCCACAGTCTCTTGACCGGGAAACAGCGGCTGCTTGGATTCCACACACCCAAATGGGTGGCTGTCTGAGTGCCATTTGTTGCCTACTGGTGTTGCTTTTTTTCCACTTCTTTTTATTTCTTCCTTGCCTCTCCCCACCTCCCCCTCCTTTAGCTCATGTACCTCGCTCCATGCGCCATCTTTGCTTCTTCCGGAGGGGCTGCAGAGCTCTGGTAATTTGTGATATATGCTTTCCCACTCTCTACCCTTCTTCACCCACACTCGGCCCCCTCTGCTTCCCACAGACACAGTCTCTTGTCCAGAAACACAACAACAGCCTGCACTAGCTGGCTCTCTGAGTGCCATTTGTTGGCTGCTAGCGTTGCTTTTTTTTTTCTACTTCTTTTGACTTCTTACTTGCCTCTTGCCACCTCCCCCTCCCTTTGCTCAAGTGCCTGGCTCCGTGCGCCATCTTTGCTTCTTCCTGAGGGGCTGTGGAGCTCCGTTCAACTGGGGAGCTGCTGCCCGGTCTGGGCTGCTGTGCTGGTGGGATCCCGGGGCTTTTGTTCGTTTGTTTCTTTTGAATTGTTTGTTTGTTTTCTTTTCCTTTTCTTGAGTTGGGAGCCCTTTCTGGCCAGGCTGAGCTGCGTGGCAAGGAGACGCCCCTTCGGCTTCCACAGACATGCAGAAGGATCCCTGAGGGCATTTCTTTTTACGTTGGCTTTTTTTTTTTTCTTTCCTGTTTGTTTGGGGGCCTTTCTTGTTTCTTCTTTAATTTCTTTTGTTTTCTTTTTCCTCTTTTTCCCTATTTGTCTTTCTTCATTGCTCAGTTTCTCGTTTCTCTATATCTTCCTTCTCTTTCTGTTCCCTGAATACCTGGCGTTGTATACCTCTACATCTTCTAGCCACTCTGTACTGCAACACCTGAGAGCGACTTCCCCAGACCTTACAGCTGCACCAGTGGGATCCCAGGGAACTTTGCGGTTCTTTAACCTTTCTGAATCCTATTCATTCATTCTTTTCTTTTCTTCCTCCTCCCCTTTCTGTTTTTCTCCATTTCACAGTCTCTCATCTCTCCACTCCAACGGCAAGCACCCCTAGCATTCTTTTTTGTTTCTTTGTATGTTTTTGACTCCTGTTCCTCTCTCTTCTCTCCCATATCCATCTTAGCTCCACACATAACAATCTCCCCGCTGCATCCTGCCTACCTGCACTGTGCGCTTGACATCACACCACCAAGCAGAACAGGCATGGCCTACTGGAACCTGCCCTGCACTGATTACCGACCAGCTCTGGTGGCTTTAGTAAGTGCCACAAACAACTCGTCCCAGTAACTCCTCTTCAGCTAGACATGCCCTGCCGTACCATGTCTGACTGACTGACCCTGCCAGTTGAAGAAGAAGGTTAAAAGTATTGTGCCCACAGACGAGCAAACAACAAAGAACACACAGTCTGCCTGCTCATAGTCAACTTTTTTTTTAAAAACAGGCACAAAACAAACAAATCTACAATCAATAAACGAGAAAAATAAATACTGAATGTGCCGAAGACAGCAGACAATAACAAAACGTTTACAAAAACAGGACAGGATGGTGCCAGTAGGCATCCAAAATAAAACACCAAATGACTCTCCTCTGGAAGAAAATGCACTAGAACTACCTGATAGGGAATACAAATCTCTAATACTCAGAATTCTCAAAGAACTGAGGCAAAAAGCTGACAAACATAAGGAAAAAATAGACAAATTCATGGAAAATATGGACAAAAAACTTGAAGAATTCAGGAAAATAATGCAGGAACAAAATGCCAAAATAAATTTACAACTAGAAATCATACAAAGACAACAATTAGAAATCCAAAAGATAAACAACAAGATTTCACAAATGGACGATGTCATAGAAAGGCTGAGAAGCAGATTTGAAATGGTGGAAGACAGGACCAGTGGAATTGAAGACAAACACTTGGATACAACTCTGTTTCACGAAAACTCAGAAAAAAGAACAAAGAAAACTGAAGTGACCCTGAGAGTTATGTGGGACACAATAAAAAGCAAAAATCTTCGAGGGATTGGAATTCAAGAACAGGGGAAGAAAACAGAAAACACAGAGGATCATTGAAGAACTGCTGACAGAAAACTTCCCCAATATCAAGAAAGATGAAAAGCAGGCCATCCAAGAAGCTCAACGAACCCTACAGAAGACACCCCAAAATAAAATCACCAAGCCATATCATATTCACACTGGCCAAAACCAAAGACAAACAAAGAATCCTGAGAGCAGCTCGTGAAAAACAAGAAGTCACATACAGAGGAGAAACAATAAGACTAAGCTCAAATTATTCAGCAGAAACCATGCAGGCAATAAGGCAATGGGATGACATATATAAAATCTTGAAAGAAAAAAGTTGCCAGGCAAGAATAATATATCTGGCAAAACTCTCGTTCAACTTTGATGGTGAAATTAGGTCATTTCCACATAAACAGAAATTAAGGGAATATGTAAAAGTCAAACCAAACTTATAAGAATTATTAAAGCGAGTTCTTCGATCTGAAGACAAACAGCATCAGCTCACAGGCAGAAGCTAGGACGCAGGATTGTACCAGCCAGATACCAATCTAGGAAATGAACTCTCGAGGACTATCCAAAACCAAAAGAAATACAACAGGGAATCAGAGCAATTAATCAGTAAATGACAACAACATCAAAACGATAAAAGAGGGAATAAACGGCATAGGTATAGAACCTTCTAATGGAGAGGAAGCCAAGGTGATACGAAGTAATGGTAGACTGCTTCAAACTTAGAAAAATAAGGGTAAAATTTATGTTAACTACAAAGAAAGTTAACAAACATACTCATAAAAAAAAAGAGGAAAAACATAAAGCCTCAGCAAAAACAAAACCTACAAAAACAAAAGAAATGAATAAAAAAATCTACAAACAAAAGTAACTCAGCACAAGAGAGTAAGAAGAACAAAGAAAACTTCAGCACCACAAAAAAAAACACTGCAAAATGACAACAATAAACCCGCATCTATCAATAATTACACTGAATGTTAATGGACTCAATGCACCCATAAAGAGACAGGGAGTGGCAGAATGAATAAGAAAACAGGATCCATCAATATGCTGTCTACAAGAGACACACCTTAGAAACAAAAATGTGAACTTATTAAAAGTCAAAGGTTGGAAAAAAATATATCAAGCTAACTACTGCCAAAAAAGAGCAGGAGTGGCAATTCTAATCTCAGATAAAATAGACTTTAAAACCAAATCTACCATAAAAGACAAAGAAGGACAATATATAATGATTAAGGGGACGATCCATCATGAAGACATAACCATAATAAACATCTACACACCCAGTGACAGGGTTCCAAAACACATAAAACAAACTCTAACAACACTGAAAAGATAAATTCACAGTTCCACAATAATAGCAGGAGACTTGAACACACCACTCTCAGTAAAGGACAGAACAACTAAGAAGAAACTCAGCAAAGCTACAGAAGACCTAAAGGGCACAATCAGCCAACTTGACATCATAGACATATACAAAACACTCCATTCAACCGCTGCAAAGTACACATTCTTTTCCAATGCACATGGAATGTTCTCCAGAATAGACCACATCTTAGGCCACACAGCAATACTCAACAAGATCCAAAACGTTGAGATAATACAAAGTACCTTCTCTGACTACAACGCCATCAAGGTAGAAACTAACAATAGAAAGAGCAAGGAAAAAAAATCAACGACATGGAAACTGAATAATACCCTGCTTACACATCACTGGGTAATAGAAGAAATCAGAGATGGAATCAAAAAATTCCTAGAATCAAATGAGAATGAAAACACATCATACCAAAACCTTTGGGACACAGCAAAGGCAGTCCTCAGAGGACAATTTATAGCAATAGATGCACATATCAAAAAAGAAGAAAGGGACAAAATCAAAACATTAATTATAGAACTCAAACAAATAGAATAGCAAAAAAAGCCCATAATCACTGGAAGAAAGGATATAGTAAAGATCAGAGCAGAAATAAATGAAATAGAGAACAGAAAAACAATAGAAAGAATCAACAAAACCAAAAGTTGGTTCTTCGAAAGAATCAACAAAATCGACAAACCACTGGCCAGACTGACAAAAGGAAAAACAGGAGAGGACACAAATAACCCAAATAAGAAATGAAATGGGGGACATTACAACAGACCCAACTGAAATAAAAAGGATTATAACAGAATATTATGAAAAACTATACTCCAAAAAATTTGAAAACCTAGAGGAAATGAATAAATTTTGAGAAACACACAGCCTACCCAAACTACAACAAAGTGATGTGGAAAATCTGAACAGACCCATAACAAGAGAAGAGATTGAAAAGGTAATTAAAAAAACTCCGAACCAAAAAAACCCCTGGCCCAGATGACTTCACTGGAGAATTCTACAAAACATTTACAGAAGAGCTTGTACCAGTTCTACTTAAGCTATTTCAGAGCATAGAAGAGGAAGCAACACTTCCAAATTCATTCTATGAAGCCAGCATAACCCTGATACCAAAACCAGGAAAAGATGTCACAAAAAAAGAAAATTACAGACCACTATCTCTCATGAATATAGATGCAAAAATTCTCAACAAAATTCTAGCCAATAGAATTCAGCATCATATCAAAAAAATAATACACCACGACCAAGTAGGATTCATACCAGGTATGCAAGGATGGTTCAGCATTAGAAAATCAATCAACGTAATCCACCACATAAATAAAAGGAAAGAAAAGAATCACATGATCATCTCAATTGACACAGAAAAGGCATTTGACAAAGTCCAACACCCATTCCTGATAAAAACTCTCAATATAATAGGTATAGAAGGGAAATTCCACAACATAATAAAGGGCATCTATGCAAAACCAATGGCCAACATCATTCTTAATAGAGAGAGGCTGAAAACATTCCCCTTGAAAACAGGAACAAGACAAGAATGCTGTTTATCACCACTCCTATTTAACATTGTGCTGGAAGTTCTAGCTAGAGTAATAAGGCAAGAAAAAGAAATAAAGAGCATCCAAATTGGTAATGAAGAAGTTAAACTCTCCCTGTTTGCAGATGATATGATACTATACACAGAAAACCCTAAAGACTCCACGAGAAATCTACTGGAACTAATAAAAAGATTCAGCAGAGTAGCAGGATACAAGATAAACATTCAAAAATCAGTTGGATTCCTATACACCAATAAGGAGAATGATGAAAAGGAAATCAGGAAAACAACACCATTTTCAATAGCCCCTAAAAAGGTAAAATACTTAGGAATAAATCTGACTAGGGATGTAAAAGACCTATACAAAGAAAACTACAAAACACTACTGCAAGAAACCCAAAGGGATCTACATAAATGGAAAAACATACCATGCTCATGGATAGGCAGACTCAACATTGTGAAAATGGCACTTCTACCCAAAGCAATTTACAAATACAATGCAATCCCAATCCAAATACCAGCAACATTCTTCAAAGAGATGGAAAAACTAATCATTCACTTTGTATGGAAAGGGAAGAAGCCCCAAATAAGTAAACACTACTGAAGAAGAATAAAGTTGGAGGACTCACACTACCTGACTTGAGAACCTGCTATACAGCTACAGTAGTCAAAACAGCCTGGTACTAGTACAACGACAGATACATTGACCAATGGAACAGAATTGAGAACCCCAATGTAAATCCATCCACCTATGGTAACCTGATTTTCGACAAGGGCCCAAAGTCCATCAAATGGGGAAAAGACAGTCTTTTTAACAAATGGTGCTGGCAAAACTGGATATCCATTTGCAGAAAAATGAAACAGGACCCATACCTCACACCATATACAAAAACTACTTCAAAATAGATCAAAGACCTGAATATAAAGCCTAAAACTATAAAGTTCATAGAAGAAAAAATAGGACCAACACTTCAGGCCTTAATACATGGCATTAACAGGATACATACCATAACCATCAACGCACAAAACCCAACAGATAAACTAGATAACTGGGATCTTCTAAAAATCAAACACCTATGCTCTTCAAAAGACTTCACCAAAAGAGTCAAAAGAGAACTTACAGACTGGGAAAAAATTTTTGGACAGTACAAGTCAGACAAAGGTCTAATCTCCATAATCTACAAGAAAATCCAACACCTCTACAACAAAAAGACAAACAATCCTATCAAAAAATGGGCAAAGGAAATGAACAGACACTTCACCAAAGAAGACATTCAAATGGCCAACAGACACATGAGGAAATGCTCACGTTCACTAGCCATTAGAGAAATGCAAATTGAAACCACAATGAGATGCCATCTCACCCCGGCATTACTGGCATGAATCAAAAATACTGGAAATAACAAATGTTGGAGGGGCTGCGGGGAGATGGGAACTGTTATACACGGCTGGTAGGAATGCAAAATGATACAACCATTTTGGAAAATGATATGGCGTTTCCTCAGAGAGCTAGAAATAAGACATACCATTCGATCCAGCAATCCCACTCCTAAGAATATATCCTAGAGAAATAAGAGTCGTCACTCGAATAGACATATGCACACCTATGTTCATGGCAGCATTGTTCACAATAGCAAAACGATGGAAACAATGTAGGTGCCCATCAACAGATGAATGGATAAACAAACTATGGTACATACACACAATGGAGTACTATGCAATGAGAAAGAACAACAATGAATCTGTGAACCATCTCATAACATGGATGAAACTGGACGACATTATGCTGAATGAAATAAGTCAATCACAAAAGGACACATACTATATGAGACCTCTATTGTAAAAACCCATGAAAAAGTTCACACACAAAATGTAACAATCCTTGTTGGTTACCAGGGATGGGAGGGGAGGGGGGGGAAATACTAAATAGCCAATAGATAAGTGGTATCTTGGGTGAAAGGTGAGACAGTACACAATACAAGGGAAACTAACACAACCTGCACAAGGAAAGGTCATGGAGGCCCCATGGACACATCCAAACTCCCCCGAGGGACTGAGTTGCTGGACGGAGGGCTCTGGGGACCATGGTCTCGGGGAACATCTAGCTCAATTGGCATGACACTACTTATAAAGATAATGTTCTACATTCTACCTTGGTGAGTAGTGTCTGGGGTCTTAAAAGCCTGTGAGCGGCCATCTAAGATACTACACTGGTCTCATCCCTTCGGGAGCAAGGGAGAATGAAGACAACAGGATACAAGGAAAAGACTAGTCCAAAGGACTAATTGTCCACAGCTACCAAGACCTCCACCGGACTGAGTCCAGTACAGCTAGATGGTGCCCGGCTACCACCGCTGACTGCTCTGACCAGGATCACAACACAGGGTTCTGGACAGAGCTGGCGAAGGATGTAGAACATAATTCTAACTCACAAAAAAAAGACCAGATTTACTGGCCTAAAGGAGACTGGAGAAACCTCAAGAGTATGGCCCCCAGACACCCTTTTAGCTCAGTGGTGAAGTTATCTCCGAGGTTCACTGTTCAGCCTGGGAGTGGACAGCCCAGTAAAACCAAATGAGACTAACGAGGTACAGGAGTCCAGTGACAAGGGCCAGAAGGCAGAAGGGGAGTAGGAAGCTGATGATAGGGAACCCAAGGTTGAGTAAGGATATTGTTGATGTGTTGTGAGATTGTTAACCATTGATATAGGGCAACATTTGTAGTTACTGTTAAATGGGAGGCTATTTTGTCCTGTAAGCCTTCATCTTAAGTGAGAATAACAGCACAATTAGAAGAGCGTGGTCAATGTCACTTAAATGTGTAAGTAAAAAGTTTTGAAATAGTGTATCTTTGGCTATGTGTATTTTCACCAAAAAAAAAAAAAAAAAAGCTGAGAGTTTAGAGGGTTTAAATGTTGTGGGGTTGTTAACCAAAGTCATAAAACAGCATGTGTACTACTGTTACATGAGAAACTGTTTGTTCTGTAAGCCTTCACCTGAAGCACAATAAAATATTAAGAAAAAAAAAAAAAAAGAAGTGTAAATTTTACACTCTGAAACTAAAACCCGGTTCAAAGAAATTATAGACCTAAATAAACAGAAAAACATCCAATGTTCATGGATTAGAATCTGATTTCTAATATAATTTTTCGATAAACTAATAATGCGATTCTCAAGTATTATAAAATAGTGAAGAGGCACCGATAAGGGCTTATGATTTATAGAGAATAAGGAAATAGGCTTACCCTACCAAATAGTGAGTCATGTTACAAAATTTTTGTTGTTGCTGTTGTTGTTAGTTGCCATCAAGTCAGCTCTAACTCACAACAACCTTATGTATAACAGAACAAAAGATTGCGTGGTCCTGCACCATCTTCATGGATATGTTTGAGACCACTGTTGCAATTGTGTCAATCTATCTCATTAAGGTATCCCTTGTTTTCGTTGACCCTCTACTTTACCAAATATGATGTCCTTTCTAGGGATTGGTGTTTCTTGATGACGTGTCCAAAGAAAGCTAGACAAACTTTCACCATTCTCACTTGTCTGTCAGTTTGTCATACTGTGGTGGCTTCTGTGTGGCTATGATGCTGGAAGCTATGCCACTGGTATTTCAAATACCAGCAGGTTCATCCATGGCGGACAGGTTTCAGCAGAGCTTCCAGACTAAGACAGAGTAGGAAGAAGTGCCTGGTGATTCACTTCTGAAAATTAGTCAAGAAAGATCTATAATACCTAAAACCATAAAAATAACAGGAAGTTAAGAGACAAACCCAGGCACACATGGCAACTTAGAGATGCAAAAGAGATTACGTCACAAATTGATGAACTATTGAGCAAATAGTGTCAAACTGTTCTTCTTGTTGTTATTGTTAGCTGCCATTGAGTCTGCACCTGACTCATGGTGACTCCATGCACAAAAGAAAGAAACACTGCCAGGTCAGTGTCATCCCCATGATTGGTAATAGATTAGACTGTTGTGATCAACAGGGTTTTCACTGGCGAATTTTCACAAATAGATCACCAGTCCTTTCTTCCTAGTCCATCTTAGTTTGGAAGTTCTGCTGAAACCTGTTAGGCATCATAAAAACACAAAAACCACCACTGACAGGTGGCAGCTGTGCATAAGGTGCACTGGCTGGAAATTGAACCTGGATCTCTCACATGGACAATGAGAATTCTACCACTGAGTAGTGTCAAATACTATAGCCAAAAATGAATTCTCAACAGAAAAAAGACTTGCCATATTTTTAAGTAAATAGCACACGTCTTCTAGATTTATTTGCCAACTGGGCCCTCTCCCTGCAAAGTATTTTCATAAGCATGTAAAAAAAAAAAAAATTACCATAGTGCACTTATGAAAATACCTCATGGGAAGAGGGGGCAGTTGGCAAAGAAACACAGAAGGCATGCATTATTTGCATAAAAATACAGTAAACATGAAGGAAAAAGAAAACTCACAATTATCTTTGTGTCTTTGAGATAAGGAAAACTATTACACAAAACTCCTAAAGAAAAAGTATTAGAGACAAAAATAAAATAAAATTGGCTCTATAAAAATTCACAAACTTTTAAGGAGGCAAAGCCAACATGGTGCTATAGACAGAAGCACCATGCTGTCCCTCTGCAGCAAAGACCCTAGGCATCAAATGAAGGGATAAAGAACTCGATCAAGCACCGAAAGGAATAAAAAACAGACAGAAAACAGAGAACAAGGGGAGCTAAAGAGTGGAGGTCCCCTACCTGCTAATGGGGCACAGATTCGCCATCCTGTACTACAGCCACCAAGAAACATGGAAAGGGAGAACGGGAAGGCAACTTCATGGAGCTCCCAACAGGATCAGAGCACATGGTAACCAGGAGTACACACTTTCCCACCTCCCACTCTTCTTCCCACTACGACTGGCCAGAGAAATACCAGCTCACTGCCACCCGGAGTCCAGCCCACCCCAAATGGCCAGTTCCCCCAGCACCATACTTTTTTTTTTGTTACTTTTTTTTTGGCGGGGGGGGGGGGGTTGGTTCCTCTCTCTCTCCCCCTTCCTTCCTTTACTTTCTCCCACCCAGCTAGACCCGTGTGCCGTCCCCATCCCTTCTCAAAAGGTTGTGCCACACCACTTGGATAGAGAGCCACTGGCACAGCCTCCCCAATTCTGAGCCGCCCCCACTGGCTGGCTCTTTCAGTGTCACTTTTTTTTATTTTTGTTTCTTCTCTTTCTCTCCCTTCCTTCCTTTCCTTTCTCCCACCCATCTAGCTCTGTGTGCTGTCCCCACTCTTTTTCAATGGGCTGTGCTGCTTGGCTACAGAGCTCCTGGCACACAGCCTCCCTGGGTACATGCTGTCTCCACCGGCTGGCTCCTTCAGTGCCATATTTTTTTTTTTTGTTTTGTTTTTATTTCTTCACTCTCTATTCCTTCTTTCCTTTCCTTTCTCCTGCCCACCTAGCCCCAAGCACCATCCCCACCCCCTACACCTTCTCCAAGGGCTATGCCACACTGCTTAGCTAGAGAGCCACTAACACATGGCTTCTCAGGGTCCATGCTGCCCCCACCGGTCGGCCCCCTCAGCACCATGTTTTTGTTTTGTTTTGCTTTTTTGTCTTTTCTTAAGATTGTTGTTTCTTCTCTCTCTCTCCCTTCCTTCTTTTTCTTTCTCCTGTCCACCTAGCCCCGTGCGCTGCCCCCACCCCTTCTCAACAGGTCATGCTGCACCACTCAGCTAGAGGGCCCACTGGCAGACGACCTCCCTGGATCCATGCATCCCCCACTAGCTGAGGTAGAAAATCTGAACAGACCCGTAACAAGAGAAGAGATTAAAAAGAAATTTTAAAAACCTCCCAGCAACAACAAAAAGCTCTGGCCCAAAAGATGGCTCCAGTGAAGAATTCTACCAAATATTCAGAGAAGAGCTCACACCCACTACTACTCAAAATATTTCAGAGCATATAAAACGAAGGGATACTTCCAAATTCATTCTATGAAGCCAGCATAATGCTGATACCAAAACCTAGCAAAGACACCACAAAAAAAGAAAATTACAGACCAATATGTCTCATGAATATAGATGCAAAAATTTTCAACAAAATTCTAGCCAACAGAATTCAGCATCATATTAAAAAAATAATACACCACGACGAAGTGGGATTCATACCAGGTGTGCAAGGATGGTTCAACATTAGAAAATCAATCAACATAATCTACCACATAAATAAAACAGAAGAATCACATGATCATCCTGATTGACAGAAAAGGCATTCAATAAACTCCAACACCCATTCCAGATAAAAACTCTCAATAAAATAGGAACAGAAGGGAAATTCCTCAACATAATAAAGGGTGTCTATACAAAACTGACAGCCAACATCATTCTTAATGGAGAGAGGCTGAAAACATTCCCCTTGAGAACAGGAACAATACAAGGATGCCCCTTTATCACCACTTCTATTTAGCATGGTGCTGGAAGTCCTACCTACAGCAATAAGGCAGGAAAAATAAATAAAGGGCATCCAAATTGGTAAGGAAAAAGTAAAACTATCCATATTTGTGGATGATATGAAATTACACATACAGAACCCAAAAGACTCCACAAGAAAACTACTGGAACTAATAGAAAGATTCAATAGAGTAGCAGGATGCAAGATAAACGTACAAAAATTAGTTGGATTCCTAAACACCAATAGAGAGAACTACAAAAAGGAAATCAGGAAAACAATACTATTTATAATAGCCCCCCCAAAAAATAAAATACTTAGGAATAAATCTAACCAGGGACATAAAAGACCTATACAAAGAAAACTACACACTACTGCAAGAAACCAAAAGAGACCTACATAAATGGAAAAACATACCATGCTCATGGATAGGTAGACTCAACATTGTGAAAATGTCAATTCTACCCAAAGCAATCTACAAATACAGTGCAATCCCCAATTATGTGATGGTTAATATTGTATGTCAACTTGACTGGGCCATGATTCTCAGTGTTTTGGCAGTCGTATAATGTTGTGATCACTTCCCTTTTGAAATTTGGTATGTGATCACCCCCAGGATGGGATGTGCTGTGAGTAGCCAATCAGTTGAAAGGGAGTTTCCTTGGGCATGTGGCCTGTATCTGAATATAAGCAGACATTCCGGCTTTTGCCTCCTCTGGATCCTGCAGCTGGCTCCTGTTCATCTGACCTTCGGTTCTTGGGACTTTAGCTAGCAGCTTACCTGTGGTCTTGCCTGCCAATTGGGGGATTCATCGATCTGCACAGCCTGTGAGCAAGGGCCCTGCTCTCTGACCTGCTGATCTTGGGTTCAGCTACGTGAATCAAGAGAAGCCTCTATCCTGATCCACAGATTTGGGATGTTCCAGCCTCTGTAACTGCATGAGCCATTTCCTTGATATAAATCTCTCTCTCTCTCTCTCTCTCTCTCTCTCTCCATATATATATATATATATATATATATATATATATATACACAAATATAGATATAGATACGCTTTACTGGTTTTGCTTCTCTAGAGAACCCAGCCTAAGACAAAATACAAACAGCACTCTACCACAGTCTCCACCACACTGAGTCCATAACAACTAGATGGTGCCCAGCTACCATCACCGAGTGCTCTGACAGGGATCATAATAGAGGGTCCCGGACAGAGCTGGAGAAAAAAATGTAGAAAAAATTCAAACTCACAAAAACAGACCAGACTTACTGGTCTGACAAAGAATGGAGAAACCCCAAGAGTATGGTCCCCGGACTCCCTTTTAACTTAGTACTGAAGTCACACCTGAGGTTCACTCTTCAGCCAAAAATTAGACAGGCTGATAAAACAAACAATAATACATATAGTTCAACCATGTATATGAGACTAAATGGGCACACAGCCCAGGGGCAATGATGAGTAGGCAGGAGAGGACAGGAAAGCTGGAAATAGGGAACCCAAGGTCAAGAAGGGGAGAGTGTTGACATGTCATGGGATTGACAACCAATGTCATAAAATAATGTGTATTAATTGTTTAATGAGAAACTAATTTGTTCTGTAAACCTTAATTTAAAGCACAATTAAAAAAAAAAGAAACTGTAACCAAAAATAAATAACTTTGGAAAAAAAACTCACAAATTTTTGAAAGCCCAATTAACCTTATTCATGGTTAACAGAACAGATGTTATTTGTAATGTATATCACAAAGAATTAGTATCCAGAATACATAAAGAATGCCTATAAATCAATAAGAAAAAGACAAACACCGCAATAGAATAAAGTCACAAAACCATAAGTCATAGCAAATCTCATTATTTGAATGAAAAATAAAGAAATCAAATTCACATCAAATAGTGATGTAGCTGTGAATTAGCACAAGGGAACACCACTTTCCCTTATCACACTATCAAAACTGTTTAAAGGCTATAGTGGAGCTGAAACTGATATTAAAACTAAGAAAACAAATGCAGCAGAATTCAATATTCTCCATGGCTCAGTCAAGGCTAAGTGTACCGAAAGATTTAATGTATTTCCTTAAATATCTGAAAGGGATTGATTCACAAACTCAGAAAGACACGTCCTTTTGCCCCTAACTTAAATAATATACATACATGCATATTTACCCACATACATATATACACACACACACACATCTATATATACACATATATATACACACATACTCATATATATTGGCTGAATAATTACATACGTACATGTGTTTACTTACGTTATATATTCTTTTATAGTACACATAAAGGAACTACCATATTTACTAGCACTAAATTTTGTTTCTAGCCTTTTCAGCAAAATCTACGGTAAAGGGAAACTGGAAATTTGAGGAGGAAAAAATAAACAGAAATATTCTCAAGACACATAAAAATCCACAAAAAAGTATTATTCTGAAAAATACTGATCAAAAAGGATGTAAGAATATTATAAAAATTGATTGTAATTTTTATCTTAACTAAAAATAAAATTTTACTATGCCTTAGACCCTGTTAAGTCAGAGAGAGCACAATGTCAGAATACATAAGTGAGTATTTTTTAACTGTTTTGTGCTTTTATTACATTTTATTTTTTAAAGGACTTGGGAAATACAGTCTTAAAACTATATTTCAATGAATTCTAATTATATTTATAAATTTCAGCTCTAATTGAAAAAAATCAAAACCCATAATTCTAAATATGTTTTTTTCAAATCATATTTTATTTCAAAATGCAATATCCTTTATTTTTTAATGATTACATTTTAGGATAACTATTTGAAGTCAGTTTCCTGCTTTGCAACATCAATTTTTAAAAAGCTGTGGGTCTTAAGTGAAGGAATATAAATTAATGCTAGTCCCCACTGGTAGACTTGAATATATAACTTACTATTTAAAGAAAATAACATGTATTAAACTTCCTATAAGAAGTTAAATCTAAAATAGAAGCCTGGATTCCATTCTCATTGCATACCTTTATTTTTGCATCAGTGCTATGTTTTTCTTTTCTCCAATGTGCTTCCTGCTTCCTCAGTTTCTCCAGGTCATTTCGCAGGTCAGCACAGTGTGTACTTAATTTCTCATTTTCCTCCTCCAGATTTTTTATAACCAGACTGTTCTGCTCTTCCTTATTCTGTACACACTCCTTAGCGTCCTGTAGAAAAGTATCACAGGGCCGATAAACCAAAAAAAAAAAAAAAAAAGGTGAGAACTAATCAGCAAATATAAACTGAGCAGTTTTACCCTCACAGCAGCTTCTTCTACATTTGATGGCCAAGGTCACCTGTGTACTTTTATTGGCCTCTTTTCATGCAGGTGGATGGGTCATATTTTTTCACTGGATGACAGCTTTGATGAGTACACATTTGCAAAGAGCCCATTAATTGATCAAGCTGCCTTTGATGCTGTCCCTAGCTATTTTTGAGACCTACACAGACATATCCTCCCAGACCTGGGTTTTATCAATTAATAATGCCAGTCCCATCAGATTCTAATTACAAGAAGCCACATATTCACACTCCTACTTTCTTAGCTCCATTTCCATCATTAACTATTTATCTGAAAGTTATAAAGCTTAGAGTCTTAGCTTTAAAGCATCTTTCTCAGAGTTTTTACATATAAGAAAACTGTATGGTACAGCAGGGCCTAAGGCAATTTTTTTTCCAAGCTTGTCACTTTCTGTGCCACAAAGGCTGACAAAGCTTAAAGCAAGACTTCAAAGCAACAGTCCAATAAAACTATGTACATACAAGTCAACACACCTTAAGTTCATGACTTTTATCTTTAAATTTCTTCTGCAAGTCACTGAATTCATTCCTTAAGAAAGCATTTTCTTCATCTATTGCAATCTTCCGTTTTACAAGGTCATTTATTTCTTGCTTTAGTCCTGATTCTCTCTACGGAAGAAATTAAAATTACTGATGAGCTGTTATTTAGAAGAAAAAAAATTATTTTAAAGGTTTCAGATTTCCATTGTAATCATTAGGATTAATTAGCTTTCATAATAAATTCTACCATCACAATTCTCATTCTCTGTGACATGCCCATAAATTTTCAAGTCAAATGTATAAGTATGGTGTTTATTTATCAGTCTAAAATAAAGAACACACAAAATATTTCACAATTTAGGCTGTATAACAGAAGATTAAGAAAATTTTACAAAACATTCTAATAAAAGAAAATACATATATAGCTAAAATAGGAATTATTTAGCCTCTTATTTGCATGTCTTTTGGAAAAAAATGCTTTTTTTCAAGAAACAATTACACTTTTGTGAAAGCATAAATAATTTTAAAAGATAAAAAAATGACAAGTTTGTTTTGGTACTAAAAACATTTTGCTCCATGTACAAAATATTCAGCATATTAAGACCAGCAAAATTTTAACTGAATAGAAAATTCTTACCTGTCAGAGATACCTAAACGGATAACTAATTGGTAGATATACCATGACTTAATACTCAGCTTCCTTTTTTTTTCCAAAAAAACTTACTCCCTTCCTTGGCTTGTAGTATCACCTCTTTCTATAATCCAGCTCTGACTCTCTCTGTATTTCCAATTTTCTATACAATACCTCCACTTGAATTGTCTGTTGCTATCTCAAACTAACATACTAAACCTAAATCTATACCCTGATCCTATCTATTTCCTTTTCTGAACTTCCTCAAGTTTTGTCAACCTATCATCCTCAACTAATGTATTAAGTACCTACTTTCTGGCCTGACATGCAGATTTAAAGCCTCCAAGTCAGTCTCAACCATGTTCGTCCCCCAAGACCCATCTGGCTGTCAACCAAGAAGCTAACATATAAAGACAGAAACAAACTGTTTTCTTACTATGAAGTAATATGCTCAGTAGAGACCCCTAAAGTTTATTCCAACTCTGACCTATTATTGATGCTTATCTGCTCCTTAAACTTCAATTTATTTCGTACTCCTGTATTTACTCTTTATCAAACCTTTCCCAAAGGATTCGGGAATGAAGTGAAAATTGTGGTAAGATTTAGAAATAGGGTGAAAGATGGGAGTTTTAATTGTTAATTTTATTTAATTCACATTAAAAATTTTGAATACTGCATACTAAAATAATCTATGATAAGCGTGTAAGGTATAAAGAAAAAGAATGTAAGAAGCAGACCTGTATCCATCACTACCTAGGTAAGAAACCCAACTTTACCACAATCTTTGAAGTTTTCCATATGTCCCCTAATCTCCTAACACCTCCTAACCACTCCAGCAGTAACTACTATCCTAAAACATTGATTCTCATCCTTTTCTTTCTTTTCTTTGTATTTTCAAGATATACATATACCAATTTAATATACATATAACTTTGCTCATTTTTGAACTTTATATAAATGAAATCATACTATACATAGTCTGTGACTTGTTATGTTTGCTCAACATTATCTTTCCAAATATATCCACACTGATGGATGCAGCTGCCATTCAAACGCCTTGGTATACAGTAGTATTCCAATATATAGATACAATATAGTTAGCCATCCCCTGTCAATGTATATTTCAGCTGTTTCCCATTTTGCAGGGGAAGAGGTATACAAACAATGCTGATAAGAATACTCAAACGTTTTTCCTGCGCAGTATTTTTCAAACTATGGATTGTAATTTGTTAATGGATTCTAAATTAAATTTAGTGATTGCATTCAGCATTTTTAAGAAGTGAAACAGAATACAACAGAAAATACAAAGTGATATGCACAAACTCTTAGCAAGAACTATGCTCATGAGAATGAACTTAGGAAACAGACACATTACATGAAATATTTCCTAAATTTTTTGCATTATTTTAGATTTTTATTACATTTAAAGATTATTAAATACACATTTGATACAAACCGTATTACATTTTATCTTTATTATACATAGTAAGGACAACTATTGCTATATTAAGCTTTTATTTTATGTTGTGTGTATACTGGGTTATAAGGTAAAATGTATTTCTTTCTGTGCGGGGATCAAAGTAAAAAACAGTTTGAAAAATACTTCTCTAGATTATGCATACCTAGAAGTGAAATTTCTATATCATAGGCTACAAGCAGTTCCAAGAGTTTTCACTGCTCCACATTCTTACCAACAATTAACTCCCAGACTTGGTAATTTTTTATGAACCCATTAGGTATAAATGGTACCTCAGTGTGGTTTTAATTTTTATTTCCTATTTTAATTATTAGGCCATGTCAAAATTTGTCTGACTTCAACAGAACAGCATAAAAATGCATGCATGCTTAATAATGGCCCATCCATAAATCACAACTCTTTTTTCTACTGTCATCTAAGTCTTATCCTTCCTTCAAGATTCAACTTCCACCTCCTCCATGAAAGTTTCCCAAATTGTAACAGTAATTTGTAATTTCTGCCATTTTAAAATTCCCATATTGCCTGTTATTATAAATTTGACACATAACATATTACCTGGTCAAGTATCTCTCTATATACTCATACTGTCTCCCTAACTAGATTGGAAAATGATTATCAATGAGATTAAAACTGAATGATTAACTCAATCATGTGAATATTAAGACTGTTTATAAAATACCCACAGGCCTGCCTTTGAAAGTAAAATCAACAAAAGTTTAGTACTCTCATCTATTCTGGAAACTTAGATTCTATGAAGAAGAACACACTAAAACAACTGATTTAAGTTTTAGAAGGGTTCACCAATAACTGTGAGCTAAATTTAACAAGAATTGACAATATCAATGATACCAATAGCAACCCTTTCATAAGAAATATTCAATAATTTAAATTTTGGCATTTGACTGAATTTAGTATTCCAAAAGGACAAACATACGCGTAATTTGTAATTTAAAAAGGACAGTAAGGAGAAATTGGTTAACTGAAACGATCATATTATGATAATTAGTTTGAAAAATTTGATATTATATTGCATAATCATTAGAATAATAAATTACACAAAGATACACTCCCAATAGAAGAGAATTGATAAAGTAAACCTGCAAAATTTTGTATAATTTCACTTCATTTCCCAATTAAATGGATATTCAGTGATCTACTTTAAATAATGAAAGCAAGAGTGTATATAGTTAAAAGTAAATTTAAAATATTAGCTGTATGACACATTTTCAACAAAGTTCTCTAGATAGAGTACATTCTTAATAGTCTGGTTTGAGCTAATATTAAAATAAGCAAATGGAACTCTGAGGAGTCATAAAACATAAAGGGTGACAAGAAAAATTATGTCTGGAACAAATAATTTATTATGGATAAGACATGAAATGAATAATTCACATGATGGTCAAGAGAAGTCTATAGAGTAAGAAGAGAATGATAGTGAGTATGAAGCAGGGGAATTAAAAAAAAAAAAAAAGAAACAGCAGCATAAGACCTAAAACTCTATCAGACAGTACTTGAGAGTAGTTAATTTATTATTTATGCCCACCGACTTTCAAAATGGACTTAAAAGTTTTAATAAAAAAAGAGAACCAATGAAACCACAACAACTAAAACAAAGGTAAATTGAAAACTGGAGACAGAGGAAAGGGTAAGAGAACTAATTCCAACTGAGAACCAAAACTTATTTCTTAGAAGGGAAGGAATAAGAAAAATATAATGTTAAAGAGAAATTTTCATCTAATTAAAAGCAATATACTAGGCTATCATAAGAATCATAGTACCTAGTAAAATACTTGAAGGGGAATTTATTATGTCTTTTTTAACAGCTAACAGTGACAAAACAAAAGCATAGTCTTACAAATTAAGTTTTATACAATTCTTTACACTAACTACTATCAATAGAATCCTTGACAACTTCAATCTTTTCTCCGTTTATCATGATGTTGCTAATTGGTCCAGTTGTGAGGATTTTTGTTTTCTTTATGCTGAGGTGTAATCTATACTGAAGGCTGTGGTCTTTGATCTTCATCAGTAAGTGATTCGAGTCCTCTTCACTTTCAGCTAGCAAGGTTGTGTCATCTGCATAATGCAGTTTGTTAATGAGTCTTCCACCAATCCTGATGCCCCGTTCTTCCTCATAGAGTCCAGCTTCTTGGATTATTTGCTCAACATACAGCTTGAATAGGTATAGTGAAAGGATACGACCCTGACACACACCTTTCCTGACTTTAAACCAGGCAGTATTCCCTTGTTCTGTTTGAAAGACTGCCTCTTGATCTGTGTACACGTTCCTCATGAGCACAATTAAGTGTTCTGGAATTCCCATTCTTCACAATGTTATCTATAATTTTTTATGATCCACACAATCGAATGCCTTTGCACAGCCAATAAAACACAGGTAAACATTTTTCTGGTATTCTCTGCTTTCAGCTAGGATCCATCTGACATCAGCAATGATATCCCTGGTTCCACGTCCTCTTCTGAATCTGGCCTGAATTTCTGGCAATTCCCTGTCAATATACTACTGCAGCCGCTTTTGAACGATCTTCGGAAAAATTTTACTTGTCTGTGATATTAATGATATTGTTCAATAACTTCTGCATTCAGTTGGATCACCTTTCTTGGGAATAGGCATAAATATGGATCTCTTCCAGTCGGTTGGCTAGGTAGCTATCTTCCAAATTTCTTGGCTTAGATGAGTGAGCACTTCCAGCACCACATCCATTTGTAGAAACATCTCAACTGATATTCCATCAATTCCTGATTGAAGTTGTCAAGGATTTCATTTTACTTGGATCCACAATCAACACCCATGGAAGCAGCAGTCAAAAAATCAAAAGACACATTGCATTGGGCAAATCTGCTGCAAAAGATGTCTTTAAAGTGTTGAAAAACAAAGATGTCACCTTGAAGACTCAGGTGCACCTGACCCAAGCCATAGTATTTTCAGCTGCCTCATATACATGTGAAAGCTGGACCATGAATAAGGAAGACCAAAGAAGAACTGACACCTTTGAATTGTCGTGAAGGCAAAGAATGTCGAATATACCATGGACTGCCAAAAGAGCAAACAAATCTGTCTTGGAAGAAGTACAGCCAGAATGCTCCTTGGAAGCAAGGATGGTGAGATTACATCTTACATACTTTGGACATGTTATCAGAAGGGATCAGTCCCGGGAGAAGGACATCAGGCTTGGTAAAGTAGAGGGTCAGAGGAAAAAGAGGAAGACCCTCAACAAGATGGACTGATACAGTGGCTGCAACAATGGACTCAAGCATAACAATGATTGTGAGGATGATACAGGACCGGGCAGTGTTTTGTTCTGTAGTACATGGGGTCACCATAAGTCGGAAACAACCTGATGGCATTTAACAACGATAACATTGTCATGGATTGAACTGTGTCCCCCCAAAAATGTATCAATTTAGCTAGGCCATGATTCCCAGTGTTGTGTCGTTGTCCTCCATTTTGTGATTGCAATTTTACATTAAAGAGGATTAGGGTGGGATTGTAACACCACCCTTACCCAAGTCACATCCCTGATCCAAGGTAAAGGGAGTTTCCCTGGGGTGTGGCCTGCACCACCTTTTATCTCTTGTAAAAGATAAAAGGAAAGGGAAGCAAGCAGAGAGTTGGGGACCTCATACCCCCAAGAAAGCAGCACCAGGAGGAGAGCGCGTCCTTTGGACCCAGGGTCCTTGTGACTGAGAAGCTCCTCGACTAGGAGAAGACTGATGACAAGGACCTTTCTCGAGAGCCAACAGAGAGAGAGCCTTCCCCAGGAGCTGATGCCCTGAATTTCAACTTGTAACCTACTAGACTAGGAGAGAATAAATTTCTCTTTGTAAAAAGCCATCCACTTGTGATATTTCTGTTATAGCAGCATTAGATAACTAAGACAAACATCAACAGAATAAGTCACAATATTAAATTGCACTTCTATGAAACTTTTTCTACAACCAGCTTAAAAAATACTATCTCTGTATATTAACTTTCTAGTAATTTCACTGGATGCACAGTTAAGACTTAAATATTCTAAAGGAATTGTCATTCTTGTTACTCTACTTCTTAGGCTATAAATATTGAAAGTCAACAGCTATTTAATATTACTTACTGGAACAATAAAAACTCAACGAATTCTCTGCTTCTAGTACGAAGTAGTAAGCTCCTAAAAATTAACCCACCCTGCATACAACTACGAATTCTGGACAAAATACAAAAATAACGAATTTAGGCTCTGAAAAAGGAACAAAGTAGAAAAATTTTGGAGGAGAGGTAAAAGTTTGAAAACATTAACAGGAATGGGTAAGTTTTCTGCTTTTATGGCAGGAAACACTCGTGGACATGATATGTGGCATGTAAGATTTGGACAGAAAAACCTGCCATCTTTCTGCTGGAGAAACCAGAGAAGGAGCCTGGGACAACCAGAGCAACAAGAAAGAACTGAATCCTAAACTCTGTGTATAAACACTGACTATATTTCTGGCTGATGCCTGAACCGTGCATGTGTGGGGCAGACTGAAATCAGTCTGAACTGAGACCTGAGATGCTGCCAGCTGCAGGTGAAACAGAATTTGCCAATCATTTGCCCAAATGTATTTCAGAATTGCTATGGACCAGTGAAGCTTTTCAACCTCCCTTTTTCCCCCGTGCAAGCAGCTATCCCACGTCTGTTCCACCACTGTACGTTGGGTGTGTGGGGGAATGATAATTTGTCTCTCTATAATTTCACAGGTGGAGAGGAACTGTTCTGAAGAGCTGTGTTAAGGAACTACATCACATCTGAATCTGGTTCAAAATCTGAGATTATGGATTTGGAGATGATGTAATGGGAGGGACTGAATGTGTTTTCCATTTTGGAGGGATATAAATAATTGGGGTCCTAAGGGTGAACAGTGGGAGCCATCTTTAAGGAAGGCAAAAAAGGGTGGATTTGGAGCAGAGGGGCAGTAAGTTAATAACCGGTGTACATACTAAAGTTTGAGAACCAAGTTAGAAGTCAGGAATCTCTGCATGTTTTTGATCACAAACCACAAACATTAAACAAATTTAAACACCACCACTATATTAAAAGAAAAAATAAATGTTGCCGTCAAGTTCACTCCGACTCATAGTGACCCTGTAGGACAGAGTTGAACTGCCCCATGGGGTTTCCAAAGCTGTAAACTTTAGGGAAGCAGACTGCCACATCTTTCTTCCATGGAGCAGATGGTGGGTTTGAACTGCCCACCTGTAGGTTAGTAGATGAGCACTTAACCACTGCACCAGCAGGGCTCCTTATACATACCCGAAAAACCAAACCTGTTGCCACTGAGTTGATTCCAACTCACAGAGACCCTATAGGACAGAGTAGAACTGCCCTATAGGGTTTCCAAGGAGCAGCTGGTGGATTCAGACTGCTTATTTTTTGGTTAGCAGCTGAACTCTCAACCACTGCACCACCAGGGCCCCAACTACATACATAGGTTTTTATTAATTATAAATATATAAACTATTGTACTAATATATTACATATGTTTCAAAACATACCTAACAATAAATTTTTAACAGATAAGATACATGCAAATTTTAAAATAATTTTATATTGTACAGTGGTACAAAAACTTTTCTGCCCTTACTGAAAATTAGTAATAGTAATTTGTTAGAGCAGTGTGATTGAATATGCTTTACTGAGAAGAGACTGCTCAGCCTGGGTCCATAATTCCCAAACCTCTTGAATCCTGGGGTGACCATATGATGGTTTTCCCCAACGGAATGTGAGTGCAAATGAAGTTGGCCACTTCTCGGTCATATTGTTTTATCTATTTGTTATAGCAGCTTAGTCTAGCCTAATAAATAGGCCAGGTATATGACAATATTTACCTGCCTTAGAACATATTTTGATATTGTTCTATACACAGGTGGAAAATACAACTGTTTTTTCCAGAACAAACTGACAAAAATGTTATTTCTAAAATTTTATCATTATGGTGCTAACTGTAGCTTTTTCTATCAGGAAAAACAGCTTTAGAGATGGTATCAATTTCAAATTTGTGTGTCATGTAGGAATCTATATTCCATTTTAGAAAGAGTTTATACGGATATAAAGAATGGAAAAATAAGCAAGATATCTAAGTTAGATATTGAATATCTTACCTAAGTTAACTTCTACTTTTAATCCTTTTATAAGACAACTTTATAACACTAACTGGCCTTAGATCAAAGTTCTAATGACCCTTTAATTGGCTAGGAAAGAAAACAGATTCAAAAGTTAGAAGAACAATAAATTGCCAAAAAGTTACCTCCATTTAACCCAAAAAAATTATGTAATTTAGGTCATAGTGAGAAAAGTTGGTATAAAATAAATTTAAATATTATATGATGATATAGCTCATTTTTATAGTAAATGTCTATGCTTCTACTTCTAAGATGTTTATCTCTTAAAAATAGTTCCTGGAACCACTGCTCACATGGGTTTTTGCAGTGGTAATATACTGGTTACATATTACATAATTTACGGATTATATGTAAAAATAGGATTGTACTAATTTGAAAATTACGCATTTTCAAAAGATGAAACTGAATCATCCTCCTCTTATGATTTTTATTCTTTGATTTTTTCCTACAAATGAAACATTTAAAAATTTATAAGTTTCAGAACTGAGTGATAATTTCTAAAAAAGGCAAAATACAACAAAACAATGAATAATCTCTAGATACTTCTGTAATACTATAAATGTTATCTTAGCTTAAAGAGTTTTAATGTATAAATACCATAGCCTAGTAATTCAGAAAACAATGTGTTATAAGCAATGGACAAAAATGAATAATCTGCCTACAGTGATTTTAAAAATAGTAATGTTTTAACATAATGACCCTGATTTTTTTTTTTAATTGTACTTTAGATGAAGGTCTACAGAACAAACTAGTTTCTCATTAAACAGTTAGTACACATACTGTTTTATGACACTTGTTAACAATCCCACAACATGTCAACACTCTCCCTTCTCGACCTAGGGTTCCCTATTACCAGCTTTCCTGTCCCCTCCTGCCTTCTAGTCCTTGTCCCTGGGATGTTGTGCCCTTTTAGTCTCATTTTATTTTATGGGCCTGTCTAATCTTTGGCTGAAGGGTGAACCTCAGGAGTGACTTCATTACTGAGCTAAAAGTGTGTCCAAGGACCATACCCTCAGGGTTTCTCCAGTCTCTGTTAGGCCAGTGTCTGGTCGTTTTTTTGTGAGTTTGAATTTTTTTCTATATTTTTCTCCAGCTCTGTCCGGGACCCTCTATTGTGATCCCTGTCAGAACAGTTAGTGGTGGTAGCTGGGCACCATCTAGTTGTACTGGACTCAGTCTGGTGGAGGCCGTGGTAGATGTTGTTCATTAGTCCTCTGGACTAATGTTTCCCTTGTATCTTTAGTTTTCTTCATTCTCCCTTGCTTCCAAAGGGGTGAGACCAGTAGAGTATCTCAGATGGCAGCTCACAGGTTTTTAAGACACCAGACGCTACTCACCAAAGTAGAATGTAGAACATTTTCTTTATAAACTATGCTATGGCAATTGGGCTAGATGTTCCCCAAGACCATTAACCCTGATATTCTTAATGAACATTACTGTAAACAATTCAAAATAATTTTGAAGACCTACTATCTTAAAATATAGCAATTTTTTGTATTTTTCTGTTATAACACCAACCTGTTCTAGTTCTTGTATTTTGGCATCCTTGACTTGCAAAATTTCAAGAATTTTTCTATCTTTAGCTTCAGCTTTCTGTTTTTCTCTAGAAACAAAAAAATATATATTGACAGTTTATTAGTCATAATTGGTAGCTAATCCTTTAAATTTTCACATCCTGATTATGAACATCATTTAACAATACAGAAAATTAAATTATCTGAGGCTGACAGCTCTTTCAGAATTAATCAGGAACCATATGGCAAATGACAGCAACTTATAATTGTTGACAAGGCAACTTCATACTGAAAGGAACATTTTCATTTCCAGATTTCGGTACATGATATAAAAATCTTTAAAAGATTGTTCAACCATATTTACAAAATTGTATACACAAGATTATATAAAGAATATTTAATGTTTATAAGTAAGATTCTCAAAAGATAGAGGGTCAAGATTTACTAATAATCAACATCCCAAACTAGAATTTTTAGATTTCTGACACATACTACACGTCTAGTCTCTGAGAATACTATTAACTTTACTAAATGATAATTATATAAGCAAAGACTAGTTCTCTGGCAATTAGTTTTCATTAATAGCTCCAAATAACAAAAACTCAAAATACAAACAATGACTATCTTCAACAAATAAACAAATATAGCTTTCAAAAGGAAAAGGAAGGGAAGGGAAGGAACAAAGGTCTAAAGACATCGCACAGTTGGGCTCACTGCTAGTCAGTTTACATCATAAATGGGGGAAAACTTATTGGACATTGGTTTATTACATTTTTTTTAATTTTAAAATATGGGAAAAAATAGGAATCTGTACCTTAATCACTCATGAATCACAGAACATACAGATAAGAAGAAGGAAAGAATCTTCACTTGAGAAAGAGTGAAATGAAACGAAGGGCTTATTATCTAAACCTCAGAAGGTGGAAAGGGATATCAGAATGAAGAGACACCAATCTGAAAAGCATACCACTAATTATAAGAGATAAATTCAGAAAATATAATAGTGCATAAAAGATACTTCATTAGACTTCCAACAAGTTGACATAATAAAGCTCACACTTGGAGGTTTCCTCTCTTCTCTAAATTGATGGTACTGGTAGAAGAATACAAAGGAGTTCACAAACTGAACAGAAATACAAAGCTGTGAATGGGAATAAAGCTGCTGTCTGCTGTTCACCAGCTCCAGATACACACTAAATTTGAAAGGAGTGTGGCTCCTGGGGATAACAGGAAATAAAAAGTGTGCTGCTCAATATGAAGAACAAGAGCTGGGCTTCTTGTTCGAAACTAGAGATGGGAAAGGGCTCCCAACTCATGAAAGGAGGCTGGAAGAATCTCCTGCTAACCCTTCCCTGGAACTATGGCTTATATGAAAGTGTAGAAAGTAAAAGGTTATAGATATATAGCACTGTCAACAGGAACTAGGCCAAGATACCTTATGGCTCAGACACTAAATATGGCAAATACACTATGTCACTGTGAGCTAAGAGTCCCAAACTACCAATATAAAACCTATTTCAGGGTAATGAAGTGGAGGTGTCAATTTAGTAGCAAGCACAAAATTTCTAGAGAGAAAAAGAGGTTCGACAACAAGGGAGGGTAGTGGAAAAAGAGGAAGAGATCATGAACGATAGCAACAAGATGTGATCGCAGATAAAAAAATCCAAAGCACAAGAACACACACCCAAACACAAAACTCAACAATCAGAATGTGCAATCACTCTAGATAAAATGAAAGTAACTAAACACACTGAAAAAGACTTTAAAAATGAGTTAAGTTTAGGATTCTGAGTCATACAAGAATGACAAATATTATAAAAATAAGCATAGGTGGATCTAAAAATCTATTAAAATCTTTAAAACAAAAGTTGTAACCATTGAATCAAAAAACAACCAAACACAATAGCTCAAAACTGGACACAAAAAGAATTAATGAAAAAGGAGGAGGGTAATGAGAGATTCATTACTATGAAGAACATGCCATAGAAAAATGCTGAGATTAACAGATATGAAAATACAGCTGAGACGTGTAGGTTTCACTGGAAAACTCCAATATATACCTAAGCAGATGTTTGTGGGATGAGAGAGAAAGTAATACTTTTAGGAGGTAACTGCTGAGAAAGTTTAGAATCAAATAGAGTTATCGGATTGAAAGAGCACTTTGAGTACATACCAGAATAAATAAAAAGAGAGTCATATCTAATAGATTAACCCATTCAGTCAACAAGCATTTATTGTGCACTTAATTTACGATAGGCACTGTCCTAAGGTCTAGTGATACTACAATGAACAAAATAAACCAAGTGGCAACCTTCACAGAATTAAAGTGTGCTAATTAATGGAGCCCTGATGGTACAGTGGTTAAGAACTTGGCTGCTAACCAAACGTTGGCAGTTTGAACCCACCAGCCACTCCTTAGAAACCCTATGGGTCAGTTCTACTCTGTACTATAGGGTCGCTATGAGTTGGAATCAACTCGACAACAATGGGTTTGTTTTCTTTTTTTTATTATTAACATTGGTGCATGGATACTCAAGATAAATAATATATAAGTAAATGCACAATATATTTTTGAAGGATCATACTGGTTGGTGGGTTGAGGACAGACTCTAGGGGTCAAGAATAGAAGCAGAAAGACCAGTTAGGAGGTAACTTCAATATCTCAGGTGAGAAATAAACATGACTTGGACAAGACCGTTAGTTCTAGGGGTGTTGAGAAAGTGATAAAATTCTGTACATTTTAAAAGTAGGGCTAACAAGATTTATTGATGCATTAGATGTGGGGTGTGAAAGAAAGGGAGGAGTCAAGAATGTATCCAAGACTTCTGCATGAACAACTGGAAGGATAGAGTAGACATTATCTGCGATAGGCAGAATGAGATTGGGGAGCATTAGGATTTGGGGGTTTAGAAATGTTATGTTTGAGCATCTAACTGACATTCAAGAGGAGTGGGAAGCTGGATAAACAAGTATGAAACCAATAAAGAAGTCAAGGCCAAAAATATGACCTTAAGAGTAGGACAAATATTTTAGACCATAAGAGCACATGGGATCACCTAGGGAATGATTTTGGATAGACAAACCCAAGGGTTGAGTCCTGGGACACTCCGGAAGTTAGAAGTTAGTAAAATGAGAAAAAAACAGCAAAGGATACCAAGAAAAATAAGCCAGTAACTGTAAAAGGAAAACCAAGAGAGAATGCTAAGTGAATAAAGTACTTATAGAATGGTCAACTGTGCCAAATGCTGCAAACTCTTAAAGAAGTTAAGCTCTGACAACTGACTGTTAGATTTAGCAATGTTGAGGTAACTGGTGATCTTTGACAAAAACTGTTTTGGAGAAAGAAAAAAACTTGGAGATAGTGAGTTAAATCTATACTTCTGTAGAATTTTGCTGTAAAGAGGAGCAGAGAAATGGGACAGTAGTTCAAAGGAAATGTGAGATCAAATATTTAAAGATGGGAGATAAAATAGCCTCATGTGTACATTGACGGGAATGATGCAGAACAGTGAGAGACAGTGATGATTAAGGAGAGAGAAAGGAGATTGCAGAGTGACATCATTAGTTCCTTGAGGCAAGAAGGAATAAACTTTAATGCACATATGGAGTTTGTTTGGCCTTAGAGAGGAGTATGAACAGTTCTTACAAATAAATAGAAAGAAAATATATGGGTACAGATTCAAGCACGTTTGTACATGTGGTCATGGGAAGGGGTAATGTTTTCTTCTAAGCATTCCTATTTTCTCAGTGGTGTAGGAAGCAAGAGTCAGAATGGGAAAAGAAGTCTTGGAGGTTTGAGAAGAGAGAAACAGTCATCCAGGATATTGAGAAAGTGAGGGGAAAAAAGATGATTACCAGGCTTTACTAAGGGGCTAGAAGTTAGTGGTCATACATTTACATAAGACAAGTCATCATGATTGAGGGTTTTTCTCCAGCCATTTTCAGCTCTCTGAATGTAGGCACAGAGTACGTAAAGAGTTGGAGTAAACCATGTTTGAAATTTTATAAATATATGTATTATGACTACTGATATGTTTGCATTGCTATATTATTGTTACTTTCTCTTTACCATTCATTAATAGCACAATTAATGCATAATAAAAGTCCATTGACTTCAACTGGGCTTTCTTTCTGTTACTTTTATTTATAGTAAAATTAAACATACTTTCAGAAATGTATGTCCTTTTAATTTCCTATTTTGTCATTGCCTGTCATATATAAATCTGTCATTTTACATTTTAGTTTTATATTGATTCATAGGACTATTTCATATATTAAAAATACATGGCCTTTGCCATTAATTGCAAATATATAATCTCAAATTACAGATCAAATTTCTATTTTATTTGTTTATGGCATAAGTTTATGTGTGGGTGTATGCCTGTACATATGCACACACAAAATTTCATCAAATATTAAAGAAGGAAAATTACAAGGGATAAAGAGGAGAATTACATAATGACAGAAGAGTCAATACTCCAAGAAGACACAATTCTAAAAAGTATATACACCTATAAAAAAGCATCAAAATACATGATGCAAACACTGACAGAACTGAGAAGAGAAATAAACAAATTCACTATTATAGTTGGACACTTCAACACCCTTCTGTCAGTAGTTGATAAATCAAGCAAGCAAAAATTCAGAAAGGATATAGGTGACCTGAAAAGCACTATTAATCAACTTGATCCAACATGAATTTATAGAAGCCTCCATCCAACAACAACAGAATATATATTCCTCCCAAGCTCACATGGAACATTTGCTAAGATAGTCCACATTCTGGACCATAAAACACATCTTAACAAATTAAAAAAATGAAAATCATACAACATATGCTCTCAGACCAACAGAATTAAACTAAGAATCAATAACAGAAAGTTAGCAAGAAAATCTTAAAATATTTGGAAATTAAATAACACACTTCTAAATAACCCACGGTCAAAGAAATCTTAAGTTAAAAAATATTTTGAGCTAAATGAAGGAACACTTCTGCTCATTCTATGAAGCCAGCATTACTCTTATACCAAAAACAGATAAAGAAATTATAACAAAACTACAGAACAGTATTTCTCAAGAACATAGATGCAAATCCTCAAGAAAACATTAGCAAATCTAAATTGGCAATGCATAAAAATAATTATCCACCAGACAAGTGGAATTTATTCTGGTTATGCAAAACTGTTTCAACACTCAAAAATCAATTATGTAATCCACCATATCAACAGGCTAAAGAAAATTTTAGCAAAGCGAAAAAGAGATGTGGTGATAAAATCCAACATCCATTCATGATAAAAACTCTCAGAAAACTAGGAATAGAAGGGGAACTTCCTCTACTTAACAAAGAACATCAAGCAAAAAAACCTACAGCTAGCATCGTACATTATAATGAAACACCGGATGCTTTTCTCCTAAGACAGAGAACAAGGCAAGGATGTCCTCTCTAGCCACTCATATTCAACATGGTTCTGGAAGTCCTAGTTAGTACAAAAGACATGAAAAAGAAGTAAAAGGTATAAAAATTGGAAAGAATAAACTGTCTTTATTTGTAGATCTTATTATTGTCTAAGTAGAATACTCCAACGAATATAAAGAAGCAAAAACTCCTAGAGGAAATAAGCAAGTACAAGTTTATAAGATCCAAGGTCAACATACAAAAGTCAACTGCTTTCCTACATATCAGAAACAAACAATTGGAACTTGATTTTCTTTTTAAATACCATTTACAATAGCACCAAAAAAAAAAAGAAGAAGAAGAAGAAGTACTGCGGTATAACTCTTTAACAGAATACGCACAGGTCTATATGCAGAAAACTACAACTCAGTGATAAAAGGAATCAAAGATCTAAATAAACAGAGATATATTCCCCGCTAATAGGTTAAAAGACTCAATATTGTTAAAATGTCAGTTCTTTTCAAATTGATCTGTAGATTCAACATAATCCCACTGAAAATTCTAGCAACCTATTTTGTAGATCTCGACAAACTGGTTCTAATATTTATATAGAAATAGAAAGGAACTAGAAAAGCCAATACAATACTGAAGAAGAACAAAGTTGGCAGGCTCACACTACCGAATTTCAAGACATAGTATAAAGCTACAGTAATCAAGATAGTGTAGTACTGGTGAAAAAATAGACACCTACTTCAATAGAATAGAATGGAGACCCCAAAAATAGACCCACACAGATATAGTCAACTGATTTTTTGACAAAAGCAAAAAGGAAATCCAATGAAGAATAGTCTTTTTTAACAAATGGTGATGGAACAACTAAACGTCCACGTGCAAACAAATAAACCTAGATGTGGATCTTTCATCTTAACACAAAAATTAACTCAAACTGGATCAATGACCTCAATAAAAATGCAAAAACTTTAAACTTGTAGAAGAAAACACAGCAGAAACTCTATGTGAGCTTGGCATTGGCGATAAGTTTTTAGACACAACATCAAAATTACAAATCATAAAACATAGGTAAGTTGGACTTTATAAACATTAAAATCTTCTGCTCTGAGAAAGATGCGGCTGCAAAAATAAGACAAGCCAAAGATTGGGAGAAAATATTTGCAAAACACATATCTCATAAAGGACCTGCATCCGAAATATACAAAGATCTCCTCAAACTCTATGCTTTTTCACACATATTTTGTACTTGGCAATGTCATTCTCTTTCTAACCTTTTGATGGGGATCCTCCTGAAAAATGCAAACCTCTATGTATTCCCTACTTATAATTTATATAATATAAAGTTCCATCATCAAATTTAATGCAGGTAGAACTTGCCATCATAAGATCATGAGTATTATAAAGGAGTTTTACATGCATTCAGTTTATATACATAGGAAGAAAAATGGTTTCAAATCCCAAAGGGCAGGGCATGAAAAGAGTTTACCTGGAGACACAGACTCAAGTTAAGACAGTCAAGATGTTAATTCCAAGTTAGAAACTGCCTCTGTTAAGTTCCTTCCTGGATATGCTATGAATATGTTTTTAACATTCCAGCAATTAGTTTCATTCACTGAGTTAGAGTCTTTCTAATCTACTCTTCCTTAATAAGCCTAAAATTCCCACTAGTGTCAAAAGTTCTTTTACATGAGATAGGAATAGAACTAGACTACAAAAAAAAAAACAAAAACACCTACTGAGGTTGAGTCAATTCCAACTCACATAGGACAGAGTAGAACTGCCCATAGGATTTCCAATGCTGTAAATCTTTACGGAAACAGACTGTCAACATCTCTCTCCTGCAGACTGGCTGGTAGTTTTGAACCACTAACCTTTTGGTTAACAGCCAAGTACTTAACCACTGCACCACCAGGGCTCCTTAGAACTAGATGAAGTGCCACAAAACCCAAACAAAAGTATTACTGCTGCTTTAAAATGAGCTTGGTCACCAGGTTGATTATTTCATGTAACACTAGTCTGTACACAACTGACTCACAGTCTAAACTAGTGGTTCTCAAAGTATGGGTCCCCAAACCTAGCAGCATCAGCATCACCTAGGAACTTACTAGAAATGCAAATTCTTCAGCCCACCCCAAACACACTGAATTAGAAACTCTGAGGGTGGAGCCCAACAATCTGTGTTAACAGGGTCACAAGTGATTGATGCACATTAAAGTCTGAGAATCACTGGTAAACAGTAACCGACACACTCCTCAAAATAGATTAAGGCATGTGATATAATATTGCAAATACAGATCATAAATCGAATATAAATCCCCATGTAGAATCAGAACTTCAAAGATATACCTCAATGACATTAATTTATAACCAAAAGGCTTCATAATTGACTGCTATGTGATTGAAATTGAAAAAAATTCACAATTCAAAATATTTGTGGACATTTGTCCAGCAGCTCCTCCTGGTGGTGTGGGATGTCTAGTATTTTCGAAACAGAAAAATGCTTTCACGAGAAACCAGTTTTACCATATGAACACAGTATTTTTTACTTAGAATAATAAGATGAAGAAAAAGTTGTTTCAAGTTTACAATATCACCAACCAGTCTGGTCCATTTAATTAATACATATTCTATGTATTTACAAGACATAAAAAAGCATTCCTCGAAAAAAAAAGGCACTGTCAAGAAGCTGATGATGATCAATGACTGAGACAAACTCCTGTTTAGCTAATTAGAACCACTGATGTGCAATAATGATGTGAGCTAAGAATATTTGCAGACTTCTTTAGGATGAAAAATGAAGTGAAGAGAGGCTGTCAAATTTGTACAAGTTTAAAGCTCCAATCACTTTTCCCAAGAGTACTACCAATTAAAACGTTTAACATTGCTGTACTTAGCCACATGAACTACCACACTAACTTTTTGCTGTTTTTCAAACTCAAAGATATGAGAAATTATTCTAAATCATTAAGAAACAAAATTTTATTGTGTTACAGACCATGCCATATATTATACAATACAACAGGATCATATTTTCTGGGTTTGAGCCCATTTTTAATGAGATGTCAAAAATGAAATATTAGCGTCTAAAAGAAATATTTAACTACAAATGAGGAAATGATATTGGTCTGAATTAGGAAACAAAAGAAAATAAAAAAGCAAAACTTACTGAGGTTGATTATTCTTAATTAACAGATAATAATAATGCACAAAATAAAGCTAGTTTAATTTTTCTTTCATTTGGGTACAGAATCTACTACTATTCAGATTTTATACTTACTGATGACTTTCAATTTAAACGCCATCCCCAATTTCTAGTAAACATTAAGATTCTAAAACAGTAAGATTGATAAAAATGGAAGTTTAGGGAAATGAGAACTATACCATCATCATATTGTTTACCTTTTATTCATGAACTCTTTTAAAACTACTATTTTCTACTTTTGAATATGTGTAATAAATTACTAGAACGGTACCTATGAATAATACTATTAAAAAAAAGAAAACTTGCAAGAGAGGTTACACAAATATTTTTAAAACACATTTTACTCCACAGTAAAAACAATTATTAAAAAATCTAATATTCTGAATAAAAATATTTCAACAGATCATAATACACATAAAACCTTTGATATAAAATATTTTAAAAGTCCAAGTATACTTAAAATATCTATTTTGCTTTTAGACAGAACTTAATTTTTAATATATAATCTGGGATTTAGAACTATTAAATTTTATTTTTCAATATAATATATATATTTAAAACTTTATATGAAAGCCAAATGTTATGTTGGAGAAGTCAGCCTGACACATGAAAAATGATTTTTTTTCTCCTGTTCAATCAGGTAGGTCCAGACTATAACAAAGAACAGAATCAGACTACAACATCTGAATCTGAATCAGTAAATTATGGAGTATCAATGAAATCTTTAAACAAAGAAGGAATAATCTAATAGAACATAACTTTAGATTTAATATGTTACTAAAGACCACCCTGACAGGGAACTCAACAGAGTCCCTGATGGAGCAGGAGAAAAGGGTGGTGCAGAACTCAAATACACATAAAAAGACCAGACTTAATGGTCTGACTGAGACTAGAGGAACCCTCGAATACATGGCCCCCAGACTCTCTATTAACCCAGAACTAAAACCATTCCCAAAGCCAACTCTTTAGACAAAGATTAGACCGGACTATAAAACATAAAATAATACTCATGTAGAGTGTGCTTCTTAGTTCAAGCAGATACACAAGACTAAATGGGCAGCCTCCAGTCCAGAGGCAGCATGAGAAGGCAGAAAGGGACAGGAGCTGGTTGAACGGACATGGACACAGGAAACCCAGGGTGGAAATGGTGAGTATGCTATCACATTATAGGGACTGCAACTAGTGTTACATAACAATATGTGCATAAAGTTTTGTATGAGAAATTAACTTAAGCTGTAAACTTTCACCTAAAGCACAATAAAAAAAAAATTACTAAATAATGTGCCTTTATATCAGATATGCTTATTCATTCAACACCATTTCCAAACACACAGAGTTGAAACGCAAAAGAAAACCTTTTCTTGTCTTACAGTTAGAAATTAAATGACTTCATTTAGTTCCTGATTTTCCTATGATTCTTCCCTTTTGACTGCATGCCCAGATATTTCTGCATATATGCAATATTTATTATCTAAAACAACCATAAAAGAGTTGGAAAAGATTTTATATTATATGTCTTTAATAACTGTGCAAATATATTTCGCCCAGAATCTAGAAGTCTCTTACAGTGTTCAAAAATATCAGCACTTCAGAACAGACTGTTTTAACATCTGCACATCACCAGGGTTACCCCCAAGGATTTTTCAATGATGCCTGCCTGTGCTGAATAAAGTGCTAACTTGCACCTTGCATTTCAAACTGTGTCCTGAGCAGCCATCCAGTTGGTACACCACCAGCTGAATTCCCACAGGCCATTGTTCACTCAGGCTTGACTGCAATTATCATGTCAATATTTTGTGCTCTGATATGCAGATATGCACACATGCAAGCTGCATAATACTTTCTTCTCCATGGAATGTTGACTTATGTTCAATGTTCTGGGAATTTTTAATGAAACCAAAATTAAACTTCATTAAATGAGGGCAATCACAATTATTTTACCTTAAATGCAAAAGTTATGCTTCTGTATTACCTTCTGCCATGCATATAAAGGCTAAATTTTTAAGTAACTAACCTTCACTAGAATTTCACAATTCTTGAATTTAAATGTTTTCATAAAATTGAAAAGAGTACTTGGCAAGCTTCTTGCATCTATAGCCAAAGTTCAAATGAGTTTCTTCATACTTTATTGGACTTTCTCTCACCTTGAACATTAGAGTGTTTCTAACTAAACACCCTCCTATTAGTTCCTTTGATTATCCTCCCATCCATCCACATCTCTGCCTAGGCATCCAGGGCTGTTGCAACAGGAAAAGTACTCAGCAAAAGTATATTTACGCCCTGTGTGGAGCTGCCTAGCAGTACTGCTGCCAGATGGCAGAATTCTGGCAGCTACACTTCTGGGGTCTCCAACCAGCCACGCTACTACCATGCTGCAAAATGCAACCCCTTTGCAGGCTGTGTTGGCCTGATACACATGGGACAGTGTACAACCATACAGCAGCTGTGCAACCCATGTGTTAGGAATGGAATAAACACAGGGGGAGGCTCTCCCAGTGGTGAAAGTATATACTATAACACAACAACCTGCTTATTAAGCATCTAAACTTTGAGTGTAAACATAAATATGAGATAATCTATCATCCTACATAGATTCTTTAAATACAAGTATTTCATATCAAGAGGATATAGCATGCATATCCTATATAAACATACAAATAAATATTAAACATAAATCTTGCTGCTCTTGTTCCCTTTTTTGGTTTTCATTTCCCAGGATTGAGTTTTCATTTCCAGATCAAAAAAGAAAAAGAAGAAGACTGAAGGTAGGAGAGTGTGTATAAGAAAAAAGTATCTAAGAGTCTACCTGATTATAAATATAGAACGTTAAATAGCAAGCAAAACATATCTTCACTACAAGATGTATACAAAGATGCAGTGTTTAGAAGTGAAAACAATTAGAAAAACAAAGAAGTTTTTATACATGCTTCATTTGAAATATGGATATATGAAAAATAAAAAGCATTATCACTGATAAACCCTAAACATCTCCAATTTAAGATGTAGCTACATTTCTGAATTTGAGTTTTCAAATTCAAGTACAACAGACAATATTTAAAGGATCAGTAAGCTGTAATATTAAAGAACACTAATATCAAAAAACCTGGAAGTGACTCTTGGAAGCCTATTCTATAAGATACTAACTGGCTTTTCTCAAGTCTCCACAAAAACTAACTGAAAAGGAAGTCAAACTGCAATGTGGGGGATAATAATAATAACTTACCATTTGCTAGGCATTATTATAATTCCTTTACATATATTAACTTAAAACAATTCTATTCTTATTTTCATTTTACAGAAAAGAAAACTAAGTCATAGAGAAGTAAATAATTTGCTCAAGTCACAAAACTAACAAGTGGTAGAGCCAAGATTCCAAACCAACCAGCCTAGTTCCAGTGCCTGTGTTCGTAACCACTAATTATTAAAAATAACTTCTTTATGGACATTAGTGGTAAATATCCAACACATTCCAATGAAAGATGTGCAATTTTTTTAACAGTCTTTAAAACTGGTATTCATTTTTCTAGTTTAGATTCTCTTCTGTAGAATCATGGTACTTCACCTGGGGTGAAGGTCAGAACTGCCTGTGAAGATTTTTTTTAAATGCAGATACCTCAATCTTATCCTAACCCCTTACCATCCAGTTGATTCTGACTCATAGCAACCCTATAGGACAGCACAGAACTGTCCCACAGGGTTTCCAAGGAGCAGCTGGTGGATTCAAACTGCTGACCTTTTGGTTAGCTGCCAAGCTCTTAACCACTGCACCACCAAGTCTCCCAATCCTATCCTAAACCTTGGTAAATCAGAATCTTAAAGAGGTCAGGGGTGACTTACATCTCAAGAACCTCTTAAAACTTACGAATCTACAACTCACTGAAGGAAATATTCATATACATTATTTAATCAATCACTTTTCCATGGACTATATAAACTCTATCTACATATTGTCTATGATAAAATATTAATAAGCCCATCACTACCTTTAGAAGAAATATATTTGATATGTAGAAAATATTAATCTTATCCTTATGTTGCCAACCAAAAAAAAAAAAAATCCAATAATTAGTTTTGAGGGAAAGGATTTAAGGTCCTTAACAGAATCGTAGGGAGCCCTGTGGCTCAGTGGCTAAAGCACCTGCCTGCTAGCCAAAAGGTCAGCAGCTCTGCAGGAGAAAGATGTGGCAATCTGCTTCGGTAAAGATTTACAGTCTTGGAAACCCTATGAGGCAGTTCTACTCTGTCCTATAGGGTTCCTGTGAGTTGGAATCGACTCGACAGCAATGGATTTATGAAAATCGTATGGATGAACTTTAGATAAAAAGATCAACATTAGTATAAGAAATTCCACAATTTTTTCCGTGATCTAGAAATCTCAATATTGAATATCCTCTGATATTTCTTCAAGAAATAGAAAGCTTCTTAAAGACATTTGCCTATTTTTCATATTCCAAAATAAATCTATCCCTATCTTATTGAAGCTCAAGAGTTAAGTAAAACCAAAAATAGTTGGAGACTATGAGCGTCTATCTCTTCAAAACTTACAAAGATTCCTAGGAAACTACTACAACGTCATAATTTTTAAAAATTAATTATTTTCTTTGTTTTAACCTCAGTATGAAAAATATGCTTCATAATACATGCCCTCATTATAGAACTGGACTAATCTTTAGAATATCTCACAGAAACACAAGTAATAAATCTATACCTGTGATTATTTTCTTCATGTCTTTTCCTCTTTGACAAATATTCATAGAACTTTTGTATTTTACAGAAGCAATTTTAGAACTCCTTCTATAGGTAACAGAAAATCATTTATAACTGAGATTGCACTTTGTTAAGAGCAGTACTATCTGACTTCTTCAGGTACAAAAGCTTGCAGAGGGAGAGAATACTTGGGATTCAGAAAGAATACAAAGGGGACTACAAATATATATATATATATATATATATATATATATATATATATATATATATATAAAATTTCTTAAGCAGAGTAGAGCACATATGAATATTCATTAACTTTTCTTTATTTTTAAACCTAAATTATATCAGGACAAAACACACACAAACTGAGCTGGAGAGGATGTCAGGAAGTGAATACTCTCATAAACTGCTGCTGGTCACATATTCTATAAATTCTTTAAAAGCGCAGTTGACAAATTCTTTGAAAGTTCAAATCTCTGACCCAAGAAATTCAAGCAAAGATTCGTGTTCAAATATGTTTATCACTAAAAAATTTCTAACAGTGAAAAACAGACTACACCTGCAAATATCAAACAACAAGGAGTTAAACAGATTATGGTAAATTCATAAAACATAGTATTATATAGGCATTAAAAAGAAAGTTCCCAAAGAAGGGAAAAATTTGAGAAAGTGCTATTGGTACAGCAGTACAATACAAAACAGAAGAACAAACTGGGACAATGCTAGGCATACATGGCATAAATACAATACAAACAACTAACAATGCACAAACATCAGAAGAGAAACGAGATAACTGGGAGCTCCTAAAAATTAAACATTTATGCTCATCGAAAGACTTCACCAAAAGTGTAAAACGAGAACCTATGGACTGGGAAAAAAATGTTGGCTATGACATATCCAATAAGGGTCTAATCTCTGAAATCTGCTAAAGACTTCATAACCTCAATAATAAAAAAGACAATCCAATTAAAAAACAGGAAAAGGATATGAACAGACACTTCATCAAAGATATTCAGGTGGCTGACAGAAACATGGGAAAATGCTCTCAATCATTAGTCATTTGAGAAATGCAAATCAAAACTACAGTGAGATATAATCTCACCCCAACAATACTGGCACTAATCCAAAAACCAAAAAAACAAAAAAATGTTGAAAAGGTTGCGGGGAGACTGGAAATCTAACGCACTGCTGGTAGGAATATAAAATGGTAAAACCACTTTGTAAAACAATATGGTGCTTCCTTAAAAAGCTAGAAATACAAAGACCGTACAATCCAGCAATCCTTCTCCTAGGAATATACCCTAGAGAAATAAGAGCCGTGAAACGAATAGACATATGCATACCTATATTCATTGCAGCACTATTCACAATAGCAAAAGATGGAAGCAACCTAAATGCCCATCAACAGATGAATGGATAAACAAATTATGGTACATACACACAACGGAATACCAAGCAACAATAAAGAACAACGATGAAACCATGAAACATCTTATAACATGGAGGAAGCTGGAACTTAGTATGCTGAGTGCATTTAGTCAGTCACAAAAGGACAAATATTGCATGAGACCACTTTTATAAGAACTCAAGAAAAGGTCTACACACAGAAAAAAACATTCCTTGATGGTTATGAGGGGAGGGAGGGAGGGGGAGAGGAATCACTAACTAGAGAATAGACAAGTATCAACTTTGGTGAAGGGAAAGACAACACATAATATAGGAGAAGTCAGCATAACTGGACCAAAGCAAAAGCATGTAAGTTTCCAAGACATAGCCAAACACCTTGAAAGACTGAGTTGCTGGGGCTGGGGGCTGGGGGCTGGGGTCCATAGTCTCAGGGAACATCTAGGTCAACGGCATAACATAGTTCATAAAGAAAATGTTCTATATCCCACTTTGGTTACCAGTCGATCACCTTAACCGCTGCGCTACCAGGGCTCCTTATTAGGTCTATAGATGACTGTTATTTTTTTTTATAATTTGTTTTTCTTGTGTGGTTATTCAGAATATTCACAGAACATATAACAATTCAACAATTTCTACAGGTACAATTCAGTGACACTGATTACATTATTCAAGTTTTGTAACTATTCTTACCTTCCTGTTCTGAATCCTTCCTCCTCATTAACACATAAACTCACTGCCCCCTAAGCTTCCTATCTAATCTTTTGAGTTGCTGTTGTAAATCTGATCCCATATAGATAGGTCTTAAAATAGCATAATGTTCAAGGCAGACATTCTCTACTAGCTAAACTATTGTTTGGTTTTAAGAAGACTTCAGAGGACATTTCTGGTTTAAGGTTTAAAGATTGTCTCAGAGCAATAGTTTCAGGAGTTCATCCAGCCTCCATGACTCCAGAAAGTCTGGATTTCATGGGACGTTGAAATTCTATTGTGCATTTTCTCCCTTTTGATCAGGATTATTCTGCAGAATATTTGATCAAAATTTTATTTTTAAGTTCCTTTCAAAATTGTATAGTTACTCCATATTATTTCCACACATAGAAAAAAAAACATTTAACCCTCCTTCTGTTTTCTTGTATTTAAGAACATGAGAGCACAGGAAAGAATTAAGACTACTATCAAAAGAACTAGGCAGAAGGCAGCTTAAACTCCTTTGTTGTTGTTATTGTTGTTAGCTGCCATCCAGTCAGCCCCCAACTCATGACAACACTATACACAACAGAACAAAACTGCAGATAGGACTACTGTGATCCACAGGATTTTCACTGGCTGATCTGCTGGAGGTAGATCACCAGGCCTTTCTTCCTAGTCTATCTTAGTTTGAAAGCTCTGCTGAAACCTGTTCAGCATGATAGCAACACTCAAGACTCCAGTGACAGATGGCTGGTGGCTGTGCATGAGGTGCATTAACTGGGAATGGAACCCAGGTCTCCCACATGAAAGGTGGAAATTCTTCATATTAATTTACAAAGGAGTTTGACATTTTCAAATTAGCTCCAATTAACACCATGTAAAGTAGGTAACATAAATATTAGGAAAATTAGTTAAAAGAGATAGGGAACCTTCCCAAAATCAAAGCTAAAAAGTAACAAAGCCAAGATTCAAATTTCACACCTGAGCTCTTTCTACTTTATAACTCAGCCTTTCTGAAAAAGTCAGATAAAACACTGGGGGTCAGAAATCATGCCACAACAAAAAGACAAACAACCCAATTTAAAAAATGGGCAAAGGATATGAACAGGCACTTCATCAAAGAAGAGATTCAGGCAGCTAACAGATATATGAGGAAATGCTCATGATCATTAGCCATTAGAGAAATGCAAATCAAAACTATGAGATACCATCTCACCCCAACAAGGCCAGCATTAATCAAAAAAACACAAAATAATAAATGTTGAAGAGGCTGTGGAGAGACTGGAACACTTATATCCTGTTGGTGGGAATGTAAAACGATACAACCACTTTGGAAATCGATTTGGTGCTTCCTTAAAAAGCTAGAAAAAGAAGTACCATATGATCCAGTAATCCCGCTCCTTGGAATATATCCTAGAGAATTAAGAGCTGTCACATGAATAGATATATGCACACCCATGTTCACTGCAGCACTGTTCACAATAGCAAAAAGATGGAAATGCCCTAGATGCCTATTAATGGATGAATGGATAAACAAATTATGGTATAGTCACACAATGGAATACTACACATGATAAAGGGCAATGATGAATCCGTGAAACATAACACAGAGGAATCTGGAAGGTATTATGCTGAGTGAATTCAGTCAGCTGCAAAAGGACAATATAAGATCGCTGTTATAAGAACTCAAGAAAAGTTTTAAACACAGAAGAAAACATTCTTTGATGGTTACGAGGGTGGGGAGGGAGGGACAGGGGTATTCACTAACTAGACAGTAGACAAGAATTATCTTAGGTGAAGGGAAGGACAGCACACACTACAGGGAAGTTAGCACAAATGGACTAAACCAAAGCTGAGAGGTTTCCTGAACACAACCAAACACTTCCAGGGACAGAGTAGCAGGGGCAGGGGACCATGGTTTCAGGGGACATCTAGGTAAATTGGCATAACAAAGTTTATTAAGGAACTTTGGTAAGTGGTGTCTGGGGTCTTAAAAGCTAATGAGTGGCCATCTAAGATGCATCACTGGTCCCAACCCACCTGGAGTAAAGGAGAATGAAGAACACCATAGATAAAAGGAAAGTATTAGCCCAAGAGACAGAAAGGGCCATATAAACCAGAGACTTCATCAGCCTGAGACAAGAAGAACTAGATGTACCCGTCTACCACAATAACCGCTCTGACAGGGAACACAACAGAGAGTCCTGATGGAGCAGGAGAAAAGTGGGGTGCAGAATGCAAATTCTAGTAAAAAGACCAGACTTAATGGTTTGATTGGGACTGGAGGGAACCCAGAAGATATGGCCCCCAGACTCTCTGTCAGCCCAAAACTAAAACCATTCCCGAGGCCAACTCTTCAGACAAAGATTAGACTGGACTATGGGACATAAAATAATACTTGTGAAGAGTGTGCTTCTTAGCTCAAGTAGATACACGAGACTAAACGGGCAGCTCCTATCCAGAGGCAAGATGAGAAGGCAGAGAGGGTCAGGAGCTGGTTGAACGGACACGGGAATTCCGGGGTGGAAAGAAAGAGTGTGCTGTCACAGTATAAGGAGAGCAACAAGGAGCACATAACAATGTATGTATAAATTTTTGCATGCAAGTGACTTGAATTGTAAACTTTCACTTAAAGCACACGATAAAAAAAAAGAGAGAGAGAAATCATGCCATTGGTCAAGGTAAAGTAATGGTTCAAGAATCAAATAATCCAAACATCAAAGACACAACTCTAAAACTAAAGCAATTTGTAACTCCATCCAAAAATATTATTTTTGAATCCTGCTCCATCAAATTTGAGTCTGCATATAAAAGATTAAGTAGGTAATCTGATGAGGGTACAGAATATAGGACTCAAGATACTGTAGAAAAGATGGTAATACTTATATCAAGTGACATAATAAAATGAACTAGTCGTTATAACTATCCATATATAGAGAATTAAATGATGTTTTGAAACATTTCAGACAATAAATACCTAAATAAAATATTGTACTGTTTGCAAAATGTGCCTTGTAAGTAGTGATACAACCCAAATATATCTACATGATTGGCAATTAAAGATGGGCTATAAACAAAGAATCACAAGGAAAAGAATAACAGCTGCAGCCCTGAGCACCTACTACTCAACTATTCTAAGCAAAGGGGCCCACCAAGGATTTCGAATCCAAAATTAAATACAATGTAGATATTCAATAACAGTTACGAACAAAAGATTGCAAACCTTAGACTCAAAAAATTTCAGTTGAGGAAACCAAAATGATTCCTACCATACGTTCCTAATACTTCCTACTGCCAACCAACTTATATCTTATTTTGTTTGCTGTGAAATTATCTTAACATGACAACTATCCAATTTATAAGGAGATGAGATGACAGCAACTCTCTAAATAAACACTGAACAGACACTTTATATTTATTATGAATGATACACTGTATATTATGAATGATTCAAATAAGGAGTTTCCAGTCTACAGGTGAGCATGTACACAACGGCTGAATATGGTATATCCTGTAAGAAAATCATGAACGGGGTCCAAGATGAGAGAAAGTATCCTCAGTTGGGGACATAGAGAAGTTACATTTATTCTGAGAACTGAAGAATGGAAGATATTTCAAGATAGTTGTGTATCTTAGCCAGCATGTATCTGACGTACCAACGCGCTATTTAGGATTTTAAAAAAAGAAGGCAAAACTATGTTTTGCTTTCACCATCTTGTTTCTAGCATGATTGCAAACATGTACATGAAGTGAATTGACTTCTGATTTCCTTTTGACTTACTCATGTTCTAGACATTCTATCTACGACAATAAAACTTGATAGTTTCCTTGGAAAACTAAAGAACATATACTTCACTTCACGTTGGAATATAAACAGTAAATATTTTTTACTGTTTTACCAGAAGACAGATTTCAACTAAAATTTCATTAGAACAGCAACATTCATATCAGCTTCCTTTAAGTATCCCTAACAAAGGAAAAGTGCTAGAACATTCTATTTGGACTTTAAGAGAATGTAAATTTACTGTTACTTGGCCAAAGCTGTCATAAAATCCTCAGTCTTAACTAGAGGATACAGAAAATAGTTACACTGTGGGTTTGACTTTATTACCAGATTTGTTTATATCACATTTCACTTAAACCTACAGTCTTTTGAAATATAATTAATTATGAATACTTCCCTCTAGTATTTCAAACTCTTACCTAAGAGATACTCTTACATCCTACCATGTACTGAATAAAGACATGCTTATTACTTGGGGGTTTATTTTAAGTAAGGTTATGGTGTGTGTGTTACTATTATTGTTTTAGTGGATTAATCTTGCAACAGTAACTATGGTAGTAGGAACTCCGCTGAAATGGCTGGATTAACCCTAATGAAGCCATTCCTGAAAGGCAGTAACACTGCACTTCTCCCCTATATAACGCACCATTCCAAAGCCACTTCATACCTCACATCCACATTCAGAAGTGGAAGATTATCTTGTTTTGCCTTTTCATAATATTTCTTCCCTCCACTGATGTGCACTCTTTGAGAGTAATTTGTCTTATCCATAAACTTAAATTCTAAAATCACCAGTTATCCTAAGTATTGTATTTTTAAATATAACTGTTTCTGTATTTTAACTATTAAAATAAAAATGTTTGGAATTTGTTAAAGTGATACTACAAACATGTAGTTTATAAATGTTGTTGCTGTTGTTAGGTACCATCTAGTCAGTTTCAGCTCATAGCAACCCTATGTACAACAGAACAAAACACTGCCAGGTCCTGTGCCATCCTCACAATCATTGTTACGCTTGAGCTCATTGTTGTAGCCACTGTGTCAATCCATTTCATTGAGGGTCTTCCTCTTTTTTGCTGACCCTCTACTTTACCAAGCATGATGTAGTTTATAAATTGTTTATAATAAATATCCTGTTTATAAACTATTTTATGCCTCGTGATTTTTTCAAATAAAGTTCATTTCAGATTTCCAGAAGTCATTCTGTTGATGAATTAAAGATAATATTTCATAAAATCTATTTTTCAAAATTAGTTATAAGATTGATGTCTATAAAAACTCAGTTTAAAGCTTGAGATCAGAAGAGGAATCACTTTTCAACTCTCATACAATGTCACAAGTCAGATTACCTCAAGACCTCAATGTGAAACTTTAAAAAGTTCACTATTTTTCTATTTCAACCAAAAGTTACATACTTTACACCTGACTGGTTCTTAAACACGAATTTAAATGCTCTCTTTCACATGTTAGGTGCATTTCCTTATCTGGTGGAATAACCATATCTGAATATTAAAGGAAAATATAAATAACATTATCTTTGCTGTGCAAATTAGAAATGCCTTTGGGATAAGAAAAGGCCTCCAGGTATTTTCAAATAAGTGGATGCAGAAGTGTATTTCATGTTTAGCTTATTTCCCAACTACTTTAAATGCTATTGATCTCAGCATTGTTTATATATAATTATATCTAGTTCATTTTCCTTTGAAACATTTATTTTTGATGATAACATGAAAATCTACCAAAGGCAGTGAAAGGAACAGATAAGTCTTTACTTTCACTGAATGTGGAAAGATTATTGTTAGCACATCACGTGAACATTTTAAAGTTACCGTAACTGTTTATTTTATTGCTTGCGATTCTATTTAAATATTTACATGCCTTTTCTCATATTTCTTAAAGTAAAAGCATCTGTTCACAAAGTAACTTTTTAGTGTTACAAGATATTTTGGAAAGTCTATAGCTCTGTTGGTGCAGTGGTTAAGAGCTACAGCTGAAAACCAAAAGGTTGGCAGTTCAAATCCACCAGACATTCCTTGGAAACACTACAGGGCAGTTCTACTCTGTTCTATAGGGCTGCTATGGGTTGGAATCAACTCGATGGCAACATGTCTTATAGTAAAATACTACAATCCTATTCAATTAGTTTTTGTGGTCACCCTTTTCCTTCAGATTTATCTTCTCCTGAATAAACTTATAAAATGATAAATTTGCTAAAAGAATGATGATTATGATACATTCAGATGACACAATGGATGTGTCTGCCATTTGTAAGTATAATATGGTTTAGATTTACAGACAATATAAAAAATATTTGGTTTATTTACTAATTATAAATCTATATCTCCCCACAAAGTAATAATTCCTGATGGGAGACCATGAAGGCCTACGCTTAGCTACTAGAGTCAATATTAAGTGTGGATTCTGGGATACTATTGTCCATGCATAGGTGTAGATAAGAATCTGTGTAGACACAGACCCTCCAGTAACAACTAATGTCCTGTTCACTTGGCTTTATGAGTAACTATACCAATTTTACAGACCTTAGAACTTATCTCAGTTGGGACCCTACCATTATAATTCATGATTAATTATATCCAACTGAACAAAGCTCTAGGGCAGATAGGGCAAACAGGTTTTCTCTCCTATGCAAAATCCTAGCAGTGTGCTTCTAGAATACTGTTCTAAAGTTAATTCTGGGCTCAGCAAGAAAAGAGTTGTGACTGATCAGTAAAGGTTCCTATGCACACGAAGGAAAGAGCGATCACACAACTGCCCGTTATCTGCCACCCTTTCTCATGGGTAAAATTTTCTTGTTTCAAACTGTTTAAACCCTACTTTTAATAGTAAGCTCCAACATTTTCAAATTACTCACTTGAATTAGCTCACCAAATATAGTTCCAAAAACAAGTATAAGGTGTTTCAAAACATGGTCCTCTTCTGCTCCCAGGAAGATGGAGTAGAAGTACTTTTTTCTCTATTCCTCCCACTAAATACAACTACAACCTCAGCACATTATATATAAAACAAATGTAAGAAGACTGAAGGGGAAGGAATAAGAAGGCAGGCTGACTAGGATGGCATGGTAGTGATTTCTCTGGGTTTCATTTCTGTCTGGAGCATGAGAAGCTGACAACCCAGAAATGCCAGTGGGTGCAAACAAAAAAAGCCCCAACAAAAACCTGCTCTCTCGAGCCAAAGGACTAGGAAAGGGACAACCTAGCAAGACAATAAATTTTTAGACAATAACCATTCTACTCCAGTCAAACACCACAGAAAACAATGCGGTCCTACTACCATCCCCATCAGCAAACGCTGAGTGGAGAGCCTAGACTTACATCCTCTTCAGGCTATAATGAGGGGCCCCAAACCCGTAGTTCTCTGTCAGGATAGTTTCTCAGAAGGACAAGCAGGGAGTCAGGACTTTCCTCTCCACTAGGTAGTGAAGGCCTTCTCCTGCTCCTCATTGGGGCAGTATCAAAGGAGACATAGTGGATGGTCAGAACTATTATCACTGCCCAGCAGTAACAAGGTTCCCCTTCACCCATGGTGTTAGTGGAGGCCACATGGGAAATGGTAACAATGGGGAATGGGAATGCCCACATCTGCTCAGCAGTAACAAGCCCCTCTCCTCTCCTCAGCTGTCAACAAAGGCTGAGTGGGGAACCTGGACTTCTAACCCACCGTGGCAGTAAAAAGGAGGTGCCACTCTTCCCCTGATGAAGCAGTATCAGAAGAAGGTTTAAACAAGACACAGAATTCCATAGCATAATACTCAAAATATCCAGCTTTGATAAAGAAAAAATATTTGTCATACCAAGAACCAGAAATATCTCAACATGAATTAAAAAAAAAATCAACATATGTCAACACTGGTGACATAAATGTTAGAATTATCAGATAATTTAAGGCAACCATCATAAAAATGCTTCAACGAGCAGTCACGAACACATATGAAACAAATCAGAAGTCTCAGAAAAAAAAGTCTCAGCAAAGAAGTAGAAGACACAAAGCGAATCAAATTGAAACTGCAGAACTGAAAAATACAATTAAAAAAAACTCAATGGATGGGCTCAATAGCAGAGTGAGAAAAGAATCAGAGAATGGGAAGATAGAACAATAGAAATTAATCAACAGAAGGAAAAGACTGAAATACAATGAACAGAACCTCAGGGACCAGTGGGATTACAACAAAAATCTAATATCCGTGTCACTGGAATCCAGGAAGAAAAAATAAAGGAGGGGCAGAGTAAGTTTTTGAAAAAAAATGGCTGAAAGATTGTCAAATTTGGCAAAACATACAAATCTACAGGTTCAAGTGGCTTAGCAAACCTCAAACAGCATAAACACAAAGAAATTCATACAAAATTACATCATAAGCCTAAAGACCAAGAAAAAGTCTTGAAAGCAGCAACAGAGTATTTCCACCTTACATATAAGGGAACAACAACTTGAATGACAGCTGATTTTCCAACAGAAATCATGGAGGCCACAAAGTAGTGGCACAACATTTTTCAAATGCTGAAAGAAAAGAACTAGTAACTGACAACTATATATTCAGTGAAAATAATCTACAAGAATGAAAAGGAAATCAAGACATTCTTATATGAAGAAAAACTAAAAGAATCTGTCATCAGAAGACCAACCATAAACAAATGGCTAAATTAAGTTCTATAAACAGAAAAGAAATGTTTAAAGGAGGGATCCTGGAAATTAGCAAGGAAGAGAGAAAACAGTTAAGAGTAAAAATATGGGTAGATACAATACGTTTTCCTTCTTTCTTCAGTTTTCTAAATTATATTTGATGACTGAAGCATAAGGTATAATAACATCTAATGTGGTTACAAATGTTATGTGGAAGAAATATTTATGACAATTATGAATGGAGAAAGATAAAGGGACATAAAGAGAGAAAAAGTTTCTACATTTCACTCAAATGGATAACATGTCAACACCAGTAGACTGTGTTATGTAAATATAATGTAATACCTAGAGCAACCACTAAAAAAGATGTACAAAAAGATGCACTCAAAAACACTATAGATAAATCAAAATGAAATGCTAAAAAATGTTCAAGTAGCCCATAGGAAGGCAGGTGGAAAAAAAAGAACAAAATAAAACAAAAGGTAAATGGCAAACATAAGCACTAACACAGAAATAATTATACTAAATGTAAATAATTTAAATGTAAAAGTTAAAAGACAGAGATTGGCAGAATCAATTAAAAAGCATGACACAACTAAACTGATTTATTTGTGTCATGCTTTTTATATTTGAAACTCATTTCAAGTATAACAATATACACTGAATGTAAAAGGATGGAAAAAGATATACAATGTAAACATTACTCAAAAGAGCACGAGTAAACAAAAAAACCCACTGCCATTGAGTCGATTCTGACTCATAGCTACCCTATACGACAAAGTAGAACTGCCCCATAGAGTTTCCAAGGAGCGCCTGGTGGATTCGAACTGCTGACCTTGTGGTTACCAGCTGTAACTCTTACCCACTACACCACCAGGGTTTCCAGACCAGGAGTAGCTATATTAATACTGGACAAACTAGACTTCAGAGTATAGAAAATTACCAGAGAAAAAGAGGGACATTATATAATGATAAAGGGTCCATGTACAAAAACACATACCATCCTAAAAGTATATGTACCAAACGTGACAGCTGCAAAATATATGAAGAAAAAATTGATAGAACTAAAAGAAAAAACTGATAAATCTATGGTAATAACTGGAGACGTCAACATCCCTCTCTTAATAATTGACAGAACAACTAAACAGAATATCAGCAAGGATATAAAAGAACCCAACAATATCATCAACCAACATGATATAATTGGTGTTTTTAAGAAAACTTCATACAACAAAAGCAGAATACACATTCATCTGAAATGCCCATAGACTAAATACAAAGACAGGCCATATTTTTGGCCACTAAACAAACCTCAACAAATTTAAAATAATTCATATCATACAGAGTATATTTGACTATAAAGAAATTAAAGTAAAAATCAATAACATAATGACAACAGCAAATCTCCAAATACTTGGAAATCAAACAACATATTTCTAAATAATCCATGGATAAAAGAGGAAGTCTCAGAGGACATTTAAAAATACACAGAACTTAATGAAACAAAAGTATAACGTCAAAATATGGGGTGGGAGAAGGTGAAACTAAAGCAGTACTGAGAGGGAAATGTATAACATTAAAAGTTTACATTAGAAAGGAGAAAAAAATCTCAGATCAGTAATCTAAGATTCTACCTCAGAAACTTAAAGAAAAAAGAGCAAAGTAAACCCAAAGCAAGCACAATAAAGGAAATCATAATGATAAAAACAGAAAATAAGGAAATGAAAACAGAAAATTCAGAAAATCAATGAAACAAAGAGCTAGCTTTTTGAAAAATCAATAAATTAGCAAACCCCTAGAAAGACTGACAAAGAATAATTTTTTTTAAAAAAATAGAGCAAGAGAGAAGACATACATTATGAATATCAGAAACAAAACAGACATATCATACAAACCCTACAGGCATCTATAGGATAATAAGGGAACACTGTAGACAACTCTACATACATAAATTTGACAATTCGAATAAAATAGAACAATCCTAAAAATGCATAAACTACCACAACTCATCTAATATGAAATAAACCAAAGAAACCAAACCCGCTGCTGTTGAGTCGATTCTGACTCATAGTGGCCCTACAGGACAGAGTAGAACTGCCCCAGAGTTTCCAAGGAGCGCTGGTGGATTCAAACTGCCGACGTTTTGGTTAGCATCCATAGCACTTTAACCACTACACCACCAGGGTATATGAAATAGATAATTTAAATAGCCCTATGAAGTGAATTCATAATTTAAAAACTTCCAAAAAAAAAAAAAAAAAAAGAAATCTCTAGGCCAAAATGCTTTCACTAGAGTTCTACCAAACATTTAAAGAAGGATTAACACCAATTCTATACAATTTCTTCCAGAAAACAGAAAAGAAGGGAGCACTTCCCAATTCATTTTTATTACTCTGATACCAAAACTGGACAAGGACAGTACAAAAAAAGAAACTACAGATCAATATCCTTCATGATTATAGGTGCAAAAACACTTAAACTCTCAGGAAACTGTATTTAGCAATATACTAAATAAAAAAAAAATCATAACCAAATGAAATTTTTATTCCAGGTATGCAAAACTGCTTCAATATTCTAAAATCAATCAACGCAATCCACCATATATCAAGAGATTAAAAAGAAAAATCATATGATCCTATCAATTTATAGAGAAAATTAACAAATTTCAAACACATTCATGATAAAAACTCTCAGAAAATTAGGAATAGAAGAGACTTTCTTCAACGTGATCAAGAACATTTATAAAATATTTACAGCTTACATTTGGTGAAAGACTGACTGCTTCCCCCTAAGATCAGGAACAAGGCAAAAATGTCTGCTCTCAACAATCCTGTTCAATATGGTATTGGAAGAATTAACCACAATACAGCATGAAAAAGAAATAAAATGCATACAGATCAGAAAGAAATAAATAAAACTCATCTTAATTGCAAATGACATAACTATCTAGGTAGAAAATGCCAAAGTTTCTTAAAAAATAAAACTTCCAGAATTGATAACCGGAATTCAGTGAGGTTGCGTGATACAAGATAAAAATTCCAAAAGCTCAATCATTTTTTATACCCTAGTAATACACACATGGACACTGAAATTAAAAATACAGTATCATTTAAAATCACATGAAAAAAATTAAATACTTAGATGTAAATCTAACAAAACATCTACAGGACTTGAGTGCTGAAAGCTATAAAACTCTGATGAAAGAAATCAAAAAAAGTCTAAATAAATGGAGAGATATACTCTGTCCACGCATTAGCGGACTCAGCATAATAAATATGTCAATTCTCTCCCAAAATTTTATACAGGTTCAAAGCAATTCCTATCAAAATCTCAACGAAAATTTTTTAAGATAAATAGAAAATTATTCTAAAATGCATATGGAAAGGCACAGGAGGTAAAGTAAAACAACCCTGCAAAGAAGATGAAAGCGGGAGAAATAACTCTACCCAATTTCATAATGTGTTATATAGCTACAGTAATTAAGACAGTGTGGTAAAGCAAAGTAAAAGACACAGAGATCAATGGAACCGACTCAAGAATCAAGAAATACATCCATGAAACTATGCCTGACTATTGTAGACAAAGATGCAAAACAATTCAGTGGAGGAAGAATAGCAACAAATTGTGTTGGAGCAATTAGACATCCATAGACAAAAAAAAAAGTGAATATCTAAACCTCACACTTTACACAAAAAGTAACTCAAGTGGATCATGAACTTAAATACAAAACATAAAATCATGAAACTTTTTAGAAAAAAAAAATAGGAGAAAATATTTAGGATCCAGGGCTACACCAAGAGTTCTTAAATTTTATAAAATAGCACAATTCATAAAAGAAAAAATTAATAAATTGGACTTCATCAAAATTTAAAACTTTGTTCTGCGAAAGACCCTGTTAAGAGGAAGGAGGGCAAGCTACCAACTGGGAGAAAATTATCTGCAAACCCCATATCTGATGAAAGACTAGCATCCAGAATAGATAAAGAACACTCACACCTCAACAGTAAAATAACAAACAACCCAATCACAAAATGGGCAAAAGACATGAACAGACACGTCACCTAAGAGATATAAGGATGGTAAGTAGCACATGAAAAGATGTTCAACATCATTAGCCATGGGGGAAGTGCAAAATAAAAAACCACGCTAGAGCAAAGTGAGAACGTATGCTTCTAGCTCCATAAATTCTATTATTTCCGAGCCTTTAAAACTTAACAGAGCAATTTTATAATGCATTTTCCCTATCCAGTACGTTTAATGATGACCTCAAGAACTGTTAGTGAATCCTTGAAGATCAGTGTTCCAGTTCTCTTCCTACTTGAGCCAGTTTCATTCACAGAGCTTATAGGAGCTCTGGTGAAACCTATGCAAATCAAAGCAAGGAGCCACTCAAAATACAGGACTGTGAATTGTTGTGTTACTGGTCTCCATGACATAACGAACTTACACCACAGTGTAAATCTAAATCAACTATGTTACTAAGCACACTTTCTTTCAGCTGACATTTTTTCTCCTGTAGTAAGACTTTTAGGAGCTCTGGTGGCACAATGGTTAAGTGCTTGGTTGCTAACCTAAAGGTCCGCAGTTCGAACGTACCAGCACTCCACGGGAGAAAGATGTGGCGGTATGCTTCTGTAAAGATTACAACCTTGGGAACCCTATGGGGCAGTTCTACTCTGTCCTATTGGGTCACTATGAATTGGAATCAACATGATAGCAAACGGTTTGGTTTGGGTTTTGTAAGACTTTCTCAATGAAGAAAGCATAGGGTTGATTTACATTCTGGAATTCTGGCACATGTTCCCGACGGTTTGCTACTGACGTAGGTCTGCAGACCATACTTTGACCACTGCCCTAACACAAATAAATGTCAAATAACTAGCTGAGAAAGAACATAAGATAGGTAATACAAAAGAGATTAGAACTACCAGCATGTTAAGAAAAAGAAAAAGAGGAGGAGCATAGCGGAAATAGATTAACAAGCAATAGTCCAACTCTGGATGGATTAGCAGCAGCAAAACAAACAAACAGAGTAAGTCATTATCTGGTATTCTTTGTCACAAGCTGCAGTACCTTAAGGCAGTGCTACTCAAAATGTAGGACTGTGAATTGTTTCATAAGCCCACAAAATTATTTACACAATTCTAGCAGGCAAAATAATAGCATTTTCTGTTGTTGTTGTTATGTGCTGTCGAGTTGGTTCCAACTCATAGTGACCCTATGTACCACAAAATGAAACACTTCCCAGTCCTGTGCCATGTTCACCAATTATTACTATGCTGTTAGTCTACTCTTTATAGACAAAACAACGTATTATTAAATTTAAAAAGTCAAGTTGAAGTTTTTGCCTAAAACAAAGATACTGGACTCTGGCTATAACACATTTAAAGTTATCCAAATGAAGTTCAACAATTCAAGCTCCTATGGCTCCTGATATATTCTATGAAACTCCATGTTACTGTTTCTTCAATATTTATCACTCCTGCCTACTGAAGTTGTAATGTCACCCTATGCAACTCAAGGATAAAATATAGTGGTTGTACTCTTAGGACACTGATCATGTACTGAAATCAGAGTTCATATATATAATAACAAAGAAATGGGATTTCTAGGGCTAATAAACAAGCAATATATCCAAAATATGCTTTTGACAGTAGCAGTTCATAATGAACTCATAAAGTGGCAGATAATGTAATATCTTTAAATTACAGAAAATAATATTTTCTATAAACAAATTCACAACAAAATGTAATAATTACAAAATGTTTTTGATTTGTGTGATATCATTCTATTACGGAAATCAGACTTTAATTTTCAATAACAAACTGGTTACTTAAAATAGAATTAGTGATGACTTTTTTTCACATCTTTTACCACAGGTCAAGGAAAGAAATAATTACATTAATATGAATATCCTTCTTCCTATATCCCTATTCTTATCCTTATCATAGCACTTAGCAAACTCTATTACAAATTTTCCTTTTCTATAAATGTCTTTCCCACTAGATAGTACTTCTTCATAGCTAAGCACAGAGCAATATTTTTTTCTCTTAGAACTCAATATTTGTTAAATGAATAAATGCAGCAGTGACATCTGTTGTAATGATGGCCACACATGTGTGAATCTCGCAGTCTGGCTTCCCTACATGGTTTGGTCTCCCCTAGGCATCCAAGAGGATCCTGGCTGCCAACTGACAGGTTGGCGGTTCAAACCCACCCAACCGCCCCGTGGGAGAAAGACCTGGTGATCTGCTTCCACGAAGATTTACAGCCAAGAAAGCCCTATGGGGCAGTTCTACTCTTTCACATGCAGTTGCTATGCGTCAGAATCGACTCCACGGCACCCAAAAACAACAGGCATCCAAGCCTAAAGGTAACAAGTTTGCTCTAGATACCCAGTCAGAAGTTCCTAGCATTTTCCTTGGATACATTTAACCTAAATTTTACAAATTATTTCTTTGGTGCCTTATACCTTGCTTTGTCTCAATGTGAAGATATAAAATAGAACTGATGTTTAGGAAGGAAATCAATAAGATGTTCAGAAACAAGATACTAAGTGCTGAAGTAGAGGATCTGGAAGTTAAGGAAACAGAGGAATTACTGGATTTGAGTGACACTGCAAAAGAGGAAGTGACTGAACTTGGAAATTGATTTTCTGTTCAAAAAGAAATGAAAAGGTATCAAAGATAACCCTCAAGATCTGAAACTTAGAGAAAAGAATGGCATGCTTGTGGTTGTGAGAAAGGTATGATAAAAACTGAAGAAGTCTGTAAATTCTACAGATAATATACTCAGTCTGAAGGGCACCACAGGACAGGAATTAGAAATGCCACAAGGAAAGGACATGAATAAATGGTTTACACAAAAGGATATAACACAGCTCTCAGATTTCACTCATACAAAATAAAGGAAATGCAAATGAAAACTATTTCAAGATATCATAAGCAAAGACACAAAGGCTGAAAATAATGGGATGGTCAGAGTCCGGGGAAAATAGACACCTTTGTACATTACCAGTGGAAGAATAACCTGGTACAACAAAGTCAGTGATAGTATCTATCACAGTTGCAAAAGTATATCTTTTGATCCAGTGTATTAGTTATCCATACTACTGCATAACAAATTACTCCAAAACTGAACAGCTTAAAACACAAACATTCATTATCTCACAGATTCACAGGTCAAGAATTGGAGCATGGCTTAGCTGGATGGTTGTGGTTCATGATCTCTAATGAGGCTGTAGTCAAGATGTACCACAAACCATTTAAAAATGGTTGCAGTAGTACATTGACAGGGAACTGCCAGAAATTCAAGCTGGATTCAGAAGAGGACGTGGAATTAGGGATATCATTGCTGACGTCAGATGGATTTGGCTGAAAGCAGAGAGTATCAGAAAGATACTGACCTGTGTTTTATTGACTACACAAAGGCATTCGACTGTGTGGATCATAACAAATTATGGATAGCATTTCAAAGAAAAGGAATTCCAGAGCACTTAATTGTGCTCATACAGAACCTGTACATAGACCGAGAGGCAGTCATTCGAGCAGAACAAGGGGATACTGTGTGATTTAAAATCAGAAAAAGTGTGTGTCAGGGTTGCATCCTTTCACCATACTTATTCAATCTGTATGCTGAGGAAATAATTCAAGAAGCTGGACTATATGAAGAAGAACGTAGTATCAGGATTGGCGGAAGACTCATTAACAACCCGTGACATGCAGATGACACAATCTTGCTTGCTGAAAGTGAAGAAGACTTGAAGCACTTAACAGATGAAGATCAAAGACTATAGCCTTTTGTGTGGATTGCACTTCAACATAAAGAAAACAAAAATTTTCACAACTGGACCAATAAGCAACATCATGATAAATGGAGAAAAGATTGAAGTTGTCAAGGATTTCATTTTACTTGGATCCATAATCAACACCCATGGAAGCAGCAATCAAGAAATCAAAGGACATATTGCATTGGGCAAATCTGCTGCAAAAGACCTCTTTCAAGTGTTAAAAAGCAAAAATGTCACCTTGAGGGCTAAGGTGTGCCTGACTCAAGCCATGGTATTCTCAACTGCCACATATGCATGCGAAAGCTGGACAATGAATAAGGAAGACCAAAGAAGAATTGTTGCAATTGAATTATGGTATTGGACTGCCAGAAGAATAAAGAAATCTGTGTTGGAAGAAGTACAGCCAGAATGCTCCTTAAAAGCAAACATGGTAAGACTTTGTCTCTCATACTTTGGACATGTTATCAGGAGACATCAGTCCCTGGAAAAGGACATTGGGCATTGTAAAGTAGACCAGACCAGAGCCGTTGCCTTTGAGTCAATTCTGCATCACAGCGACCCTACAGGACAGAGTAGAACTACCCCATGGGATTTCCAAGTAGCACTTGGTAGATTCAAACTGCCAATCTTTTGGTTAGCAGCCAGAGCTCTTAACCACTACACCACCAGTGTTTCCATGGTAAAGTAGAGGGTCTGTGCAAAAGAGGAAAACACTCAATGACATGGACTTACACAGTGACTGCAACAACGAGCTTAAACACAGCAACAATCGTGAGAATGGTACAGGACCGGGCAGTGTTTCATTCTGTTGTACATAGGATCGCTGAGTCAGAACTGACTCAATGACATCTAACAACAACAACTTTTATACTGATATGTAAATTATAAAACATTAAAAATAGAAAACTTAAAGGATGAGAAAGATAATCAAGAAATACTTCAATATTTGCTTCTATCTCAACCAAGAAGATAGAAAAAATTAAGGACAGTTTTAGAAAGTAAAAACAAATTAAATAAAAGGAGAGATGGATAAAGAATCACAGAAATGACAATTGAACACCCCAAAAATGTATCTTCTAAAAGGCCTATTCTGAAAAAAAAAAAAAATAAGCCTAAGAGTTAAATCACATTTCATCTCAAAGATGACTGAGGCAATAACAGGATACTTCTACAAAAGACTCAATTCTTATCATCAAAAGGAAAAGATTGATGAATTAGATAAACAAGCAACCTGAGAAGAAACTGATTTATACTATATTAAGAGTTCACAATAACCAAGGATGATAAAACTTGACAAAGTCAGGCACACAGCATAGATTTTAAAAAGTCAAATTCCAGACAATACTGGAATGATCCCAGAGCTAGAGATTCCAAAGAGTATTGTAGTTCAAGTTCTCAAAAATGATATTCAGATTATATAATCATGATTCCAATAAAGCAAAAAAAAAAAAGGAAAACGTATCCATATGCTTAGCTTCTCATTTAGAAAATGTAATGAATTCCATTTAATAGGAAAGCAAGTGTTTTAATGGTTGTGCTAAGTGTCAGGGGACAACCGTATACTGAATGTTTGATAAGGAGTACCCAGCATCACTCCACTGTTTCTAATGACCAAGAAGAGACCCAATAATCTATAGTAAATGACTGGGTATCCCCTACAGAGTAATATGCAGTGCTAAGAGAAATCCCTCAACCTATTCCAAGACACTTTCCGCACTCTGGCAAGGTCAATCCAGACTTTCAAGTACATACTGCAATTATCTTAGGGAAAACTGAGCGTATCATGTCTATGAAGTTTCCTACTGGGGCAGTCTATGGAGTAAGAAGCTAAACAACAGGGACTTCTCCAGTTTTTGAAGTTAAGCTGGAACTGCTCAAGATAAGCACGTACACTTATATACACACAAAAAAACCACTGTGGAAGGCACAGTTTTACAGGTTACAAGCACAAGACACAGCCAACCTGTACTCACTCAGTAAACTGGCACCCCTGGATATAAATCCAATGCCAGTAATTATATCATGCTCCACAAAATGTTCTTATTTGGAAATCAAATGAATCTAAGGCATTAATACAAAGTGCTAAATCCTGAAGAGAAACAAATTCAACGAACCAAATACTCATGAAGAAATAACTTGGGAGCTCACCTTTCCACAACCAAACTGACTGCTTGTGTGAGATCTGGGTTTGTCACCTGGAGACGTTTCCACAAAGACCAAACAAATTCTTTATCAGCCTTAAAGGAATAAAACACATTTTAAGTGCACTGCTTTGGGTTTTATCAGACAAGACAGAATACTACATCAAATAAGTAAATGAAAAAACATAATTTCATGATCCATGTAACTACTGCTGTAACAACAGATTCTTGAAAAGTATAATAGGAAATTCTATTTTAAAAAGTTTTAGACTAGTAATCTTCATTCACTTATACTATTTCTACCACCCACATTTTGGGGTGCAAATGTTTGAAATATTAAATGCTGAATATCAAAGTAAATTTGCTCTAAAAAGATATGCCCTCATACACTGCTCCATTTTTCAGCTTCCCTTTTCAGCAAAATCACCCTCTACTTCCTCACCTCCCATTGACTCTATAACCTCCTCCAGCCAGATTTTCCTCCCCACCATTATGCTAAAATAATTTGTCAAGGCCCTCCATATTGCCAAATCCAATAGACAACTTTGGTTCTTGTTCCCTAGGTTGTTGTTTATCCACCCCGGATGACTGTTAAGAATCACTTCTGGGAGCTTTAAAAAAATACTGATGCTCTAACCAAAAAAAACCAAACCCATCGCCATCAAGCTGATTCCGACTCACAGCGACCCTAGAGAGCAGAGTAAAACTGCCCCATAGGGTTTTCAGGCAGTGGCTGGCGGATTCAAACTGCCAAGCTTTTGGTTAGCAGCCAACTCCTTAACCACAGCGCCACCAGGGCTCCAGTGATGCTCTAGAGATTCTGATTTCACTGGTCTCAGAAAAAACGCTGAAGCATCAATATTTTTTAAAAGCTCCCAGGTGATTCTGTGCACTCAGCGTTGAGAACCACTGCCCTAGTTGATCTCATCCACTCCCACGGTTTTATATACAAACTCTACACTGATGACTCCCACATTTATATCTCCATAAACGAGCTCCAGACTGCCTACTAGACAATTCCACTTGGATGCCCAATAGGCATCTCAAATTTAACTTATCCAAAACTCTTCATTCCCTACCCTCCCACAACCTGACCCTCTGCTTCACAGAAAATGTCACCACTATCTATTCAGTTGTTCAAAGACCTAAAATCTAGGAGTCAATCTTGGTTGTTCTCTTCTCACATTTCAAACCCAAATCATTAGTAAGTCCTACTGGCCTTATCTATAAAATATACCCCAGTTCTTACCACTTCTTGTTACTACCTCCACCACTATCGTCCTAGTCCAAGTCACCTCTATCTTTTGCCTGGCATTCTTCAATGATCCCCTGCCCTCTTTACAGTTCAAAACCCTCCAATAAGTTCCCATCAGACTAGGAAAATAATCCAAACTCTTTAGGAAGGCTACAAGACCCCACACTCTCCGGACCCTTGCATACTTCAACCTCATCTATCACATCTATCACTCTCCCTTCTGTTCACACTGACTTTCTTGCTCTATTTGTATCAGAACCTTTGCATGTAATATACCATCCATCAGATTATTCATGTAGCTTATTTCTTCCCTTCATTCAGGTATTTGCTTAAATATCACTTCCTCAGAGAAGACTTCCCTGAGTACTATATTTATAATAGTCACCAATTACCCTGTTTCATCTTTTTTCAAGGTACATTTCTTTTTCTAATACTGTATTTGTTTGTTGATTTTACTTGTGTGGCAGAAAGCATTATTTGTATCTGTCTCCACCATCCATTTCTCCTTCCTTTTAGTAACAGAAATCATTTTGGCTCTTTGCTGCCCAACTGAAAAAAACTGTTTCCCAGCCACTCTTGCTTTGTGGGCTGTATGACTGAGTTCAGCTGATGAAATACAAGAAGTGATATGTGAAGCTTCTAGGACTCTCAAAATTAAACCTATGTCTACCAAAATGTCACAAGTATTTTTCCCAGGCTGTTTCTGTTCATTTAATTTACGATGGGGGATTCTTTTTTGCAAAATGTAATCATTAAGTTTATACACTCAAATTTATCTATTGTTTCCATATGGCTTAAGGATCTTATGTACCAGTTATAAAGAAATTCTCTACTCAAAAATTATAAATATATTTACCATATGCTGTTTTGGAACTTTTGTTTTTTTTACTATTTAATCTTCGATCTTTAAAAAAAAAAAAAAAAAAGACTTCACAGCCGAAATACTAGACAGCACTACCTTACCTAACTATTCTTATATACTGTGCATTATCTTCTTGCTTTAGAAGCAAAAATTCAGCTTTTGAGTTTTAAAATTATTTAAGGACAAGGAGTGTCAATATATAAATCAAATGTCACAACCTACTGAAAAAGCAGTGAAGGTTAGGAAAAGGCAAGCTATGCAATATTATGTGCTCTGGTATCTCTATTTTTAAAAGGTAAGCTGATTAAATTACAAAATCCTTTGAAATCAGTGTCATCTAAAAATTCTTCTTATAGCTTGTTTTAAAACAAAATAGGAAAAATTCACATGTATTTTCACTTTAAGTTCTCTATCTAAATACTGGAGCCCTGGTGGGGAAGTGGTTAAGCGCTTAGGCTGCTAACCTAAAGCTCAGCAGTTTGAATCCACCAGTCGCTCCTCAGAAACCCTATGGGGCAGTTCTACCCTGTCCTATAGGGTCCTATGAGTTGGAACCGACACAACGACACACAACCACCACCACCACCACCACCACCTAAATACTAAGCAAGAGAGGTTAATATAACTAAAAATGTAAAAAAAGAGGTTTTCAGCATTTATTAAAGAACTAAGTTACTTTAGCTCAAACAAGTAAGGCTTACTAATAAAGAGTAGCGTTTAGCTCTTGCACAGTGAGAGGGATATAGTGAGAAATCTATAAATATCTGAAGAAAAAATGTTTTTGTCTTCTGTCCTTTTTGTTTTTATTGTTATTGCACATATCCTCTTCAACCATTACCAAAGAGAACATAACAGTTTTTTCTCCTTGGGTTGTTTTTAACACAGAGGCTAGAGAAAAAAGAAACTTGAGAAAATACTCCTCCAGAAACACTATTAACAATATTTGGTAATTATAATTTATACCCACAAGTCATTTAGGGGAGAACTTTCTAATTGCCAAGTTTCTTTAGTTTAAATATTACTTATCAATTTATTTTTTTAATCTATAGTCACCTGGAAACCCTGGTGGCGTAGTGGTTAAGAGCTACGGCTGCTAACAATAAAGGTTCGAATCCACCAGGCACTCCTTGGAAACCCTATGGGGCAGTTCCACTCTGTCCTACAGGGTCGCTGTGAAGCTATTCAGGCTTTCTTTGTCACTTTAAAACACTCAAATGTGTAAGTGATACGTGGTGATTTGAAAAGAAGTTCTTTTATGGGCAATAAAATCCTATGACTGGATTGTGGACTTTGCACGTATGTTTTTATAAGTTTTTAGTTATTTAAACACTATATTATCTGCAATATAAATTATACTGCTAATTACTAAAAAGACCTTCTATCATATATGAAAAATAAAGCCACAAAAAATAACTAGTTAACAAATTGTTCCTGTATTTACCAACTTTCTTTAAGCACGTTTTTTAAAAAAATTTAATTAAAAAAAAACTTTTTAAAATACTAATTTAAGACATTAATTATAAAATCCTTTATTTTCACTATGTTGTTGTTAGGTGCCGTCAAGTTAGTTCCAACTCATAGCAACCCTATGTACAACAGAATGAAACACTGCCCAGTCCGGCGCCATCCTCACCATCTTTGCTGTATGTGAGCCCATTACTGCAGCCACTGTCTCAATCATCTCATTGACAGTCTTCCTCTTTTTTTGCTGACCCTCTACTTTACCAAGCATGATGTCCTTCTCCAGGGACTGGTCCCTCCTAATAACATGTCCAAAGTAAGTGAGACGAAGTCTCGCCATTCTCACTTCTAAGGAGCATTCTATCTGTACTTCTCCTAAGACAGTTTTCTCGTTCTTCTGGCGGTCCATAGTCCATTCAGTACTCTTCGCCAACACCATAATTCAGCTGCATCCGTTCTTCTCCAGTCTTCCTCATTCATCTTCCAGCTTTTGCCTGCATATGAGGCAACTGAAAACACCATGGTTTGGGTCAGGTGCACCTTAGTTTCAAGGTGGTATCTTTGCTTTTCAACACTTTAAAGAGGTCTTTTGCAGCAGATTTGCCCAATGCAATGCATCTTTTGATTTCTTGACTGCTGCTTCCATGGATGTTGACTGAGGATCCAAGTAAAATGAAATCCTTGACAACTTCAATCTATTCTCCACTTATCATGATGTTGCTTATCGGTCCACTTGTGAGGATTTTTGTTTTCTTTATGTTGAGATATAATCCATACTGAAGGCTGTAGTCTTTGATCTTCATCAGTAAATGCTTCAAGTCCTCTTCACTTTCAGCAAGCAAGGTTGTATCATCTGCATATCACTGGCTGTTAATGAGTCTTCCACCAATCCTGATACTGCATTCTTCTTCGTATAGTCCAGCTTCTTGGATTATCTGCTCAGCATACAGACTGAATAAGTATGGTGAAAGGATACAATCCTGACGCATACCTTTCCTGACTTTAAACAACACAGTATCTCCTTGTTCTGTTCAAACAACCACCTCTTAGTCTTTGTACAGGTTCTGCATGAGCACAGTCAACTGTTCTGGAATTCCCATTCTTTGCAGTGTTATCCTAATTTTTCATGATCCACACAGTCAAATTCTTTGGCATAGTCAATAAAACACAGGCAATCATCCTTCTGATATTCTCTGCTTTCAGCTAAGATCCATCCAACATCAGCAATGATATCCCTCGTTCCACATCCTCTTCTGAATCCAGCTTGAATTTCTGAAGCTCCCGGATGATGTACTGCTGCAGCCATTTTTGAATTACCTGCAGCAAAATTTTACTTGCATGTGATATTTTCACTATAGAACTTATTGTAGAATCAAATAATTTAAAATTACAATTTCCACCCCTTCTCACAAAGTTAATATTAAGCTCAGTCTAGGAAATGGTTGACACAGTAATAGGTAATTGGGGTCTTACTGGAGTCTTAATTACCTTAGCAATGGATTGGCTTTGTCTTTCCCGTGTCACTTGGCGTGGGAATATGTATTAGCTATAGAAACACAGACACCCAAGATTGCTTTTGTCACTGGCACCTAGTTTAGTTCCCAGCAACAAAGTAGGTTCCCAACTGACCTCAACAAACATATGAAAACTATTTCCTACATTTAAACAAATTACTTATCTATCACAACCTACGGACAACCATGGAAGGAATTACAGAGTCACAAAGTATTCACTCAGTAAATTATTATTAGGAAAAATAATTCCTAAAATTGTACAATTCATCTAATAGAATACAGCTACTAACAACAACAGAGGGATCTAATTATGTAGTAATCTTCTCAAGAAAATTTCTGTGAATTACTAGCCAATGTTTCAACATACCTAAATTTCTAAGATAAAATATAAGTGGCTGAGTTCTCTGGTCATAGTCCCATCTCCAACATCACGTGCTTCATAAAAGTTTCATCATTAAAATTGTAATAATGGTCATGTATTTCATTTAAATGCTCTAAATAATTTGTTACTGAAATTGGTTTACAGATTTAGTAAATATTTTTGGATGCTACCAAAAAAAGAAAATGAGCTGACTATATACTATATAAACATAGCATTATTTTTCCTCATCTGGTATTCTACAAATGTTGGTAAGTATGCATTCATTCACCCCATGCACCCATATCCAGCATACTTCGTCACAAGTAGAAAACATTTTTCAAATATCAAAATTAAGAGTATGATGGATTTAGGTTCTAAAACCAAGGTATAAGGCAAAAACGTCACATATTCAAAATGACTCTTTTGAGTACCCTTGATAATTCCTTAGGTAACATCTACATTTGGAAATTGACCTAGTATAGTATACTCAGTAAGTCCCAAGACTGAAAGTAATGCTTCAGTCAGGCATTATGTAGTTTGCTTGCTGATCTGGGGGTCATAAAAAAATGTTTAATATTGCAATCAAAAACTGAGACGGGAAGTTCATATTAAGAGAAACACTTGGGGAGGTGGGGGTATAGCAGATTGTTTTCTATTACATGCTTATTCTCGGGTATTCCAATTGAAGGGAACGGTCGATGGAATCAATGAGCACATATAATTTGAATACCAGTGAGTTAAACTGGCAATAACCAAACTAAAGTTACTACTTGTGACCACGGACTAATTAGGTTTGTTTTTATTTTCCCAAACTGTAGGTTTTGATCCATTGCTGGTTTGTGAAATTATTCTACAGGATCTGAACACTGAACATTGTTTTACGAACAGAGTTGAAAAGAAAGTATCAGCGTTCATGACACATTGTTAGGATAATCTTCCTGAAATTATGTGTTTACTAAGTTGAGATGTACAACTAATTTTTTACTGTGGGTTGCAGATTTTAAATGGATTGAAAAACAAAGCATTAATACTATGTATTCTTGTTACTGTGGTTTTTAACAGAATAAGCGAGAGGAAGAAACAATAGAAAAGATATAAAACTGAATGCTTAGTTACTTAAATGCCTTTTTACAAAACACTTGGGAGTTCTATTATTGTTTCTCTCAAGTTTCGTAACAGCAGAAGTATGGTGTGACTCCAAGTTTTATGGCATGGGATACTGCCAATCTCATCTCTCTTTACCGGAATGCCTATGATTATCTGTCAGCATCAATTACAAAAATCTCAAGAAAAATCTAGGCTAACCATGACCATATCAATATTTGTACATCTGCCTAGATCACTTCAATCATCTTCCCTAGTCCATATCTACCCAATGTCAATGCCTACAAGCATGTTTACAGCCCCAATTTTAAACACATATGGAGGTCATTGGGTTGTTTCCAACAGATTGACTTCTTTAACCAAGTCATTCGTTAAAAGTATCTTTGCATCTTGACCCTATATGTGTAAACTATGGGAAATACAGAGCTAGGGGGCAGAGTGTAGAAGATGGCTAAATAGTTTAGATTAGGATTTGTGAAAGTAACAAAGGATTTTATCATGGGTTCATATCCTTAAACTTCCTAAGGATGAGGTGTGCAGATAAAATGTTTTCATTCATTGGTATCTTTTATTTCTCCCTTTGCTCCTTAACCAATAAAGAACAGAAAATGGTAAAAGCAACTTGTTTATGCAAAGACATGTTCAAATTCCAACAAGATTACCCAATTTTTACAGCCTTGACTCAGTGAGCAAAGACCTGCCTAAGAGGCAAAAGAGTACAGCAAAACAAATTATGAGAAAGGAGTTCATGAATTGTTTTATTAATCTAAATTAGTGCTAATGCTCACAAAGTTACCTCCGTATCTAGTAGTTCCTAATTGGTTTCTATCTTGAAAACAGAATGACTCAAAGATCCTGATTGCTGAGAGAGTGCCCAACATTTAATCTCCCACACCTGCCTAACGGTTCTGGTGAAATCAGAGCAGAGGTGGTAAGGATGCAAAATTAGGGAAAATTAAATCTCTCTGAATGTGAGAGTACAGTGAAGCTCATCCTCACAATCTGTTCACAACTGCAGGAAACAAATATTAACACAATTGGTTTAGGAAATGTTCTTCACCGGCAAGAACACCTGAAAATGAGATTTCTCACTCAAGGACTAAGGAATTATTCTAACTGGTTAATATCAAGCATCATTTATTGTATGTGCAAGTTCCCAGCCCCAGACTCCCTAAAAATTTCAGATCTGTGTTTCCAACTTAGGTTTGGCTTTGCAAGAAGAGGAAGTTTGAGTCTGAAAATTAAGAACAGGCTCCTTCAACGATGGATTTTATTTTAACGAAAGTGTTCACGCTTTCCCGTTCAACATTTTCAACTCGTGGAATGCACTCCACTCCGGCTGCACCAGGTACCACTACAGTCACCCTCGCGAACTTGGGTTTTTTTTTTGGGGGGGGGGCGTTTCGGTGACATCCAAGTGAAGAAAATCAAACTCGGGGCGCGGAGACGAACCCTGCCGGGCCGTGTTGGGAGAGGAGCGGGAGCTCCGGGTAGGGCACCCGGGAGCTGGTCGGGCTGGGTGTGGGAGCCGACGGGTGCGTCGCCGGGCGGGGCTGGGTGGGTCCCACATCCGCGGACGGCGCAGCGGAGGCAGGAGGGAGAGGGGCGCGCTCCCGCTGGCCCCAGCCCGCAGAAGAGGGGAAAGGCCGGCGGCGAGGACACTCGATACCTGACACAGAGCCAGCTCCTCCTTTAGGCTGCTCAGCTCTTCCTCCAGCAGCTGCGTCCGGGTCGCCATCGCCTCCTCTACCGAGATGCCCTCAAGCCGCCCGGACGCCATGGGCGCGCTGAGGAGGGGAGCCTGAGCCGCCGCCGCGCCCCCTCGCCGGCCCCCTGACCCCTCTTCGCCCCGCCAGGGGACATCCCTTTTGCCCGCGACGACCTCCCGTGCAGCGCCTGCAAGACCCAAGGCCTCGCTGCACACTGCATGGACCTTGACTCCCTGCCCAGCATGCGGGGACCAGGGGCCTGACTGTCGCGCCTGGGGCGGAGGGAGCGGCGAGGGCGGTGAACGCGCCGCCATGACCGCGGATGCTAACGGGTCAAGTTCCCTCTTGGAAACTCCACCTTCCTTTCCCCATCCTGGCGAGCTCGAAGCGCAGAGCGACGCATGCGCGACCCTTTTCCCGCCTTGGTGCGCGGGGTCTCGCGCTCGCGGGCCCTGGCTGGCTTCCCGCGGGCCGCGCGCCCGGCGCGAGCGTTGGCCTGCGCACGCGCAGTGGCCCGAGGAAGGGTCGAGAGGTCCTTCCCCCGCACTACCCCAACGTGCCGAGCCTTGAGTCCTTCGCCAGAAACGCCGTTTCCCTCCTGTCTCTTAGCACCTAGCTTACATCCCACCTCTTATGGTCTTCCTTGACAAGCCCCCCAGCCCCAAATGATCCCTGTGAATTCCTCCTTTCACGACTCCTGGCAAGTGATTTGTCACGTTTCATTGACCGCCCTCGAGTGTTAGTTACGCAGCTAAGCTCTCTAGCGAAGTTGTAAGCTTGAGGATCAGGGAATAAGTTTTACATTTAAGTGTTTTCTTTACACCCTTCAGCAAAACTGCTTTACGTGCAGCTGACTGATGTCAAGGAGATGTGGAAAGCCTGGTGTTGAGCTGGGAGTGTCAAGCGTGTTGCCCGTGTGAATTATGATACTTTGCATCCTTTATCTTTTGTTTTGAAAGAGTCGTGATTTCCTCTGAGTTTTTGTGTCAGCTTCTTGATTCGTTGGCTGAATATCAGAACGAGCTTGGCCCACATTTTCTGACAGTTAAGGTCCTTGGACCAAATTGAAATCAGTAACTTGGAGCGTGATTAAAGAAACAAGACTGGCTTTATCTTTCCTTCTTTTTTTTTTTAACTTCAGAAAGTCAGTAGATAACCTACTTTTTTTTTTTTTTTTTTTTTTTGGTCCTTGAAACACGTCCTTACTAGTGTTGGGTTTAGTAAAGAGATGCACGCTGAGTTGGCATCAGAGTTCTACCAAAAGCCAGGTCTTGCGTCTTCTGCAGAAAGGGTTCCCAGAATACTTGGAGGAAAGCTGTGGTAGAGGGAAGGGGGTTATGGAGGTAAGGAGGTGACCCTTTAATTTATAACTCTGCATTGAATCAAAATCCTCATATCTGTGCCAGAACCTTGTTGACATGCCACGACACCTTCCCATTTAGAATTCTTCGAAGGCAGGATAAACGGGCTTCCTTCCCACTGAAGGTGAATACGTCACAAAATTGATGAATTATTATTAAGAAAAACTACATATAAGCCTGTCTGGGAAGTAGCTACCTATTGAACATTTACTGTGTGTGGAGTACTACGGGCTAAGTACTTTTCATACTCATTCAATTCTAACAACACCACAATAAAGTAGATGTCATCCCCCATTTTACTTGTGAGGAAATAGACTTGAGAGATTACTGTAACTTGCCTGAAGTCCCAAGTCTGATATTAGAAAAGCTAGGATTTGAATCCACTTAACTCCATTTAACTCCAAAACCTATGCCTATAACCCCTACCCTGACTCCTTCACCTGTCGTTTGAAATACAGCATTAGGCCTGATAGCATGTAAGAAGTCATTGGGCTTAACTAAGAATTTGACTCACAAAATGCACGTGTTCGGCATGAAATCAATGAGTATACATTTTTAATAGTTATTTCTTATTAACTCAAAGGGCATCATTTCACCCGATCATAGATGTTTTTGAAAAGAAGTGAAATCTCTAATATTATGTACAATGAATGTATGTTTATATATTTAATCCAAAAAAGTATCCTAAGGCAATTTTTAAGAATAGACATGTATTCATTTTCAGAAGTGTACATAGAGAGTTCTTTCATTATTTGTTGAAATGACATAAATATGTGAAACACTGAATATTAACACCTATAACTCACAAAGATCTGAATTCTCTCCAAATAAAAACATCCAGAACAATCAACAGTGCTTCTCCTGTTCAATTCTCCACTCACACACTTACAAGTGATGTCTGTTCTGCAGAAATACATAGTCAAGTCTGCTGAGGATGACAATATATTAGAATACAAAAACATAATTCTCTCCATAGCACCACTGTAGAGTTGAAATACTGGGGAAAATGTGCAAATTAATATGATATTTAAATTGCATATCTCATTTTAACTTTTAAAATTTATTTTTAACTTCTGTTTAAAAAAAAGACAAGAAAAAACTAAAGAGAAAAAAAGTATCAGCAATTTCTCAGTGTGTGTCTTTGTGATGTGCCTTTGTTTCCAGAAAGAATGGAGAGTTTTAATACATATTTATTTCTCCTTGACCAATTTGGTATGATCTTTATTTGGTCAGCAAAACTCAATCATTAAATTTGAAATCGATTTTAGCTACTAGTAAGACCTCAATATCATACGTCTTTTTAATATCATTTTGAAATTTATCTCAATTGTTAATGTTTTGCCACAGCCTAGGATTTAAATCAAAAATAGCCTGCTGCCCACTTCTTCAACATTGAAAGGGCAACCCAAAAGTTAGATGTGCCAATGCGGCACTTCTATCGGCATCAAACATACCATGTCAATATAGTGTGGACAAATCTGCAACCCAGGAGTTAGTGGAAGTAAGCAAAAGAACTGTTTTGTGCTTACAATTACTATAATTTAGTTTGAGCGATTCCTGGCAACTACTGATCAGTCCTGAGAGTGATCAGTCCTGAGAGTGGTCAAGATTATAGGTATCCGAGGATGACACCATCAATTCCGTTTGTCTGCTGTGATTTTCATGCAGGGCAAAAATAATGACCTTACAGAGCTATTATGACAAAATTTCATTTTCCATTTTCATCCCAAAAGGTTATACAATAGCACCTTGCAGTCCAAAACAGTTTAAATATGAATTTTTTCTCCCTAGTTATAGGCTTTTCTAAAATTCATCAAACTCCAACTCCCAGTGTGTGTGTGGCTCTGGGAAAACAGTAACCTGTATGCTTCAGGTTTCAGTAGCTTTTATCAGTTCACTCAACTCAGCATAGTTTGGAACGCCATCCCAGATTCCCTGAGGAGTTCAGCTGATTGCACAATACACAGGGTTTTGTAGCTTCAGCTCTTTATTTTACACATGATCACAGTGATGGTTAAGGTTGTGTGTGAACTTGGCTGGCCCATGATTCTCAGTGGTTGGGCAGTTACGATGTAGTTTGGCAGCCATATAATGATGTAATCACCTCCATGATGAGATGTAATCACCTCCATGATAAGATCTGCTATGAGCAGCCAATCAATTGACAGGGAGTTTCCTTGAGGTGTGGCTTGCATCCAGTATATGTAGACTTTCTGTCAAAGCTCGCTGGCTTTTGCCTTGCTATAGATCCTGCATTCCACTCGTCATGCATTCCGCATCTGACCTCCAGTTCTTGGGACTTGGGCCAGCAGCCTACCATCTAATCTGTAGGTCTTGGTTTCTTCAGCCACTACAGCTACATGAGTCAGGAGAAGCCTCCAGCCTGAAGCCTGACCCTCAAGAGTTAGAACTTGCCAGCCTCTACAACCATGTGAGCTGTTTCCTTCAGATAAATGTCTCTATACATATGTGTGTGTGTGTGTGTGTGTGTGTGTACATACACACTTTTACTGGTTTTGCTTCTCTAGAGAACCCAGACTAAGACAAGCACAGGAAGGCAATGCCCAACTTTTTCATTCTTCTAATCCATATTTCAGTTTCCTGATAGATGGGATGGCAGACCCATGGTCCTGGGTATTTCACCTGAATATTCTTTACCCTCAAGCCAATATTATGAAAATACTTTAGCTCTTCCATTTATTTTACTCCTCTGATTTCTTCCCAAACATGAGGACCCTCTTCCTCCACTACTAGCAACCTGTCTTGACATCACTGTCTAATGATGCTTAAAGGGATAGAAGATGTCTAATCTTTCAAAATATCTTTTGACTTGGAACATGGTAAATACTTACAGTGCTGCTGCTGTTCTTAGGTGCCATCAAGTCGGTTCCAACTCATAGCGACCCTATGTACAACAGTAATAAAACACTGCCCAGTCCTGCGCCATCCTCACAATCATTGTTATGCTTGAGCCCATTGTTGCAGCCACCATGTCCATCCATCTCATTGAGGGTCTTCCTCTTTTTCACTGACCTTCTACTTTACCAAGCATGATGTCCTTCTCCAGGGACAGGTCCCTCCTGATAACATGTCCGAAGTACTTGAGACGAAACTTGCCATCCTTGCTTCTAAGGTGCATTCTGGCTGTACTTCAAATACAGATTTGTTCATTCTTCTGCCAGTCCATGGTGTACAGTCAATGTTCTCCACCAACACCATAATTCAAAGACATCCATTTTTCTTCAGTCTTCCTCATTCATTGTCCAGCTTTCACATGCATATGAGGTGATGGAAAACACCATGGCTTGGGTCAAGGCACACCTTAGTCAAAAGTGATATCTTTGTTTTTTAATACTTTAAAGAGGCCTTTTGCAGCAGATTTGCCCAATGCAATGTGTCGTTTGATTTCTTCACTGCTGCTTCCATGGGTGTTGACTGCGAATCCAAGTAAAATGAAATCCTTGACAACTTCAATATTTTGTCTGTTTATCATGATGTCCCTTGTTAGTCTAGTTGTGAGAATTTACGCTTTCTTTATGTTGAGGTGTAATCCACACTGAAGTCTGTAGTCTTTGATCTTCATCAGTCGGTGCTTCAAGTCCTCTTGACTTTCAGCAGGTAAGGTCGTATCATCTCCATATTGCAGGTTAATGAGTCTTCCTCCAACCCTGATACCACATTCTTCTTCATATAGTTCAGCTTATCAGATTGTTTACTCAGCATACAGATTGAATAAGTATAGTGAAAGGATGCAACCCTGATGCACATCTTTCCTAATTTTAAACCACTCAGTATCCCCTTATTCTGTTCGAACAGCTGCATCTTGGTCTATGTACAGGCTCCACATGAGCACAATTAAGCGTTCTAGAATTCCCATTCTTCCCAATGTTATCCATAATTTGTTGTGATCCACACAATTGAATGCTTTTGCATAGTCAATATAAGGTAAATATCTTTCTGGTATTCTCTGCTTTCAGCCAAGATCCATCTGACATCAGCAATGATATCCCTAGTTCCAAGTCCTCTTCTGAATCCAGCTTGAATTTCTGGCAGTTCCCTGTTGATGTACTATTGCAATCATTTTTGAATGATCTTCAGCAAAATTTTACTTGCATGTGATATTAATGATATTGTTCCATAATTTCCACATTCTGTTGGATCACCTTTCTTTGGAATGGGCACAAATATGGATCTCTTCCAGTCGGTTTGCCAAGTAGCTGTCCTCCAAATTTCTTGGCATAGATGAATGAGCACTTCCAGTGCTATATCCATTTGTTGATACATCTGAATTGGTATTCCGTCAATTTCTGGAGCCTTCCATTTTTTTGCCACTGCCTTCAGTGCAGCTTGGATTCTTCCTTCACTACCATCTGTTCTTGATCACATGCTACCTCCTGAAATGGTTGAACATCAGCCAGTTTTTTGTTTTGTTTTGTTTTGTTTTTTTTGTATGGTGACCCTGTGGGTTCCTTCCATCTTCTTTTGACGCTTCCTGCATTGTTTAGTATTTTCCCTGTAGAATCCTTCAATACTGCAACTTGAGGCTTGAATTTTTTTTCTTCAGTTCTTTCAGCTTGAGAAATGCTGAATGTGTTCTTCCCTTTTGGTTTTCTAACTCTAGCTCTTTGTACATTTCATTATAATACCTTACCTTTTCTTCTGGAGCCGCTGTTTGAAATCTTCTGTTCAGGACTTTTACTTCATCATTTCTTCCGTTTGCTTTAGCTACTCTACATTAAAGAGCAAGTTTCAGAGTCTCTTCTGACATCCATTTTGGTTTTTTCTTTCTTTCCTGTCTCTTTAATGACCTCTTGCTTTCTTCATGTATGATGTCCTAGATATCATTCCACAACTCTTCTGGTCTTCGGTCATTAGTGTTCAATGCGTCAAATCTATTCTTGAGATGGTGTCTAAAGTCAGATGGGATACGCTCAAAGTTGAACTTTGGCTCTTATGAACTTGGTCTAATTTTCTTCAGCTTCAACTTGAACTTGCATATGAGCAATTGATGAGCTGTTCCACAGTCAGCACCTGGCCTCTTTCTGACTGATAATATTGAGCTTTTCCATCATCTCTTTCCACAGATATAGTCGGTTCAATTCCTGTGTATTCCATCTGGCAAGGTCAACGTGTATAGGCGCTATTTATGTTGTTGAAAAAAGGTGTTTGCAATGAAGAAGTGGTTGGTCTTGCAAAATTCTATCACGTGATCTCTGGTGTTGTTTCTATCACCAAGGACATATTTCCCAACTACCAATCCTTCTTAGTTTCCAGTTTTTGCATTCCAGTCACCAATAATTATCAATGCATCCTGATTATTGTTTGATCAATTTCAAATTGCAGAAGTTGGTTAAAAAAAAAATCTTAAAATTTCTTCATCTTTCTCCTTAGTGGTTGGTGCATAAATTTGAATAATAGTTGTATGAACTGGTCTTCCTTGTAGGTGTATGGATATTCTCCTGTCACTGACAGCATTGTACTTCAGGATAGATCTTGAAATTCTTTTTTGACAATGAACCCAGCGCAATTCCTCTTCAAGATGTCATTTCTGCCATAGTAGACCATATGATTGTCTGATTCAGAATGGCCAATACCAGTCCATTGTAGCTCACTAATGCCTAGGATATCAATCTTTATGCATTCCAGTTAATTTTTGATGACTTCCAATTTTCCTAGATTCATACTTTGTACATTCCACGTTCTGATTATTAATGAATGTTTGCAGCTCTTTCTTCTCATTTTGATTTGTGCCACATCAACAAATAAAGGTCCTGAAAACCTTACTCCATCCATGTTGTTAAGGTCAACTCTACTTTGAGGAGGCACCTCTTCCCCAGTCATCTTTTGAGTGCCTTCCAACCTGAGTGGCTCATCTTCCAGCACTATTTATCAGACCATGTTCTACTGCTATTCATAAGGTTTTCACTGGCTAATTTTTTCAGAAGTAGACCACCAGGTCCTTCTTCCTAGTCTTAGTCTGGAAGCTTTGCTGAGACCTGTCCACCAGGGGTGATGCTGCTGGTATTTGAAATACCGATGGCAGAGCTTCCAGCATCACAGCAACACACAAGCCACCATAGTATCATGGATTGACAGACATGTGGCAGAAATACATACAATACCCCCTGCAACATCAACCTGCCACCTGGAATACCAATAATTTTTATGCCTCTCCTCTTCCGTATTCCCCACTCCACTGGCCTAGTAGGTCTGTTTCATATGCACACACCTGCTTTGGTATTTTGCCTTTTGAAAGCCTAGAATGGCATGTCCTTAGTCACCACCACCCCTTTGCTCTAGGAAGGGGATTCTGTAACTAGGTAAATAGCACTATTTCCAAACCCAAGAGGTCATCCTGATATATAACAGGCTTACAATAGCAACAGTCAATCGCAAACTTCCCTGGTTTCCTTAGTTCCTGCTGGTAAATGATTGTTTTATCTGCACCTTCCATGTTAGCGATAAGGGAAACATTTCATCAAATGGCCAAAGAGATGGCAGCCATTTTGAATGGCAGAATCACTTCTGCAGAATCTATTTAAGTAACTCACACCAAGAAATTAATTGGAGTTAATTAGACTCAGGATGAGAGACACAATGTTTCCTCATCAGCCAAGTGTCAGACTCTGACTCCCTTTCTGCTATGGGAGGTGATGGCAACTCATGTTGAATACTTTGGGGCATGTTTAAAATGGGGTCTAATATCAAAGGCAAGGGTACAGTATAGGGAAACCACAAGGGGGAGTTCAGTACTCGGATTCTTTTCAAAGGAGAGGAGGATGTTATCACCTTAGGCTTGAAGGGGTGAGGGATGGAGCAGCTAATGGAACAAGGAGACATAAAGGTCTGTGTAAAGAGAGAGCTGCCTGGTGAAAGGCACAGACCCCAGAGACAGGGAGCCAAGAGAATAACTACTCCAAATCACTCCCCTCCCATCCACCTTCCCCCATGCTTCCCAATGTCTGAATCCAACCAGTTTGTACAGGTCACTCCACCAGGACACAGCACAGAGTGGAAAAGGGTCGAGAGACAATCTGGAGGGACAATCAGAAGGTATCACAAGCAGCCAATGTATTCTAATGAGCAACAACTGGGACACTGCCTGAATAGCATTCTGTTATAGCCAATTAAGGTAACGTGTTGGTCAGGTGGCCGGTGGTTGGATCATTTCTTTAACTTACAACACTCCCAAAAAGGAAAAAAAAAAAAAAAGGCAACCTGTATGTTACAAAGACAAAGGAATGAAATCTAGGTAGGAGTTAGGTGAAGAGCTTAGGGCTTGTGAACAGAAACCCCACTATGGGCACCAAAGTGGATGCATCTACTTTCTTTAACTCCTTCACATTCTGCATTAAAATTTTGCTTCCCAAAGGTCTTTTCTAGATCACTGTATTTAATTTTGATTATACTAAATATTATATATCCCAAGGTAGTATGTATTCAACTTGTATTTTGCATCTATATTGCATTTTACCTCTCTTTTATAATTTTATTAGTGGCTTTACATTTCATATACATATGGTTTGTATCTCTTAATAGATTTTACAATACTAGTACACAGAAATGCCTTTTATTTTTGTCTGTACCCATCAGGATACCTATTACAATGCCCTAACACAAGAAGCACCTGATGAGTACCTCTCAACTAGCTCCCTATAAACCAGTTGCCTTCAGGTTGACTCCAACTCATGGCAAACCCATGTGTTTCAGAGTAGAACTGTGCTCCATGGAGTTTTTAATGGCTGTGATCTTTCAGAAGATTGCTAGGCCTTTCTTGTGAGGTGTCTCAAACCGCCAACCTTTAAGTTAGAAGCCAAGTGCTTAATTGTTTCCGCCATCCAAAGACTCCAGCTCCCTACAAGCCACAGAAATTGTACTTTAGCAATTACCAGACATTCCTGATGCTCATTAATTATATCTCACTTTAGTGGGCATTTTTTCACTATGAACACTGAATAATTTTATGTAAAATAGAATATCAAAGTTAATGTTTGAGATAAATAGATCACATGTGTGCTAACTACTGCTGTTGTTGTTTGGTGCTGCTAACTACTGTTGTTGTTAGGTGCCCTGGAGTTGATTCTGACTCAGAGCAACCCCATGTGACAGTCTACTACTAGGGGGAAATAGATAAGTCCTGGATAAAATGGCTCCTGGTGCTGCCAACAGTTTGTTTTCCAAATGATGCTTTCTATTATAGCAGACATCCACCAGAAATCCTTGGGAAGAAAAGGAGGCAAAAAATGAGAAAATACAATCAATTTTGGGATCGCTTGCCAGAGTACTGTTCATTCATTCCTTCATTTTTTTCAACAAATATTTATTGAACTCTGCTAGGGATACAGCAGTGAACAAAACAGCCACAACCCAGCTTTTATGGCACTTATATTCTAGAAGAAGAAGACACATCATAAACAAATATATTTGCTCATTAGTGATAAATTATCTAAAGAAAAAATAAGGGAAGACAATAGTGAGTGATGACTGGGTGAGAGTCATTTTAGGTAGAGTGGCCAGGGAACATCTTTCTAATAAGGAACATTTGAGCAAACACTTCAACTGAGTGAAAAGCACACTGTGCAAATATCTGGGAGACTATCAAACAACGCACAACATGAAGGTACAAGAAAAAGCTGGTGAATGAAATCTGGAGAATACTGCAGTGCTTTATGGGTGGGGTAAGGGATAAGACGTCCACACATACCAAGAAATGTCTGTCTTCCCTGAAACACCAAAGAAGTCCATTCCTAAGTGGAAAACAAGTATACCCACGTGTCTAAGGAACAAGGTTTGTGATCTATAGGTAAAGTCTAAATTTGAAGTAGTTTTCACAAAGAATTAGGAAAGGGCCACAAAGGGACCCTGGTCTCTCCAGAAACATTTTCTTGGGGTAATCATTTGAATTGGAATCATATCAAAAGACTTAAATGAAATAACAAAAGAGCAGATCTGGAGTTTAAAGAAAAGGAAATGATAGTTGCCTTTGGTACTCCCATGCTGGCTGCAGATTAGAATCAGCTAAAAGAGCTTTTGAAATAAAGATGCCTGGTTCCTATCCCAAGAGACTCTTATTTAATGGAAGTAGCATGGAGCACAAGTGTTGTTTTTTAAAAGCTCCCCAGATGAGTCTAAGGTGTAGCCAGGACTGAGAATTATTGAGTTAAACTATCAGAAATCATGCCAGGTATTTGTGCTTCTGAAACCCACAAAAGTACTTATCTCACAGCTAGTCACTTAGTGAGTCATCAGATTATATGTGGAACACCTACTATATGCTAGGAGCTTAGAGCTAGAGTTACAGAAAGGAAAAGACAAAAGGTTCCTACCTTCTTAGAACTCGTGGGGAAAGACAATCAATAAATAATCTTAAAAAAAAACAAACAAACTAGATAATCCAAGAGTGTGATATATGCTAGAAAGGACAGCCAAGTGCAATGTGCTAGTAAGTGTCTGGGCAGGGACTACTTGTGGCAGGTTGATTAGAAAGGCTTCTCTGAGGAGGTGCAATCTGAGCCAAAACCTGAAAGATGGGGAAGGACCCAACCATTCAAAAAGTCTGGGGTGTGAATAGCAAATGCAAATGGGTCAGATGCAAAGTCACTTGATGTGTTCTAGACACAAGAGAGGAGGCAGGTATGGCTGGAGTAAGAGAGAGTGAAAGTAAATGTGTAAGATGAAGTCAGGAGTTGGATTTTATTCTAAGACTAATAAGAAATGGTGGAAAGATTTCAAGCAGAGGAGAGAGGCGTGAGTTCACCACACTGAGTGCTGTGCGAAGAATGGATTGTGGGGTTGGGAGGGGAATGGAAGCAGGAACACCAGTCCAGAGATGGTAGTGGTTCATAGTAAATGCTCAATAAATATTAGCTATAATTAAATTCTTATTAAGATTATTAAGCTATTATTAAAATTCACCTTGTTAGACTCACCCCACTGTTTTGTATTCATTTTGAATTCTCCTCTGCGCAGCTTCATGACAGCTAATAATCTGATAAATGGCATCGTTTATGTTCTTATACAAATATTTTCTTAATTTTTACACAACAGAGCCTCTGGGTCACATTAATCTCTCCCTTTCCTGAACTCATATATGCAATCCCACCCAATTATAGTCCTAATTGCAGTCTAGATATTTCATGTGACTTATTTCCCGAATTAAACTGCAATTTCTTTGAGGTTAAGGATCAGGTCTTAGTCTTCTTTTAAAATATCTTATCAAGCCTTGAATATAATTAGGAATAGAGTGACCAAATATGTACTTATTTATTTAAAGTTGAACCTATGTAGAATTTGCACATAAGTATTTATTCTTTTCTTTTTGGTTTCTTGGTCCCTAGAAATGTAAAACGCATACACATACAAAAATGATGATCTCTGTGCACCATAATTTCTCTGTGAGTCAAGTTCCCTTTGTTTAAAATAAGCAGGCTGAACCAATAAATCTTGAAAGTTCTTTTCCAGTCTAAAAATATCTGATACTATTAAATAAAAATAATTGCATTTCTAAAAATTAAAAGATAATTCATCCTAACCAAAAAAACTCATGCCATCAAGTCAACTCTGACTCATGGCCACCCAGCATGTACAGAATAGAAATACCCTCCATAGAGTTTTCAAGGCTATGACCTTTGGAAAGCCAGTTGCCAGGCCTTTCTTCTGAGGTGGCTCTGGGCAAATTTGAACTGCCAGCCTTTTGGCTAGTAGTGGAGTGCTTAACTGATTGCACCACCTAGGGACTCCTGCCCTCCACCCCCACTATTTCTGATGTCTGAGTATTCTGTTCCTTCCATCTAGAATATCTGCCTTTTCCCAATCAGTAGCTTAAACACATACGTGTTTGTTTTCTTACCAAACAAGAAGCCAAGATTTAGGGAGTCCACTGCCACTGGACATCATCAAGGACTCCTACTCCTAAATTCTCACTCTGTCAAACTTAGATTTTCATCTTCATGAAAACAAGATAGTTGCTGTCGCTGAAAAGATTAGAGCCCCATGCCTGGCTGGACAACGGGAGGAGAAAGGGGATGCATCTATATCATGAAAGCAAAATCTCTCCCAAAATTCCCTAGATTCCCACTTACATCTCATTGGCCAGAACTGTGTCACCAGACCTACCTTAGTGAAAGAGGCTGAGTAACAAGTGTTTTAACTGGGTTCGTTACCATCCCAAATAAAAACCAGGGTTCTTAGTAAGGAAAATGGAGAGAGTGGACATTGAAGAAACAGCTGGAAGTATCTGCCACAGTTGGTAACCAACAGTGTTTGTCACACACAGTCAAAGAGATTTTACTTACAATGCTTACAATTCACGTTGGTGCATGATTTTGCCTCTGTATTTCCAAGTCTGCATAAAGAACAAAAGAAGGGGAAGTTCTGGCTTACAAATGCACAGCTCACTCCTGATCTTGGTCAGGGCCTGGCTTTCCTGACACTCCATTTCTTCTACTCTTCCTACTTCATCAGGTAGGAACAATACCCCTTTGTGTTAGTGGTGCCGAGGACTGATGCAGACAAAGGTGGAAAAGAGATAGGAGAGAAAGGATGGGACCTTACTACGGATGTCATGCTTCTAAAGTATAGATTCTAATCCTGTTGGCATATATGATTACATTTTATCAAACACACAGAATTAGAAAGATACACAATTCTTCTATATTACACCAAATCCTACTGTCATTCCAATGCTGGGTGCCTTCATTCTCTCCCCCTGTTCTGCATTAGAGAAGGTACCCGCTATACCTGTTGCTGTCGTGTCGATTCCTGCTCATAGCAACCCTATAGGACAGAGTAGAACTGCCCCATAAGGTTTCCAAGGAGCAGCTGGTGGATTTGAACTGCAGACCTTTTGGGTAGCAGCCAAGCTCTTAACCACTGCGTCACCTGGTTTTTGGAGATGGTACTCATGAATGAGTTTGTTTGTAGAAATTCTGTTTTAAACAATGTTGAAGCTGTGGTTAAAATAAATTAGATACATTACATATCCATGAGATTTTGTGGGCTAATCTCAAACACTACCAATCGTTCTAACGTGTTTCTGGGCAAAAGTGAATTCCAATTTTAGATCATCAGCTTAAAAAAACACTTCTGATAGGTGACACGTTGTAAACTGGTATATATAAATCCTATCTTACAACGTATGATTTATCTACAAACTTAATTATGGTTCATTCCAGAAGAATCAGGGAACATACATGGTTATTGGGTTTAGCAATGCCACGTGGAAGTGTGTTGCTGTTAACCAGCCCCCAGTAACAGACGGAACAGGGTCAAGGGACAAGCACTGAGACCTGTTGTTCTTGTGAGTGCTCCTACCTCTTGTCTCCCTGGAAATAGGTATAACAGTCTTATAAACATGGATTCACAGAACAGTGTATAAATATAAAATAATGCAGATGCAACACACAAGATGAACAAGGACATTTGAAGACCTTGAAAGCCCTGAACATTCTTAATGGTGGAGGCCCTACTTCTCCACATGTTTGATACAGATGAAATGCATCTATATCCCACATTAAGTTTTATATAGCTAGAAAAGAGTAGACATGAAGGTAAGTGGCTAATATTTCTTCTGTGGATAGCTAGATGTACAGTAATCTTTATTTTGCAATTTTTCGTATTTTGGAGGTAATAAATTAGTTTTGGGTCTCAAATATTTGCGTAGACCCTTAAAAATGCATACACCATAACCAATTCAAACTGGCTCTACACTGAGTCTTGATCTCAAAATAATTATCATGTGTACCCTCTGAGGACATTTGCTTCTGACAATACTGTTACAACTCTGACCATAACTAATTTCTGGCCACTAATGCAGTAGCCAGAAGAACAAACACAAAAAATAATATTGTCTCTACAATTTCTGGTTATTTAAAAAAAAATTCCAGAGCTAATGCACCACAACCCAAACTAAAGGCTGGTAATCAGAAGTTTCTAGAACCAAGAACAACAACCTTTCAGAAAGAAGGTGCCAAACTCCTGACTCTACTTCTGTCATCTTGTTGAAATAGAAGAATGTAGTAGTAAAAAACAAGCATTGGAACAATCTCTCTCTACTCCCACAAAGAGCCCTGGTGGCACAGTGGTTAAGAGTTTAGCTGCTAACCAAAAGGTCAGCAGTTTGAATCCATCTGCTGCTCCTCAGTTCTACCCTATCCTATAGGATCACTATGAGTCTGAACTGACTCATCGGCAACAGGTTACTCCCACATACCCACAATTAAAGACTCGCCGAGATTAACAAAACCCTCTGTTAAATTCACAGCTAACTCCCCGCTTAAATTTCCTAAGCATCAACTGCAAATTATTTTACTAGCATAAAAACTACTTTCTACTTAATACAGAATAGTCGCTTCCAGTGGATGTTCCTTGAATGTTGAAGATTTATTTATTTTGTGATTAGATTTTCATGCCTCGGAGCCTTGGCATGTACAGTTCCCCTCTCCTAGAAGATTGTTTTAACTCTTCTTTACCCAGTAAATGGCTACCCATCCCTTAAGGCTCAGTTTAAACGTTACTGTCTCCTTGGACCCTTTCCTGGCTCCCAGAGGCTCCCAGAATCATACCTTTTTCTGTATTCCCAGAGGACTTAGCACATTTTATTCAATTCATGTGATAATTTATCTGCTGCCTGCCACTAGACTTTCAACCTCTGGAAAGCAGAGCCCTTCCCATAATCATTGCTATGTCACCATGCATATAGCACAGTTAAATCCATAAAGCAAGTGATTATTTTCTCTACTATACATACTTTTTACTTTTTGCATGAACGCCCACCCCCCCCCCCCCCAAAACAAAGAAACCCCTTGCCGTCGAGTCAACTCCAACTCATAGCAACCCTATAGGACATAGTAGAACTGCCCCATAAGGCTTCCAGGGAGTGCCTGGTGGATTCAAACTGGCATCGTTTTGGTTAGCAGCTGTAGCTCTTAACCACTACGCCACCAGGGTTTTCTTTTGCATGAAAGTAGTAGCTATTCTATTAATTTTACCTAGAAAGTGAAGATCACAAAACTGACCATCAGTTCTCTCTGTTTGTGATGAAACAACATATTTGAATATGATTTTGTTTAAATTTCTCATCCTTTCCTAATATCTAATTGCTAGTTTTTCCACTTGTCTCAAAGTTCCCATCCCCTTATAACGATCATTACCATCAGAGAATGCTTCCACTGTATCATAAAAAGCTGCTAACATAGTCAAAAGTTTTTCCACTTTTAGATTTGTGGGATGGTGTGTTTTGAGAGATGTAGTTGGATGAATGTAGCTATGTGAGAGTAATAGGAAGTGCAGAAAGGTTGATTGAGTGTTACTGGCCTTTTGAGGAAGCTGGTTTATGATATTCAAAGATCACTCGTTTTGTTGTTGATTTCTTAGGGAATAATCAACATTAACTTTCTATTATTATGGCCCTTTAGCTATAAAAATTAAGTAAATTTCATGCAAAGAATTTCCCTATTTAGGTAGGAGGAAACTATTCATTGATGAAGATGAAAAAGACTTGGTAGTTTACTACTTCCGGTGAATCCCAAAATCACAGATAATTACTCCCATCAGGTCTAGCTACTGTAATTATACTAGTGCCCTCTGCTGTACATGTTCAAAATTACAGAAAACTATGTGACATTTCAAGATGTGCATAGACATTATTGGCTTTGGCATTTTCCAGAAGCAGGTCTTTAATAGCATCCTTATTTAATTTCATCAGGACAAACTATTAACATGTTGAGTAAAAATTTGCCTCCCATAGTTATTCGCCGACCCAAAAAGAATAATAAATACTGTGTAAGAAGTACGAGTACAATTATTTGAGGACAGTCATTATAGGCCTATTGTTATAGTAGACAAAATACTAATTAAATATTTGTAAAATAACTGCAGTTGTTTCAAGATATGACTATTGTTTAAAAGCCTGCCTTTCTTTTATAATCACTGTTTGCTGATCATTTTCTCTTTGACTTTCCATTTCTATATGCTCCTGTGTTTATTTAAGTCAGCATCTATTCAGAGCTCCATAAACCTTTTGCCAGCTTATGGCATTCAATAATTGTTTTATATGACATTTGTTTTGTGCCGTTTGATTTGTACCTATGTCTTAAATTAAACATTTCTGCTTCTGTCTGAATTTTATTAGCTGAAAATAATATTAGTAGGCTGAGGCCATAGCTGTAAGTGGTCCTCTGTCAACCATTTATCTTTTTGTTTATCTCTCATTCCAGGTTATGAAATTTTAAGCATCTCAGTTACCTTTAAATAATCATTCTACGTCTTTTGAGCAGCACACTCCTTTCAGATTTACATGCTATATCTTAATTTTATAAATTTTCTATGTATGAAGAAATATTAGAAATAGCATAATTTAAAATGGAAACAAGGATTTGTTTGTATATGTTGATTTTGGTAATAATCTGTGACTCTGGGAAATGAGTGTTTTGAATTTATTCCTCACCATCTTATAGTGAATTTTCCTCTCTCTAAATCTCTGTATTTAGTTCATATTTATAAGTTTGTTTTGAGCAGGTTGAGATTAATGTATAAATATGTGTTATTTTTCAAGTATTTTTCTATACATTTAAGCAATATATTTATGTTTAAGATATATAAATGTATCTTAGGAAGCAATTTTTTGATATATGTTAATTTTCCAAGAAAAAGTATGACATATATTTTTCAAAATACTCATTTCAAAAAGCTCATTTAAAAATCATGTGAAATTAAAATACACAAATTGAACAACTATTGAAAAGTAGTTTCACACAGCAATGGGCCTTAAATTATATTAATTTTCCAATTTAGAAAAAAAATAAATTTGAAGGTATAGCTCAATGCACAATGACAAAAGAAAAAGGGGCTAAGGGAAAGATAAGGGGAATGATGTTGGAAAAATTTTATGATATGTTCTATTATCCAGCTATGTGCTTAGTATAATTTTCTATTTTGGTGCTTTAACCTACGGGGATATAATTAAATCCTCCTTGCCTTCTCATCTTTGCTTTTGGGTAAGTGTTAACCGTTTGGTCTCATATAGTTGACTGTTGAAGGGAGCACATTACTCACAGGTGATATTGTTTCTTTTATAAGCCAATGTATTACTTGGCTGAAAGGTGACTTCCAGGGGTAGTATCAGTGCCAAGTTCAAAGGGTATCTTAGGGCGATGGTCTCAGGGGTTTCTCTAATCTTTTATTGGTCCAGTAGGAGGATACACTATATATTTAAAAGTAGTAAAACCTGAATTTAAATAGCAGCATGTTGTATTAAAGAAACATTTGTATTCTTTAGGTATTTAAAAATTTATTAACTTTTTGTTTTAATTGGAAGAAAGAAGAATGCCACTAATAAAACGCCACATATGACCCGACCACTTCCAACAGTGGGGTATATCGACAGGGAACTGCCAGAAATTCAAGCCAGATTCAGAAGAGGACATGGAACCAGGGATATCATTGCTGATGTCAGATGGATCCTGGCTGAAAGCAGAGAATACCAGGAAGATATTTACCTGTGTTTTATTGACTATGCAAAGGCATTTGACTGTGTGGATCATAACAAATTATGGATAACATTGAGAAGAATGGGAATTCCAGAACACTTAATTGTACTCATGAGGAAACTGTACATAGATCAAGAGGCAGTCATTCAAACAGAACAAGGGGATACTGCATGGTTTAGACTCGGGAAGGGTGTGTGTCAGGGTTGTATCCTTTCGCCATACCTATTCAATCTGTATGGTGAGTAAATAATCCAAGAAGCTGAACTCTGAAGAAGAATGGGGCATCAAGATTGAAGAGGACTCATTAACAACCTGCATTATGCTGATAACACAACCTTGCTTGCTGAAAGTGAAGAGGACTTGAAGCACTTACTGATGAAGATCAAGGACCACAGCCTTCAGTATGGATTACACCCTAACATAAAGACAACCAAAACCCTCACAAATGGACCAGTAAGCAACATCATGATAAACGGAATAAAGATTGACGTTGTCAAGGATTTCATTTTACTTGGATCCACAACATCCTCGGAAGCAGCAATCAAGAAATCAAAAGACGCATTGCATTGAGCAAATCTGCTGCAAAATACCTTTTTAAAGTGTTAGAAAGCAAAGATGTCACCTTGAAGACTAAGTGCGCCTCACCCAAGCCATGGTGTTTTTAATTGCCTCATATGAATGCAAAAGCTGTACAATGAGTAAGGAAGACTGAAGAAGAATTGATGCCTTTGAATTGTGCTGTTCACGAAGAATACTGAATATACCATGGACTGCTAAAAGAACAAACAAATCTGTCTTGAAGAGGTACAGCCAGAATGCTCCTTGGAAGCAAGGATGGTGAGACTACGTCTCACATACTTTGGACATGTTATCAGAAGGGATCAGTCCCTGGAGAAGGACACTGTGCTTGGTAAAGTAGAGGGTCAGTAAAAAAGAAGACCCTCAATGAGATGGATTGACACAGTGGCTGCAACAATGGGCTGAAGCATAAGAACGATTGTGAGGATGGCACAGGACTGGACAGTGTTCCGATCTGTTGTACATGGGGTCGCTATGAATCAGAACCGACTTGACGGCACCTAACAACAACAACTGAAGGAAAGAAGAATGCCACTAATAAAATGCCACATGTGACCTGACCACTTTCAACAATGGGGTCACACAGCCCACGTATGGGGTCACATAGCAGCCAGGTTCCCTCTTCCCACAGGTATTCACACTCTCTGTTTGCCTGGGATGAAAGTATGTCCCTAGAACTCTGGAACTGATTTAAGCCTCACAGGGAGTCACTTACAATGCTGATGCTCCAATTCCTGACTTTGTTTTGAAAAAAAAAAAAACTGCATCCTTAAAACAGAAACAGTCTACGTATTTCTGAAAACAAACAATTGCTAAGAAATTTGAAACATTAAACCCCCTTGACAAAGTCAGCTTATTTTTTTTAAAAAGACAAAATTATCCCTCTATACTCTAAGAATAATCTTTTTATATTCAACATATGTTGAATAACGACTAAGAAAAATGACAGTATTGAGATACTTGAAACATTATATGAAATGATCGAATAAATTATTTATTTAGTTAGTACAGAAGAGAAAGAATGGTTGCATATGTCCTCATTTTGTAAAGACCGTTTACAACTACCAAAGGTATATTAAAACAGAGATAACCAGTTGTTCATTCAAACATCTACTCTCACTCTTTATCTAGGAATAAAACTGAGATGTACATGACTATGTGTTTATATATGTGTGTATATGAAAGTTTTTGTGTACAGGCAATATGTCCAGCTAAAATACTACAATTCACAGCCCGTCTTGAAGGTAGGTATTGTCATGTGACTAAGTTCAGGTCAATAAGGGGAGGTAGAAGTGTTTTATGGAACTATATACAGGGAAGCTTTTAAAAAAAAAAAAATCCTGGAGTACATAATTTGCTTCATTTACTTTACTTCTCTTCTTTCTACTGCCTGAAACAAAGATGTAACAGCTGGTACTCCAGCAGCCATCTTGGACAGTAGGGGTGAACTAGGAAATGGAAGCCACAAACAGCAGAAAATCTAATACAAGGAGCTTAGCTGATTAACATGGTACTATGGAGCACTACAAAACCAGGTACATCTACCTCTAATACTTAAAATACCTATTTTAAAAATATTTTTAAATATTTCTTTATAATTTCTACCTTATTTAAGTCAATACTTTTCAGGTTTTGTTACTCTTGGCTGAACCTAATGCTAACTAATAGATACATCCAATGAAGAAAATTGTTTACTATTTTGTATGGCAATGTCCCATATTACAGCAGGTTTTAATTTTTAAGAAAAATATAATACTGAGGCCTAGATGGCACTACTATTAAATTGTTGATTTTGTCAATATTTAAAAGCCATTAAGAAGTATATAACAAACACCTTTTCCCTTTTTTTAAAGATTCAGAATAATCACCTTAGTGAGAAAATACACTTGGTATTTATTAATTTTTAGTTATACTTATTATTCTGATGGATCAATATTCTGGCTGTAAAGAACCAGGTGGTGCCCGGCTACCACCAATGACTCCCCTGACAGGGAACACAACAGAGAGTCCTGGATGGAGTGGGAGAAATATGCAGAGCAGAACTCAAATTCACTCAAAAAGACCAGACTTAATGGTCTGACAGAGACTGGAGGAACCCCCGAATGGCTCCCAGACACTCTGTTAGCCTAGAACTGAAACCATTTCCAAAGCCCACTCTTCGAAGATTAGACAGGACTATAAAACAAAAAATAATACACAGGAGGAGTGTGCTTCTTAGTTCAGTCGGATACACAAGACCAGATGGGCAGCTCCTATCCAGAGGCAGAATGACAAGACAGGAAGGGAGAGGAACTGTTAGAATGGACACAGGGAACCCAGGGTGGAAAGAGGGAGTGTGCTGTTACATTGTGGGGATTGCAACTAATGCCACAAAACAATATGGGTATAAATTTTTGTATGAGAAATTAACTTGAGCTGTAAACTTTCACCTAAAACACAATTTAAAAAAAAAATTGAGCAGGACACAGGTAATACAAACAAAATAAACAGAAATGTGAGAGAAGTGTGTGTGTATGTGGGGGAGAGCCAAGAATTCTCAGAGAATGAGTGGCCTTACTTGTGAACACTAAATGAAACAACAAAAAGGAAATTTGTGAATATAGAAAGTTATCTTGGACCACATCTCCTTCTAAATGCTTAGTAAAATTAATTTCACATGAAATTGAGCAACAAAAAAGAACAATGGTCAAATTCTATTCAATATTAATATAACAGACACTGAGGAACAAAATAACATTTCTAAAACATTGCATACATTCCAGAAAGACATGCCCACAAAGCAGGCCAAAAGAAGTTAAAAGTTGTTGAGAAAATTATCAAAAACTTTTAAAAATAACATAAATCGTTACGAGAAAATTTCAGAAATAGTGACAGAATTCAGGAGAAAAATAAGACGTTTCAGAAATGAAGCCTAATTATAACACATAAGTAAACAAACACAACAGTTAATCCTTTAAGAGGAAAAGAGGAACATTTTTTTAATTTAAAATATGAAGAAAGAAAGAAAAAAAGAAAGTGACACCTACTGAAGACAGGCAAAGTCAAACGTACAGCAAAATGAGTCCCTGTAGAAGGAAACAAAGTTACAAATTTCAAGAAACTATTCCTAAATACACACATGCACATATATATATATATTCCGGTTGATATTATCAGATAGAAATTTCTTTGTATCTTGTCAGTTAATTATGTGCATATTTATTGTTTAATTATCCAAATTAAAAAATATCTAAACTTCTCCACAACTAAACAAAAGTAAAATACCTGTGGTCTAGTTTGTAATGGTAACGGGTTGTAGAACAGGAGACAGAGCCTGGAGTTTGAGTAAGTTGATACGTTGTATCAGAGATCTTTGCATAAAACTAAGAACTCCAAAGAGAAGCACCTTCAGTGAGTAAACTTGTAAAAAATCTACTCCACAAAGGGGCCGCCCAGAATTGTACATCCAGTGAAAATAAACTTCAGGTATTTCCTTCTGATGATGAAAAATTAAGAGAATTGGTTACCTTCTGGCAAAGAAATTCATGACAAAGTTACCCTTGTAGAAGGGAAATGATATAAGAGGGAAACTTGGAACTTTAGGAATGAAAAGAAGAGCAACAGAAATGGTAAGTATCTGGGCAAATACAACGGACTACTTTTTCTTAAGTGTTTCAAAATATGTATGATGGTTGAAAGCAAAAAATTATAACACTGTCTGCTGGGGTTTCCAAAATATGTAGATATAATATGATAACTCTAACATAAAAGGGAGAGTGTAAAGAGATATATATGGCTATAAAGTTTCTACATTCCACAGAAAATACTAAAATATTAATTCTAAGTTGAATTTCCACAAGTCAAGTATATATACATCATAATGCCTGGAGCAACTGCTAAAAACTATACAAAATAATATAATCAAAACCATAATGTATAAATAGGGACTACTGAAAATGTTCAAATAACCTAAAAGAAGGGAAAACGGGGGAAACGGGAATTAATAACAGGACAAACATAAGAAATAATAAAATGGGAAATCTAAATCCAATAATATTAATGATTACATTAAATAAATGGTCTAAACCCACCCATTAACAGATTGATAAGATTTTTTAAAAGCACCATCTAATTATATGCTGTCTACAAGAAACCTATTTTAAATAAAAACACATAAGTAGGCTAAAAGTCAAATTATTTAATAACATATACCATGCAAATACTAACTAAAAGAGAGCTGGAAGGTAGAAATCCAAAGGAGGAAAATTACCAGAGATAAAGGAGGACATGATCAAAGAGTCAATCAGCCAAGAAGACATAGTTATGTGTATGCATCTAACAAAGATATCCAAAATACATAAAGCAAAAATTGAGAGAACTGACATAGATATAGAAAAATCCACTATTATTGTTGGAGACTAACACTCCCCTCTTAGTAATCATTAAAATGAGTAGATAGAAATCTGTAAGAATATGCAATACCTGAAACATACAATTAACTTGACCTAATTGTAATTTTTACATTTTACAGAGTAGAGCCAGCCCATAGGGTTTCCAAGGAGCAGCTGGTGGATTTGAACTGCCAACCTTTTGGTTAGCAGCTGAGCTCTTAACCACTGCACCACCAGGGCTCCAACTGTCATTTTCCGAACCCGTTAAAACCTGTTGCCTTCAAGTGAATTCCAACTCATAGCGACCCCATAAGACAGAGTAGAACTGCCCCATTGGGTTTTCAAGGCTGTAATCTTCACAGGAGCAAATTGCCTCATCTATCCCCCTGTGGGCTGGCTGGTGGATTTGAGCTGCTGACCTTTTGGTTAGCAGCCAAGCACTTTAACCACTGTGCCACCAGGGCTACTTCATTTATAGAACACTCTGTAATAATAGTAGAATATACATCGTTTGCAAGTGCACAGGAAACATTAAAAAAAATAGACCATATCTTGGATCATTATACAAACCTTAACAAATTTAAAGGAATTAAAAACCAATAGTATATTCTCTGACCTTAATGGAATTAAACTAGAAACCAGTAACAGGCAAATAATTGGAAAATCTCCCAAATCTTGGGAAATTAAATAACAAACTTAAAAACAATCTATCAGTCAAAGAGGAACTCTCAGGAAAAATAGAGAATATACTGAAGTGAATAAAAATAAAAAACAACATATCAAAATTTGTGGGATGTACTAAAGCAGTACTTAAAAGGAAATTTATACCACTAAATACATATATAGGAATAAAGGTCTTGAATCAATAATCTAAACTCCCATCTTAGGAAATGAGAACCAGGAGAGTAAATTAAAACCAAAGCCAGCAGAAGGAAAGAAATAATAGAGCTAAGAATAGAAATCAATGAAATTGAAAACAGAAAAACAATATAGAAAATCAATGGAACCAAAAGCTGGTCCTTTGAAAAGATCAATGAAACTGATATTCTTCTAGCTAAAATGACCAAGAAGATAGAAGATGCAAATTAACAGTGTCAGGAATGAAGAAGAGGATACAGTTACAATCTTACACACATTAAAAGGTTAATAAGGGGATACTATGAACAACTCTATTTGCATGAATTTGAAAATGAAGATGAAGTGGACAAACTACCTTTTGAGACACAAAGTGCCAAAACTTCTTCAAAATAACAAATAACCTGAAGATACCTATATCTATTAAATAAATTGATTTTGCAGTTAAAAATCTTTGTAAGAAGAAAAGAAAAATGGTTTCATTTAGTTGTACCAAACATTCAAGAAAGAAATAACACCAGTTCTTTACAATCTCTTTCAGAATATAGAAGCAAACATTTTCCATCTCATTTTATGAGATGAGAATTACCCTGAACACAGTCAATGCAAGAAAACTACAGACTATTATCCCTTAGAAGCATGGATGAAATATCTTCAGCAAAATATTAGCAAATCATATCCAGCTATATATATAATATGTATATTGTATATATAGATATAGTGTATATTTATATGTATTTACATATATAATACTACAAACATCATTACCAAGTAGGATTTCTACAGGGAATGCAAAACTGATTCAACATTCTAAAACCAATCATTATAATCCACTATACTAATACACTAAAAAAAAAAAAAAAGCCATCCAATCATATCAATAGATGCAGAAAAAGCATTCCACAGACTTCAACATTTATCTGTGATTTAAAAAAACCTCCACAAACTAGGAATAGAAGGAAACTGCCTTAACATAGTAAAAGACATCTATAAAAAACTTAAGCTAACACTATGCTTAATGGTGAAAAACTAAATGCTTTCTTCTAATGTTTGGAAATAATGCACAGACGTTTGTTCTCAATGCTTCTCTTCAACATCATACTGGAAGTCCTAGTCAATGCAACAAGTCTGAACAAAGGAAGAAGGGAAGGAGAGAGGGAGGGAGGGAATGGAAGGAGGAAGGCTGACGGAGGGAGGGAGGAAGGAAGGAAGGACATTTCAAAAGAAAGAAATAAAACTGTCCTTATTTGCAGATGAGACAATTTTCTATTTTAAAAAACCTATGTAAAAAAACCTCTTAAGAGAGTTTACAAGTCCTTGAGATACAAGGTCAACTTACAAAATTCAGTTGTGTGTCTGTATACTAGCATAGATCACTGGAAAGCAAAATTTTAAAACAGTACCGTTTTAAATAGCTCAAAGAAATTAAATACATAAGTAAAAAAATCTTAACGAAGATGTGCAATATCTGTATGTTAAGACTACAGAATATTAAAGATTTAAAAGACTCCGTATAGTCAATTTATTTATAATTCCCAATCTGATCTATAGATTAAACAGAATCTCAATAAAAAAAATTGCAGTAGGATTTTTTTCAAGGTATCAACAATCTAATTCTAAAATTCATATGGACAGGCAAAAGAACAAAAATAACCAGAACACTTATGAAGAGAATAAAGTTGTAAGACTCACACTATCCAATTTGAAGTCTTAATATAATGCTATAGTATTCAGCTACCATGCGTCTGTCAGTTTTTCATACTGTAGTGGCTTGCATGTTGCTGTGATACTGGAAGCTATACCATTGGTATTTCAAATACCAGCACAGTCACCCATGGTGGACAGGTTTCAGAGGAGCTGCCAGAACAAGACAGACTAGGAAGAAGGCATGGCGGTCTACTTCTGAAAAAATTGGCCAGTGAAAACCTTACGGATAGCAAGGGAACATTATCTGATATAGTGCCAGAAGATGAGCCCCTCACATTGGAAGGCACTCAAAAGATCACTGCAGAAGAGCTACCTCCTCAAAGTAGAGTCCACCTTGACAACGGGGATGGAGTAAAGGCATATGGACCTTCATTTGCTGATATGGCACAACTCAAAATGAGAAGAAACAGCTGCAAACATCCATTAATAATCGTAATGTGAAATGTACAAAGTATGAATCTAGGAAAACTAGAAGTCATCCAAAATGAAATGGAATGCATAAAGATAAATATCCGAGGCATTAGTGGGCTAAAATGGACTGGCATTGGCAATTCTGAACCAGACAATCTTATGGTCTACTCTGCCAGGAGTAATAAATTGAAGAGGAATGGTGTTGCATTCATTGTCAAAAAGAACATTTCAAAATCTATCCTGAAGTATAATGCTGTCAGTGATAGGATAATATCCATATGCCTACAAGGAAGACCAGTTAACATGACTATTATTCAAATTTACACACCAACCACTGAGGCCAAAGATGAAGAAATTAAAGATTTTTACCAATTTCTGCAGTCCGAAATTGATCACACGTACAATCAAGATGCACTGATAATTACTGGTGATGGGAATGTGAAAGTTGGAAACAAGGAAGAAGGATCTGTAGTTGGAAAATATGGCCTTGGTGACAGAAATGATGCTGGAGATTGCAGAATAGAATTTTGCAAGATCAACAACTTCTTCATCACGAATACCTTTTTTTCAATAACGTAAAAGGTAACTATACACATGGACCTTGCCAGATAGAACACACAAGAATCAAATCGACTACGTCTGTGGAAAGAGATGATGGAAAGCTCAATATCATCAGTCAGAACAAGGTCAGGGGATGACTGTGGATCAGACCATCAATTGCTCATATGCAAGTTCAAGTTGAGGTTGAAGAAAATTAAAACAAGTCCAAGAGAACCAAAATATGATTTTGAGTACATCCCACCTGGATTTGGAGGCCATCTCAAGAATAGATTTGATGCATTGAACACTAATGACCAAAGCCCAGAAGAGCTGTGGGATGACATCAAGAATATCATACATAAAGAAAGCAAAGACAAAAATGGATGTGGGAAGAGACTGAAACTTGCTCTTAAACGTTGAGTAGCTAAAACGAAAGGAAGAAATGATGATGTCAAAGAGCTGAATAGAAGATTTCAAAGGGTGGCTCAAAAAAACAAAGTAAAGTGTTATAACGAAATGTGCAAAGACCTAGAGTTAGAAAACCAAAAGGGAAGAACACGAATTTGTCAAACTGAAAGAACTGAAGAAAAAATTCAAGCCTCTGAGTTGCAGTTATGAAGGAGTCTGTGGAGAAAATACTGAACGGTGCAGGAAGCATCAAAAGAAGATGGAAGGAATACACAGTCACTGTACCAAAAAGAATTGGTCCACATTCAACCACTTTAGGAGGTAACATATGATCAAGAACCGATTGTAGTGAAAGAAGAAGTCCAAGCTGCACTGCAGGCACCGGTGAAAAACAAGTCTCCAGGAACTGACAGAATACCAACTGAGATGTTTTAACACAGGGATGCAGCACTGGATGTGCTCACTCATCTATGCCAAGAAATTTGGAAGAGAGCTACCTGGCCAACTGACTGGAAGAGATCCATATTTGTGCCCATTCCAAAACAGAGTGATCCAAAAGAATGGGGAAATTATCAAACAATATCATTAATATCACACACAAGTAAAATTCTGCTGAAGATAATTCAAAAATGGTTACAGTGGTACATCAATAGGGAACTGCCAGAAATTCAAGCCAGATTCAGAAGAGGAAATAGAATAAGGGATATCACTGCTGTTGTTAGATGGATCTTGGCTGAAAGCAGAGAACACCAGAAAGATGTTTAGCTGTGTTTTATTGGCCATGCAAAGGCACTTGACTGTGTGGATCATAACAAATTATGGTTAACATTGAGAAGAATGGGAATTCCAGAACACTTTATTGTGCTCATGCAGAACCCGTACATGGAACAAGAGGCAGTTGTTCAAACAAAACAAGGGGATATTGTGTGGTTTAAAATCAGGAAAGGTGTGCGTCAGACGGGTTGTATCCTTTCACCATACTTATTCAGTCTGTATGCTGAGCAAATAATCTGAGAAGCTGGACTATATGAAGAAGAACGCAGTATCAGGATTGGTGGAAGACTCATTAACAACATGTGATATGCAGATGACACAACCTTGCTTGCTGAAAGTGAAGAGGACTTGAAGCACTTACTGATGAAGATCAAAGACTATAGCCTTCAGTATGAATCACACTGCAATATAAAGAAAACAAAAATCCTCCAACTGGACCAATAACAACATCATGATAAACGAAGAAAAGATTGAAGTTGTCAAGGATATCATTTTACTTGGATCCACAATCAACGCCCATGGAAGCAGCAGTCGAGAAATCAAATGATGCACTGCATTGGACAAATCTGCTTCAAAAGACATCTTTCAAGTGTTGAAAAGTAAAGATGTCACTTTGAGGACTAAGGTATGCCTAATCCAAGCAATGGTATTTCAACTGCCTCATAGGCATGCGAAAGCTGGACAATGAATAAGGAAGACGGAAGAAGAATTGATCCCTTTGAATTATGGTGTTGCAAACAAATCTGTCTTTGAAGAAGTACAGCCAGAATGCTCCATAGAAGGGAGGATGTTGAGACTTCATCTTATGTTTGGACATATTATCTGGAGGGACCAGTCCCTGGAGAAGGGCATCATACTTGGTAAGGTAGATGGTCATTGAAAAAGAAGAAGACCCTCAATGAGATGGATTGATACAATGGCTGCCAACAATGGGCTCAAACATAGCAATGATTGTGAGGATGGCACAGGACCAGGCATTGTTTCGTTCTGTTGTACACAGGGTCACCACGAGTAGGAACCAACTCGATGGCACCTAACGACAACAATGTAGTAATCAAGACAGGTGGCAACGGTGAAAACACAGACCATAGATCAGTGCAACAGAAAGGATATCCAGCAATGTTGTTGTTAGGTACCATTGAGTGGATTTCAACTCATAGAGACATAGTGACAGATTAAGAACTGCCCCCATAGGGTTTTCTAGGATGTAAACTTTATGGGAGCAGTTCCCCAGGTCTTTCTTCTGTGGAGCCAGTGGGTGAGTTTGAACCACCAATCTTTTGATTAACAGTCAAGTGCTAACTATTGCACCACCAGGGCTCTTTTTGCCAGCAGTTTGTTGTTAGGTGCCGTTGAGTCAGTTCCAACTCATAGAGACCCTATCTACAACAGAAAGAAATACTGTCCAGTCCTGTGCCAGCCAGCAATAGGCCCACATAAATTTGAGCAACTGATTTTTCACAAAGATGAAAAGTCGATTCAATAGAAAAAGAATAGACTTTTCAATAAATATTGTTCAAACAACTGGACATACATATTCCAAAAAAAAGAACTCAACCTATACCGCACATCTTATACAAAAATTTAACTCAAAATTTATCATAGATGTAAATGTAAAATATAAAACTATAAATCTTTTAGAGGAAAACATAGGAGAAAATCATCATGACATTGGGGTAGGTAAAGAATTCTTAGATATGACACAAAAAGCTTATCCATTAAAGAAATATTTGATAAATTAAAATTCATCAAAATTTAAAACTTTTGGTCTGCAAAATACACTACTAAGAGAATAAAAATACAAGTTAAAGACTAGGAGAAAAAAATTTCAAATCACATATCCAACAAAGGACTTCAAAACAGAAAAGATAAAGAATTCTCAAAACTCAATAAAAGAAAACAAATAACTCAATAAAAAATAGGCAAAATTTGAAGACCCTTCACCAAAGATATATATAAATGGCAAATAAGCACATGAAAAGATGCTCAATATGATTAATCATCAATACAAATTAAAAACACAATGAGATACCACTGCACACCTATATTTGGTTAAAATTTAATAGACTGACAACACCAAGCATTGGCAAGCATAAGGGACAACCCTTATACACTGCTGGTTGTTGTTGTTAGGCGCCATCGAATTAGTTCTGACTCGTAACAACCCTATGTACAACAGAAGGAAACGCCGCCTGGTTCTGCTTCCGGCATCACAGCAACAAACAAGCAACGCTAGTATGACAAACTTGCAGATGTGTGTGGACACTGCTGGTGGGAATGTAAAATGATACAACCACTTTGGAAAAGTTTAAAAATTTCCTATAAAGTTAAACACACGTACCATACGACCCAACCATTTCACTTGTAGATATTTACCCAATTCAAAAAACAAAAACATAGGTCTACACAAAAATTCATACTCAAATGTTCATAGCAGCCCCACAATAGACTCAAACTGGAAAGGACCAAAATGGCCATTAATATGTCAATGGAAAAACAAACTTGGTGTTTCCATACAATAGAATGCTAATCAGTAATAAATAAACTACTGATATATGCAGTAAAATGGATGAATCTGAAAACCATTACTGAGCAAAATAAATCAGACACAAAAGAATAGGCAAAGCTAATTTACAGTGACAGAAGTAAGATCACATGATGCCAGTTGTGGGTGGGCAGAGGATTGACTGTACATGGGCACGATGGAGTTTTTAGGGTTATGCAGATGATCTATATCTTTATTGTAACAATGGCTACACAGGCACATCCACTTGTAAAGACTCATCTAACTGTTTTCTTAAGATGCATACATGTATTTATACGCACACACATATATATATGTGAAGTTGACCAACAAACCTTTAAAATATTTAGCTGAAAAGATTTTTTTTTTACCTTGGGTAGATTAAGACATTAAAAAGCACTAACCTTTGCAGATGATATGATCTTATACACAGAAAACCCCAAAGAATCCATAAGAAAACTACTCAAACTAATAGAAGATTTCAGCAAAGTGTCAGGATACAAGATAAACATACAAAAATCAGTTGAATTCCTCTACACCAACAAAGAGAACTTCAAAGAGGAAATCACCAAATCAATACCATTTACAATAGCCCTCAAGAAGATAAAATACTTAGGGATAAATCTAACCAGAGACATAAAAGACCTGTAGGATGAAAACTACAAGACACTACTGCAAGAAACTAAAAGAGACCCACCTAAGTGGAAAAAAATACATTGCTCATGGATAGGAAGACTCAACATTTGTGAAAATGTCAATTCTACCCAAAGCGATCTACAGATACAATGCAATCCCGATCCAAATTCCAACAGCATTTTTTAATGAGATGGAGAAACAAATCACAAACTTCATTGGAAAGGGAAGAGGCCCTGGATAAGTAAAGCATTACTCAAGAAGAAGAACAAAGTGGGAGGCCTCACACTATCTGATTTTAGAACCTAATTATACCACCACGGTAGTCAAAACAGCCTGGTACTTGTACAACAACAGATACATAGACTAATGGAACAGAATTGAGAATCCAGACATAAATTCATCCACCTATGAGTAGCTGATATTTGACAAAGGCCCAGATTTCATTAAACGGGAAAAAGACAGTCTCCTTAACAAATAGTGCTGGCATATCTGGATATTCACCTGCAAAAAACTGAAACAAGAGCCATACCTCACACCATGCACAGAAACTAACTCAAAATGGATCAAAGACCTAAATATAAAATCAAAAACAATAAAGATCATGGAAGAAAAAATAGGGACAACACTAGGAGCCCTAATACATGGCATAAACAGAATATAAAACATAGCTAACAATGCACAAACACCAGAAGAGAAACTAGATAACTGGGAGCTCCTAAAAATCTAACACTTATGCTCATCAAAAGGCTTCACCAAAAAAGTCAAAAGACAACCTACAGACCGGGAAAAAAAGTTTTGACTACAACATATCCGATCAGGGTCTAATCTCTAAAATCTACAAGATACTTCAGAACTTCAACCACAAAAAGACAAATAACCCAATTACAAAATGGACGAAGGATATGAACAGGCACTTCACCAAAGAAGACATTCAGGTGGCTAACAGATACACGAGGAAATGCTCACGATCATTAGCCGTTAGAGAAATGCAAATCAAAACTAAAATGAGATACCATCTCACCCCAACAAGCCTAGCATTAATTCAAAATCACAAAATAATAAATGTTGGAGAGGTTGTGGAGAGACTGGAACACTTATAACACTGCTGGTGGGAATGTAAAATGGTACAACTACTATGGAAATCAATTTGGCACTTCCTTAAAAAGCTAGAGATAGAAGTACCATATGATCCAGCAATCCCACTCCCTGGAATATTTCCTAGAGAAATAAGACCCGTTACACCAATAGATATATGCACACCTATGTTCATCGCAGCACTGTTCACAATAGCAAAAAGATGGAAACAATCTAGGCGCCCATCAACAGACGAATGGATAAACAAATTATAGTATATTCACACAATGGAGTACCACGCAAAGATAAAGAACAACAATGAATCTGCGAAAAACATCTCATAACATGAATGAATCTGGAAGGCATTATGCTGAGTGAAATTAGTCAGTCACAAAAGGACAAACATTGTATGAGACCAGCATTATAAGAACTCAGGCAAAGGTTTAAATACAGAAGAAAACATCCTTTGATCATTACAAGGGTGGGAGAGAGGGAGAGGGGAATTCACTAACTAGATAGTAGACAAGAATTATCTTAGATGAAAGGAGGGACAACACAGAATACAGAAGAAGTCAGCACAACTGGACTAAACCAAAAGCTAAGAAGTTTCCTGAACACTACCAGAAACTTTAGGGGACAGTGTAGCAGGGGTGGGGATCTGGGGAACATGGTTTCAGAGGACATCTAGGTCAATTGGTGTCTTAGTCATCTAGGGCTGCTATAACAGAAATACCACCAGTGGATGGCTTTAACAAAGAGAAATTTATTTTTTCACAGTCCAGTAGGCTACAAGTCCAAATTCAGGGCGTCAGCTCCAGGGGAAGACTTTCCCTCTCTGTCGGCTCTGGAGGAGGTTCCTTGTCATCAGTCTTCCCTTGGTCTGGGAGCTTCTCAGCACAGGAACCTCAGGTCTAAAGGACACTGTCTGCTCCCGGCACTGCTTTCTTGGTGGTATGAGGTCCCCAACTCTCTGCTTGGTTCACTTTCCTTTTATCTCTTGTAAGATAAAAGGTGGTGCAGACCACACCCCAGGGAAACTCCCTTTACATTCCATCAGGGATGTGACCTTAGTAAAGGTGTTACAATCTCACCCTAATCCTCTTTAACATAAAATTACAGTCACAAAATGGAGGACAACCACATAATACTAGGAATCATGGCCTAGACAAATCAATACACACATTTTTGGGGGGACATAATTCAATCCATCATAATCGGCATTACAAGGTTTATTAATAAAATGCTTTGCGTCTCACTTTGGTGAGTGGCGTCCAGGGTCTTAAAAGCTAGCGAGTGGCCATCTAAGATGCATCAAATTGGTCCCAATCCACCTGGAGCAAAAGAGAATGAAGAACACCAAAGACATAAGGAAAATACTAACCCAAGAGACAAAAGGGGCCACATAAACCAGAGACTCCATCAGCCTGAGACCAGAAAAACTAGATGGTACTCGTCTACCACCAATGACTGCCCTGACAGGGAACACAACAGAGAGTCCCTGATGGAGCAGGAGAAAAGTGGGGTACAGAACTCAAATTTTAGTAAAAAGACCAGACTTAATGGTCTGACTGAGACTGGAGGAACCTCAGAAGACATGCCGCCAGACTCTCTGTTAACCCAGAACTAAAACCATTCCCGTAGCCAACTCTTCTGACAAAGATTAAAATGGACTATAAGACATAAAATGATACTGGTGAAAAGTGTTCATCTTAGTTCCAGTAGATCCATGAGACTAATTGGGCAGCTCCTGTCCGGAGGTGAGATGAGAAGACAGAAAGGGATAGGAGCTGGCTGAATGGACACAGGAAATCTGGGGTGGAAAGGAGGAGTGTGTGGTCACATTATAGGGATAGCAACTAGGGTCACGTGAAAGTATGTGTATAAATTTTTGTATGAGAAACTAACTTGAGCTGTAAACTTTCACCTAAACCACAATTTAAAAAAAAAAAAAAAAAAGCACTAACCACAAAGGAAATTTTTGATGCATTCTACTATATCAAAATTCAGCATAGTCTTTTCAACAAACGGTACTGGAGCATTTGGCTATCCACAGGCAAAACAAGAATCTTAACCTAAACTTCAGACCTTATAAAAAACTTAACTCATAATAGGTCATAGACTTATTTGTAAAGCTATAAAACTTTTAGAAATAAACCATAGGAGAAAATCCTTGGTACCTACAGCTAGACAAAGAATTCTGGACAAATAAGCACATGAAAAGATGTACAACATCATTAGCCAATTAAATTCTATTTTTAATTAGAAAATTAAAACCACAATAACAAATCATTGCACATGTTTAAGAATGCCTAAAATTAAAAACAGTGAAAACATCAAATGCTGGAAAGGATGCGGAGGAACTGGATCACTCATACATTATTAGAGGGAATGTAAAACGATTCAGCCACTTTGGAAAAGAATTAAAGGTAGCTTCTTACCAAACTAAACAATTTCTCTCTTAGGAATTTATCCCAGAGAAATAAAAACTCAGGTTCACTCAAAAACATATACACAAATGTTCATAACAACTTTATTTGTAATATTAAAAAACCATATATACCCACATGACCATCAATGAGTGGATAGTTAAACTGTGGTACATCCATACCATGGAGTAGTACTCAGCAATAAAAAAGGAACAAATTACTGATACACACAACTTGGATGGCTCTAAGGGAATTATGCTGAGAGAAAAAAGCCAATCTCAAATGATTTACATTCTATATAATTCCATTTACATTACATTCTCGAAATGACAAAATTATAGAAATGGAGACCAGATTAGTGGTTCCTAAGGGGTGGGGGCAGAAAGGAGATGGATGCAATTATAAAAGAATAGTACGAGGAAGCCCTGTGGTGATGGAACAGTTCTGTATCTTGATTGAGGTGGTAGTTGCACCAAGCTACAATAGGTGATAAAATTGCATAGAATACACACACACACACAAGTGCATATAAAACTGCTGACAACTGAATAAAGTCAGTGGACTATATCAATATCAATTTCCTCATTGTGATATTGTACTAAATTATGCAAGATACTACCATTGGGGGCAAGTAGGTAAAGGATATACAGAGTCTCTCTGTATTACGTCTTACAACTGTATGTGAACCTACATTATCACAAAATAAAAAGTTAAAAAACTTTTGCATTCCTATTCATCAAATAGCAGCATAAGGATAGTGAAATGACAGCCATGAACTTGAAGAAGATATTTACTGTGCTAACAATGGATTAATATACAGACTATATAGAGAATGAATAAAAAATAATACAAAAATAATCATCAACCCTAGAAAAATGGCAGATATTTCTCAGAAGATGACAAATGGCCAATAACATATAAAAGTGTGCTCTATCTCATCAGTAATTATTTAAGTACTAATTAAAATTATAACAATATTTCACAACCACCAGATTCCACTATATACATATATGTGTGTGTATATGTGTATATATGTGTATATATATATATATATATATATATATATATATATATATTTGTATATATTTGTATATATTTATATATACACACGTACATCAAGTGTTGGCAAAGGCTTGGTGCCTCAGGAACTCTCAAACATTGCTGAGGAATGCATAAATTGGTAAAAATCACTTTGGAAAACAACTGGGCTTAAACTAGAAAATTTGAACCTGGGGCATACATACTCTATGATCCAGTAATTCCACTCCTAGGTCTGTATCTAAAGAAAGTCTTACCCATTTGTACCAGAAGACATGCTCATATCCCGCTTTCTTCCTAATAGCAAAAATTGAAACAACCCAAAGTCCTTTGTCATGTTGTTGTTGTTATCGTGTGCCATCAAGTCAATTCCGACTCACAGCGACCCTATAGGACAGAGTAGAACCACCCCATAGGGTTTCCAAGGAGCTACTGGTGGATTTGAACTGCCAACCCTTTGGTTAGCAGCCTGAGCTCTTAACCACTTTGCCTCCAGGGCTCCAAAACCAAACCTGTTGCCATCCAGTAGATTCCAATTCCTAGCCACCCTATACCACCTTCATACCACCTTCATCATAGATGGTGTTAAACTGATAAGTAGAATAATGCATTGTGGTATACTCATTCAGTGGCTTACTGTACAGTGGTGTAAATGAATGAACCACAGTTATATGCATCCATATGGATGATTCACTGGAGCATAATAGTGAGAAAGATAGCTAAGTTTCAGAATACAATCTACAGTATAATTCCAAGTACAAAAATTCCAAAGTACAAAACTGTATGTAGGTGGAAACTTAAAAGGAAGGGAAAGAATCATCTAAATGTGTATTGTGGTTACCTCAGAGTAGAACTGGAGGAGATCGAAATTTGGAGGAACACCCAGAATTGATGATGTTCTACTTCTGAAAGTGAGGGGAAAGTGTTATTTTGTTATTATTTCATGAGTCTACTTGCACATTATACTTTCTTGTATTTTTGATATATTTTATAATAAAAGAAACTTTAAAAATAAAAGAATAAGATAAAGAGGTGATTTGGGCTGGTGAACTAAATGAATAGACCCTAGTGTTAGTAGCCGATTCAAATTTCTATCGAAATCAGACTAAGTAAAGAGAACAAAACATCTGAGGAAAAATACTGCTCAAACCCAAGTTTTTGTTTCCCTACATGAGCTTCTAAACTTGAGACTGACTTGAGACTTCCTGTGGGGTGCAACTTTATAATTCTGAAGGATCCTTGGGTCAGCTCCAGAAACAACTTTTGTAAGCAATCATACCATAATATTAACATATTATAAATATCCCGAGGGATTATACAGCCTAAAGTTTAGTTTTATTGATGCAGCTTATATTTTTCAATTTTTGTTATAAACCACATTTTTCTTATAAACCACTGAGTCCATTTCTGGGACTATAACAAACAGAAATCCAAAGCAAAGAAAAACTGATTATAGACATAGTGTCTTGAAGATACAATTTCAGAGAATATACATTCTACAACTCGCATCCTAAAGATGCCACAATCGCCTAGTGGACATTTCATTGACCCTGACATCCAAAACAGATTTTTGTGTAGGACGTGCTCTGTACTTAAACAAGGCCAGCAAGATTTTGTACCCTATTCTCTTATCACCAGGTGTGTAAGAAATGAAAAACAATGGCGGGACCATGAGTAAACAGAATGTTGTAACAGATAAACAGGAAAAATTATTGCCCTGATAGAAGCGTGAAGTGCCTTGGTGCTGGGCAAGAGATACTCCATTAATGCTGACTAGAACAACATAGCTTTGAGACTTGGATCACAGAAGCCCTCCCTCATTAAAAGAAGCCCATATGGCTCCTAAACCCATCTAAGACCCCCAACTATGTGCTTCCTTCAGCCTCATATCTTTAATCAACACAGATGCTGAGATTTTAGCCAAGGTGCTTGCCCTGCATCTGAATAAACTGTTCCTGCAATTAATTAACCCAGACCAAGCAGTTTTTGTGCTAGTCACAGATCCTCTGGCAACCAGAGGAGACCCTCATCCATCATCTCACACCACCAGAACTCCCATTTATATCCTGTCCTCAGACTGAGGAGGCATCTGAGGAAAGGGTGAGTCTCTTTATGCTTCAAACATTCACTCGATCTGGTATAAAATGACTTTTTCTTTTAATTCTACAAGGTTCCAGCTCCTCATACTTTATAAAAAGAAGCTTGTCCATTAAAAACAACAACAACAAGAAGTTTCTTCATCTTTTTATTGTTCCATATACCCAAAGATTTTTTTCTGGGTACATATAACTTGCTATAGATTAAAAATTAACTATTTGTAATTTTAACACAATGTAACCAGAACTAGCAAATGAATTTGATTTATTACCAATTCACTTTCCACAATGTTGAGGTCTCCTTGAAAACAGTTTTAAATCTAATCCCTATCAATGGTGTTGAATTTAAAAAAACACTTCTGTAATTCTTCCTCAGAGCTTAGATACTATTACCCCAAATATAGAGTGGGAAGGAGGCAGGATTAGAAAACATGCTTATAATTCTGTAGTACTATAAGAACAATAAACATTTTTTTCCCACTAACAGGTAAAGATTAAAGAAGGATTAGAAAATTTGTACATGGACATTAACGGCAGCGCAACACAGGAGCAGGGTGAAGTAGGTGGGAGGCAATATCAACAGCCTACCCTCATTCCCTGCTGCTAATGGAGTCACAGTGGTTAAGACCTCGGCTGCTAACCAAAAGGACAGCAGTTTGAATTCACCAGTCGCTCCTTGGAAACCCTACAGGGCAGTTCTACTCTGTCCTATGGAGTCACTGTGAGTTGGAATCAACTCAACGGCAACAGGTTTGGTTCAGTTTTCTTTTTTAATGGAGTATAAATTCCACCTTACCCCACAACCGACAACCCTGATTTTTCAACCCCCGACTTGTACAGTTTCTAATAATTTCCATTTCCAGTCTTTTTGTGGTTATATTAAATAAGATATCTTTATAAAATTTTTGAGAAAGAAGTTTTTATATTCTTTTAAAGTTATTCATCTTTAAGTGCTTAAGTTTATTGCATCTTTGAACTAAAATTTATTTCAAAGAAAGAGATCCTTAAACAGATAATAAAAAATATATTAAGAAATCAGGATTCAATAGGCACATCTGATGAAAAAAAACTTTCTCAAACTTATCTATTACAAATATCTACATGGGAAACTGTCATGGGAAGCTGTTAGCCATATATTCATTCAAATAAATAAACTGGAACATTTTTGTTGCAGGTAAAACTTCTATTCTTCTGCTAGGCTCTCCATGTTAAGTGTTCCTTAAACAGAACCACATCTTTCCACAAGGAATTTTAACATAACGAAAGTCTAATATTAGAAAAAAAGACTCCTGTCTTAGTCATTGTCTCAGTCATCTGGTGCTGCTCCAACAGAAATACCACAAGTGGATGGTTTTAACAAAGAGAAATTCATTCTCTCACAGTCCAGTACGCTACAAGTCCAAATTCAGGGCATCAGCTCCAGGGGAACGCTTTCTCTGTCGGCTCTGGAGGAAAGTCCATGTCATCAGTCTTCCTTTGGTCTGGGAGCTTCTCTGCGTAGGAACCTCAGGTCCAAAGGACACGCTCTGCTCCCAGCACTGCTTTCTTGGTGGTATGATGTTCCCCTGTGTCTCTGCTTGCTTCTCTCTTTTATATCTCAAAAGAGATTGCATTAAGACACTGATCTTGTCAACCTCATCAGTATAACCTCATCACAGTGATAGAATTACAACACATGAGGAGATCACATATAATCTCATCATAGTGGTAGAGTTTACAACACATAAGGACATCACATCAGCCAACACAATCACACAATACTGGGAATCATGACCCAGCCAAGCCGCTACACACATTTTTTGGGGGACACAATTCAATCCATGACAGTCATCTAGTGCTGCTATAAAAGAAATACCATAAGTGGATTGTTTTTAACGAAGAGGTTTATTTCCTCACAGTCCAAGTAGGCTAAAAGACCAGATTCAGGGCACCACCTCCAGGGGAAGCCTTTTTCTCTCTGTCAGCCTTCTTCTCTTTGGTGTTTCCCCGGACTAGGAGCTTCTCTGTGCAGGGAGCCCAGTCCAAAGGATGCACTCTGCTCCCACCACTGCTTTCTTGATGGTATGAGGTCCCCCTGTCTCACTGCTCACCTCTGTCTTTTATATCTCAAGAGATTGCCTCAGGACACAATCCAGTCTTGTAAATTGAGTCCTGCCTTACTAACACAACTGCCACCCATCCTCCCTCATTAACATCATAGAGGCAGGATTTACAATATATAGGAAAATCACACAGTACCAGGAATCATGGCACAGCCAAACTGACACATACATTTTTGGGGGGACATAATTCAATCCATGACAACTCCCTTACTGTCATTTCTCCAATCATAGCCTTTTAATTAGATTTAAATGAATCAACTAATATCTTGTTTCAAGAGCCATCAGGAAGTAAACTAAAACTAAAGTGTGCTTTAATAAAAACAAATTAAATGTAACTATTACCCCAGAGTAACAGATAGTAGAACTTAATTCACTAAAATAAACTTTATAACCCATTCAGTATATTGGGTCCAAATCTATCTTTTTGTGAAGAGAAACTCATCTTCTCTTTACATTTTTTTTTCATCTTGCCAAATTTGGCAAATTATTGAACCAACAGTAGTGTTTTCATAATTTAGAAATATTGGCAGCAATACTGTATGGGAATTATACTTCCCTTTATTTAAACATATCAGAATTTATAACATATAGAATCCCTTGCAAAAGATGTCATAATATTTTAAATGTGTTCAAATTAACCAAAATTGTAGGATGAACAGTACCTAGAACATTTTGTATTATATCTAATTTGAATTAGATTATAATGATCACAATAATACCATTCAAAGATTACCTAAAAACTAAATTTAAAAAATAAGCCTGAGTAATTTAATGAGAAATATGCAGAAATCCTACAAATTAAATTTAAAAGTCAAGACTTTAAGGACTTTTTTTTGTAAATAGAACCCCAAGAAAAAAATCTTCATAACAGAAAAATTACAAAATAAATATCATTTAAAGACTTTCAGGTTTCAGGTCTATTTCAGAAACATATGGAAAAATTTCTTTTCAATAAACTAGTTGTTAAAATCCTCATTTCCTAAAGTGAAACCTATCTAAATTCAATCTGTTTTCAAGAAGTAGCAGAAGGAAAACAATAATATATCACTCCAAAAGGATACAAAACCAAAGAGACATCACAAACTTCAAGCTACAATTAATCCAAAGATTCAGATTAATTCGATTGTGTGTATGTGCCCACGTGCATATGTGTAAAAAAATATTTACAGTCCAGTTTCTCTGGGAAAGAGTGAAAGGAGATCTTATTACTTAATTCTTAAATTACTAGGTAGGAAATAATTTTCTAGGTTCCAATGTTTGTAATTAACACAATCATTCCACCACCAGTTAGGTTTACACTAGTAATTACAGTACTGTATTATAGTAATAATATATAATTAGCATTTCTTATCATATCACAAAGATCTTTTTGGAGAAAGTCATGGGGCTTCCATATGGGAAAGATCAGCTGATAATGAGATTCTTATGGCATTTTTGTAGCTTAACCCCGTTAAATGTCATCTTTTATTGAAATTTGTTCTTTAGCAAATGACGTTATATTGAGGTGTATGCCACTTGTACTCTTATAGTGGATAATAACCAGGCAACTGTGTTCTAAATCTTAGCAAATAATTTTTTTAAATGTACACTAGCCATTAGTTTTAAAAATAAATTTAAAAACCTAACATTGTTTCCTATTTTATTTAGGAAAAAAAGGTTGTTTTATAAATATTTGCCTGGAAAATATGGTTTTCCTATTTAAGAAAATGAACACAAAAATCACCTGGGGTGCAAAGGAAACTGAAAAATTTGTAAAAACAAAACAACAGCAAAAAGATATAGCTTATCTCAATATTTAAATTACTAGTGATAAGATTTTAAATTAATAACAAGATGGCAGTGATTTTTCTTGTAAGTAGGAATGTTTAGGAGCCCTGGTGGTGCAGTGGTTAAGACCTCGGCTGCTAACCAAAAGGTCAGCAGTTTGAATCCACCAGCAGCTCCTTGGAAACCCTATAGGGAAGTACTACTCCATCCTATAGGGTCACTCTGAGTTGGAATCGACTCAATGGCAATGGGTTTGGGTTTTTTTGTTTGTTTGTTTAGGAATGCTTCAATATCAGAAGATTATTGAAGACTGTAAATAGTTAACTAAAGAGATTTATAAAAGAGATTGTTTGGCTCTGTAACAAGGATGTTCATGAAGAATTGGTTGTGCAATCATTACAGTCCTATCTATTCAAGGGGCTTATCTTTGAGAATTGCACTTAAATATTCTGTACCTCTGTTTCCACTTGATGTTTGTTATATTTTCTGCATCCACACCAGACTTATAGAAGGCAAATGACAAGAATTAAGAAGATTCCAGTTACATGTACACAAATCCATTTTTTAAAAAAGAAAGTGGTAATATACAAAAAGGTTGATGGTGTGTTTTGGAAAATATATGTTACATATTTACTTATGCCAACGTCTTCTTAGAATTATTTAAAATCATTTGAAACAAGCCCTCAAATACAAGGATACTGATATTGGAAAGAAGGCTTCACCATACAGTTTAATCAAGTTATTGAATGAAAATTCTTTCTTCCTCAGCAAACACACTACTTGTGCAACCAGTGGTTTAAACAATGGGGACACAAATATAAACATGGTATCTGTCCTAAACATTATGTTCTAGGGCAGAGAGAGAGAGTGTGTGTATGTGACAGGCAGGATTTTGGCCCCTATGATCTTCACTATCTCATGTTATGCCTTTGAATACGTTACATTACAAGGCAAAAGGGAATTAAAGTTGCAGACTAAATTGAAGTTGCTAACCAGCTGACCTGAAAATAGGAAGATTATCCAAATTGTAATCACACGAGCCCTTAGAGAGGCAGAGAAAGGCAAAAGAGCGAGTCAGAGAGATGCAGCAGAAGAGATTTGCAGCTTGAGAGGGACTAGAGCCTTTGCTGGCTTTGAAGGTGGAAGGAGGGGGCCACAAGTCAAGGAATGTGGTTGCCTCTAGAAGCTGAGAATAGCCCTCACCTGACAGCCACAAGAAAATGGGGACTTCAGTCCTACAACTCCAAGTAACTGAATTCTGCCAACATTCTGAAAGAACAAGGAAATAGATTCTCTCCCCGAGCATTTAGAAAGAAACGTAGTCCTGCTGACATCTTGATTTTAGCCCAGTGAAACCTGTACAGGACTTGTGACCTACAGAGGCTTATTATGGTCTGGGCTAGAGCTTGGTGAGGTAGCCGTATATAGCTATGCAGGAGACTGGGAAATAGAGTTTAGTTGTGTATTTAGGAGGAAAGAGAAAAGAATTCATTGAACAGCTAGCTAGTGTCTAAGGTATGAATCAATAGAAAAAGAAACGAAATGTATAAACAGATAATTTACCAAAAATAAAATAAAACCAATAATCATTTTTAACGCATTTAACATCATCAGGAATAAAAAATATACGTCAAAACAAAGAATAACAATTTTTCATTTAACAAATAGGCAAATATTTTTGTAAATGATAATATCAAGTGTTGACTAACTAGAGCGGAGAAAATGGGACTCTCATACAATGCCGGAAGAAGCATATGTCCTTCCTTGAGGACAATCTGGCGGTGTATGTCACAAGCTTTTCAAAATACACATGCTTATATCCAGCAACATAATATCTACAAATTATTCTAAGGAAGTTATTAAGGATCTTTACAATTTTTCAATATATCAATACTTAAAATACAGTACAACTAGACAATATGCATTTGAATCTGTAGATTTCTGAAATATTTTTACACCTAATATGTATTTTTTGTGTAATGTTTAAAACAAAATATTTTTAGGTATATACAATCTGATCTAGCAAGTACCTTTTAGGAATGTATCCCAAAGAATTAATTAAAGAAGAGCGACAGACTTCCCTATGGCAATGTTGAAACAACCTAAATATTCAACAATAGTAATTTGGTTAAATATAGCATATTAAATCTATTCAATGGAATAGAATACAATCATTAAAAATGATTTGCAGAGGTGGAAAGACTACAAAATACTATGTACAATACTGATGATCCTTTGCTTGTGGAAAAAAAAAATGTGCCTATGTATGTATGACATTTGTAACATATACCCCAAAAAAGTTTGAAAGGCATTTATATTATTACATCAGGGAGTGGAATTTTTGGTGGTGTTTATTTCCTCCTTATTGCTTTTCTTTGTAAATAAATATTTTTTAGATAATCATGTATTCTGTTGTAATATAAAAATGTTTTATAAGAAACCAAAAAATACAGACAAAGAGAAAGTCCTCAAAATTCAGGTTCTGAAAAACAAAAATGACTCTGGGGTAATGACTTTACAACATACCGAATATTTCCTTTATTCTAAAATACTCTGTTACAATAGCCTCCAAGGTCATAGTCTCTCTCTTCCTCATACCTTTGAACTCTTTAACAGGCAATGGCACATACATGTTCCAGCTACATTTTCCACCCCTAGAGGTTCATTGGGAGGCACTTGAGCCACTTCAGTACGTTCTGGTGTCATGGCAGATACTGGTGCAACTGCCTAAAAAACAAGGAGGTTGGTCTGCTCCACATTTGAGTGTTGAAGAGCCATTCCTATGAGGGGATGCTTCTTGGAGGAGTGATTGTGTGGAACTTTTGTGTCTTTTGGCTTCTGTACAGTGAGATAAGGCTTGCAAGTATGTTTACTATTTCCTTTTTGTTGTTGGAAAGATGCAGTTACTGGCATTCAGAAATATTCAAGTACCTGAGTTATTTTTGGGGTGAAAACAATTTGTCATGCACTTCCTGGGCCGTGCGACCAATACGTCCCATGAGTGTGATGTGCTTCATGGAACATGGGACCGATATGTCCCACTCTAAATCAAACTGATGACAATTATGTGCAGCAAGTGCAATGTTTTAGTTTTTCATGTGTATTTTTGGAAAGTTAAGTAAGATATTTTATGGCACAAGTGTAACCAGAAAGTGTGATACACTTCCTGGGCCATGAGACCAATATGTTCCACTTGCAATTAGCATCCCATTTTTTCAAATAATGAATACCAACGAACAATGATCAAGCATCCATTCCATTAGGGGAAAAATATAGCATCGCCGAAAAATCCCTCCCCAAAATTTTTTTCACCCATAAAAGGGTTAACACATTGCTCCTGGCATTGTGACTAGCCTTCAGCTAGAGGGAAAAAGGAAATCAGACTATTTCCATGAAATATAGTTCCGCTTTTCAGAAACTATTGTCTATACCTATGAACATATCGCATAATAGTCTCTGTTTCTAAACACTGACTATGTGTAATAAGAACTTCTATTTGCAATTCCTCTAAGAGAAAAAAACAAAAAAAAAAGTATAAGTTTACTCCAGTAGGTTTGGAAGAGATGCGCCTTATCCATTGCTGTCAAGTCGATTTGACTCATAGTGACCCTATAGGACAGAGCAGAACTGCCCCATAGGGTTTCCAAGCCTGTATTCCCTACAAAAGCAGACTGCCATATCTTTTTCCCACAGAGCAGCTGGTAGGTTATAACAACCAACCTTTGTTTAGCAGCTGGACACTTTAACCACTGCTCCACTAGGGCTCCTCCCAAAGAGATACCAATCAATAAATCAGCCAAACAAAATTGTAAACTCCTGTTATGTAACTTGTGGGGAAAGCAAATGAGCAAGGAGAAGACCCAAGCCTTCGTGCTCAGAATTTAATTTACAGTCTAGATACAGTAGTTGTTCCTTTGGCATTTCCAACTGAACATCATTATGGTCAAACAGTAAGCTATCGAAGCATAAAACTTTTTAAATAGAGCAGACTGGGTGATGACAATATCTCGAGCGGGCCTGAAGTGTGGAGAAGGTGAAGATCATCAGAATAAAGAGATCAATTACTATGAAGCTGATGTGTTGGATGGATCTTCCGTATAGACACCAAAATTAGCCAGCATGATGGCGGGATGTGGGGAAGAAAAGAAACCCGTGACTCAGGTGTCAGAAGTTCCCATAAATGTGGACGCATTAGTGGAAGGAAGGTAGATAAAAACAAATGCTGCTAGAAGCCTAAAAATTGGAGGAGCTTTTGAATCTAGGTGAAAGAATACTAAGTTGGAAGTGACTGGGGTTGTTGATCCCTCATCCTAGAACTGGGTGAGCTAGACTTGAAAGAAAAAGTTGCTTCCACTTGAGTTGTCCTCAGAAGTGTAAGTGTCAGTTAAGGCCAGGCGGGAAAGGATATGACAAGGCTAAGGAAGTAGGGTGTTTGTTTATTACAGAACAGGATTTCAGCAAGTACTTACTATGTACTTAATTCATTCCATCTTCACAATAACTCTATAAGGTAAATGCTAATATAATCCCCATTTTCCAGTTAAGGAAACAGTCACAAGAGATTAAGTGACTTGCTCAATATCATATGGCTTGTAAATTGCACATCTGGGATTCAAATCAATCAATTCAGTTCCAAAGTCCACACTTTTAAACACTACAGTCTTCTCCACTGAAAGTCTTGGAAAAGAGGGGAAGAGTAGGGGGATGAGTCAAAGGAGAAGCATCAACTAAGTAATACGAGTCCCAGAGGCAAGGTTTGGCAGCAGCATTGTGATAAGGCCACAGGGTCCAGGAGATAGAGTCTGGAAGAATTAAAACCATGGGAGATAAATTTTCCTGTTGAAAATTTGCCCAGGGCTGACATTAATTATGACAAAATAATACGAAAATTCTAAAAACTGGTATATGCATATCACATTTTAATAGTAATTTCAAAATAATACAACAAATCACTACTGAGTAATCTTTATAGTTCACACACAAAACTTATGGTTTAGTATGCTTAGTCTTATTTGATGTGTTTTATGATATGTTTATGATATTTTTAAAATATATATGTATATATATAAATTACACCTTTGGAAAACAGTGACATTTGACTGAATCTATATAGACATTGGATTGATACAAGAGGAGAAAAAAGTAAAACCAAGAGAAGGTAGCTAAGAGAAAAATCAGTCTTTAAAATACAAACGATTAGATTTCATTTATAAATGTAAAGAATTTTATGTATTCTGTGTTTAAGCTATTTAGCATACAATTAATCCAAGGGGGTAGAATATATGTAACTTTATAATTGTATAAATCAAAAATGCCAAAATTAAATTTTTTAACCAATTTAACTATGATTTACAACCTCATTGTATTCTTAGAATTTTTCCAATCAAGTTTTGCCATATTCTCTATACCATTTGTGAATATGAAAACTACTTCTACACAATACTATGCTAAAAAAATGAGAAATGAATTAAAAGTATTTCTGTAAAAAAGAAAAAATAGATTTGCAGTTGAAATCCAAAGAACACAAGCAAAATTGATCTAGATTTGAATTCTGTAGATATTGCCTCGATTCTGCGTTTCACTGTCCTCATGTAGACCTGACCTCTGACAAAGGCTTTAACTAACAAGCAAATTTAACACTTCAGCTGTTTCCTGTGCCTAAAATCTGACCATTTTGGAGCGCCTTCAAATAAGCCAGATGAGAAACTACTTAATTAGGATTTTAATTATTTTCTTCCATTCTGATAGTATCTGGAAGTCACTGGGAAGCAGGTTGTTTCTGCAGTTTCTCAGCTGCTAACACTTGTTCCCCAAGGCGGTGTTTGTGGTAAATTCCCATCTCCGGGGAGCACCAGAGAGAAGCCTCACACTGCAGGGCAGGGAGGTGCCTGCCTGAACTTACATTGTAGCCTGAACTCCATCATCTCAGCGGGACACAACTGTCTCCTTTCAGTAGGATAAAGTTAGTGTACTTTGGCTTCAGAATCATGTTGTATCTTTGAACTTCTCTGTGTTCCTACAGTGCCTGAGCTCTGAGCAATAAAGTGGGAGTGGCAGTCGGCCGTTGACACTAGCTTTTAAGCGTGTATGGACTTCACATATTTAAAAATACTTACAGCTTGCAAATCTGTTTAAAAAGGATAAAAGAAGTAACTTGATTATAAAAATTGACCCCATTTAAGATTTAACAACAAAAACACAGCCCTGGTGGTGCAGTGGTTAAGAGTTTGGCTGTTAACCCAAAGGTCATTAGTTCAAATACACCAGCTGGTCCTTAGAAATCCTATGAGGCAGTTCCACTCCGTCCTATAGGATTGCTCTGAGTCGAGATGGACTCGATAGCAATGGTTTGTTTTTTTTCTTTTTCTTTTTGTAGTGTTTAGGGGTTCCAGAAGCATTCAACCTCAGAAAAGAGAAGGTAGAGGTTTAGAGATTATACTTTAGACATTATGCTACTTAAATTATTTCCAAATGAAATTCATTTATGGATTACTATGAAGTAGCTTATGTACACATAAAAATAAATAGAAGGTTAATGATTCCATGTTTATCGTCACTGACGATTTATCTGGAGACTTACTGTTAACAATAGCCATTATAAGTCCAACAACCCAACTCATCACTGTTGAGTCGATTCTGACTCATAGCAACCTCACAGGACTGAGTAGAACTGCCCCATAGGATTTCCAAGGCTATAATCTTTACGGAAGCAGACTCCCCCACTTTCTGCTACATCTTTTCCCCATGGAGTGGCTGGTGGTTTCAAACTGCCGACCTTTGGGTTAGCAGCCAAGTGCTTAAACACTGTGCCACCCAGGATTCTCATCCACTAGAAGACAGACTTTAAGGCCCACTTTTAATACTGTCCAGGCTTACTACTGAAGCTTCTTGAGGGTCACCATTTCAATCCTATACGTTCAAGCTTGATCTATGAGGGCTGTTGTGACATGCAGAATTCTAAAGACAGCCCACCAAGATTCCCAGCCCTGGGTTATTCATCAAACACTAACCTAGGTACTGTCGTGAAGGGATTTTGCAAGTGGAATATAGGGAAATTATCCAGGCAGGCCTGTTCCAATCACATGAATCTTTTAAAATCAGAGTGTTTCCTGTAATTGATGGCAGAAGAAGTCAGAGAAATTTAAAGCAGAAGAAGGATTCCATGTGCCATTGCTAGCTTTGAAGATGGAGAGAACCATGTGCAAGGAACAGAGAGAGGCCTCTAGGAGCTGAGGGCAACCCTCATCTGACAGCTAGCAAGAAAATGGAGACTTCAATCCTGGAATCCCAAAAAACTGAAATTTTCCTAAGACCCTGAATGAGTTTGCAAGCAAATTCTTCCCCAGAGCTTCCAGATAAGAGTCTAGCCCAGTAAACATTTGGAGAGACTTAAGCAGAGAGCCCTGCTGGAGTCATGCTCTACTTATAAACTATAGAACGGTGAGTTAATCAATGGGTGTGTTTTAAATCACTAATTTTGGGGTAATTTGTTATGAAGCAATAGAAAACTACCAGCAGTGCTTCAGTAAGTATATTCAGATTGACAGATTATTCTGCCAATTCTGACTTACTCTTTTTTCCAACTCAGACTTATCTCTGTTTATCCACTCATCCTGCTTTGCTTGTACCAACCATACTTTTTATTTGGCCTTTCCTGGTCCACTTATTAGTGCTCTTATTGGCAGACAAGAACAGAAAAGATCAAGGACAGTATTTACACTGTGTTTTCCAAAGTGTAAGCTGTAAACCTTGGTGGCATCGGACATGGTTTTAGATGGTTCCCAGGCCCAGTATTAGTTAACACTGAGTCTTAAGTGAAAAGGTGATTCACTTTGACTCTCTTCTATTCCTTCCGATTCACTTACAGAGAAAGTTGCAGTTTGGTGCTAATATGATTTAACACCTATCTAAGACTGACAAAGAACATGTCTCAGGTGGAGAGCTCTCCACGGTCATAGTCTGTAGCTAGAATTTAATAATATCATATAGTTTATTGTGTTACTTTCTATTCCTGGAAAGTTATATTGGCTTTCTGGTTTTGGTGGCAATATAAAGTTTCCTTATTAAGTAATGTATTTCGGTGAGTCTAAGTTACACCTTTTTTCCCACATTTTCATATCTCTGAAATCATAATATGTCTCACAATTTTTTTTTTTTAACTTTTGCTGCCTCTGGCCACCCTCTTGCTCTATGAAGCAGAACCGAGTAGCTTATAAGGTAACCCTTCTCCCCAGCCCAGTCCATGCAGTATCCTTGTCCGTTCTTCTCTCCTTGAACCCAAGTCTGGGAGTCCCTGAGCTGAAAACTCAAAGATTTTACCCTGGACAAGCCTGCTGCAAGGCAAGGTGATTTCTCTGGATGATGAACCAGTTCCAATACTCATCAGCTATGGAAGCAGAACCATAAAAGTCTTCTCCTTAAGTTGGGTAGTAAATACTTAGGAACTCATCTGTCACTGACAGGAAGTCTAAACAAGCACTTTCAGTTAAGTTAAAAATAAAAATTCTAAGAAGGCATTGGGTCATAATTAAATTTTCTTTCTTTCTAAGTGGCACAAAAAATAATGGAGTATGTTACTGTTGAAGATACTTAGATTTGATGAAATGTGGTAATTATACTTAAGTTTAAGTAAAAATTGTTAGGTGAATAAGTAGCACATGTATCTAAAACTATGAAGGTGGCTATTCAATTGACAGAAGTTTGGAAAACATTCTTTTGGCACTAGCGGGGATCAAGTTCAGGTTTGACTGTTACAGGCATCAGAGTGACACATAAGCACTAGCCTAGAGCTAAAGGAAAAGTAATTCTGGGCTCTAGGCATCATTGAGAGTAAAGACACTTCTGGTGTTTGGTCTCTCGTTCCTGGATGGAGAGTCACGGCCCCTACCTATTTTCAGAATGGTGATAGGAGTTTGAGGAGAGGCTCTTGTTTTCTATTAATTGTTTGCTTGCTTGGAAAAATACTAATGATCCCCATGAGCCTTGCATCAAAACTTCAGATCCTTCTTTACAGCACAAGTAAGAAGAAAGTCGCATTTAGGATAGAATGAATTGACCCAATAATCTTTGACTTACCTAGAACATACACTGATCTTTGGTTTCTAAGATTTAAGGCTCCAGAGGAATCACAAAACCAAACCGAAGCAGCATTTTGAAAATGAGTGAATGTGAGCCCAAAATGTGAAGCCAGGAGTGGAGATGACTTCGTTTTCATCTTTTTAGCTATTTCATGCAGTCTGAGCCCTGCTGGTGCAGTGGTTAATTGCTCAGCTGCTAACCAAAAGGTCGGCTGTTCGAATCCACCGGTCGCTCCTTGGAAACCCTATAGGGCAGTTCTACTCTGTCCTGTAGGGTTGTTACGAGTCGGGTTTGTTTGTTTTTTAATACCTCCTTTAAATAGTAGTGCTCTGCATCATTATCAGCCAGCAGTGCTCTGCAGAGAAGCAGGGTCAGCTGCATAGCCCTGCCACCTTACTCTAGGGAGAGAAAAGATATGTGCTTCTTCCTTCATTCTGTACTTCCTTAGGCTGAAAGAAAGTTGAAAAAGCAAAGCAGGTGTATCACTTAGAGTTCCATCAGGGAAGCAGAATCATACTGAGTGCTATGGAATTAGAGATTTATTATAGGGATTAGAGCCGGTGAATCTATGGAAGGACGCTGCCTCTGTTCCTGCCTGCAGTCAACAGAGCCAGCAGTCAGAAGAAACACTGGATGTGATGCAGGGCAGAGAGGGCACACTGGCACCTGAGAGGACAAATCCGGCCAGCAGATCAGCAACAACATGCACGAGCTACAGGAGATCTGATGCTTTGCCCCAGCCTTCAGAGTCTAACGGCCGCTGCTTTGATTCCACCTTCTAAATATTGTGCAAATTTCTCTTGTTGCCAACCTTAACCCAATACGACACAGGTAAGGGGATTCTGAGAAATATTGTTCTAACTTAGCTAACTTGACAAGGTAGAAACCAGCACAGCGAAATAGTGTCCAAGCACCATCAAAGTTCATAGGGAAGAGATAAGCCCAGAAGGAGCCCTGAGGACATCTGGTATTATCCACCATGGTCTCCCCATTTAGAACAGAAGAAAAAAAAATCCTATGACAGTTTAAAACTTTCAACATGTATGCCTACATGCAAGACTGACACATTGTTGGAATCTTCAATCAAACTGCAAGGACTAACTCCAAGGCTAACCGACAGAATGGTATATAACCTGCACTGAGGTTCTGGAAAATAGCAGGCCCTTCCCATTCGTGCTATGCCTATTGCAAAACGATTGTTCTGGGTTAGAGGTGTAGAAAAAGAGATAATGGCAGGATAACAAAGGAACTGAAGTTTGGTGAAAAAATAGCAAGAAGAGTGAACAGAGAAACAATTTCTGAAGAATTACATAAAGGGTGATTTTAACGAGAACAAGGAGAAATACTCAGAATAGGTCATCATCCTCAAACTTATTCAGATGGAAAGCCCCTGGAGATCCACGGTGTTCTCTGCAATATATTGTGAAATGCTGATAAATTTAATTTTATATGAATTGAGAACAATTTTTCTGGAAGGAAATAAAGCTATTTTATATGTATGCCATATGTAGTCCAACCACAAGCACACATGCCCAGTGGTTCTCAAACCTGCTCAGATGGGAAGCAGCTGGAAGTCATGGTCTTGCTTTCAGAATACTATAAAATACTGATATATTTTTAATACCACGTGAACTGAGAATAGTTTTGCTCAAAGACAATATGACTACATGTGTACCATATAAAATCTCTACTATGAGCGTACATACTCTCAAAAGTGCAATAATCAGTTATTGCCAAATATTTCAAATGAGAATTACTACTTTCTTTTTTATCTGCTAGACCAACTAGTCACAAAATGAAAAAATATATATTTAAGAAAAATTTATGGATAAAAGGCTTTGAGAAAAAAAATATTATCTTTTTTTTTTTTTCTTTTTTTTTGAGAATTGGGAAAAGTCAAGCCATAAGCCCATTTCAGTGTCCAAAAACACAAGACACACAGGTAAAGGTCCTATGTTCCATGTGATCTTGGTTTGAAAACTATCACACTAGACCAAACCTCTTGAAATACAGAGGAAGAACCTGGCATAGAGAGATTTTGACTTGCCTGTTGGTCCTACAATTAATTGGTGACAGACCTGGGCCTAGAAACTATGTCTCAGCTCCTAATCTTGTATTTTTTACCGAATTATCTTGAGTCTAATTTAACCACCCACTGGCAATCAGGAGGTTTCTTTCACACAGGGGCTGGAGGAAGGCCTGGAGAAACTCTGCTAGCAGTGTACCTAGTCTCAAACTTAAAAAAGCTCTTCAGATTCCAGGGAAGTATGACAGATTTAGCATAGGTGTTGAATGGCACTCAACTCCCCCAGCCCCCAGAATCACACAGAAATAATTGAAGGAATATGAAAATAGGAAAACATTCCTGATATAGTCAGCTCTGGAAAGCAGGAAATGGTAACATGCACATGACAAAAAATATTACAAAACATTTATAACACACACAGGAGAAAGAAGAGTTGATTCATAGCATGCAATAGAACAGTTTCCCTGGAAGTAGAAGAGACCTGAGGGGAGCCCTGTTAATACCTGCTGTCTTGCTCCTTACAGAAAAAGTTTGTTAGTCCTTGCCGTAATATGCAGAAATGTTATAATTTATAACATTTTTATCAGAAAGACAGACAAGTTTCATCTTATGCTCCACTTCGGGTCCTTTGAGAGTGGCTCCTGGCTTACTGTGTTCAGGAGGATTCTGGGACTGCAAGTCCCTGGAAAACTGTTGCTTTCTACTAGAGATTTTTACCACAGGTATAGGAAGGGTACTGTCTGCACACATACTATGTATTTGCCAACCACACTTTACATCAACAAGAAAGACTGTAGCATTTACAGAAAATATTTACAAGCAAAACATTTTTTATTTTTAGCTTTTTTCAATTATTGTACTTTAGATGAAGGTTTACAGAAGAAACTAGCTTCTCAAACAGTTAATACACATACTGTTTTGTGACATTGGTTACCAACTCCACGACATATCAACACTCTCCCTTCTCGACTTTGGGTTCCCTATTACCAGCTTTCCTGTCCGCCCCCCCCCCCCCCTGCCTTCTAGTCCTTGTCCATGGGCTGGTGTGCCCTTTTAGTCTCATTTTGTTTTATGGGCCTGTCTAATCTTTGGCTGAAGGGTGAACCTCAGGAGTGACTTCATTACTGAGCTTAAAGCGTGTCTGGGGGCCATGCTCTCGGGGTTTCTTTAGCCTCTGTCAGGCCAGTAAGTCTGGTCCTTTTTTTGTGTGAGTTAGAATTTTGTTCTACATTTTTCTCCAGCTCTGTTCAAGACAGACAACATTTTCTTAATTCTACTTCCTACACATTTCCCAAAACATTTCTTAGCTATGGTCATTGTGTATTTCCATACTGTGCCCTGTCCATGCATCTTAGTTGTACATGATTGTCACTGTCAAGTAATTATGCTCCTACTTTATTTACTAATGATCCTAATAGTTGTATAACTTTGGGTAAGTGACCTAACCCTTCTAAGCCTCAGCTTCCTCATCTATAAAATGGAGATAATAGTAAGATCTAGGTCATAGGGCTGATGTAAGTATTAAATGAATTAATCCATATAAAGCGCTGCTTGTAGGACTGGCAACGAAAAGTGTGCAATAAGTGTTTACCATTATTATATTGTTACCCCCCTTCTACATATGAGGAAAATGAGACTAAGTAATTTATCGAAGGTCACAATGCTAGCAATGACAGAATAGGAATTTGAGCCAAGCAGTTAACATGGTTACTACTGGGTGGTGAAAATGAAGGTGGTTTTTATTTCTTTGTGCTCTTCTGTATTTTCTAAATGTTATATAGTAGATATGTAGTATTTCTGTAATCAAAAAATAAATTTTATAAATGGTATATAAAAATATAGAACTGCCACTATGGGCTCCTTTTGTCCTTTTGATGCCCTTAAGATCCTGTGTGTCTCCTCATTTCCTTCTGACATCCCAGATTTTTACCTGCTCATCACCTCACTGCATTTCCATTCAACCTAATAAGTAACCTTTCAGTAGTGATTTAAAATGTACAATGTACTGTCAAAAATATTGTCTCATTTAATCTTCAGAGCAATACTTGGGGCTTATATATGATGACAATGATGATGCTCGTTCTATACTTAGAAAGATTAGGCTTACAGAAACCCAAGGTCGCTTAACAAGTTAAAGAGCCAAACAAAGACTCAAGCCAACATATTCCAATTCCAGAATTCTTTTTCTTGGTTCCTTCAGGATCTGGTTCTGAAATACCAGTTCACTTCTGCCATCTTGTTTTATGCTTTCTACATCCTCACCCCTGTATATTCCAATTTCTGCTTAACTGCCTGAGTTACATGTCACTTCATCACCCTTTTTCCAGGTATGTGCTGATGGTCTGACTGATCGATGGACCCTTGATTTCTCTGCTATGTCTTGATATTCCTGGGCCTCGTTCTTAGCTCAAACTTGCAACCCTTTGACTGCATGGTTCTGGCTCAGACGCACAGATTGTTTTTAGAGATGTTAAATAGGGAAATCTCTTATTTAAATATTGTTCTTTCATGTATAAACATTAACTAGCCTGCAGTGATTAGCTATGATGTATGATACACTTTGCCTAGATGTTTGTTAGAATCAAATTTAAAAATATTTTGAAAAAAGATAAACACTAAACAAATATAAGACATTGTTATTAAGGTATTTGTGCATAAAGATAGCCTCACTTTGAAGTCATCCAGGCAAGGATGGAAACAAATAGGCACTTCATGCATTGGTACAACTTTTATGGAAGGAATATTGAGAATACATATTAAAAGCTATAAAAAGCATTAATACTCTTTGATCTAGCAGTTCTGCCCCTAGGAATCATATTATATCCTTTAGATTGTAATAAATTAGGTGAACAATGGTTTATGTGCAAGAATGTTTGTCACTGTTATTTATAATGGCTAAAAATTATAAGCAACTCGCATTCAAAACAAAACGCTATTAAATAAAATATGGCACATTCATGTGATGGAACACTATGGTAGCCATTAAAATCATGCTATAGGAAACAATTTAAAAGCATGGGAATTTTTCATCATTTACTATTAAAAGAAAAAGCAGTTTACAAAACAATATTTGGAATGTGTTCCCGATTTCATTTTGTTTTTATGGACATAGAAAAGAGATTGGGAAATGAATGCTAAAAGGTTAACTCTGTGTGGTCCTAAATGATGATATTATGAGTAATTTAAATAACTTATCCCTGCCTTTGTGTATTTTATCATTTTTTACAATAAATGTTACTTTTGTAATCAGAAAAAGATACGCATAAAAAGAAAAATAGAGCAAAGATAAAGAAATACTATCCATTTAGCTTATACCCCAAGACTAATTTTAAATGAAACATTGCTTTTAAAGTACTTGCAGAAATAATTCCCCTGGTACGTATTCATGTTCAAATAATAACCCACAGTTTTGGCCACATTCCAGTGGATGCATACAGCTGTCTAAAATGCTAGAAGTAAGAGCTATTGTTCCCAATATTTAGTCAATTGTATTTATTTTCATTCCAGAGTAGCACAGTTATGATATAAAAGTGTGGCTTTTATAAAAGTTTTTAAAGACATGAAAATTACTAATCAGTCTGACTGCCAGGTTTTTGTTACCTGTTACTCTGCTACTGTTATTATTAATGTTCTGCATTAGAAGACTGCAATACTCCGAAAGACTATGGGAAAAAACTATTAATGTACTGTTTTGGAAAAATTTGTTGTCGTTAGGTGCTGTTGAGTCGGTTCTAACTCATAGTGACCCTACGTACAACAGAACAAAACACTGCCCAGTCCTGTGCCAACCTCACAATTGTTACTATCTTTCAATCCATTGTTGCAGCCACTGTGTCAATCCATCTCATTGAGGGTCTTCCTCTTTTCTGCTGAGCCTCTACTTTACCAAGTATAATGTCCTTCTCCAGAAATTAGTCCCCCCTGAAAACATGTCCAAAGTAAGGGAGATGAAGTCTCACCATCCTCACTTCTAAGGACCATTATAGCTGTACTTCCCCCAAGACAGATCTGGAAAAATCACCTCATTGTAATATATTAATCTTGGTTTTGTTATGTCTTGTAGTAAAATAAATTTAATTTGATTCCTATTGACACCCTATACGTCTTTTATCCTCACAGCTTTCCAGGTTTGTTTTTTGTCTTGTTTTGCCTTGTTGTTGTTGTTAGCTGCTGTTGAGTTGGCCCTTGACTCACGGTAACCCATGTACAATGGAATTAGACCTTTGTGATTCATGAGGTTTTCACTGGCTGATTTTCAGAAGTAGATAGCCAGGTCTTTTTTCCTAGCCATTGAAATTAGTGTTTTTTATTAATTATCTACATATATATTCATCTTCCAAATATAATTTCAATTTATTTCATCCATTCGTGTTATTCCTTTCATTTTTCTTATGTATCATCTGCTAAATTCCTCTTCTAGCTCATTAATAATGTTGCTTAAACAAAGCTAACCTTTACATCAACCACACCTTTCAACAACTCCCTACATCTAATAATTGCCGTTTATCATTATCGAATTTAGATTCCTGGAGTCAGTTTTTAATACCTGTGACAGTAGTCATATTCTAGCCAACTTGAATTAGTTTTCTTACTTGAAGTAATTTCATGAGGCAGTATAAAAAATAATTTACAGAGGCTCAATTTCTTAACAGATTATCTAATGTTTACTATGTTCCATTTCCCATTGATTTTGTAATTTTTTTCTTAAAATGGTTTACTCTAAATGAACCCTGAGAGGTGGGGCAAGATGGTGAAGTACGTCAATGTTCCCATTTACTTCCTTAGCAACTAACTCACTGAACAAGGAATAAAAATAAGCGCAGACTGAGATCTCAGAACTCCAGACAGTGGTTAAGGTACTGGAGAGTTGGGGTGAGTCCAGAAGCAGAGGATATGAGGAACGGGGCTGGCTCAGAAGCCAGGAGATCCTACCTACTAACAACAGGAAAGCTTGCTCATTGCAGCCATTTTGGAAGGGGGATGGGTAACACCATATACAGGGAAAACAAAAGGAACTAATCTGGGGAAACTCGAGCCCAATTTTTTCTTTAAGGCGGCACAAATTGGCCATGGGAGTTCTCAGGCTGTGCAATTGGGAGGAGACGAAGGGAAACTGTGGTGCTGCGAGAGAGTGCTGTTGAATCTCACTGAGTCCCGTGACGAGCACTAGGACTGAGACGGACTTCAAGGGAAGTAGGGCAAAGGGAATACCTCAGATGGACAGGGACAAAGGAAACGGCCCATAATGGGACACCTTGGGAGTACCTGTGCAGGAATGCCAGTGAGAGAAACACATAGAAAGCCACGTCGTTGTCACAGTAAAGTCAAGCCCCGCTGCTTATATTGGCATCTCTGAGCAACTAAACCCCACTTCCCACACATTTATTGAATTCCAGATACCAATCAGACAGAACCGCTGTACCAACACTGGAAAAACCTAAGGATAAGAGTGTCATCTAGTGGTTCTCAGGAGAAGATACCAAGCCTGTTGCTACTGGGTCACTGTGACTCAGAGCAAACCTGTGGGGCTGAGGTGAACTGCCCTATGGGGTTCCCAGGGCTGTGAGTCTTTTTGGAGGCAGTCTGCCACATCCTTCTTCTGTGGAGCAGCTGGAAGGTGCAGGCCCCAGCCTTTTGGTTGGCAGCTGGTCCCTTGGCAGCTGCACCATCAGGGTGCCCAATCAGAAAATTTTTCCCACAATAAACAGAATAAAAATTTGAAGTAAAATTTTTTAAAAAAAAGATTAAAAAATGGAGATAAGAGGGAACAATCAAAAGCAAAACATGAAGGAGAACTCTCTCCTATGGAAGTAAGAATAATGCAAACAATTGATAATTTTCAATTTTCATGGTGTTAAATATGTTTAAAGGAAGCAAAAAACGCAGAGAGAAGAGTGCCTCAGACTTCAGTACCTGCAAGTGTGAGGAGTCAGGAAAGGATGCAGCATCTGGGGAGCACCCAGGCGGCATGTTGGAGCTCAGGCTTCAAGAACTCAAAGCGCGTGATGTACCTGGGAAAGGCAGGAGCGTCTGTGGCTGGGGTGCTCTTAGCTAGTGAGGGGAGCCTGAGGCAGCAGTGAGGGGTGTACAACCTGATGCAAAATGGTGAGTAAAGAGATGTTTGCAGATACTGTGGAGGAGCGTGTTATCAAAGAAGAATATAAAACCTGGAAGAGTACATCATTTCTGTATGACCCAGTTATGACCTATGTTCTTCAGTGGCCAAGTCTTATGGTTCAGTGGCTTCTGGAGTGACTAAACCTGAAGGAAAGGATTACGCTCTTCATTGGCTAGTGCTGGGGACCCACGCATCCGATGAGCAGAGTCACTTGGTGGTTGCTTGAGTACATATTCCAAACGATGATGCACAGTTTGATGCTTCCCACTGTGACAGTGAGATGAATTTGGCGGCTTTGGTTCTGTAACAGGAAAAATTGAATGTGAAATTAAAAGTAACCATGAAGGAGAAGTGAACCGTGCTCACTACATGCCACAGAATCCTCACGTTATTGCTACAAAAACTCTGTTTTCTGACATGTTCATTTTTGACTATACTAAACAGCCTGCTAAACCAGACTCAAGTGGAGAATGTGATCCTGATCTTCACTTAAGACGTCACCAAAAGGAAGGCTATGGTCTTTCCTGGAATTCTAATTTGAATGGGCATCTTCTCAGTGCATCTGACAACCACACTGTCTGCTTATAGGATATAATCCTAGGAACAAAGGGAGGCAAAATTATGGATGCAAAAGCAACCTTCACTGGCCATTGGTCTGTTTTGGAAGATGTGACCTGACATATGCCCCATAAGCCTTTGTTTAGATCCATCACTGATGATCAGAAACTTATGATATCAGACTCCAGGTCCAACACCACTTCCAAGCCAAGCCACTTGGTTGGTGCTCACACAGCCGAGGTCAACTGCCTGTCATTCAATCCCTACAGCAAATTCATTCTAGCAAAAGGCTCTGCAGATAAGACTGTAGCTTTTTGGGATCTGCATAATTTAAAATTAAAACTCCACACTTTTGAGTCACATAAAGGTGAGACCAGGTCCACTTGCCTCTACATAATGAAACCATTCTGGCTTCAAGTGGTACTGATCGCCACCTCAATGTGTGGGATTTAAGTAAAATTGGAGAACAATCAGCAGAAGTTGCAGAAGACAGGCCTCCAGAACTCCTGTTTATTCATGGAGGACACACCTCCAAGGTATCAGATTTTAGTTGGAACCCCAATGAGCCTTGGGTTATTTGCTCGGTATCTGAGGGTAACATCATGCAAATATGGCAAATGGCTGAAAATATTTACAATGATGAAGAATGAGATGTCACAGCATCGGAACTGGAGGGGCAAGGACCTTAAACCCAAAGTTCAAGAGATTTTTCTGTTGAATGGAATGCTCCATGAATGCTTGCCTTATTGAGTGCCAGAAAGGCATTGTATAGTAGGAAACCTGAGTGAGTGGCATGACATTCTTTACCCTTTATTCTAGCACTTTCAAGTGAGCTATTGCATACTGTATCACATTGTAGTTATTAGGGAAAGAAGGAATGTTGCTTAAGAAAGAGCATCACCTTTGTTTTAAAGTACAAGTAGCAGGGTACTGCCTTTGATTCCACTGTTTTAAGTCCTCATTTTCTCAAAATAAGTGCTTGCTGTTCCCAAGTACGCAAGAAAAACTTTTACACTTTTTCCCTCCAATAGTTCTTGATTGGCTTTGCAGAAATACAGTTAAAAACAAAAACAAAAAGCACACAGAAAACAAAATAGCAGAGATCTGGAAACAAATAGAGGAACAAAACGAGAGACTTAACAAAGAAATTGAAAGCATAAAAAAAAAAAGGAACTACTGGAACTGAAGAATAAAACATCTGAATTAGAAAAAGCAAGCAAAACATTCAACAATAGTCAAACAGATAGAAGACAGAATAAATGAACCAGAAGACAAAATAACTGAACTTATCAAGCCTAAAGAGAAACAAGAGAAAAGAACAAAGAAAAGAAAAGAAACCCAAAAGGAAATGTGAGATTCAATTAAGAATCTAATATTAGAATTATTGGAGTCCCCAAACACCATTGCAACAATTTTCCAAGAGCTAATCGGAGAGAAATTCCCAGACCTGAACAGAGAACCAAGCCCGCCAATACAGGAAGTTACACAAATCCCAAATCAGAAGAGATACAAAAACATCAATTCCACGACATATCCTAGTAAAATTCTTGAAAACCAAAGACAAGGAGAGAATTCTGAAGGCAGCAAGAGAAAAATGCAATATAACATACCAAACGTCTTTCACAAGCATCAGTGAGGGTTTCTCCCCAGAAAACTCTACAGGCCAGAAGACAATGGAGCACCATATATAAAATACTGAACCAAAACAACTGCCAACCAAGAATTTTTTACCCAGCAAAACTGTCATTTAAAAACAGGGGGGAGATCAAGACATTACCAAATAAACAGAAGTTCTGGGAATTTGCCACTACCAGACCACCTTTTCAAGTATTACTCAAGGGAGTACTCCAAATGGAAAGGCAAGAGCATTAAGGAGTTAAGTACAAAGTAAATGTATCAAATATAGGTTATATATTGATATTAATGGAGACACATTACAGAAATGAGGGAGGGAAGAGTATAATGGGAATAGATTATGTTAAGGCTGTATGTTAACTGTTGTTCATATGTTAAACGTTGTTGTAAGTTGTGTAATGTAACATATGTGGTAACCACTAAGGCATCACCAAGAAGAAACATTCAGAAGACAAGAAGGAAGATAACAAAAAGGCTCATCACAAGAAAGCACCCAAATGTAAATAAAAACAGGAAAATCAGAATAAAAAAAAGAAGAAGATATGAAACACACAAAAAACAATAGCAAAATGAGTGAGATAGATGCTTTGTTTTCAGCAATACCCTTAAATTTAAATGATCTAAATGCCCCCATGCAAAAGGCAGAGAGTGGCAGAATAGATTTTTTAAAAAAAAAAAAAAGATCTATCCTTTTGCTGTCCACAAGAAACACATCTTAAACATAAGGACACAAACAAACTGAAAATAAAATGGTGGAGAAAAATATTCCATGCAAACAGTAAACAAAAAAGAGCAAGAGTGGCCATATGGATATGAAACAAAATAGACATTAAATCAAAATCTATTACAAGAGATAAAGCAAGACATTGTGTAACAAAAGGGTCAATCCAACAAGACATAACAATTATAAATATATATGTACCTAACAGCAATGCACCAACATACATGAAACAAATACTGACTAATATGAAAGGACAAATTGACAACTTCACAATAATAGTAGGAAACTTCAACACATCACTTTCAATTTTAGACAGAACATCTTAAAGAAAGATCACTAAGGACATTGAGAACTTAAATAAAACCATAAGCCAATTGGACATAATGGATATATATAGAACACTCCACCCAACATCAGAACAATACACATTCTTCTTCAGCACACATGGATCATTTTCCAGAAGAGATTGTAGGCTAGGACACAAAACAAGTCTCAACAAATTTAAAAAGATTGAAATCATACAAAGCATCTTCTCTGACCATAATGGTATGAAGCTAGAAATCAACAACAGAATAAGGAAAAAAAGAAATATACAGAAATTAAATAATACGCTACTAAAAAACTATTGGGTCATAAAAGAAATCAAAAGAGAAGTTAAAAAAATTCCTAAAATCAAATGAAAATGAAAACACAAGATATCAAAACCTTTGGGACATAGCAAAAGCAGTACTAAGAGCAATAAATGCCTACATTAAAAAAGAAGATACAAAATCATTAACTTAAACCAACAACTTGAACAAATAGAAAAGGAAGAGCAAAAGAAGCCAAAAGCTACTAGAAAAAAAGACATAATAAAGATCAAGATAGAAATAAATGAAATTGAATATAGAAAAACAATAGAAAGAATTAACAAAACCAGAAATTGGTTCTTTGAAAGGATCAATAAAATAGACAAACCACTGGCTAGACTGACAAAAGAAAAAAAAAGGGGGATAAATAGCCAAACTAAGAAATGAAATTGGTGATATTACAACTGATTCAACAGAGATAAAGAAGATCATAACTGAATACTCTGAGAAATTGTACTCCAACAAATTCGAAAACCTAGATGAGATGGACAAATTCCTAGAAACACACTACCTAGCAAAAATAACACAAACAGAGGTAGAAAATTAAAACAGACTCATTACAAAAGAAGAGAAAAAAATTTCAAAAAAAAAAAAAGCCCAGGACCAGATGGCTACACTGGAGAATGCTACTAAACATTCAGAGAAGAGTGGACACCAATCCTACTCAATCTCTTCAAAGACATAGAAGAGGAAGGAACACTACCGAATTCTTTCTATGAAGCTAGCACAACCCTGATACCTAAAACAAGGAAAAGATGTAACAAATAAATTATAGACCAATATCCCTTATGAACACAGATACAAAAATTTTTAACAAAATTCTAGCCAACAGACTTCAGCAACATATCAAATAAACATACACCATGATCAAGTCTTTTTCATACCAGGATTACAAGGGTGGTCCAACATTAGAAAATCAATCAATGTAATCCATCACATAAATAAAACAAAGGAAAAGAATCATATGATCATATCAATTTATGCAGAAAAGGCATTCAATAAAATTCAACACCCTTTCCTGATAATAACTCTCAGCAAAATAGGAATAGAAGGGAAATATCTCAGCATAATTAATGGCATATATGCAAAACCAACAGCCAACATTATACTCAACAGAGAATGACTGAGAGCCTTCCTTCTGAGAACAGGAATGAGACAAGGATGCCCATTATCACCACTTTTATTCAGCATTGTACTAGAAGTCGCAGCCAGAGCAATAAGACAAGAAAGAGAAATAAAAGTTATCAAAATTAGGAAGGAAGACGTAAAACTATCTCTATTCAAAAATGACATGATCCTATACATAGAAGACCCTAAAGATCCCACAAGAAAACTGCTGGAACTAATAGGAGAATTTAGCAGCATTGCAGAGTACAGGATTAACACACAAAAATCAGTTGGATTCTACATTAACAAAGACTACTCTAAAAGAAGAAAACAATATCATTATAACAGCTCCCAAATCAATAAAATACATAGGAATTAACCTAACCAGGGACATAAAAGATTTCTACAATGAAAACTACAAAAGAGACCTACAAAAATGGGAAGACATCCTGTGCTTATGGATTGGAAGAATTAATATAGTGAAAATGTCAATTCTACCTAAAGCAATCTACAGATTCAATGCAATCTTGATACAGATCTCAACAACATTCTTTACTGAAATGGAAAAACTATTGACAGGCTTCATATGGAAAGGAAAGAAACCCTGAAAGGCCAAAGCAATACTGAAGAAAAAGAACAAAACAGGAGGTCTCATGCTCCCCAATATCAAAACATACTATACAGCCACTGTAATCAGAACAGCTTGGTATTGGCTCAACAATAGACACACAGACCAGTGGAACAGAATTGAGAACCCAGAATTGAACTCAGCTGTCTATGGACAACTGATTTTTGATGAGGGGTCAAAGGCAATTCAGTGGGGCAGAAACAGTCTCTTTGAAAATAGTGCTGGCAAAACTGGATATCCAAGTGCAGAAGAATGAAAGAGGACCCATAACTCACACCATACACAAAAACTAACTCAAAATGGATCAAAGACCTAAAACCATAAAATTCCTGGAAGAAAACTATGGGACCTAATCTTTTATAAAAATAGGATGGCAAACATCACAACAAATGCACAAATAGAAGAAGATAAAATAGATAAATGGGACCTCATAAAAATCAAAAACTTATGCTCATCAAAAGATTTTATTAAAGGAGTAAATAGTCAACATACAGACTGGGAAAAAATCTTCCAAATGATTTATCCAATAAGGGTCTGATCTCTAAAATCTACAGAAAAATTCAACAACAACAAAAAGACAAACAATCCAATCACAAAATGGGCAAAGGACGTGAACAGAAAGTTCACCAAAGAGGACATTCAAGCAGCCAACAAACATATGAAAAGATATTCAAGATAAGATCACTAGCCATTAGAGAGATGCAAATCAAAACTACAATGAGACACTATCTCACCATGGCTAAAATGACACTGATAGATAAAAGATAACAACAAATGTTGGTGAGGATGAAGGGAGATTGGAACCCTTATCCATTGCTGGTGGGACTCTAAAATGCTACAACCTCTATGGAAAACAGTATGGTGCTTTCTCAAAAAACTAGAAATAGAACTATCCTATGATGGAGCCCTGGTGGTTCAGTGGTTAAGAGATTGTCTGCTAACCAAAAAGTCGGCAGTTCAAATCTACCAACCACTCCTTGGAAACGCTATGGGGCAGTTCTACGTGTCCTACAGGGTCTCTATGAGTCGGAATCGATTTGACTGCAATAGGTTTGGTTTTCATGATCCATCAATCCCACTCCTAGGTATATACTCTGTTGTTATTGTTGTTAGGTGCTGTCAAGTCGATTCCAACTCATAGCAACCCCATGTAAGACAGAACGAAACACTGCCTAGTCCTGTGCCATCCTCACAATCGTTGCTGGTATAAACCCTAGAGACTTAAAAATAATGACACGAACAGTCATATGCACACCTATGTTCATTGCTGCTTTATTCACAATGGCAAATAAATGGAAACAACCAAAGTGTCCATCAACGAATTAATGGATAAGCAAACTGTGGTATACACATACCACGGAATACTATGAAACTGTAACGAACAATGATGAGTCGCGAAACATAACATGGATGGACCTGGAGGGCATAATGCTAAGTGAAATAAGTCAAGCAAATAAGGACAAATAAATGATACCCCTTTTACAACAAGACAAGAATAGATAGAGAGAAACCAATGTTCAAGGAGTGGGATATACTCAAGGTCGTATTTTGTCTCTCGTGGACTTGTTTCAATTTTCTTCAGCTTCAGCTTGCATAGGAGCAATTGATGGTCTGTTCTGCAGTCAGCCTCTGGCCTTGTTCTGAGTGATGACACTGAGTTTTTCTATCCTCTCTTTCCACAGATGTAGTCGATTGGGTTCCTGTGTTTTCCATCTGGTGAGGTCCACGTGTATAGCTGCCATGTATGTTGTTGAAAGAAGGTATTTGCAATGAAGAAGTCACCAGTCTTGCAAAATTCTATCATGAGATCTCCGGCATCATTTCTATCACCAAGGTCATATTTTACAACTATCAATGCTTCTTCTTTGTTTCCAACTTTCGAATTCCAATCACCAGTAATTATCAATGCATCTTGATTGCATGTTTGATCCATTTCAGGCTGCAGAAGTTGGTGAATATCTTCAGCTTCATCATCTTTGGCATTAGTAGTCGGTGCGTACATTTGCATAATAGTTGTATTAACTGGTCTTCCTTGTAGGCATATGGATATTATCCTGTCACTGATGGTGTTGTAATTCAGGATAGATCTTGAAATGTCCTTTTTGATGATGAACGTGACGCCATTCCTCTTCAATTTGTTACTCCCGGCATAGTAGACCATATGATTGTCCGATTCAAAATGGCCAATACCAGTCCATTTCAGCTCACTAATGCCAGGATATCGATCTCTATGTGTTCCATTTCATTTTTGACAACTTCCAATTTTCCTAGGCTTCTGCTTCGTACATTCCACATTCTGATTATTAATGGATATTTGCAGCTGTTTCTTCTCATTTTGAGTCGTGCCAGCAACAATGTTCATTGGTGGTTACCAGGAAGAGGGAGGCGGAGAAAGTATGCTTTATACAGGTGTTGTTAGTTGTTGTCGAGTCAGTGCTGACTCATAGCAACCCTTATACAACAAAACAAAATACTGTCCGGTCCTGCATCATCCTCACAATCCTTGTTATGCTTGAGCCCATTGTTGCAGCCACTATTTCAATCCATTTCATTGAGGATCTTCCTCTTTTTTGCTGAACCTTTACTTTACCAAGCATGAGTTCCTTGTCCAGGGACTGGTCCCTTCTGGTAACATGTCCAAAGTATGTGAGATGAAATCTCACCATGCTTACTTCTAAGGAACATTCTGGCTGTACTTCTTCTAAGATAGATTTGTTCATTCTTCTGCAGTCCTGGTATATTCAATATTCTTTGCCCTCACCATAATTCAAAGGCATCAATTCTTCTTCAGTCTTCCTCATTCATTGTCCAGCTCTCACATGCATACGAGGCGATTGAAAACACCACGGCTTGGGTCAGGTGCACCCTAGTTCTTAAAGTGACATCTTTGCTTTTAAACACTTTAAAGAGGTCTTTTTCAGCAGATTTGCCCAATGCAATGCGTCGTTTGATTTCTTGACTGCTGATTCTATGGGCGTTGATTGTGGATCCAAGTAAAGTGGAGACTAGTTATTTTGGTGATGGGAAAAGTGACACCAATTTTGGATGTAGTGAGCACAACACAACCAAAGTAATAATGAGCATTTGGGTTATTATGAATGGGTATAGGCAAATTGGTATATGGGTAGGTACAGATGCATACATAGGAGAGAACAGATAGAAATATCTATAGGTACGTGAAATACAAATATGTGGGCACAGGCACATATATTCACTGAAGACACAAATATGAATACCCTCAGACATAACCAAACACCTTCCAACATTGATTTTCTGAGTTTGAAGGCTTAGGACCATAGTCTCATGGGACCACTCAGTCAATTGGCATAACATAGTTCACAAAAATCATGATCTGCACACTACTGAAATGAGTAGCATCTGGGGTCTTAAAAGCTTGTGAGCAGCCAGCTAACACACAACTACGGGTCTCAACTCACCAGGAGCAAAACAGTAAGAAGGTAACCAAAAGCACAGCGAAGAAACAAGTCTACGGGAGCCACAATCTCATCTACCCTGAGACCAGAAGAAATAAATGGTGCCTGGCTACTACCACTGACCATTCTGACCAGGGCCACAATAGTTCGTCCCAGATAGAATGGGAATAAAATATGGAGTGGAACCCAAATTCTTATTTAAAAAAGCCAGACAGACTGGAACAGTAGAGAGCAGAGGACCCCCTGAGACTATCGCCCTGAGACACACTTTACACCTAGAACTGAGTCTATCCTCTAAGATCACCTTTTATCAAAACAGCAGAGTGGCACACAAAATAAAGGATATTACCCAGAAGATCGGTACCCTACTTAAAAACCACCAGTATCAGACCAAAAGGTCAATAATTTTTCAAAAGCAAAGATGAGAAGATAAAGAAGCAGGGAAACTAAAATACTGGAAAGGGAACAAACAGAACACAGTAAAAGAGAATGCTGACACATTGTGATAAATGTAACTAATGTCACTGAACAATTGTGTGGAATTGTCAAATGGGAATCTGACTTATGTGTAAACTTTCAACAAAAACTCAATAAAATTCCTTTTTAAAAAAAATCAAATGCATTATCTTCCTCCCCAAACTTTTTGAATCCTCCTCTTTCCAAGTTCCCGATTTTGGCATCACCAATCACCTAATTGTGTAAGACCTAATCTTTGATTCTTCTATTTTCTGACCCTTGTCATGTCAGCCACCACATCTTATCTTCCTGCCACTACCCTATAGCATGACTTTGCTAGAGCTAGTCTTTTTGTAATGCCCTGCTTTCTGTCTCTCACCTGCAACATCAGAATCATTCCTGAAAGCTCCTTGTTTACTTACTTTGTGAAAACCTTCGCAAATCACCCACCAGTCTTATTCTGCTGCCTGTACTCCTATCCTCACCCACCACAGAATTCATTGCTTGCTCTTTGTGTTTCTCTAGCCCCAAATATTGCTACATAAACTCTTAAAATAAAACAGAACAAACGTGCAGAACTCAGAATAATGCCCAGATCATCGACATTTGCCTTTGTTCTCGATCAAAATAGTTCAAGCAATACAAAAGAAATGATGCCGTGAAGCTCTGACTCGAGACAAGACAACTATCTTGCGTCCTCATTCTACCCCTTGCTTTGCACTCCACACTTGGGATAAAGAGCATTTCATCTTAGACTGATAAAAATCACACTTGTAGGAAGAACAACCTGCCCCCTTTAATTTTCCTATCTTCCTTATGTAACAGGTAATGAAAATGGTGAGTTCAAAGGCCTTACCACCTGGGTGTCTGAAAGTCACATTCTGATTAAACAGATCAATTAGCAGATGGGTTTATTTTTTAATTGACCCCTAAATCTGTTCCCAATGCTGTATTATAAGTGTTACAGGAGTATTTTTCAAACTGTGGGTTGAGACTCATAAGGAAATCAATTTAGTGTCATAAAAATCAATTTGGTGGGTCACAACTAGCATTCGTTTTGTAAAATGAAATAGAATAAAATAGAAGGTATTAGAGTGCATTACACATGTACATATTGGATCATATTTTATGTGAAAGTAAAGTATATGTCTTCTGTGGGTTGCAGTAAAAAAAAAATTGAATAATATTGTGCAAAATCCTGTGGACCACAAATACTATGCTGTTGTTGTGTGCCGCTGAGTTGACTGAGACTCATAGAGACCCCGTGTGACAGAGTAGAACTGCCCCATAGGCTTTTCTAGCAGATCACCAGGTCTTTCTACCATGGAGCCACTGGGTAGGTTCAAATCGTCAACCTTTCAGTTAGCTTAACCACTGCACCACCAGGGCTCCTTGAAAACTGTGCCGTTGTTGTTTGTGTGCATCGAGTCAATTCCAACTCATAGTGACCTTGTATGACAGAATGGAACTGCCCTAGGGATTTTTCTTAGCTTTTTAATCTTTATGGGAGCAGATTGCCAGGTCTTTTCTCCCATGGAGTGGCTGGTGGGTTCAAACCCCAACCTTTTGGTTAGCAGTTGAACACTTAACCATTGCATCACCAGGGCTCCTCAGATACTGTGCTAGAGGGTGCAAAAGAATACATGGTCCTTGCTTCTAATATGCTGGAAATTTATTTGAGAAGGATAAAACTTGTGCACATGAAGCAGAGAACAATTCTATGACTATATCTAATTCAATTCCGTTTTACATGGTGAAGATGGATGTGGGTTTGAATAATTAGGGAGTTTTGATAGGTGAGTTGGTACTGTAGTTGGTGCCACTGAAGGTGAATAGAATTTGGATTCTATTCCTGTTGGATGTAGGTGGAAAGAATTTTATACAACAACCATTATACCAGCCAAGGATTTAATGGAGCAGATAATATGTTTACAGAAAGAATCTAAAACAAGATTTGCTAAAACTGATTATAGCAGTAAGTGACTTATATGCATGTACTATAAAATACGACCACTCAACCACCACCAACTTGGCCGGCTCACTTCTGCTCTGCATCTCAGCTTACATTTACTTTCCTTACTCAGATGTTCCTCCTTTAATTTTCCACAGTATTCTTGGCCTGACGCACACTTAGTACACAGCACTGTCATTCCATGTTTACTTTTTTATGCCCCTACATGGTTGTTAAGGAGCCTGGGTGGTACAAGCAGCTTGCAGTCGACTGCTAACCTAGAGGTTAGTGGTTCAAACCCAACCAGTGGCTCCATGGAAGACAGGCATGGTGACCTGCTTTCATAAAGATCATAGCCATAAAACCTTACGGAGCAGTTCTACTGTGTAACAAATGGGGTTGCCATGAGTTGGGGGCCAACCGACAGCAACGAACACCACCACCACCACGATTGTTACCTCCATGATAATAAAGTTGAATCCATCCTGTTCGCTTTCTCTGTCCCAGAGTCTAGCTGAGGACCAGGCACAGAGTCACGACTCCATAAATACAAGTTGAACAAATAATATCCAATATGACTGTACTTTATATATTGTTTTGCATTTTATAATAGTTACCATGGCGCAAACGGTTTGCATTCAACTGCTAAACTAAAGGTTGGCAGTTTGAACCCAGCCAGCAGTATCTTGGAAGAAAAGTCCTGGTGATCTGCTTTTGTTAAGATTATAACCAAGAAAACCCTATGGAGCAGTTCCACTCTGTAACACATTGAGTTGCCATAAGTCAGAAATGACTCCACAGCAACTAACAACCACCACCACCATTAGAGAGTTGGGGCTTGGGTAATGAAGGATTTTCACTCTTTGCAAGTCCGTATTATCTGAAAATTTTTATTAAACAGGTAATATTTTATCATTTAAATGATTTATATCAAATAAAGAGGACTGAGCTGAAGGGTAAAAGAAAGCCTGATAGAAATCCAATCAATGGGGACTTCTCTCCCTCTTTCCCTGTGAAAAGGTCTTCTTGGAGAAGGTAGGACCCCACTCTTAGGCACTTCTCCCTACTCCCAAGAATTTCTCCCTCCTTCCAGTGGATGTTTGGTATTACAGGCTTTTAAAATTACATTAAAGCATTCTTCAACCTGAAATGTATGATTATCTCCCATCAAGAGCATTGATTTGTCTCCTCCTTGACTATGAGAGGGATATATATGTGTAAGCCTGGGTATAAATTCAAGGACTGATCATTAAAATCACCATAAGACTCTAAAATAACAGTACATGAAAAATAACTAAAATGGAGTCATTTAATGGAATAATAATGAAAATAAAATAACTTACATAAGTTTATATTTTACACAGGTGGCTTTCTTTTAAATCTCTTTTTGGTTCAAAAATCCTTCTGAGAAGTGATGTAAACTCTCTAGAAAAATATATATCAGAACACTCACACATAATTTTGCAAACAGTTCCAGGGAAGGCTCTGAAGCCAGTTGTGGATGCCAGAATAAGGACCTCTGCTTTACAATTTATGTGGTGACGTTTACATACATAATCTCACTTGATCCATACAAACTTCCTATGGCAAGGTCAGGGCAGTTAGCACTGTTACAAATGGGGAAACCAGGCATTTAAAATTTCAAATGATTTCTCCCCCTCACACAGCTGGTAGCAGGTTCTACACTAGATTACAGGCTTATGTTATAATTTCATACTTTTTTTCCCTAGAGGTATTTGGTTCAAATTCATGTAAACAAAACATCTACAAAGTGGCTTTGATACAGCCATATTCTGAGGACATTTCATACATGTCTTTCCCTAATGTGAAGGCAATGAAGTGGTCAGAGTTCAGCATCATTATATATTTCCTTCTCGAGGTTGACCATGTGCACAACGACTGCTCTCCAAGCCCCTGCCAGCTTGGCAGGCCAGAGCAGGAGAGAAAACTGCAGGCCCACCACATGGCAGGCCAGCATCCTCTCTTCAGGCCAACAGGCCATTCTGCTAATGCACTTTTGTTTTTTGTAATTAAATAAAGAAGCCATGTAATGCATGCTTATCTCTTCACTTGATGGAATTCTGTTCTCTTGAGCTACCTAAGGTATGTCATAAATAAGTTTCCAGATATGTTAAAATGCTTGTAGATTTTGAGGGGGAGGGAGTTTATTTTCCTTTCAGGAAAATTCAGAAAATTTTAAGAAAGGCCTGTAAGTAATATTTGTGATTTTTAAAAAGGAGTAACACACGCTAATGCTTCGATCTCCCTCGATTTCTGCTTTGACAGTTCCTGATGCAAGTACCAATATCACTGCATCATTATGACTGATGATCATTTGTGGAGTAAACAAAAAACAACGTCCTAGGACACGCTACTTCCAGAATATCTTCTGTCTCTGGAGCCCGTTGCCACACTGCAAACATGACAACAATGAATTGATGATAGCATCTGCTTAGTCTGGCTTTTGTTCACATGTCACAACTGTAATGTTGTTAATTGAGACTTTTTTTATTTGCTGTAGTCTAGTTTTTTCATCTCCTATTCTCCAAACTGCATTTAATTTAATCAGTGTTGACTGAAAAGCTGTCAGTTTTAATAGTGTTACATCTTTTTATCTTTGATGTTTAAGAAAAATACAAACCAAATGCTGTCTTAATCTTAAATGGTTGGATTTCCTCACGTCACATTAACATACTGAGATAGTGTCTGCTATTTATTAAAAAATTAAGAACTTGCATTTGATGGAATCTTTCAAAGTATCCAGAAGGTGCTTAATGAACATTATAACTGATATTCCTGACATAGATTTTATGCTAATAGGCAAAGTCAATAAAGTAATACAACTGCGTATTTACCCTGAGTGACTTCAGTACTCATTTTACTCATGAAATCACTAGCTGATTATTTCACCTAAATTAAAAAGAATTTTTAATCCTGGAGAGGAAAGATCAATAACTTAGTAAGGACGACCTCTAATCTTTTCACTAGTAAACACAGTGAAAATTATGGGTCCTACTAAGGGAAAACAGATGTTCTACCTACACTAGAAGAAAAATCATTGAGCTATTAAAAAATGAGTAAAATATCTTTAAGTTAGATTATTCCACAGTCAAAGACAAAATAAAGACAGCTTAGTCCATCCTCCAACACTCATTTATACCCAACAGACTTCCAAGTTAATTCCATTTATAAACCCTTGCAGATAGTGGTTAAGTGGTAGTGTTCGTATCTCTATTTAAAGCTATCAAGATCAAAGTGGTGCATCATCTATCATTAGGCATTTAAATACAATTTGAAATGCAGTTCACTGTTCAATCAGAATAGATGTGTGATTATAATCTCTTCTTTTTGAGTATATGCTCCACAAGATTAAGGATGAGGCTTTATCTATGTGCATGGACATCACAATCCCAGGATTATGGCACACATTGGGTGTTGAACAATAATTACTTGACAGCATGTATAGCCAGCCATTCTGTGGCCATTCTGCTCTCCCGCAGGAGAGGTAGAGCCCCTAAGTATATGGCCAATATTGCCCTCTAGAGGTTAACATGCCTACGTGGGTCCCAGTTCCCACCTACAGGTTCCACCCAAAGACTCTACCAGTTATAATGACCGAATTAGATCAGTGCTATTAAAGTACTGGTGGCGTAGTGGTTAAGAGCTCTGCTGCTAACCCAAAGGGTGGCAGCTCAAATCCACCAGCCGCTCCTTGGAAACCCTGTGGGGCGGTTCTACTCTGTTCTATAGGGCTGCTGTGAGTCGAAACCAACTCGATGGCAATGGGTTTGGGTTTTGTTTTTAATTAAAGTTGAAGGTATTAGTATTACTAGACTACTATTTCCTGTGAGTTGTTTATGATAGACATTACACTGCTGGGAATTTTTTTGACAAGGCAATATCCTCCTAAATATTATAACGGAAACTTAAATGAAGTATGTGGGACATGATTTGAGGGCAGCAAATTGGTTACATCTTGGTAATGCCATGCTTTAATATGCCCTTTGCCATTAATTCCTTATTTTGTTCAAAAGACTTTGATCAGACTGAATTGATGTGGTTAAAAGAAGCTTTTGAGGCATGTGGCAAGGGTACTTAAAAAAAAATCTATTGGAGTTATTAAAATCTATCATATATTTTAACACAGGCTTTACTTATATAGCTTGCAAATTGACATCATCATAGTATGAGAGCAGCTCAGTCTACAGCCATCTTCATTCTGTCCTTCATTATGTTCTTAGTGTACAAGGGAGAAGAGCCTTCTTCATCCTTCCACTATACTCTAACTCATAATCAGTGATTAAAATGAGTTGTGTGCCATCACTTTCCTGCATGATTCCCAAAGAAGAGTCATAGGATTTTTCAGGATCAGAGGACCAGGGCTTAGCTGAATGGATGGCCAGCCACGAACCCTAGGAAATGTAGAAATGGAGTCCCTGCCCAAGTGGTTGCTTTCCTCTTTTGTGGGCAACCCAGGCACTTCCCTCCCTTCATCGAACTGTCCATTCCCCACAGCATGCAAATCTATGAGGAATAGCACTACTGAGATTTATATGAGCTGGTCCCACTAGCCGCTTGCTTGGTGGAAGAAGGGGCTGCACGTGTGCTTTCCAATATAGCTTTTGCTTTCTGAACAGTCAGGATGAAACCTAAGTTATTCCCTATTCAAAAACTAAAAGGTAAAAGAAAGGGCAAAAGCACGGTACTGTCATTAATAAAACTAAGAGTGCTGGCACATGTACAGGGTACAATACTATTAACCACATTGGCAAGAATTTGGCATGGAGATATGTCCCTGGCAGCTATTTTGTGCCCTCCAGCTGCACTAGGCATAACTCAGGAAAATCTAATTTGCATTACTCAGCATTAGACCTGGAAAGACCTGGCTCATCCATCAATGGTCCACACACCAGCAGCATTTGAGGTATAATTTGAAGTTGATGAACGTTTGCTGTCTAGGACTAGAAGGCTATTTTCTCTGTATACAAAAGAAGCTGCACCTGTCTGTTCCAGTCAGGGCCAGTTGTGGGCAAAACTCTAATTTATTTATACTCTAGACTTCTACAGCAATAACATCCCTTGGATTACTCTTTGACCCCCATGATGGGAGTCCCTCTGGCCATCCCAGGCCTCCTGATGGGCCCACGTGTTTATGCAGTACCTTGGACTTGACTCCACTTCACTGTCTCATCGTCCACTCACTCCCCTAACTCCCCTGCTGCATTCACAAACCTGCTTCCATAAAATCACGAGTTTCATTTTTCAAGACCCTCTCACTATCAGGTGACAAATAATGGCGTGAGTTAATCGAATCAAATATATTCAGTGATTACTTAACTAATTTCTACAGGCCACATAATCCTCTAACCCAGACAAGAGATCCACAGCTCCAGAAGACCCTTAAAGGGTCAGTGCCAATAAGAGTCAGTGCCAGTAATGGAAATTTTAAACGTAACCTCATTTTTCAGCACACAAACATGTTGGGCTGCCCGCATGGTGCCTTGTTTTACCCCACTCAAACACAGCACAGAAAGCTATGACCAAATGATAATGACAGAAGATTCTGCTCAGACCTTGGTTAAAATGCAAGCCGTATCAAAATTCAAATGAAAACCAAAATGTAACATCCCCATACAGCCAGAGTGGCTAGAACTTTTACAGTTCAGACAGTAGGAACTTCTGGAGAGGAGGTAGATAAATTGGATCACTCATACACCAGCGTGTACCTTGAACAACCACTGTAGTTGGCAGTACCTACGAAAGCGGCATTGTATACCTTGCAATTGCACTCTAAGATAAATACTTAACAAAAATACATGTATATGTTCACCCAAAAATATGCACTAGAATGTTCAGAAGAGCAATAATTGTAACATGCAAAACATGAAATGGCCTAAAGGCCCAACAACATAGAAGGGATAAAGTATGCGACATTCACATAGTAGAATTCTATACAATAATTCAAATGGATGTACCAAAACCACACACAATAATTTGAATGTGTCTCCAAAACAATGCTGAAAGGAAGAAAAGCTACATACAACAGGATACACTATGACTCTATATCAAAGTACAAAAACAGACAAAACTAAATTATGCTGTGAAAAGGCAGGACAGTGGTTACCTGGATGGGGGAGAAACAGAAAGGAAGTACCAGGGAACACAAGAAGGGCACCTGTGGTATTGATGCTATCCTGTTTCTTGATCTGGATGCTGGTTACATAAGTAATCTTCATCTTGTGAAAATTTACCAAGTGATACACTTAGGATAATGGGTACCTTTTTCTATGTATATTATGCATCAATTAAAATTCTTAAAAATGTTTTAAGCCATGTGTTTTGGATCCCCAGAAAGATTAGGGGTGTGACCCCAAAATGATGAGTTTCATTTAATTCCAATATGAACCTGTCACTTGGGAATTTTTCTAGAATCACGATATTGAAGAACAATAAGTAACCTTCTGATTAGAGTTCCCAGGATAATCCCAAGTTTTAATATTTTTTATGTCATATATGCTCCAATTTGGGATTCAGAAAATACAGTCACTATAATTATTATTCTTAGACCTATGGACAGTTTTATGAATATTAGGTGATCACAAATTTAACAAGTTAAACTATTTGTCTGGCATATTTTCAAGTCAATGCCCACATGTACCAAACACTTATTTTTTACAAAACAGAATTATTCACATACTTCTTTCTCTTGTATTATGCTATATTATGATGATTTAGACAAAGAAAGCATATGAAATGACTAAAAAATGTTTTAAGAAGAAATGAAAAATGTTTCTGGATCAATGCTACTAACAGTCAAAGTGGTAATATCAAGTATCTTCCAAAAACAATTAATAGCTAATCATGTCTGGTGATCCGTGAGTTGTCAATGTGAGTTAAGAAAATGATGAATAAATGTGACAGATAAAGACCAAAGCCAAAGGATCAGTGGGCTAAAGATAAGACTTGATTTTATGCTCACACCTGGTCAGGTTGAACCTCTTCCAGTCAAATTAACCCATTACCTTATCATTTCACCCTCTTTAACATCTTTGTTCATGCTATTCTGTCTAGAAATAAACACAACTGTGGCTCAAGAATACAACTTGTTTGGAAACTACTGACTTCTAAAAGCATCTCCTAAGCAAAATGATGATGCTGTAGTCATTTGCTGGAGTCCCTGGGTGGTGCAAGGGTTAACTCATTCGACTGCTAGCTAAAATGTTGGTGCTAGGAGTCCATCCAGAGGCACCTCAAAAGAAAGGCCTGACGATCTTCTTCCAAAAAAAAAAAAAAAGATTGGCCATTGAAAACCCTATGGAGCACAGTTCTAGTCTGGCACTCATGGGGTCACGGTGAGTCAGAGTAGACTTCACGGCAACTGGTAGCCATTTGTTAGAGCAGTGCTTCTCAAGCTTTAATGTGTGTAGCAGTCACTTGGAGATCATTAAAAGGCAGATTTCCATTCCAGAAGTCTGTCTAGGGGTAGGGCCCAAGATTCTGCATTTCTTATGCTGCTAGCCCAAAGACCACACTTTGAATAGCAAGCCCTAGATAACTTGAAGGAATCACTCCATCATAGGGTATTAGGCATAATTTACAGCCAGGATTTCAGACATGTAGTATAATGTTCCAAAGAAGAAATTACAAACAAAAACATTGATCTAAAATGGCTTTCAGGTCCAGTAACCGTGTGGGGTGAATGGTACGATGTTTTCATTGTTAGGAGGACTCCCCTGCCAAGCCAAGCAAGATCACAATGCTGGGGAAGGAAGAGCTGTCTGAACAAACATGTTCCCAGTGACACAAGAACATATTACAATGGTTTGTGCACATTGTGCTTAATTTTGGACCCAGAGATTAAAGCAGAGATAGAGAAGCTAAAAAATAGAGGACTTGAATAATGAAGAAGATTTAATGCTACTGTATCCCAGACTAAATCAATAACTGGCAACCTAACAGGGCCAGATATTGAGAGAACATGATTTGCTTTTCCCTTTCTTTGCCTTAATGGATTTGTCTTGCCATTGGATAATTCCAGCCTTACAGATTTTATTTTAAAAGTTCCCCCAAGACAAAACTCTATTTAAAATAATGTGTATGTTGAAAAACTATGATACCTAAAATGTAAAACCACTTATTTTTGCAGGTAACCAAAACAGTTTTCAAAAATCTATTTCTTATTTGTTACCGTAAGGAAACATCCGGCTCTATAATATATAGTGTTTGAATCCACTGGGCCTGACCGATATCCACATTAACGTGTTCAGGGTGGCTATTTGGAAAAGAAATTAGAAGACATTAGTTAAATGAGAAAGCAAGGCACTGAGGACTCCAAGGAATATCGATGAAGTGGTCGAGTCATTGGCAACCTCCTCTAATCTGCATAACACCCACTTTTTAATCTTTTCTTGAGAGCTTCTCTTTTATTGCTACTAAATTTTAAAATAAATAAATGATACAAACAGCATATAAATTTTGTACCTACTCCACACCTCTGCTAGGCCTGGTCACTTGTTTTCTTGCAAATTTCATTCAACTTGATGGGTAATGTTTACCTTCACCTCTGTCTAGCTTCTCATTCTTTTCATTCTTTCTCTTTCTTTCTCTTCTTTTTCCCCTCAGATTGTTGGGTGAATAAATGCCTTCAAACGGTGCCAGGAAATTGCTGAAGCCAAAGAGTCATCTTAGAAAACTGAGAGCTACAGAGTAATCAAAACAAGCCAATCACATATTGACCTATTAATGATCTTCTTTTCCTTTTATGCTCTAAGCACCAATAGAGAGACTCAAAAAATTGTCTAGAGTAAAGCTAAAACCACTGGTGCCTTAGTGTAGGTCGGAAGGTTGTTTTTTGGACAACATAAAATTTGCTTCCTTTCCTTAAACACCATTTATTCATATAGACATTGGCTGAACACTATATCCAGTCAGTGTAGTATGCTGGTTAAGAGCACGTACTTTCACACTGGATTTCCTGGATTCAAGTCTCAGCTCTGCCATTTATCTACAACTTGACTTTGGACAAGAAGCCCTGGTGGCACAGTGGATAACGTGCTCAGCTGCTAAGTGAAAGGTTAGCAGTTCGAGCCCGCCAGCCACTCCAGGGGAGAAAGATGTAGCAGTCTACTTCCATAAAGATTACAGCCCTGGAAACTCACCAGGGTTAAGTGGGTGAATAGTCTTACAGCTCCTAGAATGGTGCTGAGCATCATAGAGGAAGCACTGCTACTGGGTTCCACAGTTAGAGATGACTTAGGGAAAAATCTTGGGTAAATTTAGTATAAGTATAGGTATGTTCCTATTCAGTAATATTATTAAAGCAAAACAAATTGTTTTAATGATGGGTGTTTTTTTTTTTTTTATTGTACTTCAAGTGAAGGCTTACAGAACAAATAGTTTCCCATGAAACAGTAGTACACATATTGTTTTATAACATTGGTTAACAACCCCACAACATGTCAACCCTCTAACTTCTCAACCTTTTTTTTTGGTGAAAATACACATAACCAAAGATACACCATTTCAAAAATTTCTACATGCACAGTTCAGTGACATTGACTACGCTCTTCCAATTGTGCTGTTATTCTCACTTAAGATGAAGGCTTACACAACAAAATAGTTTCTCATTTAACAGTTACCACAAATGTTGCCCTATGACAATGGTTAACAATCCCACAACACATCAACAATATCCTTACTCAACCTTGGGTTCCCTATCACCAGCTTCCTTGTCCCCTTCTGCCTTCTGGCCCTTGTTACTAGACTACTGTACCTTGTTAGTCTCATTTGGTTTTACGGGACTGTCCACTCCCAAGCTGAACAGTGAACCTCAGAGATAACTTCACCACTGAGCTAAAAGGGTGTCTGGGGGCCATACTCTCGGGGTTTCTCCAGTCTCCTTTAGGCCAGTAAATCTGGTCCTTTTTTTGTGAGTTAGAATTATGTTCTACATCATTCTCCAGTTCTGTCCAGAACCCTCTGTTGTGATCCTGGTGAGAGCAGTCAGTGGTGGTAGCCGGGCACCATCTAGCTGTACTGGACTCAGTCCGGTGGAGGCCTTGGTAGCTGTGGACAATTAGTCCTTTGGACTAATCTTTTCCTTGTATCCTGTTCTCTTTATTCTCCCTTGCTCCCGAAGGGATGAGACCAATGGAGTATCTTAGATGGCTGCTCACAGGCTTTTAAGACCCCAGACACTACCCACCAAGGCAGAATGTAGAGCATTGTCTTTATAAGCTGTGTCATGCCAATTGAGCTAGATGTTCCCCGAGACCATGGTCCCCACAGCCCTCTGCCCAGCAATTCAGTCCCTCAGGGAGTTTGGATGTGTCTGTGGGGTTTCCATGACCTTTCCTTGTACAAGTTGTGCTAATTTCCCCTGTATTGTGTACTGTCTCACCCTTCACCCAGGATACCACTTATCTATTGCCTATTTAGTAAGCAGTCTACCATTACTTGGTATCGCCTTGCTTTCATCTCCATTAGAAGGTTCTATACCTATGCTGTTTATCCCCTCTTTTACTGTTTTGACGTTGTTGTCATCCATCTATTGACTGCTCTGATTCCCTGTTGTATTTCTTTTGGTTTTGGATGTCCTCGAGAGTTCATTTCCTAGATTGGTATCTGGCTGGTATGATCCTGAGTCCTAGATTCTGCCTGTGAGCTGAAGCTGTTTGTCCTCAGATTGAAGAACTCCCTTTAATAATTCTTGTAAGTTTGGTTTGACTTTTACATATTCCCTTAATTTCTGTTTATCTGGAAATGACCTAATTTCACCATCAAATCTGAATGAGAGTTTTGCAGGATATATTATTCTTGGCTGGCAATTTTTTTTCTTTCAAGATTTTATATATATCATCCCATTGCTTTCTTGCCTGCATGGTTTCTGTCACATAATCTGAGCTTAGTCTTATTGTTTCTCCTCTGTATGTGACTTCTTGTTTTTCACGAGCTGCTCTCAGGATTCTTTGTTTGTCTTTGGTTTTGGCGAGTGTGATTATGATATGCCTTGGTGATTTTCTTTTGGGGTCTCTCCTATATGGGGTTTGTTGAGCTTCTTGGATGGCCAGATTTTCATCTTTCATGATACTGGGGAAGTTTTCTGTCAGCAGTTCCTCAATGATCCTCTCTGTGTTTTCTGTTTTCTCCCCCTGTTCTGGAATTCCAATCACTCGAAAATTTTTGCTTTTGATTGTATCCCACATAACTATCAGGGTCTCTTCATTTTTCTTTGTTCTTTTTTCTGAGTTTTCCTCCAACAGAGTTGTATCCAAGTGTCTGTCTTCAATTCCACTGATCCTGTCTTCCACCATTTCAAATCTGCTTCTCAGCCCTTCTATGACACCGTCCATTTCTGAAATCTTGTTGCTTATCTTTTGTATTTCTAATTGTTGTCTTTGTATAATCTCTAGTTGTGAATTTATTTTGGCATTTTGTTCGTGCATTATTTTCCTGAAGTCTTCCAATTTTTTGTCTGTATTTTCCATGAATTTGTCTATTTTTTCCTCATGTTTGTCAGCTTTTTGCCTCAGCTCTTGGAGACTTCTGAGTATTAGAGATTTGAATTCCCTATCAGGTAATTCTAGTGCATTTTCTTCCAGAGGAGAGTCATCTGGTGTTTTATTTTGGACGCCTACTGGAACCATCCTGTCCTGTTTTTGTAAATGTTTTGATATTGTCTGCTGTCTTTGGGGCGTTCAATAGTTATTTTTCTCATTTATTAAGTGTAGATTTGTTTGTTTTGTCCTTTTTTTTAAATTTGACTATGTCTGAGCAGGCGGACTGTGGGTTCTTTGTTGTTTGCTCATCTGTGGCTACAATACTTTTTGCCTCCTTCTCCAATTGGCAGGGTCAGTGGCTCTGATATGGTACAGCAGGGCAGGTCTAGCTGAAGAGGAGTTACTGGGACGGGTTGTTTGTGGCACTTACTACAGCCACCAGAGTGGGTCGGTAATCACTGCAGGGCAGGTTCCAGTAGGCTATGCCTGTGCTGCTTGGTGGTGTGATGCCAAGCGCATGGTGCAGGTAGGCAGGATGCAGCGGGGAGACTGTTATGTGTGGAGCTAAGATGGATATGGGAGAGAGGAGAGAGGAACAGGAGCGAAAAACATACAAACAAATAAAAAAGAATGCTAGGGGAGCTTGCCATTGGAGTGGAGAGATGAGAGACTATGAAATGGAGAAAAACAGAAAGGGGAAGATGAAGAAAAGAAAAGAATGAATAAATAAAAATCGGAAAGGTTAAAGAACCGCAAAGTTCCCAGTGATCCCACCGGTGCAGCTATGAGGTCTGGGGAAGTCGCTCTCAGGTGTTGCAGTACAGCCTGGCTAGAAGGTGTAGAGGTATACAATGCCAAGTATTCAGGGACCAGAAAGAGAAAGAAGATATAGAGAGACGAGAAACTGAGCAATAAAGAAAGACAAAGAGGGAAAAGAAAAGGAAACAAATTTAAAAAAATAAGAAAGCCCCCCCCAAAAAACAGAAAAAAAAACCCAACGAAAAAAAGAAATGCCCTCAGGGACCCCTCTGCACATCTGTGCAAGCCGAGTGGGAAGTCTCCTTGCCACGCAGCACCGCCTGGCCAGAAAGGGCTCCCAACTCAAGAAAAGGAAAAGAAAACAAACAAACAATTCAAAACAAACAAACAAACAAAAGCCCCGGGATCCCACCAGCATGGCAGCCCAGACCGGGCAGCAGCTCCCCAGTCGAACGGAGCTCCACAGCCCCTCAGGAAGAAGGAAAGATGGCTCACGGAGCCAGGTATTTGAGTGAAAGGAGGGGGAGGTGGCGAGAGGTAAGGAAGAAATCAAAAGCAGAAAAAAAAGCAACACTAGCAGCCAACAAATGGCACTCAGAGAGCCAGCTAGTGCGGACTGGTGTTTCTTGGACAAGAGACTGTGTCTGTGGGAAGCAGAGGGAGCCGAGTGTGGGTGAAGAAGCGTAGGGAGTGGGAAAGCGTATATCACAAATTACCGGAGCTCTGCAGCCCCTCAGGAAGAAGGAGAGATGGCACACGGAGCCAGGTATTTGAGTGAAAGGAGGGGGAGGTGGCGAGAGGTAAGGAAGAAATCAAAAGAAGCAGAAAAAAAAGCAACACCAGCAGCCAACAAATGGCACTCAGAGAGCTGGCCCGTTCGGGTGTGTGGAATCCAAGCAGCCGGTGTTTCCCGGTCAAGAGACTGTGGCCGCGGGAAGCAGAGGAGGCCGAGTAGGGGTGAAGAAGGGGGGGGGGGGTGGGAAAGCATATATTGCAAATTACCAGTTGTTTTGTCTCCCGCTGGACTCTCCATGAGGCTGCTTTCTCGTACCCCGTTTGCTGGTCTCTGATAGGCGTCCAAGATGGTGGATCCATGCTACGTTAACTGGTAGGGGACCTCTGCATGAATCTCTCCTCGCTCTCCGTTCTCTGTCAGTTTTGTCACTCCATTTGGTGCTTGGCTGAGTTCTTTATGTCTTCATTTGATGTTTTAGGGTTTCAGGATTGTTGTATTCTCTGTTCAGCTTACTTTTTCGGATCTGTGCTGTGGAGGGACGGCATGGTGCTTCTGCCTAGAGCGCCATTTTGCCAGAACCACTTACGATAGTTTTTATTTGTGGGGAAAATGCTCAACAGACTGGTAAGGAGAAAAACTGGAAAACTAGTCCAGACCTGAGAAGGGGTTGAAGTGAGTAAAACGGGGAGGTCTAAGTGGAGTTCCTTGGCTGGGAGGGGAGGGATAAACAGGAATCAAATGCCTGTAATCTCAAATCTTTTTACCCTCCCCTGAGAGACCATTTCCCTCTCCCTCTCTGTGTCACTGCCAATTGTCTGGGCTCCGAAACAGGACAGGACTCTTACAGCTAGAAGCCACAAGTCCATCTCCCCAGTTTCGTGTCTATGGATGAATCTCGACAGGAGTCTAGAGAGCAGTCATTTGAAGACATAAGTATAAAGCAATATCCTAAGGTCTAGGATCAGTATGGAAGGAGTGCTGGTGGCACAATGGTTAAGCGCTCAGCAATAACTGGAAGGTTGGTTATTTGAACTCAACCCACCCAGCAGCTCTGAGGGAGAAAGGCCTGGCAATCTGCTTCTGTAAAGATTATAGCCTGAAAAATCCTACGGGCAGTTCTACTCTGTCACATGAGGTCACAGAACACCCAACAACAGCACCTAACAACCGTATGATTGAAAGCAATGACCAATTACGGACTTGTAGCATCACTAATTCTGATCAGGGCTTTGTCAGGGAAGGAAGCTACCCTGCTCATGACCCCCTTCTCTGCTGTCTGTAATAGTAATAATAATGATAGTCACTCCCATTCTTCTGTATACTCCATGCACTTTATTTCTTTAATCTTCCCACCGGCGCCACGGTGGCACAGTGGTTAAGAACTACAGTGAACGTTGGCTGCTGAACTTCCTATCAACCCTATGAGGAGTGTACTATTGTTGTCTCCATCCTAAGTACTGAGAAATATTTAGTTACTGTTATGGATTGAATTGTGTCCCCCCCAGAATATGTATTGTAAATCCTAACCCCTATACCTGTGGATGTAATCCCTTTTGGGAACAGAGTTTCTTTTGGTATGTTAATGAGGCCATATCAGTGTAGTATGCGCCTGATGCACAATTTTTGGAATATAAAAGAGCATACTTTTGAGATATAAAAGAGCAGATCAGGCACAGAAGAAGGAAGACACAGTGGAAGACCAACACTATCTGAAGATGGTGGAATTAGACCAGAATTCCAAGGATGGCTGGCTAGAGAAGCCAGGATAAGGATCTTCCCTCAGCGTGGACAGAGAGCCTATGCCAGTACCCTGAATTTGGGCTTCTAGCCTCCTAAACTGTGAGAAAATAAATTTCTATTTGTTAAAGCCTCCCACTACAGGTATTTGTTATAGCAACACTAAGAAACTAAGACAGTTGCCAATCGTCACACAGGATATAGAACTGAGATTTGAACCAGGATCTCTGTTTTCTCCATTCTACAATTTCAAAGATTCAGCTAAAATGTCATCTCTCCTGTGAAGACTTGTACCCCCTAAGGCTGTCACTCACTCCCTTGACTCCCATACACTTTGTACATTTCTTTACTGGGACACCTGTAAGACTCAACCCCGTAACTATTTGCATCCTGAACTGCATACCACTCAGGGGCATAGGCCATGTGTTTCTTGAGGGTTTGTTTTGTTTTGTTTTGTCTATTTTGCATCCAGTGCTTTAAACATAATAAATGTTCAGTAACTGTTGGTTGAACAAATTAATAGACAACCCATCAAAGGAAAAGTGATGACCCTTTCTGCAACCCTTTCGCATGGGTTAATTCCCTCTTATTAGTCTATCTTTCTAGACTTCTAGAGGGATCTACAGCAACGACATCTTGCTAATAATGAATGAAATGTGGGGGAGGTTGTTATTATGTAAAATATAAGAATTTGGACTCTTGAACCAACCCTGGTTTGAATCCCAATTCTGTCTCTAACTAGCTTTGCAACTTTGGGAAAACTGCTTAACTTTTCCACACTTTAGGTTCCTCGTCTATAAAATAGGGATGATAATAATACCTATATTTTAGGATAACTATGAGGAATAGGAGTCCTGGTGGTATAGTGGCTAGGAGCTTGGCTGCTAACCAAAAGGTCGGCAGTTTGAATCTACCAACCACTCCTTGGAAACCCTATGGGGCAGTTCTACTCTGTCCTGTAGGACTGCTATGAGTCAGAATTGACTCAAAGGCAAGAGAAATGAGGAATAAGGAGCTCTGGTGGCACAGCAGTTAAGAGCTTGGCTGCTAACCAAAACGCTGGCAGTTCAAACCCACTAGTCGGTTGTTGGAAACACTACAGGGAAGTTCCACTCTGTCCTATAGGGTCACTATTGAGTTGGAATCAACTCAGTGGCAATGGGTTTGGGTTTGGTTTTTAGAAGCTAATGTGTGTGCAATCCGCATGCCAACTGAGGTCCCATAAGACCTAGAGAACATTGGCTTGAAGCTCTGCTCAACACTATGGAAAGTTCAATACCCTCTGCAAGATTTCCGTACAATCCCTTGGGGCTTATGTTCTTCTTTCCCACCCCGTCCTTCCTCTGCTTCTGTGGGTGAGGAGTCCAGGCACAGAACAGCAGGTGGTTTAGAAATAGAGAGCTGGGCTGTCACCTTACTGGGGGGGGGGGGGGTCACACGTACAGGTGGGGGTCAGAGCACTCTAATGGTGGTGGGGAAAGCATGACTCCTTGCTCCTATCCCTATTTGTACAGGAGATTTTAAAGTTCGTTCCTTCCAAGTATCTGGACAGGAATCAGGGATAAGGTGGCAGCCCATAATAAGGTTGTGACTTCCCCAGTCTCCATGGCAACAGAGGGATGACTGGTAGGTTACGCCCGCAGCTGCCTCCTTTCTGCTAAGCCTCTGAAGGAACTCTCGTGACTACCAGGTTGGCAGGGCTGAGGGAGTTGGAATGTGTAATAATAATAATTTCAAATTTTATAAGGTTTTACTGTCTGAGAAGGGAATTCCCCTTTATAACGTGTAAGACTAGCTTCCTACTTTTGGAAATTTAGTATTTTGAAACACATTTTTCAAAAAAAAAGTATGATTTATGAAAGCAGTACGCTACTTGAATGCCTACATTTTTACATAGCACAGTGGTTCTCATACTTATTCAAGTGGCAAGGCACCTGGAAGTCCAGGTGCTTATTATAAAATACCAGAAAACTATGATTTATTTAATTTAAAATAAATATATAATTTAGAACTAAAGCAGATACCATTTAGTATTCAATTCTGTATAAGCAAGTGGTACTAGGTGGCAAAGGTTTAACAAACTTAAAATTGAGAACATTATGTCCATTAGCTTAATTTGTTGTAACCTCAAATGGTAAAAGACTGCCATTACTCATTCAACTAGAGGGACCAACCAAGTCTGGCTGGTAGAACAGTGGCTTCAGGAGTGCTTAGTTTGAGGCTTTGATTTCAAGCTAAGTCGGTAAATTATTGATATAGGTACTCCATGGCACAGAATCCTCAATTCTTTCATCAGTAAGTGTCAACCACATACCATGCAAAGTGCTGGGCCACAGGCTACTGTGAGTCGATTACAGGCCCCTGATTCTAAAGAGTCCACAGTCTGGGGAAAAGGCAGAATTCTTTTGGAAATATGTGATGAAGTTTATAATATGGGTAAGCACAGGGGCCAGGAGAGTCAGAGGAACACACGTCTAGCACAACCAGGTGATGGGAGGAGGACAGGATTAGAAAAAGCTTCCTACAAGAGGTGATAACTAAGCTGATACCTTACAGAATACCGTGTGCTTTGATCCATCAGTATAGAAATGGACAAAGTGTGGTATGCTCATACAGAGAATGACTCTACAAGCAGACAATTGAATGAACTAGACCTGTACATGTAGATAAATCTTAAAAACAATACTGAACAAAAAGGCAAAGTTATAGAGTGATGCATATGTTATGATGTCATTTAAGTAAATTTAAAACATACACACAACTGTAACATTTTAGTGTAGGGATACATACTCATGTCCTAAAAATATGGAAACATGTACTAGAAGTTAGATACTTACCAAGATCACATGCTTATTTATCTCTGGGGAAAGAATGGAATGGGACAGGATACAAAGAGGCTCCAGCTTTATCAGTAATGTTTAAGTTTTAAAAATACATATAATTGAAGGGAATATTATAAACTGTTAAAAAAAAAACCGGAACCAGTTGCCTTCGAGTCGACTCCAACTCATGGTGAACCCATATGTGTCAGAGAAGAACTGTACTCCATAGGGTTTTCAAGGACTGATTTTTTGGAAGTAGATCACCAGGGCCTTCCTTCCAAGGCACCTCTGGGTGGACTCAAAGTTCCAACTTTCTGGTTAGCAATGGAATGCCCTAGCCATTTGCACCGCCAGGGACTTATAAAATGTGAACACATATTCATTGTGAGTAGTTGCTACACTGACATTTGTTATATTATTTACTGACTTTAAGTATTAAAAAGCAATTTTTCCTAATTTCCAAACATCGCCCCCCAAAATCAAATTTAGCATCAATGCTATAAACAGCTCACTTACAAGGTAGAAATCATATCTTATATAAACTATCATCAAAAGTAATTCAGTTTACACTATTTTTGCTGCTGACACAAAACACTTTTTGTAGTTTATCTAAATAATCTAAAAATAGATATCAGAAGGGATTCTGAAACTGGAACACACATCCAACACAGCCTGGTGATGGGAGAGGGAGAGAGTTAGAAAAAGCTTCCTGCAAGAGGTGATAACGAAATAATTCAGTTTCTTGACAAATGCGAAGTATGTGCTTCCAACACTGAAACTGATAAACTAGAATTGTTATCTCTTCTTCCTGAATCTTTTGGGGATAAAAGACAACAATAAACTGGGGAAGAAGCCATGTGCCTCAGCAATTGGAGGAAGGTGTTGATCCCTGAGTACCAGTGCCCAGACTTACTGATCAAAGCCCACTAAGCTAGGCAGAAGATCTCTTAACCTACCCACCCATTTTAAATATCAAAAAAAAAAAAAAAAAACAACACTTGAAGATGGTAGCAAAACGCCCCTATACAAGCCAATTTGAGGGAGAGGATTATACAAACTGCTTTAGCAATAGGGAAATGGGTGTTTGATATTTGAATACCAGGGGCTATCTAAACATCTATTTAGACATAGGGAAATCAGTGGGGAAAACTGTTGATGCAAATACACATCACCGTACATCATAGGGTTAACAGAACAATCTACACGGAACTAGAATGATAAGGTGGAAGGAAAACTAACAGTAACTTATCATTAAAAAGCTAGAGTAGTAGCGGTTGAAAACCACGGAAAGCTCCAGTCAACACTGATGGTACATTGATAACTAAGCATCCTTTATGAGATTGGTAGGAATTCCTAATGTCTCACAGAGTGGAAGCCAAATGACTGTGTGTCCGCCAGACTTACTAAATATTGAACTGGTCTTCAGCAAACTCTGAATTTGCTAATATTCGTTTATGACACCAAATGAGGAGCTGTGAGTCCAATCCACCAAACTCACATGCAAGAAAAGTTACATTACTTTTAAATTCTAATTCTAAATCCATACTTGCCAGGTTGATGAGATGCCAATATCACTACAGGAGGACAGGGCTCACCCCATTCCTGGGGCCCAAAGAGTCTCTGGAACGTATACAGTCCAGAACATTTGGCAAAGGTCTTCAGTCATTGGCCCATCACTGTCATTGCCGAGATGTACGCTAAACCAGCCAGTCCATTTTGAACAAAGGCTTTTTCTCCTGTCCTTCAGGCCAGACTTAGCTCCCCATACCTCATGCAGTTTCCAGGCAGCCAACCCTGTTTTTTAGCCTCCCCAGAGAACAAATTCACCCTGAGCTTTGGCTGGGCTCAGAACCCCAAGGCTGTTCCTTTCTCAGCCTCTGCCTTCTGCCTTTAGTCAAGTCAGCTTTTCCAACTCCCAGCAGCCCATCTAAAGCTCTTCAATGGTCCCAAAATGCAAAATATGTTTACTTGTAGGACTCAAGAAGGGTGTAAGGTGCTGGGAACCTTACAATCTCGTTGATGGTCCCTTTTACCTGGGGTGGAGGGCGAGGGAGGAAGGGCCTTTCTTTATCTTGGGTTAGTCCACAGCAACAACAACCAAAAGAAAAAATGCGTGTGTGTTTTTTTCCTTGAAAGCTCATCCTCTTACCGTATTTTGTTGCTGTTGTTATTAGCTGCCATCCAGTCAGCCCCAAGTCATAGAGATCCCACGCACAACAGCCTGAAACGCTGCCTGGTCCTGCATCATCCCCGTGACCAGCTGCGGATAGGCTGATTTTCAGAAGTAGATCTCCAGACCTTTCTTCTGAGTCTGACTTAGTCTGGACGCTCCACTGTTCAGCATCACAGCAACACACAAGCCTCCACTGACAGAGGGCAGTGACTGCACATGAGCTGCATTGGCCCGGAACTGAAGCAACTCCCACGTGGAAGGTGAGAATCCTACCACTGAACCACCAATGTCCTATACCATATTTTAGTAATCCTTAATTAGAATTCACCAGTAAGCAGCCTTTATTTATAAGTAGAAATAAAAGTTTGTGGAAATGTTAAGGGTTTTGAGAAACAACTTTCTTTTTTGAAATTAGTTCAGAGCCCACGAGAGTGCCATGGGGCTGAGGAGAGTACTTGAGAAACAACGCACAGGCGGCAGGGTAGGGGTGGTGGGTCATGTAAGCTGCTTGTTTCCTTCACCTCTCATTTCCCTTCCACCAGCTGGAGGTGCTGGTGGGCCATTTCCTCCAGGCGCTGGGCCTGCACAGCCAAGCTCCTGCTCAGCCTCTTGCCCAGGCTTGACACCCTGCTTCCCCAAGATGCAACACCTTCACCCCACTTCCACATTACATCATCTTAGAGGCTCCCGCTCTCATTTCCCTCAGACTGTGGGCAGGATCAGGCTCTCAGGTCATTTCAGAACAGGGGCCTCTGTTTTGAGGACTAGAGAAGACTGGCTGGATTCATTAGGAGTGATGTTCAGACCTTGATGGGTAGACATAAAGCAACCAAAACCCAGTATCAGTTTATTAATTAATTTCCAGGAAACCCGTTGTCATTGAGGCAATTCTGACTCATGGCAACCCCAAGTGTTTCAGAGTAGAACTGTGCTCCACAGTTTTTAATGGCTGTAATCTTACAAAGGTAGATCACCAGGCCTTTCTTCTATGGTGCCACTTGGTGGATTCGAACTGCCAACCTTTTGGTTAGTAGTTGAATGCAAACCGTTTGTACCACCTAGGGACTTTAATTTCAGGAAGGGGTGGAGAATACATCTCTTTTATTCATATGGACCAAAGAAACTGCTGAGAATGGTAGCAGGAGGTACATTTGGGACTGGCAGAATGAAAAACTCTAATAAACTCAGCCAAGCTCAATGAAGCTAAATGCCTCAGACACTGGAAACATACAAACACAAGTGGGGAGAGCATGTCTTGAAGCTGGTCTAGGGGGAGTTTACGCTTGACTACTAACCCAAAGGTTGGCAGTTCAAACCCACCCAGTAGCACCACGCAAGAAAGGCCTGACAATCTACTTCGATAAAGATTACAAGCAAGCAAACTCCATGGAGCAATTCTACTCTGTAACACATAAGGTTGCCATGAGTTAGAATTGACTCATCAGCAATGGATTTGGTTTTGGTATGGTTTGGTTGTTTTTGTCTATAAAGCATTCATTCTGTCTTCTGGTGACAGCATTTTTGTTTTCTTATGAAGAACCACCCTTCCCCCATTCTCAGTGCATTAAGTAAAGGTGGTACTGTTCATTGAGGATTAATAGATAATCCATGTGGAGTTAGTCAGGACATCCCTTTTACTGGGCACAGTAATGGTACCAGGATAAGCACATGACCCAAACTGGTCCAATTCAGTTAAATCCTGGAACTTGTGCTAACTTACTAGGGATAGAAAATTTTTTTTCCTCTTATGCGGTTTAACTACCACATGAAAAGACTCCATCTGAGAATAAAGCCAAAACAGAGGAAAACGAAACCAAGGGCCAGAAGAGAGAGATCGAGTTCTGATAACCATTTTTTTAGCCCCTGGATCCAACTGTGCCTGAAACCACAACTGGCACAGAAATTTTCAGGTATGAATATCAGTCAGTTCTCTTTATTTTCTTAAACTAGTTTGAGGTCGATGTCTGTCCGTAATAACCAAGAGAGTCTAACTGATATGGAGGTTGTTAAAATGTCAGACAATGGACTGGAGAAGGTGAGAAAGTTTGAACATTGGTTGTCCCCACCCTGCCTGCCTCTGAAGTCCACAATATAGTTCTATAAATTGGGCTTCCTTGTGTCTTCCCAGCTCCTCTTACTTAGTGACCTTTGTTTCTAGGTCTTCAGGAACTCTCAGATGAACCTAGTTAACCTAGTTAAGGCTTAGTGATAAACACACAAGTTTTTCAAGTGGCCTAGAACATCTTTATGTTTCTTTTTTTCATAATCTCAGTGGGATTTGGGAAGGAGGAAGTTTAGAGTTTAGGTTTCCTGAACCACCTTGAAGTCCTAACTCACAATCATTTTACAGTCATCAGTATCTGTTCTGGAAAAACAATCATTTTGCCTATATATGGCAAAAAAATAACAATTTTCAAATGGCCCTCGCGTTGGGTTTAGCTATAATAGATGACTTGTACTGTGTTTTACAATACCCAGTGTTTCCACATGTATTTTCTCACTTGCACATTTGTCCGTTCATTTATTTAGCAGACATTTATTAAGTGCCACATGATTGTCCAGTTCTAGGGCTAGATATAGTGATGCACACGGAAGACATAGCTCCTACCCTCATCAAATGTACAATCTGGGTATAAAGTCTTAATGTGAAACCTCATCCAAGCTGAAGTGAACCAGGATCTCCTGGCTCCCCTAGCCTTCACGACTTAGAATTGAGACCATGTTCTCCAAATGCTGGGCAAGTTTGAGAAAAGACCCCTGGAGTGGGTGGGTATGTCTAGTGTCCCCATACTCCTGAGACTAGGAATCTTGGGAAGAAGTGGCAAGTAGCTACCCACTTGGTATGATGTAGAACAGTAGATTCATACTTTCAGAGCTGGGGATAATTTTAATAGTTACCTAAACCAGTATCGCAAAGCCCTGGTAGCACAGTGGTTAAGCGTTTGGCTGCTAACCGAAAGGTTAGCTGTTCAAATCCACCAGCCACTCCTTGGAAACCCTGTAGGGCAGTTCTAGTCTGTCCTGTAGGGTTGCTAGGAGTCAGTGTCAACCGGACGGCAATGGATTTGGTTTCTTTGGTTTTAAAACCAATATCTAGGTTTTATTAATGATCAAATAATGGCCAGAGAAGGTAAATGGCCTAAGGTCAGACAATAAGTTAGTGACAGATCCCAGACTAGAACACAGCACTGATCAAACCGCAGGCTAACACAAAGTTCTTGAAGTTCAAAGCCTTCCAAGGCTGGGCCCTGCCTCTCCAACTTCATCTTCCACGGAGCGCTTTGGAGAGCTTTGCAAGCAGAATTGACTCTATCTTCCTCTCTGTCACCCACTGCAAACTTTAGGAAGGATCTTACTTGCAAGAAACGTAAGTTCATTTATGTTACCTTCAGAAATGACGTCTTTAGTGTTGATAAACAAGGCTGGCTGTGGAAATCCGGGAAACATGGAGAAGCAGCCTCAGAAGAGCAGAACCTGAAGGGAGGGTTTGCATCCTGGGCAGGTGATGGCTTAACTAGGAGCTCATGGAATTTGACTTAAGTGCTCAGGCATTAACATGATTCAGCTGCTCTGTGCATCCACCATCCCCCCCACCCTCTCACCTTCCTACTCACTGACAAGGCTTTCTGAACTCTACTCAGTGGCTTTCTCGTAATTTAAGCTCTGGTGGCCCAAATCCTGGACCTTCCAGCATTTTCTCTACCTTGTGGCCCTTCAGCTTCAGCTCTCTCTAATAACTGCATCATTCTCTCAGTAGTTTCCAGTTTAAAAAAAAAAAAGAAAGAGAGAGAGAGGTCTGTCCAATGTTCTAGTCCGGCAACAGAGCACAGAAGACCCTCAGTTTTGCTTAGCTCTCCCTCTTGCTAGCTGTGGCGACGTTCACCACCAACTACCGACACCTGCACAGCGCAGCCTTCCTTGCACATGCAGGAATCTAATTTCAGACACTGACTCAAGCTTCCTAGCTCTAGAGTCTCTATGGAACAGAATACGAGACTCAATCCATTTTTTAAAATTTTTTTCTGTTTTTACATTAATATAAAAATAATACAGGTTTATCAATTTTTTAAACTTGAAAACTAAAAAGCAGTATAAAGAAGAAAACAAATCACACAAAATAACATTTCCTCATCCTACAGTAAACCACTGTGAACGTATAGATAAACCAAACCAAACTCACCGCCATCGAGTTGATTCAGACTCATAACAACCCTGTAGGACAGAGTAGAATTGCCCCATAGGGTTTCCAAGGCTGTAATCTTTATGGAAGAGGACTGCCACATCTTTCTTCCGCAAGTGGCTGGTGGGTTCAAACTGCCAACGTTTTGGTTAGCAGCCGAGTTCTTTAAACACTGCGCCACCAGAGCTCCTTATAGATATCTACATAGAAATATATAGACATATATAGGTATATACAGATTACCTATACAAATATATATACAAATTACCCTACAGGACAGTTGTATGCTCTCCCCAGTGTGGGATTCTGGCCAATAACGGATATTATTTGGGTTTTTTTTTAATGCCTTGTCATTTTGATGGGCAATATATAGTATCATATTCATTAAATTTGCATTGTTTTAATTCCTAGTGAGGCTAAGCATATTTTATTGGCCATGTAGAGTTCATTGATGAACCCCTATTCACATTTATTACCAGTTTTTTATTGGGGTGTTTGTTTATTTTTTTTCTTATTGATATGTAAGAATTCATTTAAATTTAGGGATTGAAAAGTCAGGTATCTCTGTTCACAGATAACATGATAATGTATATAGAAAAGCCTAATGAATCCACTAAAAAAAGCTATTTAAACTAATAAGTTCACTAAGTTTGTGGGGTAAAAGATCAATATATAAATATTGTATTTTTATAAACTAGCAATGAACAATCCAAAAATGAAGTTAAGGATTGACAATTCTATTTATAATAATAGCTTCAAAAAAAGAATAAAATATTTAGGCATAAAGTTAACAAAAGAAACGCAAGACTTGTACTCTGAAAACTACGAAAAGTTGTTGAAAGAAATTAAAGAAGACCTAAATAAATGGAAAGACATCTCATGATCATGGTTTGGAAGACGTAATGTTGTTAAGATGGCAATATTCCCCAAATTGATCTACGGGTTCAATGTAAACCCTATGAAAATTTCAGCTGGATTTTTGGGAGAAATTGACAAGCTTATTCTAAAATTTATATGGAAATACAGGGGACCCAGAATAGCCAAACTTATCTTGAAAAAAAAGAACAAAGTTGGAGGGCTCTTATTCCCAAGTTTGAAAACTTATTACAAAGCTACAGTAATCTACCCTGTGAGTCTACCAGTGTGGGACTTGTATAGGGGTAGATATCTAGATTAATGGAATAAAATTAAGAGTCCAGAAATAAACCCATGCATTTATAGGCAATTGATTTTTGACAAGGGTATCAAGTCCATTCAATAGGGAAAAAATAGTCTTTTCAACAAATGGTGCTGGCTCAACTGGATATCCACATGAAAAGCATGAAGTTGGACCCCTTCTTTATAGCATGTATAAAAAATTAACTCAAAATGGATCAAAGCCCTAAATGTAAGATCTACAGTTTAAAACCTCTTAAAAGAAAACAGAGATAATTTTCATGACCTTGGATTAGATAATGGTTTCTAAACTATGACATCAAAAACACAACAGAAGGAAAAAAAATAGATAAACTGAACTTCATCAAAATTAAAAACTTTTGTGCTTCAACAGATATCTTCTAAAAAATGAAGAGACAAACCATGCAATGAGAGAAAATATTTTCAAATTATATACCTGATAAAGGACTTGTATCAAGAATACATAAAGAACTCTTACAACTCAACAGGAAAAAGACAAATAATCCAATTTGAAAATAGGCAAAGGATTTGAATAGACATTTCTCGAAAGAAGATACACAAATGGCCAATAAGCACATGATAAAATGTTCAACCTTATTTGCCATTAGGAAAATGCAAATCTAAACCACAATGAGATACCACTTCACACTCTAGGATCACTATAATCCCAAAGAGAAATCATAACAAGTGTTAGCAGGGAGGCGGAGACACAGGAAACCTCATACTTTATTGGTGGGAATGTAAAATGCTGGTCAGTTTAGTAAACAATCTGGCAGTTCCTCAAATGCTAAAGCTGGAGTTACCATATGACCCAGCAATTCCACTCCTAGGAATATATCCAAGAGAAATGAAAACATATGTCACAAAAACTTGTACATGAATGTTTATAGCAGCCTTATTCATAATACCTAGAAACTGGAAACAACCCAAATATCTATTAACTGATGAATGAATAAATAAAATGTGGTATATCCCACATAATAGAATATTATTCAGCCATAAAAATGAATGAAGTACTGATTCATGCTACAACATGTATGAACCCTGAAAATATTATACTAAGTGACAAAAGCCTATTGCAAGGGCCACATATTATATGATTCCATTGTTACGAAATATCCAGAATAGCCAAACCCATAAAGACAGAAATTAGAACCATGGTTTCCAGGGGGCAGAGGAAGGGGTGGGGGAGCGACTGCTAATGGCTATGGAATTTATTTTTGGAGTGATGAAAATGTTCTAGAATTAGTGGTTATGGTTGTGTAACTTTGTGAATATATTATATTCACTGAATTGTAATCTTTAAAAGGGTGAATTTATGGCATGTCAATTATATCTTATATTTAAAAAAAAAAAAAGTGTTGATACATGCTATGACATGGATGAACCTTGAAAACATTATGCTGACTGAAAGAAGCCAGTCACAAAGGACCACTTATGTGTGATTCCATTTATATGAAATGTCCAGAAGAGGCAAATATATAGAGACAGAAAGTAGACTAGTGGTTGCCTAGGGTTGGGGATGTGGAAGTGGAGAGAAATGAGCAGTGACTGTTAATATGTATAAGGTTTCTTTTTGAGGTGATGAAAATGTTCTAAAACTGATTGTGGCAATGGTTATACAACTCTGTGGATATACTAAAAACCATTACTTGTAATACTTTAAATGGGTGAATTATACAGTATGTAAATCATATTCCAATACAGCTGTTAGAAATAAAATTAAGGATATAAACCATTTGACTACATCATATGTGTTGTAAATATATTTTTCTATTTGTATTGGATCTTGATTTGGTTTGTGGTGCTTTTTGTGAAGTACAGAAAAATTAAGTATTCATATAGTAAAGTCGCTTCATCTTTCTCTTTATGTTTTTCCATTCCATGCTAAGAAGGACCATTCTACCATCATAATCAGGTAACTATCTCTATACATTCTTCTAGTTCTCTTTGGGTTTTTTTTGTTTGTTTGTTTTTGTTTTTTACATTTAACTATTATTTAATTCTTTTGGAATGTGTTTTGTATATTTTGCCACTATTTTGAGGGCCTTTACCGCTATGATGTTCTTAAACTCAGGTTATTTGTTTGTTTTGACATCAGGAAAACATGGTGATCAGTACAGTGTCCCCAGTCTGGCTTCAGTTCCCATTCGCGGTCTGCTTTGTATTCAGACTGGAATATATCTTTAGCTGCTGTGATAAATCAGGAACCTCTCCTACCTCCCTCGAACTATACTTGGCAAATTAAGTTGTTGGATATGTTACTTGTTGAGTTGACTTCAGAGCTATAATCTGGAAGTTTGTCTAATTGGACTGATTAGTTTTGGTCTTGTGGTCATGAAACAACCAAGAAAGAAGTCTGAAATCTCAGATACATTCATCAGCCAAGATAGGGAGGTGTTGATGGTTTCCCTTTCATGTAAATCCAAATGGCTGTGGCATGTTTGGCTCATATTCTTTTGATTTGTGATTTAATTTTTACAAACTGTGGGAAGAAAACTGCTGCCAATGTTATGGTTTGAAGAGCTGGCTTTTCTATCCAAAGGCACAGAAAATGTAGCCTAATAACTGGGCTCAGACAATGAGGTGGGAGGAGGGGAAGGAGGTTGGCAAGAGAGTAAGTCACTTCCTGCCATTTTGTGGGAAATCGGAAATGGCACAGAATGAGAGTGAAAATTTGCTCATCGTTGTTGTCTCCAAAGGCTTCCTCAGTCTCTGACGGGTCCTGTGTTGCTTCTTAACCTTTCTTTGATGGCATTTACCCCAAAAGACACCACCTGAGGGACGTTTTCTGTACCTGAGAGAATTGTACCAACTCAAGCTCAGTAATATTAGACTCCTACTGATCACCTTCTCCCTCTCTAGATATTTAGATCCCTCTTTTCTACAAGCAGAGTCCTGGGTGTCGCAACCGGTGAAGTGCCTGACTACTAACCAAAAGGCTGGCAGTTCAGACCCACCTAGAGGTGCTTGGAAAGAAAGGCCTAGTCGTGAAAACCCTTTGTAGCACAGTATGGACTCTCCTGCAATTCATTTTGTTTTTGTTTTTTTCCTAAAAGGAAATTAGGACGTGTGGGTGTTACACTAAAATAATAAACTCTATTTCACTATCAAATGTTTATGGATCATCTTGTATGAAAATGTCCATCTTTAAAAACAGTGATCACTCTCAGTGAGGTGAGATGTGGACACCAGGAGAAGCGTTTGAGAACTGAGACTACGAGGGAAAGAAATACAACTCCCATGGCACACTAACTCTGGGATGTGTTCATTGAGGAGAAAGGTAGGCAGAGCTAAGTATTCTATGTAAATTGTTCTCTCTTGCTTGCTATTATATTTCCCAGGGTCTTAGTTGAATTGGAGCCCTGGTCACACAGTGATTGTTTGGCTATTAACGAAAAGATAGGCAGTTACAATCTACCAGCTGCTCCTTGAAAACCATATGGGGCAGTTCTAGTCTGTCTTATAGGGTTGCTATGAGTCGGAATCAACTTGACAGCAACAGGTTTGGCTTAGTTTTTGGTTTAGCTGAATTGGGGGCAAATTAAATACACATGTGTTGTGATTACACTGCAGCCATTTTTTGTATCACATACAGACCCACCAATGGAGCCTGCGTGAAGTAGACACTCAACAAATGAAGGAGCTTGAAAATACATTGAATCAGGAGAGCTGAATTCTAGTCCTGGCTCTAGCATAGCAAACTGTGTGGTTTGGGCAAGTCAATTTACCTTAAAAAAAAAAAAAAAAAAAATAGCCCTCAAGTGATTCTGACTCATAGCAACCCTATACCTTACTCTAACTTAATTTATTGATTTATAAAATTGTGTAATTAGTTTACTTACCGTAAGTGACTTTGTCCTGGTTGCATACATATAATGTATACCTTTTATTATTAATAATAATGACTAGTATCTATTGAGGACCTATTTTGAGCCAGAAACTAGAATAGTATCTTTTCATGAATTGTTTATAATTCTCACAGTAACCCTGTGAAGTAGCTACAAAGCACTTCTAATTATGGATAGGTTCCACAAGGGTATTTTTCAGTCTTTCTTGTTCATACAGCCAGAAGAATCATTCTACAAGTGTCTATTAACAACCTCTTTTGGTGTTGCTCAGTGTTAACAAGCTTTTGATTTAATGGATGGATTTGTGTTGATATACCTCAATTTGTTAAATCTAAGATCTTAACATACCAATATTTTAAGAATAAGAAAGCAAGAAATATTTCCAATTAAATATTTAATACCATAATGCCATCTTATCACTTACAATGCTTATTTTATACTTATTGAAAGAGTTCTTTCAGACTTAGACAACTTTTCTTTTTATCATATATCCCTCTCCTGCATGCATAAAAAGGAATATGCAAGCGAAACAGACTGGTTTAAGTTCTCCAAAATCTGTGGCACATTCAGAGGTTGAGTCTGTTTCCCATTCAGAATTGCTGCTGTCCATGTTTTTCAACACAGCACTGTCCTCTGTGCATCAATAGCGTTAGTCACGCACCATTTCTTCACAGAATCCATTCCAGAATTAAACCATTGGTCTTGGGTTCTTAAATCTGCTTTGCAATTCTGTAGAGCTAGTTGGCTTTTGACTTCAGCTTTGACGGTATTCCTACACACATGTGATTCACTGCCTCCTTACCCCCTCCCTATCACCATTTAGTTCCTACTGGTTAAAAGAATAGTCCATTATTGTCTACATTTGGGATTTTCTTTGAAGACTCATACCCATTCCACAGTTTTGATACTGGCATTTTGGATGTTTTCACACACACAGGCAATGACAACTACATTGAGACAATAGTTACTTTAAGTCACCACTGATTATAAAACAACCCTATTTCTGAGATGTTAAAACGTGAAAAAATCTTTTTCAAGTTCACAAGCACAGGAGTATTTACTGTTTAAAGAGGAGAAACTGGCTGAGAGAGAACAGATAATTTCCCTAATGTCCCATCATTCTGGGTGAGTCCATAGCATCCTCTACTACATAATACTGCCTCTCCTTCTCAGAATCCCAGCAAACCTGCAGATTAGTTTTTACCTGAAAATGGCTCCCCATTCCCTTGAATTTGAACCTTTCAGTGGGGCCTGTAGATGTCGGTCATCACCATGGGGGTGACTTCAGTGGATGTTGTTTCTGGACTGTTTCCTCCTGTGTCTTTGCTGCCTCCTCTGTCTACTAGTGTAGTTAACAAGAGACCTTCCGTCTCCAAGATACCAGATGAGACAAATAACATCACAAGACTAAATAAAGACATTTTCACCAAAGAATGAAACACAGCAGTTTCAATTGACCAGAGATTTGGCAACACATTTTATGGATTTCATTGTTCACCATTCGAATTGCTGGCAGCTAACAAAACCAACTGCAAAATTCCAATTATTGCCTCATTTCTACCTAAACTGTGCATTTTTCTCTGGCTTCCCCTTAATTGTAATACATTCATTATATATCTGAAAATCTAGTATAGATTTAAGTGTTTCTAAATAACATCAGGACTTTCTGTTAACTTGCTATACGTTTGTATAACTTTTGATCATGGTTGGCAAACTTTAGGTAATGACTTCCCTAGCGCTGGTTTATTCATGATCTACTAGGTTATCTTTAATGCAAAAGAGCCACTTTCTAGGAGGCATCTACTATGAGTTTCATTATTAAACAAATAATTTTGTTTTATAAGGATCAGCACAGAGCTGGTTCCTATGAGGTGGAGGTTAAAGATGTCCCAACTGTCCAGCTTTTCCAAGCTGCTGTACCACTCCATCATCTCTAACATCACCTACTCCCTCTCCTCTCAGTGCTCTTCCTCCTGTCTTTGGGTTCCCTAATTCGCTGTAAGGTCTCACAGAACTCACAAACCATATAAAGGAAATGCCTTATGTGGTTGTGGAGGCTGGCAAGTCCCAAAATCGTGGTTAAGGCATAGGCTTCTCCCTGGCCCTCAGTCTCTGCCCAAAGGCACTCAGCTTTCTCACTCCATGGGCCAGGAAGCCCACTGCACTGTCTTCTTCTGGGTCTCTGCTGCCGATCTCTGCTGTTGGTCTCTCCTTCCTTGGTGGTGGCGAGCTCCTCCTCCCTGCTCTGGAATTGGCTCTCTTTTAAGGCAAAGGTGACCAATCCCCTTGGTGGGCCACAATTACGTTACCTTACAGTCCCGCCCAATCACCTGGGTGGGAGTTACAAGATGATGGCTAGAAAAGCCACACACAAAAGTATTAATTGCACAGCAATTATATATACCCAGCAGTACATGTGACAAGGACAAAACTATTAAAATAGAAGCATTTGCCCCCTCCCTACAGCCAAGAAGGAAATATTCTTTGTTGCTTGCCTGGATATAATGCTTGGGCTTCTGTTTTAACAACTGCAGTAGTGGGTAGAGCTGCAGAATTGAAACCACCAGAAGCAAGGAGGAGATTAATGTACATAGGGAAGGATATGGCCAGCATTTTGAGGATGATACAGAAAAGAGCTAACACAAGCTGCTAAGACAAAACCAAAAGTTGTTGTGGATTCAATCCCAACTCATGGAGACCCCATGTGCGTCAGAGTAGAACTCTTCTCCACAGGGTTTTTAAGAGTTGATTTTTCAGAAGTAGATAGCTAGGTGTTACTTCCAAAACATGTCTAGATGGATGTGTCTGGATGGAACCTCCAGCCTTTCAGTTAGCAACCAAGCACGTTAACCGTTTTCACCACCAGGGACTTTTACTATTTTATACTTTACCAAGCATGAGGTCCTTCTCCAAGGACTGGTCCCTCTTGATAACATGTCCAAAGTACTTAAAATGAAGCCTCACCATCCTCCCTTCTAAGGAGCATTCCGGCTGTACTTCTTCCAAAACAGATTTATTCATTCTTCTGACAGTCCATGGTCTCTTCAATAGTCTTTGCCAACACCGTAATTCAAAGGCATCGGTTCTTCTTCAGTCTTCCGCATTCATTGTCCAGCTTTTGCATGCACATGAGGTGACTGAAAATACCATGGCTTGGATCAGGCGCACCTCAGTCCTCAAAGTGACATTTTTACTTTTTAACACTTTCAAGAGTTCTTTTGCAGCAGATATTCAGTATCATGAGATGTAATTTCTTCCCTTTTCTGATTCTTTAAAAAATACTTTAGTAAAGACAATCTTTTTCAAGACTTTGGGGATTCAGATTTATATTTCCATAGAAAAGGATGCTTTGCTAAAAAAAAAAAAAAAAAAAAACTTTAGGGCAAAAAGTAGCAGGTCCTTATTTATGTTAGTTACATACTCACATACTTTGGACATGTTATCAGGAGGGACCAGTCCCTGGAGAAGGACATCATGCTTGGTAGAGTAGAGGGTCAGCAAAAAGAGAAAGATGAATTGACACAGTGGCTGCAACAATGGGCTCAAGCACGACAACGATTGTGAGGATGGCACAGGACCAGGCAGTGTTTTGTTCTGTTGTACACAGGGTCGCTCTGAGTCGGAATCAACTCGAGGGCACCTAACAACAGCAACGATGATGACGATGACAATGACATACACATAGGAGTTCCTGGGTGACACAAATGGTTAAGTGCTTGACTACTAACCAAAAGGCTGGCAATTCAAACCCACCCAGAGGCATCTTGGAAGAAAGGCCTGGTGATCTATCTACTTCCAAGAGATCACAGCCATTGAAACACATGGGGTTGCCATGGGTTGGAATGGATTTGATGGCAACTGGTTTATTTTTTTAATACACATATAACCTCATGATTCTTCCGTCCATTTTCTGATGTCATTTTGGAAGAGTTATCCCCTATTCTGGGTTTAATAAACCTGTGGAATAATGATAGTCCACACCTGAGCTTGTCTTCTTTTCTAAGGCCAGATAAGAAATCTTCCATGTTGAAAGCAGAGGTGGTGATTGGAAGCAGATATGCATAAAGGAGAAACCCTATGAAATAATTTCTGTACATTGTCTTCTAAACTGTACAGGGCCAAGGGCAGTGGCCCTTCCCTGACTTCAGCGACCCCTCTCAATAAAATTCTAGCAGAGGGGAGAATGCCTGGAGCTTTTTGTGCTTTCCTTAAATTGTAGGAAAAATAGGAGCTCAAATAGAACGCTTATTACAAATATTGGACAAGCCAAACATATTAACAATAAAATTCTCAAATATTTTTCCAACCCCATTTTTCTCAGAGGTTAGTTTAACACTCCTCCTCTCTCTTACCGTCTGATATTATTGTAAGTGCTAAGTAACACTTTATTATATAAAGACGGCCTGCCAGGTCTAATTGCTATGTACAGAATTTGCTAGATCACAAAGTGAGGGTACATATGAAGCTGCTTATAGAAAATTGCAAAGTATTTAAGTGATGAGAAGAGAATGTTATGATTGGCGGGAATATACATGTACTCTACCTAAAATTGAAGAGGCTATGTAAACAAAGTCAAGTTTCCATACACAAATGATTTTTTCCCCCGATTTTTGTAAGTAACACCAAAAATGAAAAGAATAGCCCTGGAAAATGATCCATGTGAGACAATGTATGACATCGGCATAATACAACATGTTAATATCATTTTTCATTAGACCACAGAAAAACACAGTCCTAAAAAGAGTCTGATTTTGAATTTCATTTTCCATTTACTACCACAAGGTTTATACTGAAACTTATTAACAGTGAATAAAGCATGGAAATAATTAAGTTTAAAACAATGATCATTACCACTTTCAAAGGGCTAAATTCTCCTTCCTAATACTTGAAAATCCCTATTTTCCTCAGACATTTAAAGATATTTAGGCTCCTAAACTATGGAGTTAGTTTAAAAACATGCCAGGAGCAAATGAGAGAGAAGAGCAGACACATAACTTTCCTGCGAGCATTTGTGTGTATTTTTAGAGTGAGTACCAAAGTGTTCTTTAGGCATGACATCAACATTCAGGGTTGTGCCATTTCAGGGTTTAGCCTGATTTTTTCCCCCCGAGCTCCTATTTGTTGCTAAGATAGATATCTTTGTATTTTCACTCACAAAACAATTATACTTGCAGTCACACTACTTTTAGATACCTCGGCTAAAACCTGTTATGCTGAGATTTGCACACACCCTTGCAAGCCACAAACAACTTCCAACTTTTTGTTCTGCCAAATGTCTCCTCGTCATTGAGAAACCACCACGAATTGGTCTCTACTTGTTAGGAAAATAAACCTTCCTTAGGAATTTCCTTGAAAGGGTTGCTCCTTCATACTGGGTCAATTAAGTGTGCAACGCTTTCAAGAGTCATCACTCCACTTGTGAGACAATTGCTTCTCTAGTAGTAGTCCAATAATTTGGGTAGGGGGACAAATGTGGAAACTAATTTCCTGTCCTTAGTTTGAGTAGGAAGCACTGCCAGCACTTACTTCCCTCTGCACATTGGTGTAAGAAGTAGCATAGTTAACTCATTATTGGGTCAGAAGACCTGATGGTGAGAATTTATAAAGAATGGCAACATGAAGTCCATCACTTAACACTTAAAAAACGATCACGAGATTTAGTACATAAGAGACGATTAATCTCTATTCCTCTGGAGCAAAAGAGAAAGAAGGAAACCAAAGGTGCAAAGTCGAAACTAGTCTACGGAACTAATAGTCTACACAAATAACGGGCTCACCTACCTTGAGAGCAGCCAGACAAACGAGATGGTTCCTGGCTACCACTACTGGCTGTTCCCACCAGGCACTCAATAGATGAATAGATGGTCCCAGATAGAATGGGAGAAAAATGTGTAACAAATCTCAAATTCCTTAAAAAAAAAAAAAAGGCCATGCTTACTGGACTGGTAGAGACTAGATGAACTCCCAAGGTTATCACCCTGGGATATCATTTTAACCTGGAACTAAAACCGCTCACAGAAGTCACTGTTCAGCCAAATGTCAGATTGACCCATAAAATAAATAATATCACCTGTGAGTATTGTGTCCCTCTAAATAATCATCTAAATTAAACCAAATGGTAAACATTTTCCCTAGACCAAAGATGAGAATGTAAAGGGGGACAGGGAAGTTAGATTAAGGGAAACAGAACAACCAGAATGGAAATAATGAGAAATCTGATATATTGTGAAAAATGTATCTAATGTCACTGAACAATATCTATAGAAATTGTTAAATGAGAACCTAATTTTCTGTGTAAACTTTCACCAAAAACACAACAAAATATTTAAAAAAAAAAAAAGATTTAGTACAGGGTAGTTTGATTGATGATATTACAATTGGCATTCACTGCAATTGGTTATTAGAATTTGAGTTTCAGAAAAACTAAGAAATTTCCATAAAGATACATGAGTGGTAAATAATGGACCCAGCATATTAACCCAGATCTGTTTCAGTTGGGGAAAATTATATATAAATATGCGTGTGTATGTATGTATATGTGTGTGTGTGTATATACACAATGTACATACTTAAGCAACTCAGTATATAAATCAAATCTTCATGTAACAAGCTACTGTAATATTTTCATTTTTGAAGTATCAAGTGGGTTAAAAATCCTCCTTAGCTGAGAATTTATACTATTTCGTACGTTTTCACTGTGGTTCTTCCCTTCCTTTCTGAAAAGTCAGAGTTGACATGTAAATCATCATTGTTTGTGACACCACTAGGAAACAGATTTTTTTTTTCTTTTCTATTTCTTGTTCTATAGAAAAGAAACAGTATACATTAAGCCCTTGCTAATCTTATACTAACCTTTGGTGAACTGACACTTCATACACAGTATCAACTTGGTATCATTTATTTTCTCAGAATGGTCTAATTGTTTTGTTCCATTCCAGGTACTAAAGTGAATATTTGTACCTAGGAATATCGGAATTACATGTTTCTAGGAATCTCAGCTTAAACAGAGTAAAGATGGTTTCCCAATGCCTTGTGAAAACAGTAATACTTTAACAAATAATACTGGTATAAATGGCTATCCAGCTAGAAGGAAAGAAGTTTAAACTCCTACTTCATTGTATACATACACCAAAAAAAATCCAAATGAATTACAGATGTAAATGTAAGCAAAACTATAAAACATTAGAAGAAAATTTAGGAGAGTATTTTATATGATGCAGAAGTTGGGGAAAACATTTTAAGCAACTCAGAGCTAAGGAGCTATTTTTAAAAATCAATAGATTTGCCTGTGTAGAAATTAAAACTATTTGAATGAAAAAGCATACCATACACAAATGGTACTTCATCTCACGTACTTTGGACATGTTAACAGGAGGGATCAGTCCCTGGAGAAGTACATCATGCTTAGTAAAGTAGAGGGTAAGTGAAAAAGAGGAAGACCCTCAAGGAGATGGACTGACTCAGTGGCTGCAACAATGGGCTCAAGCATAACAAGGATTGTGAGGATGGTGCAGAACTGGGCAGTGTTTTACATAGGTTCGCTGTAAGTTGGAGCCAACTCAACGGCATCTAACAACAACAACATACAAATCTAAAGATAAATGCTAAACTGAGAGAAAATGTGTGTAATATATATGACAGAAATTGTATTTAATTATTTTTTTAAAGATCCCATGCATTTTTAAGAAAAAAAAATCTAATAGAAATTTGAGGGGGGAAAAAATAAATAGAACATTTTTAGAATAGGAAATGCAAGCAGATAATATCATATACTAAGATCTTTCATCTGACCAGGGGTAAGTAAAATGTTTGGAGGTCATGAAAAGTCAGATCTCCAGCTGTGGAGAGCATAACTGACTGATAGCCCCAGCTGTTGACCCCTTGGATCCACCAAGGCCAAGTTTCCCATGCTGCTCCCAGACAGTGACTGAACACAGTGGTGCTGATGCAGGCTCATGTCTGTGAGATAAAGAACTCTTTTGACTTATAACTGGTTTGAGGATTCCCCATCAGTCTGGCTGAAGCTATTTGATACCTTTGCTGAGATCTGAGACTCTTCCTGTCCAATTCTCCATCCTTCTGTTTCTCCTTCACAGGTGTCAGACCAGAATCATGGTCCAATGGCTCTCCCTGCCGTCTCCTGCTCCCTCTCTTTATGATTCACAGGTCTTTACCCAAGCTATCTCTTGAACTTATAGTCCTATCTTAATATCTGCTTCTGAGAGGACCTGAACTAACATAAAAACAGCAACGATCGAAGTGGAGACATATTAATTTTTTCTTATGCTGGTATTGGGAGTATGCCATGGTAAGACTACTAGTAAAGTAGTAAAATGGCACCATCTAGTAACGCTGAAGAGGTGCATTATATACAATGAAGAGATTCCATTTCTAAGTAGATAACCTAGAAAAGTGGTCCTCAATGTGTTTTCCAGGGAACACTGCAGGTTCCTGAGACACTTTCACAGGTCTGTAAGGTCAAAAATATTTTTATGATAGTACTGTTATTTTCACTGTTGTTAACTTATGAGTGTACAGTGGTGTTTTCGAGGGACTTCATAACATGAGAGGACATCATTGCTCTGACGGTTAATGGAATGTATGCTTATGTATTCACGTGTTTTCTAAGATTTTCTAATGTAGCAGGTGTAGAGTATAAAAATGTGCATTTTCAGAGATTATCTCAACTTCTCAGTACTTCTGCTGTACTCTTACTAGCTATCTTCAGTTACATCTGCTTTAAGCTCACAAACCTTATTATCCAATAAATCATTATTTTGAAATTTCAGTTTTCCCCATACCTATATAGACACACAAGAATAATGATACTTTCTTGTTTTGTTTTGCAAAAGCATGTAAATCTGTCTTTGAAACCTTTCCTAGATGTTTAGATTTCATGGAAAATTTATTTTTACATAACTGTAATATTTTACTCAAAAATAAAAGGAAATTTATCCATAATGGATCATTGGCTTAAAAGGAGGAAATTACAGCTTGTTTACTCAACCCATAGTTTCACTGTCTATGACTAAAAATACCAAAAGAGATGAGACTGACATACAAGAGAGTTTCCTGACTCACGGAAAGGGGGAAAATACTCCAAAGAAACTAGAAGAAACTGTGAAAAAGAAATGAAAATATGATGGAAGTTAGCGTTCCCTCAGCTTCACAGGTGATAATAATGTACCTTATTGAGTCTTAGGCAACAAGACATTTTTTGAATAGCACTATGGTGCCAATTAAGTTGTAGCCTCATTGTGAAAACAATCATTCAAAATTTAAAGAAATTAAACATTTCAAAAGTCAAAAAATTTTTGTTACAGCTTTTCAAACCAGAAATGAAAAGGTCCCGAGGCATCTTACAGGGTAAGTTACAGTACTGCATATGCTAAAGAAGCACATACAGGAGCTGAGAGACAATACAGCCTTGTACAGAAGAATTGCTGAATGCCTGCTGGGTAATAAGTCAGTAAATGAATTCATAACACTGCCATTTTCCAAAAATATAGTAACTCATTTAATTAAGAATTTAGCTGGAAATACAGAAGATTGAATTTCTGTCTCTGTTGCAAAATTGTACTTTTGTCTTAAAAATGGACGAATCTACAAATACGGCTATTTTGCTCGTATTTGTCCAATGTTAGCACCAACTAATCATTGAGAATCTTATTTTATATGAATGCTAGGCAGCACAGACAAGGTGTGCTGAAATATCAAAGTGTTGAATACTTTTTTAATCTCTTGATTTAGCTTTGGAACAACTATGTTGACATTTGCAATGGCACCAAACTGTATTAGTAGTTAATGCATTCTTTATCACCACACATCTGCAGTTAAAAAAAAAAGAAAGAAAAGAATCAGTTTCATTTAAGAAAGCCCTTGATGAAGAAGTAAAAAATTACTAATGTTATTAAACTTGATCTTTTAGTAAGTGTCTTCTTAATAGTCTGTGATGAAGTAGAAAATACACACGTAGCACTTCCACAGCATAAAAAAGCATGATGACTTTCTCAAGGGAAAACACTTGGGCAGTTGTTTGAGTTGCAAGCTAAACTAGCTACTCCTCCCCTACCTTTGTCCCCCACCATGGAAGACTGTTTCAACATTTTTAGTTGAAAGTAAAATAAACAGGCAAACTATGGTATTCAGACTTGGATATCTGACAGATATTTTCTCAAAAATGAACAAAATGAGCCTGTCACTTCAAGGTAAACAAGTGACAGTATTGGTCGCCAATGATAAGACTCCAGCCTTCAAGAATTTGTAGAATTTTGGAAATATTGGGTCTGCCACTGTGACTTTGATGGCTTCTCAATACTTACAGACTTTTCTGATGATCAGGGCCAGTGTTAGGATGAGGCAAGTGAGGTTTCTAGGGCACAAAATTTATGGAGGTACTCACTCTCAGTGAGGCAGCTCACTCTTAAGGAGGTACTCATTCTCAGGGTCATACAAATACAGGGTTGGCACTTGCATGGCCCTAAATGCGAGTGCCTCCTTAAATTCTGCACCCCAGTGCCTCAGTTACCTCACCCTGGACTCAGCCCTACTGATGAGATTGGAAGTGACGTTAATGAATGTAATTTTTAAATGTCAAATAATGCATATGTCAACTTTTAGGAGACCTCCATGACTCCCCAGTGAACCAGTATTTTGACCACTGTATGATGTTACAAAATCATGCATGGGTAAACTACCCATTCAGAGCACATGACAGACCAATGGATTTTAATGTAAAAGAGTATCAAATGTTTATTATATGATTTTAGATTCTATACACAACTGAAGTCCCTAGGTGACGTAAACAGTTAAGAGCTCAACTATTAGTCCAAAGATTGGCAGTTCAAACCCACTCGGAGGCATGTTGGACAATAGGCCTGGCGATCTGCTTCCAATAGGTCACAGCCTTGATAACTCTATGGAGGAGTTCTACTCTGCACACGTGGGGTCGCCATGAGTCAGAATCAACTCAATGGCAACTAACAACAACAAAATGCAACTAGCTTTTAAGAATCTCCCACTTGTCAAGTTTTGGTATACTATCAAACAAGAATATCCACAAATATCAGAAAGGCTATTAATACTATCGTCCTTTTTCTAACTTCATGGCTGGGTGAGATCAGATTTTCTTTATATACTTAAACCAAAATGATACATAGCAAAAGATTTATGCAGAAGCAGATAAGAGAATCCAGCTGTCTTCAACTAGGCTTGACATAAAAGAGATTTACAAACATGTTCTAGCGAGTTCTTTTTATTTTGGAAAATACAGATTTTTTAAAAATATATTTATGTTTACATTTAATGTGTAAACAATATTTTTTAAATTTCTAATACAATAAATCACTATACATTTAACTGACATAAATAAAAGTTCTTTGGAGTACACAACAAAATTTAAAAGTGTAAAGGGGTCCTAAAACCAAAAAGTTTGAAAACTGTTGCTGTAGAAAAATTCTTACACGTGTGCATCAGGAAACATGGGCAAGAAGGTTCTTGGTGCCATTGTTTTTAATGGCAAAAATGTACAAACATCCAAAATGTCCACTGATTTGAGAAAGGAGAAATACATTGTGGTTTATTCAAACAATGGACTAAAACAGTAAAAAGCAATGAAGTATACTTACGCACATCAACATGAATGAATATCACAAACATAAAGTTGAGTAGAATAAGCAATGCATACAATGCATATAAAAGCATTCCGTGTATATAAAATTCAAAACAATGGAAAATTAAACAATATATTGTGTACGGATACATACACATGTGGTCAAATTATGAGGAAGTACAAGAGAATAGAAAACAAACAAATCAGAGTAGCATTACCTCTACTGGACAGGATGGAGGCTGGTGCTGAACCACATTTGGGATTTTAAAATATTAGTAATGAACTATTTATCAAGTTGGGTGCTGGACACACAGTTGTTATTTTTTTAATGATACATACGTATCATAAATTCTCTTTTGAATGTATGGTATATCTCAAAATTTTAAAAATGAATAATAATTAGGTATCATTTTTTTGCCCTTCAATGATTAGTAACACTTTTATGAATTGTTGATGGGCATGTAGATTGTTACAAGCTTTTTGCAAAGTAATCTGGCACCATCCGTTAAGTTCAAAATGCACCTAGCCTTTGATCCAGCAATGTGGCCTTGGGAATCTATCTTGCAGAAGTGAAAGCATTAATATATGAGGTTGCATGTGTGTGCGGTGCACATGTGTAGGTTTATTACAGCATCATCAGCGGTGCGCAAAATCTGAAATCAGCCTGGATGTCTGCTAATAGGGGAACGGTTGAATAAATCATGGTGATTTCCACACTATGTAGTATTACGTAGCTATTGTAAGACTAAGTTATAGTTTTACATATTGACCTGGACAGATTTCTATGTTATATTAAGCAAATAAACAAAGTTGCGGAGGAATGTAAATAGGGTTATCTCATTTTCTTAAAAAATAGGAAAACTACTATGTATTCAATAAACAATTTTCTATGAGCACTGAGAAATATATAGAAGGATGTATACATGCTGAAGAGTTAACTGTGTTTATCTCCCAAACTTAGTCTCATCGAGTCGATTCTGACTTATAGCAACCCTATAGAACAGAGTAGAACTACCCCATAGGGTTTCCAAGGCTGTAATTTTTAAGGAAGCAGACTGCCACATCTTTCTCCTGCGGAGCCACTGGGGGGTTCAAACTGTCCACCTTTTGGTTCGCAGCCGAGTGCTTTAACCATTGTGCTGCCAGGGCTCCTTACGTCTCTATCTCAGGCGGATGAATGAGAGAAGTGTAAGAGAAAGTGTTAACATTTCTTTACCCACCTCTGTATTATTAGAATTGTTTAAAAAAAAAAGTATGCACTACGTTTATGATTTGAGAAATTTATTTTTAAATTTTAATTGTTAGATAACACAGTTCTATTGTTCTAACTTGCCATAAAAAAGTTATGTGTCTCTAAAAAAAGACCAGACTTACTGGCCTGAAAGATACTGGAGAAACCCCGAGAGTATGGTCCCCAGACACCCTTTCAGCTGAGTGGTGAAGTCACTTCCGAGGGTTTACCGTTCAGCCAGGGATTCAACCACAACTGGGCTGATATGTCACAGCAGTCCAGGGACAAGGACTAGAAGGCAGAAGGGGACAGGAAAGCTGGTGATAGGGAACCCAAGGTTGAGTAAGGACAGTGTTGACATGTAGTGGGGTTGTTAACCATTGTCGTGGGGCAACATGTGTACTAACTGTTTAATGAGAAACTATTTTGTTCTGTAAACCTTCATCTAAAGTGAGAATAGCAGCACAACTGGAAGAACGTAATCGATGTCACTGAACTGTGCATGTAGAAATTTTTAAAATGATGTATCTTTGGCTGTGTATATTTTCACCAAAAAAAAAAAAAGATGGAGAAGGGAGAGGGTTGACATGCTGTGGGGTTGTTAACCAATGTCATAAAACAATATGTGTACTGACTGTTTAATGAGAAACTATTTGTTCTGTAAATCTTCACCTGAAGTACAATAAAAATAAACTAAAAATAAATTTGAAAAAAGTTATGTGTCAACAAATTTAAAGAGGCGCCATTACTTTGAATTAAATTTTTGCATATTTGTCAAAAATGCTTCATTCGCTTTCAATAACGAAGTGGGAAATGGGGAAAGGGAAGGGAGGCGCCAGCAAGCTTATTATGTTGGAAAACCAGGAATCTGGGCATCAGAATCACCTACATCATAATATAATTCCAAAACCATTTTTCAATGTCAAATACAAGAAAGTCTTGATTAAACAAAATATCCCAAACTTAAGATGATTAAGACATCCTAGTTTTACCAGAAAACCCTCTTCTTATACCCTTGTTCAGAACATTGTTCTACATGCATGCCTACATTTTCCTGCTGTGGTGACGTGTGGTTCTGAAGCAGCCTCGCTGAGGAGGTCCTGGCCTCTCCCTGCTCATCCTTACTTCGGAGAATTATTCTTTGTGAAGCCCTAGAGACCTTGGTTCTTCTCTCTGGTAAGCCAAGGTCATCTTTGGCAAATGGTTTCACATCAAGACTCTTATTTGAGTCACATTAAAGAGATCAGTGTATGAAGAAAATCCCACATCAGTGAACCGTTTGAAGTAATTTGCTTGTTTCTCCTACAATTAAAGCCCCACACCATATAAATCAATCTTAATAACTCAAGATCTTAATTGTTTTACTTTTATATTTTTAATTGATTATTTTTCAGGCACATACTGTTTGAGAGTTTTGGCCCAATTATTCAAGTTCTTAGACTCATTTATGTATACAACAAATATCCTTTCAACACTTGTTATGTTCCAGATACGGTCCTAAACACTGGTAATATAATTAACAAGACAGACACAACCCCTCCCTCTTCAGGTTTTCAGCTTAGAAAATGAGAATTGATTGGAAAAGAAAAATAATAGCAGTAAGTTCTCTTGAAGGTAACACAGTTATCACACAGCACAAATGATAGAAGATGGAACTTCAGAAAGCCTAAAAGCTTTGTCTACTCTAAGATTATCGTGGCTAGTGTGAATGCAGGAGCCCTGATAGTGCAGTGGTTAACAGTTAACAGCTGCTGACCAAAAGGTCAGCAGTTTGAGTCCACCAGCTGCTCTCTGGAAACCCTATGGGGCAGTTCTCTGTCCTATAGGATCACTATGAGTTGGAATTGATGTAACGTGTTGGTTGGTAGTGTGAATCTGTAAAGCTGGATTTCCTATTTTGATATGGACAGCTGTGTTTCCAGAGCTCTGTGGTTGGTTCTGCTAGTTAAAAGTACTAAATTGAGTACCAGTGTTGATAATGGGCCAAGTTCTGGTTTGAATTTCCTGACCTAATATTGGTAGTTGGGGATTGAATTTTCTGACCTAATTTTGGATATAAAGCAAACACAGGATGAATTTGTGCGTAGATGAGATACAGTATTAAAGCAAAGTATAGCAAAGATCATATTATATATTAGATTATATACTAAAGTAGAAAACCTAGTATACCAGAAGGGTAAAAATTTTAAATGTTATTAATGAATTTTTAAAAATCCACACTGTAAAAAAAAAAACCATGCCTCATTTCATACAAGGATAAATGGACTAATTCCTTTCATCTTGAGGTGTGAGCATTGTATTACTGACCCTTATAAAATAAAGAATTCTTGCCTCACATAATTGAAACCTGATCATTTTTTTTTCTTCTCAAGCACTTTACCTACTTACAGATGTCCTTTGTAGCAATAATATTTATATTAGTTGGGCCTACACCATGGTTTTCAAATGAATTTTCCTTTTGCTTTTAGAGTTGTCCATGTTGTTTTTTCTAAGAAACTTCCTAGTTTGAAGGTCAAGCAGTCAAAAAATAATAAAGGCAAATAAAAATATCAGATGGTTTTCTGTGTTATTACAATTATTTTTATCTTGGATCAAGTGACATTGTAAGATAATATTTATCAGTTGGTCTTTCCGAGAGTTAACGATAATAATTACAACAGCTGACATTTATCGAATGCAAAGCATGTGCCCAGCACTGCTCCACGAGCTGTGTGTGCATGGCCATATTTCTCTGCCTAAGGGTCTATGAGGAAGGTAATAGTATAATCCCCATGTTACAGATGAGTAACCAGAGACAAAGAAATGATAAGTAACTTTACCAAAGACTTTGACTAGTAAGGAGCAAACCTGCAATAAGAAACTGGTCATTTGACATTAGAGTTCATGCACTTTCTTCCTTTGCTAGTAAACCTTGTACTGAAGTGTAACATGGAGAAAACCACAGAAATCATCAGTGAGAAGCTCAGTGAACTTTCATAAAGTAAACCCACATGTGCAACACCACCGAAATCAAGAAATGAGCATGACTAGCACCCTTGAAGCCTCCTTTGCCCGTCTTGCTGGTTATTACTGCCCTCCCAGTGGTAAGTAATATCTTTATGAACTTTATATAAATGGAATGATACAGTATTTTCTCTTTTGGGTCTGGCTTCTTTTCATTCAACCTTATGATTGTAAAAGTCATCCATGTCATCGGATATAGTAGTTCTTTTTATTTTATTTATTTATTTATTTTTTTTATCGTCCTTTAGATGAAGGTTTACAGAACAAATAGTTTCTCATTAAACAGTCAGTATACATATTGTTTTATGACATTGGTTAACAACCCCATGGCATGTCAACACTCTTCCTTCTCAACTTTGGAGGACTTTTTTCTTTTTTTTTTGTGAAGAGATACATAGCCAAAGTTACACCATTTCAAAAGTTTTTACATTTACAATTTAGTGACATTGATTACATTCTTCCAGTTGTGCTGCTATTCTCACTATCCTTTTCCAAATTATTCCATTATCTTCAGCTCACTGCCCCCTAGGCTTCCCATCAAACCTTTTGAGTTGCTGTTGTCAATTTGATCTCACATAGATAATTCTTTTTTTTTTTTTTTGTACCTTAGATGAAGGTTTATGGAACAAGTATTTTCTCGTTAAACGGTTAGTACACATATTGTCCTATGACAGTGGTTAACAACCCCACGACATGTCAACACTGTCCCCTCTCAACCTTGGGTTCCCTATCACCAGCTTTCCTGTCCCCTCCTGCCTTCTAGTCCTTGTTTCTGGACTGCTGTACCTCATTAGTCCCATTCTGTTTTATGGGGCTGTCCAATCCCCGGCTGAATGGTGAACCTCAGGAGTGACTTCATCACTGAGCTAAAAGGGTGTCCAGGGGCCATACTCTTGGGGTTTCTCCGGTCTGTCAGGCCAATAAATCTGGTCTTTTTTTGTGAGTTAGAATTTTGTTCTACATCCTTCTCCAGCTCTGTCTGGGGCCCTCTGTTGTGATCCCAGTCAGAGAAGTCAGTGGTGGTAGCCGGGCACCATCTAGTTGTACTGGACTTTGTCCTTTTGTGACTGACTTATTTCACTCAGCATAATGTCCTCCAGTTTGATCCATGTTATTAGATGCTTCACAGATTCATCACTGTTCTTTATCATTGCATAATACTCCACTGGGTGTATGTACCATAGTTGATTTATTTACTGTTGTAAGTATTCTAATATATAGTTATAACACACTGTATTTATTCATTTTATTATTGAGGGAGATATGAATAGTTTCCAATCAGGGGCTATTAAAAAGAATGCTACTGTGATGATTCTTATTCATGTATTTTGGTGCATATATGTACACTTTTCTGTTGGTATACAATATATACCTTGAGATGCAATTACTGGGTCATAGGGTATGTGTGTATTTGGCATTATTAGAAACCATCAAACATTTTCCAACATATTTGTAACTAATATACGCTCCCACCAGCAGGGCTGAGAGTTCTAGTTACGCCACATCCTTCCCAACAACACGTGGTATTGTCTGGCTTCGTATTTTTGGCAATTCTGCTAAATGTGTAAGGGTATCTCATTATAGTTTTAATCTGCATTTCTTCGACAACTAATTATGTTGTTCAACATGTGTTTGAGTACTTGATCAAATCTTTTGCCCATTTTTCTATTGGGTTGTTCATCTTTCACTTATTGCTTTTTAGGAGCCTATGTATTCTGAATATAATCCTTTGTCAGAAATATACCTATATTACAATTATCTATCACTCTGTTTTGCCTTTCACTCTTGGTAATGGTGTCTTTTAATGAACAGAACATGTGTATCCTCTTAACTACCACATCATAGTGCTTCAATCCTGAAAAATGATGGAAATTTCTTATGTCATCATAATAATGGATATCTTAGGAACCCTTCTCTTTAATTGACCTTTCAAAGTTTTATTTCTCCACCATGGTCTAGTAAACCACACTGCTTATGTTGTAACTGAATAAATTTTCTTAATGACCATACTGGATTTTTATGTTACCTAGAACATCTATGAACAATTCTCTGCTCTGGTTTTTGGTCATAAAGATACAAATATGATCTCACCTGGGACAACCTTCCTTCAAAAATTACACTGTTTGAACCCTTTGTGAAGACAAAACAAAAAATGAAAACTAAAAAGTTCAAATGGGTTTCACCATGACTTTTGGGGGGTAGTCAGCCAAACTGAGTGGTTTTCCATATCAACCTGCTGATAATGGCCTACCTAAACAACAGCATTGATCTGGCTATTGATGTTCTCATGTTGCTCAGTTCGCTTGTTCCTCGCATTTTTCCCCTGGAAATGGATTTATTTTGTGATTTGTTATTAAACAATGAAGCTTATATATGGCTCGTGTTTGTTTGGTTTATTATTTTTTACTTTTACTCCTCTGGGTGTTTTTTTTTTTTTTAAACTCCTAGAAGAAGCTGAATTTTTCAGTTGATTCATTTGACAATATAGACGGTGGCACACATAAAAACTTATTTCCAAAAATAAATTATTTGTAAGGGGAGTAGCATTTTTTGAAACTGAAAATCATAGCTTATTTGCAAACTGTAGTATCTTTCCTATGTTTTCTGATTCAATGAACTCCATGTTCTTGTTTAGAATTGCTTTATACAGTGGAACCCCTTTAGTTATTATACCAGTGTACATTTTCTGCTTGTACTTGTCAAGTAAGTGCTGTGTCTCATAATAGATAAACTCTAAAATCTCAATGGCTTCATGTAATAGAACTTTCTGGTGGTAGTATTGTGTGTTTGTATGGGGATGGGAGTCCCTGGGTGGTGCAAAGGGTTGAGGCACTCAGCTGCTAACTGAAACGTTGTAGTTTCAAGTCCCCCTAGAGGTGCCTTGGAAGAAAAGTGTGGTGATCTACTTCCAAAAAATCAGCCATTGAAAACCCTGTGGAGCACATTCTACTCTGACACACATGGAGTTACCATGAATTGGAATCAACTGGATGGCAACTGGTTTGCTTTTTTTCTGGTGTGGGGAGGAGGTAGTTTCTGTTCTACAGAGTCCCTCAGAGATTTAAGCCGATAGAAGCTCTGCTGCCTTCATCAAATGGCACCAAGGTAGCCCAAATCTAGTCGGCAGAGGGGGTAGAGAAAAAGCACAGGATACAGCAGAATATTTTATAGACTAGGCCCAGAAATTATATACATGATTTCCACCCACATTCTATTGGCCAGAACTCAAGACTCCATCTAAAAGCAAGGAGGGTTGGTCAATGTGGTTTCTGTGATAATTCTATACCATGGATGGGGAGCCTGAATCTTTCACGGCTAGCCATCAACCTCTGCCTCGCTTACATTCACAATTTTCCAAATACCAACTGGACACAGAAAGCTGTGACTTTAGGACAGGATGGGACATTCCTCTGGAGTTAGACTTCTTGTCCTTCAAAAGGGTTGAGAGTCAAACAAAGACTATCCAATGAAATTATTTGCAGCCCCCCGTCTGAACCCTAACCAAGTTACGTTTTTTCCTGTCAACTTTTAATGTCAGAGGGCCCATGAATTTCATCTGCTGCATCTAACTAGTCAGAGATTCCTGCCTATTATTTGCCCCAGGAATAGCCCCTGGCCATGCCCTTTGCGTCATTCCCGTTCCAGGGCAAGTTTACATCCTCTCCATCTCTCTTCCAGCTCCCCGTTTCACCCTCTGATGGGTCCCCCATCAACCAGTCTTGCAATGCAGCCTATATAGGGTCATTGGACTCACTGCATTTCTCTCTTGCTAGTGTACTAGTTCACTTTATTTTGCACTTGGGGATTCATTTTTCAAAAATCAATTGAGAAAAGTAGAGCTTCTCAATTTGATTCCATATAGACAATTCTTAAAAAAGAGTATAATGCTCAAGGCAGACTTAGGAACCTTAGGGGGCAGTGAGTGCACGTTAATGGAGGAGGAACAACTCAGAAAAGAAGGGTAAGAATGGCTGCACTACTCAAAGAATGTAATCAGTGTCACTGAATTGTACATGTTGAAACTGTTGAGTTGGTACATGTTTTGCTGAGTATATTCTCAACAACAACAAAAACAAAATAAATTAAAAAAAAAACTCAGTGTTAAGCAATAAAGAAAATAAAATGTAATGATAACAGTCAGGGGAATAAATGAAATTTAATATAATCTATATGGCACCGATCTAGATGTAAACTTTGAAATTATAAATAGCATTAAATCATTTCAAATTGTGAAAAAAAAGTAGAGATTCTTTTTAAGCAGCTAATAAGTGCTTAGCACTTTAGATATAAACTGTTCCCTTATAATAGTATCTTTGTTGTTGTTGTTGGATGCCATTGAGTCTGTTCTGACTCATAGTGACCCCATATGACAGACTAAAACTGCCCCATAGAATTTTCTAGGCTGTAATCTTTACAAAAGCATATTGCCAGGTCTTTCTCCTGATGAGTTGCTGGCTGGGTTCGAATTGCCAACTTTTCAGTTAGCAGCCAAGCTCTTAACTATTGTACCACCAGGGCTCCTTAATAGTATCTTAGCCAGCTTATAATAGACATTTTACCTTTGGTAATATTTTTTATGGACTGATTCCTAAATCCACATTATAGAAGAGGCTCTAATTTTACATCACCTTTCACAGAAAGTTCTTGAAGTTAACTGGGATGCTAAGAGTCCAAAATAACAACTTTAAGCAGTGTCTTAAGCTTTGTTAGTTAGATTTGCCCTATCCCTGTCCTAATGTTCTGCCTAACCAAATACATCCATTTACTACTGTCACCTCCAGGTCGTGGAAATGTCACTTCTTGAGACTAACTTCTGCCTCAGCAAGAAATGCACCAAATATTTTTTTTTTTTCTTCACTTAAAAGATGTAAACAGGGCTAGGGCATTTTCAGTTGTGCACGTGTTAGTTGTATCATGTTAGGTACAAGCATGACTTTATAATTGTCTCTATTCGCTGATTATGTATGGTTTAAGGAGATGTGTACAGGTGCCAAGTTGACAAGGGGTAGACTGTGATCATTAAGGTTGTGTGTATCTGGCCAGACTGTTGGGTCCCAAAACAGTTTCCTTCCCAGACTTTATATCTAACAGAGGGAAGATGGATAAGATAGCGCAGAGCCAGGGTGAGCATCCGATTCCAAATTTGTGGGATGACCTATTCTGTTTATTTACGCATTGGCAAGGTTAGTTAATCGTTTGGGAAGTTTCAGAAGAATAGTGTACTTTTTAGGAGTTTTTATTTTAAATTATGAAATGCATACTTCATAAACAATTAAGAGGATCTTAGCACACTGGAACTGGCAAAAACGTGTAACTTTTTTTAATTTATGAAGGAGGGAACTGATGGTAAGAGCTATCATTTACTAGATACTTTTTTCTGCAGTGGGCACTCTGATACTTGCTTCATGCAAATAATCTAATTTAATTATAACAAGAATCTCTGAGTTAGGTGGGATTGCTATTTCCAATTTACCTATGAGGTAAGAAGAGAACTTCTCAAAACTCTCACAAAGAATGAGCAGTGAAACCAGGACTCCAACCCAGTTCCATCAGCCTGACTGAGGTCCAGGCTTGTCACCCTGAACCAATCATGCAATCAAGAAAAAACTTTCTTATTCAGAGGAAGGAAGAGGAGGAAGAAGAAAAGGAGCGAGAATAAAAGAAATAGTCCAAATTTCAATTCAAATAGGTTGTCTTTATTGATTAAATCAACCAAATACTTGGTCAAATAATAAAAAATTAAGTATGTCATTCAACAAATTTTGGTACATATTGGGGGAGGGGGAAACATATAGTTGGAAATACATCTGCAATAACCAGTTACACGTGGGCAATGACAAAACCAAAAAAACCAAACCCCAACTCACAGCAACCCTACAGGAAAGAGTAGAACTGCCCCATAGGGTTTCCGAGAAGAGGCCGGTGGACTCAAACTGCTGACCTTTTGGTTAGCAGCCGAGCTCTTAACCACTGCACCACCAGAGCTTCGAGGCAATGACCAGTGGTTGTGAAACTTTCATTAACTGGCACTCATTCAGTGTCAAGGACAAAGCAGATTCAAAACCAATTTCTCCAAGGCATTTCCTAGAAAGGTTTAAATGTAAAAGAACATGGTTCCACACCAACATAATGCAAATGCCCTGGAAATGTCAGAACATGCAGTTTTCTCTGAACTACTCGAATAAATTCGGCTGAAGATTTTGCCAGCACAGGGGAGTCAGCAGATTTGAGGGTTTGTGACACAGATCATGTGACCAATAAAGCTTAAAATATTTACTATCTGGTCCTTTACAGAAGAAGATATATATTGAATTTGGAACTTTGAAGACATGCTGTGATGGTTAAGATTGTGTGTCAACTTGGCTGAGTCATGGTTCTCATAGTTTATATGTGACCCCTCCCATGATTGAATATGCTGTGAGTAGCCAATCAGATGAATGGGCGTTTCCTTGGGGGTGTGGCGTGTATCTGAATATAAGAAGACTGCCGGCTTTTTGCTCACCCTGGATCCCGCAGCTGCCTTCTGGCGTCTCACCTCCTGTTCTTGGGAATTGAGCTTTTAGCTTATCTGCCGAACTTGGGATTCATTGATTTTCACAACCTGTGAGCGAAGCTCTGCTCTCTGACCGGCCCATCTTGGGTTTGCCAGCCCCTGTGGCTACATGAATCAGGGGAAACCTTGCAGACTTGCCTGCCGATCTTGGAATTTGTCAACCTTCACAGCCTGTGAGTGGGAGCCCTGCTCTCTGATCTGCTGATCTAGGGCTCGCCAGCTTCTGCAGCTGCGTGAATTGGGAGAGGCCTCCACCCTGATCCACGGACTTGGGACGTTCTAGCCTCTACAATTTCTGTTTCCTTGATATAAATCTCTCTCCATATATGTATTTATACACTTCACTGGTTTTGCTTCTGTAGGGATTCCAGCCTAAGACACATGCTAAGTGAAAGAAACCAATCAAAAAGGACCACATATTATATGACCCCATATATATGAATTGTCCAGAATAGACAAAGAGACAGTAGATTAGTGGTTGCTCAGGACTGCAAGGGATGAAGGGATAAGGGGTGGTGATAGTTAAAATGAACAGAGTTTATTTTTGAGGTAATAAAAGTGTTTTAAAATTTATTGTGGTGGTGGTTATACATATCTGTAAATATACTAATATCTCAATAAAGGTATTATTTTTTCTAAAAATTTGTCTGCCCTGTTTTAAAGCAAAGAGGGGGCTTCTTACCAAGGAGATATCTGAGCAGGATTTTGAAGAATAAGTTACAGGGTTTAGGGAAGTTAGAGGGAGAACACTTTGGTTAAAAAGAATAGATGTCTGAAACACAGTGATTAACATGAGAACAATGGTCAGCTTTGTTTTGCCAGAGGATAAAATCCAAAAGCAGGATGGATGGGAGATGAGCAGCAGAGGCAGACGGGGAGTGGGCAGACCAAAACCAGCCTTATATACTTCATACTAAGTGACATGAAAAATTTTCCCCAGATCAGATTTTCTCAAAGCATTTACCATCAGTGTCAAAAGATTTCATGGAAGAAAAAAAAAGAGAGAGTGAGAGAAGGTACTCCATCGTTAAAATGTTTGGAAAGTATAAAATTACATCAATATTTGACAAATTATTGCAAACCTTCTCAGAGCCTTTAAAATGCTTTTTATCTATTGAAAATCTCGGGGAATATAGCCTGCAGGGTTCCCAACATTGTGACGACTGATACTTTTTTGGCTGACGACCTCAGAGAACTAGTATTCTTAGAATTAGTATTCACCAAAACACTTTGTGCTTGAACAATAGGCAACCAGAGGAAGGATTTAGGCAAAGGGGAAATGCGACCAGACTTGCATTTTAGGAGAATTGCTTTGGCAACTGTAGGAGGAGTAAAAAGATTGTCAGGGAGGAAGACAAACGCAGGAAGACAAGGTAAGAAGCTGGCACAACAGTCCAGGTGAGAGGTGATGGGGAATAATGTATCATTTGTCTTGCATGGGGGTATAAAAAAGTATTAGTCTTAGCTTGTATAAGAGGTTTCCTGGCTGGGGGGAAAGTTGCCTCAGGATCAAGATCTTCTGTTGCCAGAAACTACCTCAAGTCTGCAGTGGTTAGACTGCTTGCTGTAGGGCTCACCCTCAGCCACTCCCTGTATCTGGACCTGACACCTGGTTCTGGCTCCTAGCTCTTGCAGATCACTTGGGTTCTCACTGTTAGCAGAATCTTTGACTGGTTGCATTGTTATTCCAACAGCATCTGTAACTTCCTGCTGTCTGTTTACCTTGTCTGACTGCCTCACCTTGCCCTCCAGTAGCCAAAGTGTTCAGTCACACCTCCAAGGCATCTCATCCACCGGTCGATTCTACTCACTTGCTTTCACACGCCCACCTGCTCTCCTGTTTCCATTCCTATGCTTGCTGAGAATTCCAGCATCATCTCCCCACCGGGGGCCCCCCTCGACTGCCCTGGCCTGAGTACTTCCTGAGTTCTGCCTGCGCTCCTTTTTCTACCTTCACACAACAATTTGTCATATACGAAACGCCATTTTCTCTTCGCGGGCTGTCACTGTCTGCCTGGAACGTCTCAAGGGCCAGAACTGGCTGAGCCAAAATTTTGACAACAAAGGCAAAATCAAACTCTCCCTGACACATTTTTCCAGGGGATTTCCAAGACTTCTTTATGATTCCTCAGGCTTCCTTTGGACCGAGCAATTTAGGTTTTCTCAAAACGTTTGCAGAGGGGTAGATTTAGAGATAAACCACCTCCAAGCTGACGGCACCTGCACGTCATTCTCTCCTTTGCTACATTTAAGGGGTGATAGTCTACCTTCTGTATCTCTGGTCCCCCTGGGTGGTGCAAAGGGTTAATGCAATCCTAGTCTAACCAAAAGGTTGGAGGTTCAAGTCTACCCAGGGGTGCCTGAGAAGAAAGGCCTGGCAATCTACTTCGGAAAAATCAGCTATTGAAAACCCTATGGAGTGCAGTTTTACTCTGCTACACGTGGGGTCGCCATGAGTTGGAGTTGACTCAGTGGCAACTGGTTTTTATTCTATATTCCTACCTTTAGGAGTAGAAAAAGGATGGTTCAAGTCATCGCAGGAAATCAGGGCAGTATTGGAACTGCTGAAAACAATCTGATTCTCCTCCAGTTGTGGCCATTCTAACTCCTGTTTCATGTCTGTCATGTGGCTTGAAAGAACTCCCGTCATAGGGCTATTCAACCTTGTCCAGTTAACCTTGTTATTCCATGCATAGCACATGCCGTCCCAGGAGTGGTCCAGTTGGGAGGGGCCGGAGAGGTGCTAAGCCAAGAGATTCCAGCGAGAGCAGAGCGTCTCAACAAGGAGGGGTGTGAAGCGCTTTGGTCAGAAGCGGGCTGGCTCCGAGGAGTTTAGAGTGGTTTGGCTGGAACCAAATGAACACTGTTCATCCTGCAGAGTCCACTGGACCCTGCCACTGAGCTCCGCAGAGATGGAGCTGGGTGTGTTTCAGCCGCGTGCCCTCCGCACTACCCCTACCGCCCCTGGCTGTGGTCTGGTCCTGTGCTAGGCCAAAATATGTGATCTCTTTTGGTGAGCTGGCAGCCACACACTATGAGCTGGACTGAACAGTGTATGTCCCTGTTCCCTTGACTAGTTATTTTACAACTAAACAATCAGCATATTTCTGTGAGAGCCTGTCTCCTTTTCTGAGTTCTGAACCACTATTCATTCAGGAATACATTTTAAGCCTTCTTGTCCTAATGAATGTCAGATACATGTTAGAGAGAAGAAAACGGATGGCTCTGTAAAGGAACAGTTACCTCTAAGTGATAAAAGATGTGACTGTGCTCTCAAAGTCCTTGCTCCTAATTATGCCGCTTCTGAGAGACTTATTTGACTGTAAGACCCAGGCCAGCTCTAGAAACATTTGAAGCCTCATGTTTCCGTCTGGCCTGGAGGACGCTGAGCTTACAGAATTCTTAGCCAACTCAGAGACTTTTCTTTCGAATTCAGTTTTGAGGAGAGGTTTTTGTTTTGTTTTGTTTTTTTCTACAGACTTATGTTTCACAAAAGCAACAACAATCAGTGTCAGGTAACTCTTTTCAAGGAGTGTGGTCTTCTGTTTATTTTATGTTTTTAAAACTTCAGGTAAGAAGAGTAGACTAAACTCTAAAAAGGAAATAGCAGTTGATAGAAACCATGTTGAAGGGAAAGACTACTCTGTTCTCAGAGTTGTTCTTACAGATTTCAGTGACTACGTACACATGTGTATATTTGACATGAGTATATGCGCAACGATGCAGGAAATACATCCTTTTACTGAAAGTCTTGCCAAAAATGGAAACATCTCCCTCATTGTAAGTATTTTACCTAAAAATTCTTTATATTGTAGAAGAGATAGATGAACAAAATCAAACTCATACAAGTTTCACATGTTCAGCATGGGTTTTTTTAAGTTTAAAGTCCTTATTTCAAGCAGCATGTGAATCAGAATTTCAAAGGCCAAGCTTTAAGAAATACTATGAACATTAATGGTATATTAGTTCTCGAAACATTCTTTCAGGGGTCCCTGGGTGGTACAAACAGTTAGTGCGCTCAGCCGCTAACCAAAAGGTTGGTGTTTTGAGTCCACCCAGAGATGCCTGGGACAAAAAGCCTGGTGATCTACTTCCAAAAAACCAGTCCTTGAAAATTCTAAGGAGCACAGTTCTATTCTGACACACGCGAGTTCACCATGAGTTAGAATTGACTCGATGGCAATTGGTTAAAAGCTCTTTCAAGCTAAGATATGCAGGTAACTTTTTAGCTGCATTTTGACAGATCCCAGGATATTTGCATGCATCTGTCCCAAATAATAATAATGATTTTTTAAAAAAAACTTGTGGGGAAAGTAGGTGAGTCAGCTGGAAAAGTCAAGTCTAACAATATGCATGATTCTCTGTAACCAAGTCTTTCTCCTGAACAGTGGAGATTCAGAAAGGAAAGGAGCAAGGGGATCCAGAGGGGTGACCAGTTGTCTCCCAGAAAGAAGAACTCCAAATCTTCTTCCCTTCCTCTCTATATTCTCTCCCAGTATCTCCAAGGTTTGTAGTTGGATGAGGGATTTCATACAGTTATCCCTTAACAGTCAAAATTGCCTGGAAACATATAAAGTTTTGGGGTTTGGAACCCTGCAGACTCTCGCCTTCAAGTAAGTAATCTTACTTGACTGGTCATCTAGAAAAAATATCACTTACCCCATCCCTTCCCTGTACCTATATTCCAAGCTGCTCAGTCTTCCTTTCCCTCATTCTCCATTTCAACATGCACACCCAACCAGAGGGTATAGACCAGTGGTTTTCCAATCCTGCTATTATTCATTTATAAAGTCCAAATCCTTCTTACCTGCCTTGAAAAAATGTGTTTAGCAGTTAAGTGGGTGCTGAGTCTTTTTTTTTTTAATCCAGATTTTCTTGTCTCTAGACTCAAGATATTGTGATCACTTGCTGATCTTATCTGACTTTTGATTGAAATCTTTCCTTCCAATGAACACTGGACAATTCCAATGACGTTTATCACTTTAAAATATGATGTACCCCTGTTGCCTCCCTGATGTAATTTGATGTGATTAGTAGATGAGTGCATGCTACATGGCATGCTTTGATGGAGTGAACTAGAAAAGCAATAAATAATGGAATTAGAGAAAATATTGTGCGATTTGTCATTTCAGTCTCCCTCTGGATACTCAAAAGGCTCTGTGGAATTAGAAAATTGATACTCTTGTACACTGCCCACTGAAATCTAGCAACATCTTTCATAGGACCCAGTGAAGTACAAAACTCGTCTTAGAGGATTTCATCCATATTATTATTTAAAAATGACTCCAGGGTGAATAGAAGAATAGTCACCTATACCATTTTCTCCTAAGTCAAAGCCCTAAAAATATATTTCATTTTCCCTTTCTTCCCACATGTACCTATAAAAACTCAAAAAAAGTTAGACTTGTATACCAATGTTCATTGCAGCACTTTTCACAATAGCCAAAAGGTAGAAACAACCCAAATGTCCACCAACAGATGACGGGGTAAACAAAATGTCCTACATACATGCAATGGAATATTCCTCAACCCTAAAGAGAAATGAAGTTCTGATGCACGCCACCATACGGATGAATCTAGAAAGCATTATGCTGAGTGAAATGAGACAGTCAAAAAAGGACAAACTCATATGATCTCACTTATATGAAATAAGCAAATATATAGAAAATAAGACTATTAGTGGTTACCGGGGTGGGCAGGAGAGGGAAAGGGGAATTTTTGCTCAGGAGGCATTGAATTTATGTTAATGGTGGTAGAATGATTTGGAAAAGGATGCTGATGATGGTTGCACAACCTGAAGGATTTAACCCATGTAACTGAATTATGCATGTAGAAATCGTTGAACAGGTGAATGTTTTGGTGTGCGTATCTTTACCACAATTTAAAAAATTAAATAAGTAATCAAAAACCTCAGTCAGGGTCAGACTGCCTCTGCAGATCAAAGTGGGCGATTCCTCCTATTCTGGGCAAATAAGAGACTGAGCAGAATTTCCAGGACTGGCTGGTCATAGCAGATTCTTACACCTGCTTGTGGAAAAAAAAAAGAAGCAAGAGAGTTCACATTAATTCCTTATTAGGTTCTGCTAAAATATGGTACTACACATCCATACATAGAAGATGAATAATTAAAATGGTTGACCTACACAGAGCCACATTATTCATTACAAATACTGTCAGAAAACCATCCACCCAGATAACACGCATTTGTGTTTACGCAACACCACTACAAAATTCTTAAGAAGAAGAATCATTATAACTATATACCAGAATGCCCTGAATTCTCAAATAGGCCACTTACAGTGCACAAACACTAAATTTGTTGATCTGCAAAGCTCATTTGAAGGATGTTTTAAGACTGGCCATCCTATAAAAGGAAAATGTGGGCAGTACCCATTCTCATAGTCCATAGTGATACAGCTCTTTCCACAGTTAAAGCATTTTTACAGACATTAACTGACTAACCTTCACAACAGTTCTGTAGGAGGCAAATATCTTTGATGGCTTCATTTCAATGATGGGGAATCTGAGTCCAAAAAGGATTAAGTGACAGGCTGAAGACCCCAACAAGACAAAGTGTTAGAAAGAAGATGAGGACACAGAAGATTGTGATTTTCAATCCCCATTATTAATCACAGAATCAAGATAAAATACATGATAATGGAATTTTTTTGACAAATAGATCTCATGAACTTGAAGCTCCTAATGTAAGCAATTTTGTAATTGCCAATAATCAATGTTTATTTAAATAAATCACACAGCACAGCTCTGCTGAAAATAAATCTTCTAGTAAAAAACGTAATTCAAAAATCAGAAATTAATATATTCCTTACACAAACAATTCTTGCATGCTAGGTAGAAAAGTAGCCCTGAATAGTGTATGTGCATCCTACGTTATAAAATCATGACATTTACATTTTTTAGGGACAAGACTCTGTCAGGTGATGTCCAGATACCAATGTCATCAGGTGACCTCAAACTCCCAACTTCAGTCTGGCCCCATAGGTTTTTCTTCATCTAGTACCACTCCTAGCTTGAGTCGGTTGAACTCAGCTGAGCAAAGAAGGAAATGAAGCAAATTGGGGGGAAAAAAGACAGATGAAAAGAGAGAGAAAAAAAGAAAAAGTGGATTTTGTGATGACTGTGACTGGGTAATATTTGGAAACATTATTCTATTCATCCCTCTCCAAGTTTTCCTCTTACTTTTGTCCTTCCCATTCAGACAGCATGAGGCACCAAAGGAAAGAAAGAACTAAGATTCTGCTTTCAAGGTTTATGTATTTATTTTTCAAATGTAATTAATCATCTATAATGCTTATTATGTGCCGACACTGTTCTAAGTGTTTTATGAATATTAACTCCTTAATCTCCATAACAAGCCTATGAGATAAGCACTGTGAACAGTTTTTGTACAAATGAGGATACTGAGGCACACAGAGAATCCCAAAGCTAGTGTGTGGGGAGCCAGGATTCAAACCTAGCAAGTTTGACTCCAGAGTCCATGCTCCTAACCACTACTCTATGACACCTTGAGACACATGGCAGAGACAAGTTTGAAAGGAAAGACTTGGAAAGACCAAAAGTCAAAACTCTGAAAGACTTTGAGCATAAAATTAACGCCATCAGCAATAGAAAAACGATGCATGATGATCTAAGTGGGAAGATTTTCCTGCCCCAAAGGAATGTTGAATTCTACAAATACGCTAAGATCTGAGCAAAGGAAGACTTGTGCCTCATTTCCTGAGTGGAACTTGAGGAGGGTGCCTGCCCTCCAACATTCACAACAGTGGGAAAGTGACATGGGCCCTAGTGGGCATATCAGAGCAGACAGCTCCACCAAGTTTCCCAGAGTTCCACAGTATCACAGGAGGACAACCAAATATTTCCTGTGCTTCTCTTTCTTTCAACTTCAAGAAGGGTGCAAAAGAGAGGCCTAGGGAACCCCAAGCAGCCTAGCAGTCTTGCAAGAATGAGCCCAGAAGAGAACAAAGCCATCTCCAGGATATCAGCAGAAATAGATACCTATGAACAATTGCCCCCTCCCCATGGGCACCAGGGTGTGACTCAAAGCCCCAGAACTTAGAAGGAAACCCAGGGAGAAAAGGGTGGAAAAAAATCCCCAACTGCCTGAATAAATGATTGACTGAGGTTAGCATGAGTTGAATAAGATTGAAATTAAATTAAGAAAAAATAAAGCCACATGTTTTTGCACAGCTGATTTTTGCAGCCTGAGACTTGTACCTGCTAGGCTATAAAGAAATCAACTTGTTTACCTTTGCAACCAGCACACTCCCTCTGAAGGCCAAAGGGAAAGATCCAAAAGTGTTTTGAGAAATAACATCATTTTTGGACTAAGTATATGCCTTCCCAAAGGGATTACTTTGTAGGGCAACACTCCTTTCTATAAGTACTCATTCTGCTATTTCTGTAAAACATTAGTCTCATTGCCGTAAACCTGTATTCACAGTACAGACCCGCTCCTTAAAATCACTGAATGTAGTCAGGTGATGGCTACTGTCCATTAATTCAGATAAAGTTGCTAGATTTGAGACTAAGACAGAAAAGATTTAAAATTTTGTGAAGTCAGGATCTAATTTAGCTTTGAGTTTGGCTATTACTCAGGTCAAAGCTTTGAAGTTTTTGACATGGTGAAACAACACTGTGATGTAGGATCAAGGATGAAAAATTCCATGCAAATAAGGGTTGGTTTGTACATTTTAAAGGTGTGATGCAGGATGAAGCCGCAAGTGCTGAGGGGGCAGTTCCACAAAAGCAGAAAGACTGTTTTGAACGCTGTAGAAGGACTGACCCTTCGTGCCCAAATACTTGTGCTAGTCACAGAGTCATTTGTGATAGGAATAACAGAGCAACAAAACTGATATTGCTGAATCCATTTCTTTAAAAGTCATCAAATGATCTTGGGTCTCCCCAAAATATCTTCAAAGGACCGATCTTTACTTTCTCACTGTTGCAAATGGTAGGGGACAGGCACCCTCCTCAGTTTCCACCCAGAAAATGAGGCACAAGTCTTCCTTTTACGATAGCCTTCACAAGGAAAGATTTTCTTTCCTGTCAAGTCTTTAGCTCTGATTAAGTGTTGCCTTAACTCCTGGGTTTGTTAAATGTAGTATAATGAAGAAGCTTCACTTAAGGTCATTTCTATAAGAAGCTGGGCTTCAAACCAAACAGTTTAGCTTAACTGGTAAAAAAAAATAAAATAAAATAAAAAGTCTCCTGTGAACATTATGCTCTTTTAAGAACTACCTTTATGGGATCAAAGGAAGCCCTGGTAGTGCAATGGTTAAGCACTGGGCTGCTAACCAAAAGGCTGGCGGTTTGAACCCACAAGACGCTCTGTGGGAGAAAGATGTGGCAGTCTGCTTCCATAAAGATTTATGGTCTTGGAAACTCTACCGGGCAGTTCTACTCTGTCCTATAGAGTTGCTATCAGTTGGAATCAACTCAGTGACAGTGGATTTTGGATATGGGATCAAAGTGACAACAGCAACTCCAAAGATTAGACAGGAACTTTAGGGGGCAGTGAGTTTATGTTAATTGGGGAGGAACAACTCTGAAAAGGAGGGTAAGAATTGCTGCACAACTGAAGAATGGGACCAATGCCACTGAATTATACATATAGAAATGGTTGAATTGGCATATGCTTTGCTGTCTATATTGTCAACAGCTGACAAAATAACAAAAGCTAGACTTCAGGTTCTCAACCAATGTAACAAACTACTGTGCTATTATTTCAATATGAAAATAAAATCAGATTTGATCTAAATCCTTTTTCCTTACAAGAACTTTAGCAAAAATACAACTGATTTTAAGCGTAAGGAATGTTGCTAGAGCTGGCATACTAAAACGCCACTAAAGGGTCCCTCTTTTAGAAATACACATTTTCAGGAAAACAGGGATGGAAAATTAGTTATGAAAAAAGATTCTGTCAACCAAGTGTTATAATTGTCAACATTTAAAACTTTCACATTTAATGGAGTTGCCTTTGAAAATTTTAGGATACTCAATATGATTTTAAAACAGACTTTTAAAGAAAATTCCAGGACTCCATCTTTAATACTTTCCCTATTATACCTTTCCTAAGCAATCTATATGAGTTACAGAAGGTCTTTCAGATTTCAATTTGATTTTATTAGCATTTGTTGCTTTAAATCAGAACTTTCACATTATTTAAACATGTTCTTTTCATTTAATATTCAAAATGATAGAACATATACATTGAGCCACAGATAGGGACATAATTCATCCTACTATGAATCATGCCTTATAACACTTAAGTGGTTTATTAAACTTGTCTGATCTGATATTGGATAAATTCTAGCCTTGACATCAAGACATGTGTAAATGCATTTATCATGTTTAGGATTCCTCTAAATTACATAAACTATTCCATCTGGGAATTGCTAAGAGTTCTATCCTGAAGTTGAAATACACCAAGTATCTAAATATTTCTCTTAAATATGAGTTAGACCCAGACTACCACATAGAATTATTTTAGTGATGTCAGTTCCGTCCCTGGTGGACAGTAGCAGTACATAGTAAGGAAAACCACCTCACATAATTTGGCACTGTTGAGAACTGGCAACCTCTGATCAGGAGGAGCCTCGTAATAAGCCCAGGGAGACTGAATGACCTCTTATTAGAAGAAGCGTTGTTTCTCTCAGGCGAGGCTGAGGTTGGAAACTATGGGAGGATCAGGCTGCAGCTGTTGACTCCCTTTTGACTTGGAGAAGGTGAAGGTCTTACTAGGGCCAAGCTGCCCACTTAATTCACAAATGGGGAACTGGTTATTAAAGGAGAATATACTGAAAGGGCTTTTTGTGAGTATAATGCAATGAAGTTCATCATTTAGGGGAAGAGTAGATGCCAAACTTCATTTCTATTTAGATAACATAGGGACTAGAACTAGAGAAGAGGGAAATAAAATGCTGTAGCCCACGAATGAGCCTGAACTCAGTTTAGTTAGAACATTGATAAACACATGACTAGTTTATCATTTATACTCCACCTACTCTCACAGAGGTTTTGGACTTATTTAGAAAACACACATGCTTCATTTTGATAAAACAAAGAGCTAGGTAATTGCTGTAGAGGAGTTAAAGGTTTTTGCCCAAGATTATTAATCAAAAAAAGATTTTCTACTGCGAAATTGGCTAGTAAAGCAAAAAGATCGTATGCTTTGGGATCAGTCATACCTGGGATTGAACCCCAGGCCTTGGACCTTTGAACTTCGGATTCCTCATCTGTAACATAGGGCCAATGTCAAGCCCACCTCATACAGCTGCTGTAAGATGACATGAGCAAATGCGTGTAAGTACCCAGCACATGCCAGACAGGGAGAAAACAACTTAAGTGTTAGGTCCATTCTCTACAGCAGGGCTAGGATTCAAGACACCAGTGAATTTGGACCAAGAGACTATTACATCATTATTTTCACTAAAACCTCTAAATGAAAATGTAGCGTATCTTAAATAATTCCTGTGAGCAACATTAGTATATACCGTACCTATGATGTTGACACTGAAAGAAACCAGTTTCATAACAGAACAGTTATTGCAGATATTTCAAAATATTGTTTATACTCATCACTGCTTTGAAATCATGATAGTTACTACACCTGTTGTTAGACCTTGTTATTTAATGCATTAATAAGGAAGCACAAAAAGGAATAAATAAGGAAGCACGTTTATTACTATCTCACAAAATTGTTTTTTAATCTTTTGATAGACATACTTCAGTAATTGATTTCCTTTGTAGTACTTTCATTTTCCTTTAAAAAACGCTTTAAAGATGCTTGAGGTGAAAATTTAAAACCTTATTCTGAGAAGAGGCCCAGCAGCTTCACCAAACTGCCAAAGGGATTTGCTCCACTCTGTTAGTGGTGTTATCCTCAGCCACCATGAAATGGACAAAGGTTCTGTTGATTGGGGTTGTGTTGCGAATAGATGGGACCATTTTTTAGATGGATCTAATTTGGGCTGTTTTCTGCAAAAACGATCGGTTTGGACATGCAGCTGATTTTGGCTGATGGTCAGCTGTTGCCCATTTGATGGGATTTTTACTTGACAAGCAAAATGGAAGCCAACCCTTACATTTTATCTTTTCTTGATCTCACAAGCAAAATGAGAAACAAAGAGATGTGTGCAGGTCCTTGAGAGTCATTTTCATATGCACATGTCCCAAGGATCTTAGAGAGTCATTAGGATTTTATGACACCAAAGTTATTGGCTTTATTAAAGATACTGTGAAATAAGATAAGAATCAGTGGCTTGTAAATCTTGTCTCCCAGCCGTTAAAAATAAAAACTGATTCAACCATCAGCTGGTTAATATTTCCTTACATTTCACTAGTTCTGAAATATGCCAAAGTATGCCTACTTGCAACAGCTGGAAAATTATATTGCAACTAAAATGATATTTCTTGGCTTCCTATGGGGTGTTGTTTGCTCTAAGAGCTTGGGGATAGTCTAACCACTAATTTTTTTTTTTTTTTAATCTATGCCAATAATCCAACCAGAAATGTCACCAGTTTTTATTATAGGACCAAAGACATTTTATAATGCTACTTTACTCTTATTTAGTATACCTTGACAGCATATTCCTTATTCTAATATGTGGGTAAAGTACATAAAAGATATCAGCATGCTGATTTATGACATGGCATACATAAGTCTGAATGTATTTTTTTCTTGGTTTGGTTTATTTAAAAACAGACTTCTCTGCCTTTATCACATGTGTAATCTTACAAATGAAGTCAACAGTATCACATTCGTTAATATTCTCCTTATAGCAGCATTTATTTTTAAAGAAGAGGGTAGAATTTGACTAATGTTGAGTGAAAACTGGTTTTAAATGGTGCCTATTTACCAACATTGCCCTTTCCAGTTGTTGTTGAGATAAATGTGCCGTTAGCTCTGCACACCTGCACTCACTTTGCAAAATATTTCTGAGGCAGGTAGATTCTTAAGGCAAAGGCCCTACTCTCATCTCCTTTCAACTGTTGCCTTCAATATGTGCTCTGAGTTATAGGGAAGTAGATTTCTACAAAATATATTCCCTACTCTGGCTTTCAATGTCACCTTTACTTTTGCCACAACTTGGTTATATGAAGTAGTGAAAGACCTCACTGAATACCTTATTCTAACAGAAAAAACTTCATATTCAAAAAAACATTTTGATAGTCCAGATTGAGTCCTCTGTTTCTGGAATTAGCAAAATAGAGGTTGGACAAAATTTTCCTTTCTGTCTTACTCAAGTATTCTGACTACTACAGACTAGAAATTCCAGCAAGTTCAACTTCTATAGCAATTTGATTCTTGTCTTGCCAATAAAACCATTACCTTGAATGATCTGTAGAGCCCAATTTCTCCTATGCTCTGTGTGTTCGTTGGTTCATTCATTCATTCATTCATTCACTGAACATCTAATAGGGATTTACTGCACCTAGATGAATAGGTCCACTGATTGCAGCTCTATCCATCAGGTAAATTTTCCCTCTCTACTATCTTTCAAGGACACTATTCATTTTTAGCTTGCACTTACACAGTGAATCAAACTTAGGCTTTTTCCTCCTCCTTCGGCTGGTTGTACAGGACCCCTACACCCAATATAGTTATAGGTGTGAGTAGGGGAGTAGTAATGGTGCAACTATAGTGATGACAAGGGATCTGGGCTACCTTCCCAGGTAGCTTATCTGGGCAGCACCATTTCCATCTTAAGATGCACTGTGGCTACCAGATCCATCTGATTTCATGACTTGATGGGTCTGATAGAGCACAGCCAATAATAAACAGTTCTGAATGCACAGTCAATCAATGCCCAATGTCAAGTATTTCATCTCTACCATGGCACAGTAACACATCAGGAGCTGTTTATCGTATTTATCATGCCATTGCAGATTCTTGCTTCAGAATCCCAGGGGCCTGTACTGAGTCTCCCAGTGGCGCATGCCACCACTGAACATTTGGGGACACTTGTGCCCTTCTCACCAGCCCATTCCAAATGGTCTTGGTGAGTGCTGTGTCCTCTGGGCCCTTTCGTAGAACATAATCCTCTAGAAAGTATTTTAGCCTCACATAATTCATCCATTCTAGAATGGCCAATTCCTCTAGACTCTTCTTTCCTTCCTATACCATCTGCTGGGAAAACTCAGGTATTTTCCTTTCGCTCAGCCTTGTCCATCACTTTCCCCATGCTTCAAGGAGGCACCCTAGGAATGAATTTGCTCCATCCCCTGGTGTTCCTGTCAGCATGTTAGATCCTGTGCCCTGAGAAAATGCCCTGAAAACAACAAATTCTCCACTAGATTATAAACATCATGAGAGCACAGACTGGTTTTGCTCATCATTTTATTTCCAGCTCCTAGCACAGTGCCAGGCACATACTGATTCTCAAATATTTCCTTCATGAATGTTGAAGAGACGTGCTACTCCAAAACATACCTTTGTACATTTTCTTAAAAAACAAGGAGGAAGATGTTCTACCATCCTAAAGAGATGACATGTCATCAACATCACAGCATGCATCTTGGCCCTAGCAACCTGAATAGGGTGTGTACCCACCCATAAGCCACCTCCAAGCCAACCGTGAAGGTGGGGCTTGTCTCCAGAACCTCCGATCTGGAGTCCTCTCAAGCATCACCCTCTTCTTCCTTCTTACGTACGTTTCTTATGATCATTTCCAGTCAAAATCTACTCTAAAGACGTTCAATTGAACTAAGAGATACCTGATTTACAGCTAATCACAAACGAAAATTGTAAGCTATTGGAACGAAAACTCTACAACAGAATTTTCTGACATGGCAGGGGCGTAGGGATGAAAACAAATAAGTACTCGGAAAGACGCAAAACCCTGGTATTGTGCCTTATCACTGCCTATTTTACGTGTAATGAGGACATGCATTCCCAGAGTTAACTCAGCAGTCTAATCACGTTTTCCAGTCTAAGACACAAACTTTGACAATAGGAAAGGGACCCTGTGGAATACATGTATTAGCAGTGAACAGAGATCCACGTTTTTTAAATGCTTGTGGAAATGAAGCAAGACCAAGAGCTATAGGATATCATTCTGATTTTGCTGACCAAACACAGTTTTAAACAAGTTCCTTGCCTCAGCTGCTGTAACCTCTGATCAGTACCCAGCGGCAACAACCATAGTATAAACCAAAACCAAACCAAACCCATTGCCTTCGAGTCGATTCCGACTCATACCACAGTATAGTATGTCATTTATTGCAGTGTTTACAATGGAAGTGCAGGTCAAGACAAAGATTATTATTTACACTTCTTTCAGCGTATAACATGTTGTAATTATTTATTTCTTTCTCTCAAAGGCAGGGATTCCTCAAGGGCTGGGGCCATCTTACTCATATTTCTGTCTCCAGGTTCTAGGAGGTGCTCAGTGCATATTTGTTAATGAGTGAATGATTGATTGAAAGATTATTAGGGAGAGAGAGAGATCTCAGACCAGGTCCTCACAGCCCAAAATACACTGGTCCAAGGTATCAGAACTGTATAAAAAGTCAATTCAGGTTCCTCCCTGACTCTGCCAAGCTATAGAATTCATCACCACCTCTCCCTTAGTTTTCAGCTTGGTAAGCCTGGCTTTGGTGTTGGGTATTGCATATGTAATAAAAACTCTAATTACCAGTTAGACTCATCTGCTTATTATGACTAGTCTTTTATTAAAACTAGATTTCATTCTACCATGCTCTTGGCTATAAAATAGAGCTCTTTTACTTTCTACCAATTCTATTGGCACTCCTTCTTAATTCAAATACTGCTCTGGGATCAACAATGCAATAAGACATAATTATGTTTTAAGATCCATGAATTGGTTGTGAAAATGCAGGTATTTTCTCTCTGGGTAGTTTGCTCCAGGAAATACACTGAGAAGTATATTTTTATCTGGATGTATGGGGATTTACATGGGAACATATCCCTTAGAGTTGGAGGCAGTATTTTGTAGATATGCCGGAACAAATACCACCCATCCCCACTTTATTATGTTCACAATGTACTCCATTATCATCAGTATGTGAGTATAAATCCTCATAAGAAACCTCCCAGTATTAAAAACCATAATTACAGCCTGTATTTATTCCAAACATATGTACCACCGTTTCAAACTACCCCCCAGCTGGATGTATTTTGCAGCTTTCAGAATTTGACTGGTGTGAAGATGGCTCTTATAAATGTGATTTATGACAATTTAGGTGCCGAAAACCATCGTAATTACAAGTACTGTAAATGTTTTCTCTCTGCTTAAGTAGCCTCACTGAGGAGGACAACGTTCATTTCCTGTGGGCTGGGCCTTTTGGCTCCAGCCTTCCCTGCAGCCAACAGGCTGCTGTGTTCCCAGCTCTGTTTCACCAGTAAAAGATTAACAAAACCTTTTCAGCGCTCGGTTTTCTTTTCCCTCTGGAGCTATCCATTTTCCCATCTCCAAAGAGGGCAGCCTCTCCTAACATAGTTTGGAAATTGTCGTTCAACTTCACAGAGTATACAAACACAAGACTTTTCTCCGTTCACGGTGCCAGAGCAGACGTTTCAATGGAATATTTCATTATAATGCAGAACCTATGTGCCAGAAAAGAGGCTTTCGAATGAAATTCATGATCTTTTTTTTTTTTAAAACCATGTGGTATCTGGGGGTTTCTATAAAGCACAAGAGACTTGACTTCTGGTATAAGAAGTTTGAACTTTTAACCTACCTGGATTTGAAGAGGATAATAAATTGTCAAGTAATGACTCTTTGCCAAATGTTAATAATCTTCATGAAAAGCAAAACCAGAGAGTCCTGGAAAGGCTGTGATAGTCTGTACCTTTGTCAGACCTTCCATCTCGTTATTTTAAAGCCACATTCTCTCTCTGTCTGAGTGCACCAATGGAGAGCAAAGCCACAAAGAAGGTCAAGTGACTCACCCAAGGTTACAAAGGGAGACAGTGGCAAGACCAGTGAGAGAACCCAGTATTCCTAATTCCCAGTTTGGTGCTGTAGTTTAAAAGGCCCCCAAACACCTCTCTTGTAAATGATACTGTCATCAGCACTTTGCTTATTACTCTTTGTTTTTGGTAGTTACAAACTCGGCAGTTTAAAAAATGGCTTTGGGACAAAATTTAGCCAACAAAATCTCTAGCTTGCAGTCAATTATTTCCAAAAGATACTTTAAAAATCTGTAGTTCAGCTACTTTGGGGGTACAGACATGCCAAAATCCAAAGTTCACTCTCTTGGTATGTCTTTGAATTGGAAGGGAAAGTATCCAGGTGTTTTATTAATGTTTTGTGTTAATGACTGAGTTTTGGTTTTATAATCAAACAAACAAAAATAAAGAGAAGTTGGATTTAAATATATATATACGCTAATCGCTATAAGAATAATAACTTTGACTTGATTTTTATCTGCTTTCCTCCTAAGTTATAGTATAAGCTAATATAGGGAAATTTTATATATAGGCTTTCCATAGACATGCGCTGACTTGACGTGGAATCCGTAGTTATTGTTGGTAGCTGCCCTGGAGTCGGCTCCAACTCATAGCAACCTTATGTACAAAATAAAAACCAAAACCAAACCCATTGCCGTCGAGTCGATTCCGACTCATAGCAACCCTATAGGACAGACTAGAACTGCCCCATAGAGTTCACAAGGAGCACCTGGTGGATTCAAACTGCCAACCTTTTGGTTAGCAGCTATAGCTCTTAACCACTACACCACCAGGGTTTCTATATGTACAGCAGAACAAAGCACTGCCTGGTACTGTGCCATTTTCATGATCGTTGATATGTTGGGGAGTCCCTGGGTGGTACAAATAGTTAACATGCTCTGTTAACCAAAAGGTTGGCGGCTCTAGTCCACCCAGAGTTGCCTCAGAGTAAAGGTCTGGCAATCTACTTCCCAAAAACATCAGCCATTGAAAACCCTAAGGAGCACAGTTCAACTTGGACATACATGGAGTCCCCATGAGTTGGGATTGACTCAATAGCAACTGGTTGATATGTTTGAGTTCGTTGTTATGGCCATTGTGTCAATCCATGTCACTGAGGGTTTGCCTCGTTTTCATTGGCTCTCTACTTTACCAAATATGATGTCCTTTTCTAACGATTGGTCCTTCCTGATGATATGTCCAAAGTAAGTGAGTTGAAGTCTCATCATTCTCACTTCTAAGGAACATTCTGGTTGTATTTTTTCTAAGACTGATCTGTTCGTTCTTTTGGCAGTCTACTGTATATTCAATATTCTTCACCAATACCGCTGTTCGAATGCATCAGTTCTTCTTCTATCTTCCTTTTTCATTATCCAACTTTTGCATGCATGTAGCAGGGCTTTGCTTTTCTCTTCAGCCAGCTTCCAGAGCTCTGCATGCCAGTTCAGACAGCTCTGTGGATCAAATCTTGGCCACCAGTGAGGGAAGGTATAAGTGTTTCTTACAGTCAGCTTGTCCCTACATCCTAATATACTGTAGCATTTTACTCTACAAACATTTCTTTGCATTTGCTTAACTCTTTAAAGGACTTTTCCTTCAAAATCAATAGAGGGACAGAACAACAGAGAGAACAGCAGCCACTGAAAAAAGAGCAGCTATAAGCATATCGTCAAGTAGAATATGAAAACAGAATGCAGTCTGGTCTAGTCTGCAATTTGCAATTCTTTGAAGGAATGTTTCTTGCAATAAGTGATTCAGAGATGATGCAAATCACAACTCCCTTTGGTTTTTGTTGTTGTTGTTTTTTAATGACAAGCTTGCTGGGTTGAAGTGGCTGTCTTTGGGGAGTGGAACTCCAAGGGATTTTTTTTACCCCCTTCTGCTTTCTATTTTTCTATACTCTTAACATTTTTAATAGCGTTAACATATAATTTTTATGGTACAATTGCCTCTATTTAAAAATGAAAAATTAAAGTGATATTAGAATGATTATCATATATTAAATAAAAAATATCATTTGAGTGTGGAGATTTCCAGACCGATAATGTTTCAAACCAATAAATTTGCACTTCATTAATACATTCTTTTTGGAGAGAATAAATGTTAACGGTAATTTTTCAGTTTAGTAAGTGACAGTGAACGTTGATGGGGGCTTACTTCCTTGTAGAATATAAGCCCTAGTGGCTATTTCAGTTCTGTACTTCAGAATTCCCATTTTTTTCTCATGTATTATGCACATGAATTCCAGTTCCTCTATTGATTTGTAACAGAGACATGAAAAATTCTGAACTTCTTAAAAATTACATTTTTTCCCTATACACTTGAGATAGTAATTCTCACTAGCTAAATACAAATTTAACACTTTCCAAAGCATCCTATAATGTCTCAGAAAGGGGTTGGGGAAAAGGTCAGAAAAGATGCAAATACCCTTAACAGGTTTCATGTAAGTGAATAAAAGAATAAAAGTGAATGTACATTCACTTAAATGATGTTTCCTCCAAAATCAAGAGGGACAAGAAGGGCAGGGAAAATCGCAGCCATTTAAAAAAAAGTGTTCATATAGAAAATTAAAAACAGGATGTATTCTGATCATAGTCCTCAATTCACGTTTTTTGAAGGAATTCCTTGAAGTACATATCACTTTTATACTGATGTTCACACACACAAAAACACTTACCTCGAAACACTATTTTGAATTACTATTTAAAATGAAAATACTCAAATGTAGGAGTACTCTACCTAAAAAAAAAAAACTCATCGCCATCAAGTCACGACCCTATAGGACAGAGTGAAACTGCCCCATAGGGTTTCCAAGGCTGTAATCTTTATGGAAACAGACTGCCACACCTTTCTCCCACATAGCAGCTGGTGGATTTGAACAGCCAACCTTTCAGTTAACAGCTGAGCTTAAGCTGCACAGAGAAACCCTAGGAAAAACACTACTACTACAGAGTTCCTTCGGTGTCTCTTTTCTCCATTCCCACCCTTATTCTCCACACCTCAGATTCGTTCCTTCTAGTCAGCCAAATCTGCCCACTGCATTAGGGCTCTGAACACTCCTTCGCTTCCCCCTTTTCCATCCCCAGTCGTTCCCACCCACTCTATCAGGATTATCACGGCACAAGTCATAAGCAATGTCTGCATGTTAAGCAAGGCATATCTGCTAAGCAGAAGCCACTCCCTGACTTCCTCCCCCACTCCATGGAATTTGTGGATTTCTTACTCAGAACTCCTAGAGTCCCCTAGTTGACACCTATTGTATGACTGCTTAGCCTCCTTCACTTCTTTCCCGCGAGAAACTCCAGCTCTATCCCTGGCATCCATGATGTGCTGTTTGGCTTTCTCATGGACCTCAGTTGGTTGAGCAGGAGGTAGACCCTAGATGGGAAGTAAACCATAGACCCAAGCTGAGCCAGTCAAATGTCCTTCCCTGGGAAGGCGAGACAGATAACAGGATAAAATCAGTAAGTCTATTCTCATGTGACTGGACCTGTACCCAGGGCTTCAAACTGGTTCATTCTGGTTAGAACCCCTGCTGAGAATTTGCATTTCCATCCTAGATATACTGAATCAGAATCTACATTTTAACAAGATCCCTGGGTGATCCTTATGTATAATGAATTTTGAGAACCACTGCTCTACTAGTGGAGCCCTGGTGGCGTAGTGGTTGAGTTCAGCTGCTAATGAAAAAGGTCAGCAATTTGAATCCACCAGCTGCTCCTTGGAAATCCTATGAAGCAATTCTACTCTGTCCTGTAGTGTCTCTATGAGTCAGAAGCAACTCAACAGCAACAGGTTTGGCTTGGGGAACTTGTTAGAAATGCAAATTCTCAGCAAGGGTACAAACCAGAATGAACTGGTTCAAAGTCTTGCCTGTACCATGTTACCTGATAGTTGCGTAGGGCCGTTTCTCCATCACAAGACTGACAAGTAGAGAAAGTTGTCACAGGAGAATGAAACAGATGCTCAGAAAGAAGCAGAGATCAGAGGAGAAAGAAGTCCTGATGGTCTTTCCAGGCCTTGGTTCCAGAATCTTCCTAAGGCCTAGCTGTACTTCTACTTTTGGTTTCTGAAAGCCATCTCCACATTATTTCTTATAAATCCCTCTCCTTTTGCTTAAACCACTTCAAGATAATTTACGTGTTTTTTTGTAACCACAAATAGCCTAAACAACACCCCTGAAATGAAAGAGTGTAGGGTTTATTCTACTATCTTATGATCAACATCTGGTTATTGCTGCTACTGTTCCCAGAATGCCCAGCTCACCAAACTTCATAAATTGGACTAATGGTGGAAATACACCAATATTCATAAATCTGTGAATTTCCTGATGACTGTGAGACATTAGCTTGGTGGGAGACAGCTAACGGTCCCAGAGTACATTTCATAGAAGGAGTCAATATGACTAAGTTAAGTGAGCAGTTCCTTTTGAGGTGCTCTTATCTTCCTCTGCTTGGCAAAAAGTGGAGCCTCAATAAATGTCTGTTGACTACATGACTGAATAAATAGATTCTCCAACTGTGTAGAGATTACTAAGCAAAGTTGAGCAAAAGAGACTGGAAAAACTTTTATTACAGGAAAACGTTGAGAATCACTTTGGTTTAAAGCAGTACGTGGCAAGGTATTTTGAGATTGATTGAAAAAATAGGCCAGCTTGATAGAGAATTGCAAATTTTCTATGCATGAACATTTATGTGAAAAAAAAATTGTGTGTTTTCCATGTTTAATTTTTATTGTCTTATTTTTATCTCAGCATAGTTAATAATTATTAATATTTTTGTTATTACCATTAATATGATATGGTATTTCTAGCGAACCACATCAATCATTTGCTAGTAGAAATCAAGGAGAGGTAGAGTTGCTTTATTTATTTGTTTATTTACTGTTATACTGTAGATGAAGGTTTAAAGAGCAAATTAATTTCTCATTAAACAATTAATACACATATTGTTTTGTGACACTGGTTTCCAACCCCACGACATGTCAACACTGTCTCCTTCTCTACCTTGAGTTCCCTATTACTGGCTTTCCTTTCCTCTCCTGCTTCTCATCCTTGTCTCTGAGCTAGCGTACCCATTTAGTCTTGTTTTATGGTAGAGTTGCCTTATGAAAATTCACCTTAATGTAACCATTGCTGAAAACCATACATTCTTTACTGCTGAATAAGGTATGCCTATAAAAAGTCTTACAGATTGTTTTTTAATCATACATAAATCACTTCCATGAAATAATAACTCAAGTTTTTTAAATTGATAGAAAAACAATTCATAGCAAAGAGTGAATGAGCAAATAAATCCATAGACAGTTCCATAATAGAGCTGGCAAAAATAAGAAAGAGACATATATAGACACATTGTCGTTGCTGTTAGGTGCCATCAGGTCAGTTCCGACTCGTAGCTGCCCTACCTACAACAGAACGAAACATTGCCTGGCCCTGCACCATTCTCACAATCGTTGCTATGTTTGAGCCCATTATTGGAGCTGCTGTGTCAATTCATCTCATTGAGGAACTTCCTTTTTTATGCTGACCCTCTACTTTACTGAGCATGATGTCCTTCTCCAGGGATTGGTCCCTGCTGATAACATGTCCAAAGTACGTGAGACAAAGTCTCACCATTCTCATTTCTAAGGAGCATTCTGGCTGTTTCTTCCAAGACAGATTTGTTCACTCTTCTGGAAGTCCATGGTATATTCAATATTCTTTGCCAACACCGCAATTCAAAGGCATCAATTCTTCTTCTAGCTTCCTTATTCATTGTCCAGCTTTCACATGCATATGAGGTGATAGAAAACACCATGGCTTGAGTCAGGTGCACCATATTCCTCAAAGAGACATCTTTGCTTCTGAACACTTTAAAGAGGTCTTTTGCAGCAGATTTGCCCAATGCAATGCGTCATTTGATTTCTTGATTGCTGCTTCTATGGGCATTGATTGTGGACCCAAGTAAAACCAAATCCCTGACAACTTCAGTATTTTCTCCATTTATCATGATGTTGCCTATTGGTCCAGGATTTTTGTCTACTTTATGTTGAGGTGTAATCCATACTGAAGGCTGTAGTCCTTGATCTTCATCAGTAAGTGCTTCAAGACCTCTTCACTTTGAGCAAGCAAGGCTGTGCCATCTGCATATCACAAGTTGTTAATGAGTCTTCCTCTAATCCTGATGCTGCATTCTTCTCCAAATAGTCCAGCTTCTGGGATTATTTGCTCAGCATACAGATTGAATAAGTATGATGAGAGTCAAAGTACAACACTGAGTATATCCTACCTGAATTTAGAGACCATCCCAAGAATAAATGTGATATATTGAACACTAATGACCAAAGACCAGATGAGTTGTGGGATGACGTCAAGGACATCATACATGAAGAAAGCAAAAGTTCACTAAAAAGACAGAAAAGAAAGAAAACACCAAAATGGATGTCAGAAGCAACTCCAAAACTTGTTGTTAAACATAGAGTACCTACAGAGAATGGAAAAAATGATGAAATAAAAGAGCTGAACAGAAGATTTCAAAGGGCAGCTCGAGAAGATAAAGTATTATAATGAAATGTACAAAGCCCTGGAGTTAGAAAACCAAAAAGGAAGAACACTCTTGGCATTTCTTAAGCTGAAAGAACTGAAGGAAAAACTAAAGCCTCGAGTTACAACATTGAAGGATTCTATGGGCAAAAGTTGGCAGTTCAAATCCACCAGCCACTCCTTGGAAACCCTTTAGGGCAGTTCTACTCTGTCCTCTAGGGTCACTATGGGTTGATACCAACTCGACGGCAACAGGTTTCAACAGGTTTCTGGGCAAAATATTGAACAATGCAGGAAGCATCAAGAGAAGATGGAAGGAATACACAATCACTGTACCAAAAAGAATTGGTTGATGTTCAACCATTTCAGGAGGTAGCATATAATCAAGAATAGATGGTATTGAAGGAAGAAGTCCAAGCTTCCCTGAAGACATTATCAAAAAACAAGGCTCCAGGAATTGACAGAATACCAATGGAGATGTTTCAACAAACTGATGCAACACTGAAAGCACTCACTCTTCTATGCCAAGAAGTTTGGAAGACAGCTACCTGGCCAACCAACTCACAGACATCCATATGTGTGCCTATTCCAAAGAAAAGTGACCCAACAGAATTTGGAAATTATCAAACAATATCATTAATATCACATGCAAGTAAAATTATGCTGAAGATAATTTAAAAATGGTTGCAGCAATACATCCACAAGGAACTGCCAGAAATTCAAGCTGGATTCAGAAGAGGACTTGGAACAAGGGATATCATTGCTGATGTCAGATGGATCTTGGCTGAAAGCAAAGAATACCAGAAAGATGTTTACCTGTGTTTTATCGACTACACAAAGGCATTCAACTATGGGGATTATTACAAATTATGGATAACATTGGGAAAAATCGGAATTCCAGAACACTTAATTGTGCTCATGTGGAACTTGTACATAGAACAGAATAAGGGGGTACTAAGTGGTTTAAAATCAGGGAAGGTATGCATCAGGGTTGTATCCTTTCACCATACATAGACACACTAGAATCAGCCAAATGGAAACTGAATAGTTCTCAGTTTCCCCATTCATTGATTAAAATGGTTGTTGAGTGCCAGAGCACTGAGGATGCAATGGTGAATTCATGGACTCGGTCCCTGTCCTCAGTGAGCTCAGAGTCTCACTAGAAAAAAATCTATGATAGAGATGAAAGTTGAGTACAAAATTAAAATGTGAGAAGTGTTTTGATGGTTGTGAACAGGATGCTGTGATTGAGAATAACAGGGAGAGCAACTGAGACATTCATCAAAAGAAATCACACAAATATATTTACAAATATGTAAGAGGCAAAAAAGCAAAATAGAGAATATTGTGAGCGCATGTGGTGGGGATTCAGCCTAGTTGGAGGCATCAGCGCTTTAACTCCATTCTGAAGGATGAATCGGATTTGGAGCTGGAGGCGGGGGAGATTTCCAGACAGAGGGAGGGTCATATAAACCGGCTCTGACTGAAGAGCCAACAACTAGAAGGCCAGATCAACTGGAAATCAGGAGAGTGAGATGCCTACCTTGCCTTACTGAAAGCGAGGCTTCTGTAACTGTAGGGGTTAATAACATGGGCTCTGTATCAGTTTTTTTTATTGTGTAATAAATTACCTCAGACTTAGTGTCTTAAAACAACACCTACTTATTACCTTGCAGTTCTGTCGATCAGAAGTACAGCACGGCTCAATTGGGTTCTCTGCTCAGGGTCTCACAATGCAGGAATCAAGATGTTGGACGGCTGGAAGTCTTCCCATTCAAGTTCATTCAGGTTGTTAACAGAATATAAATCATCGCAGCTGTAGCTCTGAGGTCCCCTTTCCTTGCTGTCTGTCAGCCAGGGGCTGCCCTCAGCTCCTCCAGCCCACCAACATTTGTTCTCATGCAACTCCCACCATCTTTAAATTAGCAACGGCCAGCAGAGTCTTTCTTACACTTCAAATCTCCGTGACTTCTGTCACCTGCCAAGGAAAACTCTCTGCCTTTAACGATCATTTCCCTGAGCTGGTTCCAAACTGGACATTTCTTAGAAGATATGTCTAGACACACACTGCTAGAACTTCTAAACTCCAAGCATGAAGAGAAAACCAGGAAAGCTTGCTACTTGAAAACTTAAATGATGTCCATTAAGAAATGTAGCTAATAAAAAAAGTTCCAAGATGTTAATGCCTTTCACAAGTTAAAACCTGAAGGGAATCTTTAGGAACTAAGATTTTGTTCTGAAGCAATACTTGCCTGAGGTTCAGCAATTCCTTCCATTTCTTTTTTCTTTTTTTCTGTTAAAGTCAAATTTAAAATTAATTTTTAAAATTGATATTGAGTTGAGAAGTAGAGCTTGAGGAGCCATAGCTAAAGAGTGGAGCAAACTGACAGGGAAGGGGAAGAAAGGGAAGGTGCAGAGAAAGCTGCCTCTCTGTATGATTTGAGGAATGTAAGGAACTTTGGGTATCACCCAGGAATAGCTCTTCAGTGAATGAAACTCACTAATCATTATTAATTCCTTTATGTTAACCATTGCCAATTCGCAGTGTTTGCCTTTTGAAATATAAATACTGTCCTATATTCCTGGAACAATTAACACATTAAATCCCTTAGCTTACACTTTGGTGTGAGTGTCCTCAGCAATAAACTGTCCTCAAGCCCCACTAAACATCAGAATAACCATGGCAGCTTTAAAAAATATATACCATATCACAAGCCTCTATCAGACATATGGAAGATAAGGCAGCATGGTGAAGTAGAAGAGCACTAGACTCAGAGAACTTTGGCTTGAAGTTACCCTTCTGGCACTCATTGGGTTAACTCACTTAAATTTCTTGAGCTTTACTTTGTTTTCCAAAAAAGTACAATAATGGTATCCACCTTACAGAAATTCAGAAGATTAGATGAAATAAAGAGATGTACAGTACCTGACACTAACAGTTACTCAGCTAATGATAGTGAACTCTCTATTAATTTTGTCTGGGGCCAGATCTGAAGGCTTTAAAAGCACCTATTATTTGTAATATCTTCTAAAAAAAGTATCCTGAGTATTCACCCAAGATGCCCAAAATATTGTTACCGGTCTTGCTAACCACTTCTTCAATAACATTAACTGTTAATTCTTTTTCTTTCAAAAGTTACAGCTGCCTGAAGTAGTCTCTTTGTTCCAAGGTGTCATGGTTACCAAAGGATTTAACCCCAGGCTCAGGCTGTCTGCTTCTTTTGAAGTTCCTCCAGAGAAAGAAAACCACACCCAAGGAAGAGTGCTCCAACTTAGTCACACCCTGGGGATAAACCCACTAAATCTGGGGTAAGGCTCAATGGGAAGAAGAAATTCGACAACCATATAATGAAAATACATTAGGTGCAAAGCAACCAAATACCTCATGTGCCCTTATTTGGCTACACTTTCCCCCACTCCATTTCCAAATTTGCCCATTAGAATTTTTGTTATTCTTCTAGGCAAATATCATGACCGAACCTGATGAGATGAATGAAACACTTCAGAGAAAGGGTATTGAAAACAAGGTGTCCAAAAAATTCAATTTGCTATTGTATTTTCTCCATTAGCACCATATTTTCTCATTAGTACTTTGAACTTCTGATTTTCCATTTATCTTCATAGGAGTTTCATTGTGTTCCAGAATGCATGTTTGATTTTTTAGTGTCCAAACATTATTCTTTTAAATAGCTCTGATTTATTAACAGCCTTTCTTCTATTAATTCTTGTGTTATGTATAAGCTATTAGTAGGTTTTTAAGTGACCTTGTCTACTGCACATAGTTTTGTATACATTATTGAGGGACAATAATTTTGAATGACAACTTATTTTCTTCTCAGAAGTATCTTCTAAAATCTACTAAAAAGCATAACTTTATTACAGAAATACGTTAAAATGAGATCATTTTTTATGTTTTCCTCTTTAAATTCCATAAATGCAACAATTACTCAACATTTTATACATATGTATATATATATACACATGTATACATATATATACATATATAAATAAGTGAGGAGTGGGTGTGCATATATATATGTATATATGCACCCACTCTTCACTTATCAACATGGTTAGGTTCCAAAGACCAGGCCATTATGTGAAAATCAGCATTATGTGAAAATGGAGGATGACCACATCAGATCACAAACTGGAGGATGACTATATCATTATATAACCACCAAATTACATCATTTCATAACTGCCAAATTACTGAGAATCATGGCCCAGCCAAGCTGACACATAACCTTAACCATCACAGCCAGCATTACTCTTGCCTTGTACCTCGGCTTTCATCAATGCCAAACATATGTCATTAAAGCACAAAATAATTGGATAATTGATTTTTTACTATTTGTCATAAATGCAAAATGTTAGATAACGAGGTAGTCAATAAGTGAGAAGTAGGTACATATATTTATTTATATATATTTAAAAAAAACCCGTTGCCATCAAGTCAATTCCAACTCATAGCAACCCTATAGGACAGAGTAGAACTGCCCCATAGGGTTTCCAATGAGTGGCTGGTGGATTTGAACTGCCAACCTTTTGGTTAGCAGCCAAATTCTTAACCACTGAGCAACCAGGGCTCCATTTATTTACATATATATACATAAATTACACATTTTTATATATATACATATATCATTGCTGCTGGTGTTTTTATAGTCACTGATTTTGTCAAATTTTCTGGTGTTCTAGCTACAATACTGTGGTAATTAACATGAGAGGTTGACATTACTATTTTGTAAATGTTTTCTAGAAATACAGCTTCTTATACAACATAAGTTACATAAGCAAAAGATGAGACTAACAAATAAAAAATTCTTAGTCCCAAACTTCTGCTCCAGTCAAGAGAGAGTAAAAGGGACCAAATTTGTCATCCGGCCTGTCTAAAACATCCAAGAAATAGACAAAAAATATATATAAACATAAAACAGTTTGCAAAACATTGAACAACAGGCAATAAAGGACAGCGGTCCAGAATGATGGTAAACAAATGAGGTGGACATAGTGATTGCCCCAGCTTAGTGTCTTGAGAGAACATCCAGGATGTGGCATAGGGTGGGAAAACCTAGGGAGAGCTCAGAAAGCTCTTTGATTTGAAGAGATGAAGCTGAGAGTCTGGGGTGACCAAGGCAGTAACAGTTCACAGGAAATAGTGCCAAAGAGGAAAAAGCTGCACACAGAGAGAAATCTAGAGATCTGATGAGGGTCCCTTCTAGATTTACCAGAAGACTGATCAGTGCATACATGTGAGAAAACAAGCCAAGACCAGGGAAAGAACCACTGAAAAAAATTAGAGTTAATAGTGCCAGTACACATACAATATGGAATAGTACCTGTTCCCATTAGCCAGAATGGAAAAATCAAAAAATCATGGGACCCTGGGAAAAGTACACACAAAAATCTTGTTTCAGGAGTAGGGAATAATTGAGTCTACACTGAGAATTGCTTGGGTTACATCGAATAAAATTAACTTAACTGCATCCCAGAGTAAAATTCAAGACTATTTATAGGAAGACAAACTATCCAGCACCTGTTGTTGTTCTTGTTGTTAGGTGTCATCCAGTTGATTTAGACTCTTAGCAACCCCATGTGACAGAGTAGAAGTGCCCCCATAGAGTTTTCTAGGCTGTAATCTTTAGAGGAGCAGATCACCAGGTCTTTCTCCCCCAGAGCCGCTGGGTGGGCTTGAACCAACAACCTTTCTGTTAGCAGCTGAGTGCTTAACTGTTGTGCCATCAGGACTCCTTATCCAGCACCTAACAAGATAAATTAACAATATTTGGCATCCTATGAAACACCACAAGACATGCAATGATTTAGGAAAATACAAACCATAATCAGAAAATAATCAAAACAAATCCAGAACCAACACAGATGTTAGAATTAGAAGACAAGGACATTAAAACAGTATTCCATATGTTCAAAAAGTTAAGTAAAGGCATGAAAGATATATTTAAAAAGATAGAAGCTCTAGAAAGGAAAACTACAATGCATAAGATTTAAAAAAAAAAAAACACTGGATGGGATTAACAGCAGATTCCACATTGCAGAAGAAAAGCTAAACGAACTTGAAGACATAGCAATAGAAAGACTCCAAAATAAAACACAGGGAGGGATTACAAGGCACAAGGGAACTTTTGAGACTGATGGATATGTTTATTTCGTGATGTGGTGATATCTATGTATGTCAAAACTTAAAACACTGTACACTTTAAATAGGTGCAGTTTATTATATGTCAGTTTTCAATAAAGCTGCTAGAAATTTACAGTCTCAATAAATAACAAATATAAAATAATTATTAAAGTATAATATACAATCAAAATCAATGTCACACAACAATTTGTATACAAATTTTTGAATGAAAAACTAATTTGTGTTGTAAGCTTTCACCTAAAACACAATCTAAATTTTTTTTTTAACGTTATATACAGAATTTCAAATTCTCATGGAATCCAGACATTCTGGAGCCATCAAAGCTGATGAACCCCTGAAACTATTGCCAAGATAATCTCTAAACCTTAAAACTTAAATCAAAAATATCCCCTGAAATCTTTTTAAAATCAAACAGTAGTTTGGCCTAACTAGTAAGGAATATCTGCCTTGAGCATTGCACTCTTTTAAGATCTATATGGGATCAAACTGATAACAGCAACACAAAAGATTAAATAGGAACCTTAAGGGGCAGCAAGTTTATGTTAACAGTGGAGGAATAACTCAGAAAAGGAGGGTGAGAATGTTTACACGACTCAAAGAATGTAATCAATGTCACTGATTATACATACATGTAGAAATTGTTGAACTGGTGTATGTTCTGCTGCGTGTACTCTCAAAACAACAACAAAAATAAAATAAATTATTTTTTAAATGTAATATAAATGTGCATTATTGTGTTAAAACAATTTGGTGAGTAGTATAAATATGAATATTTAAAGTCATCCTATTTATGAAAAATCATAACATTAACAATTCCTTTTTATTGAAGTTGGATTGGGGACTGGGGCTGTGGAGCAGGAATGAAATTCAAGTGACTGTCTTTTCAGAGGGAGGGCTAAGAGAAACTAAATAATGTGTCCAAGGTCAACAGTAATTGGATACAACTGGGATTTGGAGTCAGGTCTAACTATGCTGAATAGCATTTGTTTGCCCCTCTAGATCCACTTTCTATCCTCTCTGCCTTGCTCTGTGCCTCAGGAGGTGTCTTAGTCAGTGTTCTCTAGAGAAACAAAACCAGTGAGACATATACACACGCGCACACACACACATATATATACACATAGAGAGAGAGGGATTTACTTCAAGGGACTGGCTCACACAGTTGTGAGATTTGGGAAATCCAAAATCTGTAGGTTAGGCAACAAGCTGGAGACTCCTGATGACTCACAGGATTGTGGGAGGCTGGCAAGTCCAAGACCCATACATAGGTGAGATGATGGGAAGAGTACAGAGCCAACAGAGTGTGAGTTCCCCCAAAATATGCATTCATATTCTGAAAACAGACCACATGCTAAATAACTCCCCTTTCAACAAATGTTGATTGATTGCATTACATTAGATTATGGAAGATGATTACAGTACACTGCATTAGACTATATTATGGAACAGCAACTAATCTAGTGTTTGGCCAAACCGCTGGGCACCACAGCCTAGCCAAGCTGACACATAAAATCAACCATCACAGGAGGCTAACTTATATGAATTGCATCATTGGTCTGGGTTTACCACCACCTTCCTATTGGATTTGGCCAATGAGGAGCACAAGCAGGAGATGAGAAGCAGGGGGAAGAGTGAGGTCAGAGTATTTATTCCCACCACTTCCTTTCTTGGTGTCTTCCCTAGTGTCACTCAAGGGCTCACTATGTCCCGCCACTGAAGATTGCATCTGCTATCAAGTGCTCTCTTCACATAGCTACCTCTCTTCAGGTTCCAGTAGCCACCCTTCTCCTCACCTGTTCAGACCAGAGCTGCTCACCTCAGCTGTTAATGTCCCTGGGATGCTATCTTGTGTGGTTTCCTTACAACCTACAGGCACCTTTGTAAGTAGTCCCTTTATTAAACGTTCCTCAATTACTCAAATTGAGCATGCCATCTGTTTCTTGTCAGGACTGTGACTGGTATAATAATAACACAAATTCATCTCTTTTCCACTGCAATTTGATCAGGAGGCATCATTTTTGCCCAATAAGAGTAAGATCAGTATTGGTGTCAGAATGTCCATAGAGTAAAGAGCATAAATCTGGTTGGAGGGAGAGAAGTTTAGGAGGCTTATTCTGAAGCTGCATTTGCAGAGTAAGGCCAGTGGTTTTCCGGGGATCAAATGCTTATTTGATGGATGTTTATAGGGCCATACTGCCACTACTGTGTAAGCTTATGTGATGGGTAACTGGCCCACCAATTACTCTACTCAGTTCCATATCTGCTGCTCTATAGCTATATGCAAAGTGAGTGGTACAAACTGTTTGCATTTGTCTGCTAACCAAAAGGTTGGAGGTTTGAACCCACTCAAGGGTACCATGGAAGAAAGGCCTGGAGATCGGTTCCCGTAAGATTACAGTCAAGAAAACTCTATGGAGCAATTCTACTCCATAATAAATGGGTTTGGTTTGGTTTATAGGCAAGGTCTTATAGTTTAAGCTCAGCACTATTATATGTATTATATATTATATGCGATACATATATGATTCACAAAAGCAGTATTTCCACTTACTTCTTGCCACTGGTTTACCACTGAACCTGGGACAACACCTTTCCCTGCTCATGTCACCTGAAGCGAACGTTCCTCAAAGAAATTATGATGCATTGCATAATGATTGATGACAAATAGCCTATAAAGTCTCCTTGTTCTCTTGAGATAGGTGCTAAATTGATGAAACACTTTATTCATGCACCATTAGGTTCTTCCAGAGGTCACCAGTGAAGTGAATTTCCTCCTTAATTCCATATTCCTTCCACTCACAGAGTATGCCCCAAAGGTGCAGGAAACGCTCAAGGGTGTTTTGGTAGAGGGTAAATGTTGTTTTTATTGGTGCGTGTGAGAATGCCCTGGCACAATTCAAAAACAGCCAGGGGATTTCTATACGTGATGCTTAGAACTTGTCAAAAAGTATTTGCCTGTGCCCAAAAAATATATATTAGCAATGAGCTTCCCTTCTCCCTCCTTATCACCCCACACATTTGTATGAGTAGAAATGTTCTATTCCTTTTCCCACTACTCATGGTTTCACATACTCAGCTGAGAGAAGGAAATGCAGAAACAAAGCAGGCTATGAGTTTTTATAACACAGGCCTCCCCTTCATAGTGTTTCCCGCACCTTCCACCCATAGGGACCTTATTTCAAGGGAACATGCATCAGGAAATGTAGGCTCATTCTTGTCTGTAAGATTTTTACCCCAAGGGAAAGTGTGGTCGGTCGCCAACAATGAACTGGCACCCATATATTTCAAGCTCGACCGACAATGCCGACTGTTGGGCATGTTTCTCACCACAAAGCCAAGCCAAAGTTACATTTAGGTAGCATGAGTTTAAGGAGAAGAGAGAAGATCAAATACCTTTTGTTCCCAACAGACTAACTACTCTAAACAGCAACACCCTAGATTGGCATGCTGAGGCACAGTCACAAGCCACAACTGTGGTTCTTACACTGATGCCAAGAATTGAGAGGAAACACACACACACACAAAGCTCTACTGTGTAGCAGCAGCAGCAGGAGTAGTTGGCTCTTTGGCTCCAGAGGAGATCTTTGATTCATGTTGTCTCTTAATCATAGGCTAGTAATCACTTTTGCTTCTAGTATTTTCCTCATAGAGCCTACATTCTACGTGCCTCTGTGTGTATGTGGGGGGGGGGGGGGCGGGGGTGGATGGGTGTGTGGGTGTGTCCCACTCAAATCTATTGGCCTCTGACGGTAATGATCTGGTCTGCAATAGTTGTCTAGCATCTCTCTCCTGGTTTTTGTAGAAATGGCTCCATTGTATCATTAGCTGGAAAATCTGGATCTGATCTTTGGAAGACAGATTTGGAATGCATAATGGTTCCTTTTAATGAAAAGATTAACAATGCTTCAGAGCCGAATAGCCCTGTATTTGTTTAGAATGGGCCCTGCATTTTGCTCCTTTGAGGAGTAACGTACACTACTGAGTCTTGTCCCAGATTTATATACCATTCAATCCCCTCACCCATGTTCCAAATAAAGGTGGTATGGCTATATGTTTGAAATAAAAAATAACTCCAGTGTGTGATGGCTTTGTTTATAAAAACGAATGCTAGACATTTTCTTGGATCTTTGGGAGAAATGACATCCTATACTGATGCCCTTTCTGTAATCACCACACTAACCATTTCCAGCCCCTAGTATTGTGTTGCAGCATTTTGATGATGTTTAGTTTTACACTTATTAAAGAACCATGTCCCGCTTGATTATCCTTTTTCCTGCACTGCTGGCTGAGCACATACCATCAGAGGCTATACAGGATTACACACACTGCAACTGATTTTGCTGGCGGAGCATTGGTGATGCAGTTGGGCCAGGAATCCTCCATCAGTCCTTTTCCTAATTTGGTACGACTGTCAGCCTGTCCCTGGCAACACCGTTACACCCTACTCGCTCCTCTGGCTGCTCACGGGGGGCGGGGATATGAGGGACCCAGTCTTGATGCTGAGGAAACAAAGCACATTCATTTACCCGGCTGCCGCTGCTGTACACAGACAGAAAAGGCCAAGACAAACAGTGACACAGCATGCTGAACACTGCTGAAACATCCAAGACATTCTTCCAGCCTGGGATGCCTGCCCTGTGAGACCCAAATTTATAAGGGTGGCTTTCTCCCTCATTTTCCTCTTGCTCTCAAATTTGTCATTTATCAATTTGAATACTTCCAAAGGAAGACATTTTAAATCATGAAATTTAAAAATTGAAAGGGATCTTAGACATAATCTAATCCAGTGGTTTGCAAACTTTTCTGAAGAGCCCCCAAAAAACCCATTGCCATCAAGTCGATTCTGACTTGTAGCGACCTTATAAGACAGAGTAGAACTGCCCCATAAGGTTTTCAAGAAGGAGCTGGTGGATTCAAACTGTTGACCTTCTGGTTAGCAGCCATAGCTGTTAACCACTATGCCACCAGGGTTACTGGAGAACCCTAGAATTCCCCAAATGCAACTCAGGGCTACCTGTGCCCCCAAAGATGAGGATAGAGAGAGGGAAAGTGGAACTCCAGGGCTCCGTGTCCCGCAAGCCTCAACCGTGGTAGCTCTGCTTTGATCGGTTTTATATATAAAAGTTCTTTACAAGATTCCCTTTGTAAAAACAATTCACTATTTTTAGAAAAAACTGACGATTAATTGGGGTCAGACAAGGGAGTGGTCCCCACGTTCCAGTCAGCTGGATTAGGACACGTGAGTCTCCAGTTTCTCAGCCCCATGGTTTTCCCACCACAGCCCCAACTACTCTGGAGAAATGTGTTTAATTAAATACCACCTCAGACTATAGCTATAATACAGAAACCCATTTCCCCCTGTGTTTTATTACAACTGTTTTCCCAGCCAAGTAAAGGAGCCCAGTGGAGAGGTTGTCATCTCCACTTTGCAGACCTCACTTTGGAGAGCATCAGGTTACAGAGGCCAGTTTCCCACCTCCAGATATTTACCCCTGAATTACAAGAGAAGATGTATTTAAAATTAAATAAATTCAAAATTGGGCAGCAGGTAAGGAGCCCCCGGTGGCACAGTGGTTAAGTACTCGGCTGCAAACCAAAAGGTCCGTGGTTTGAACCCACCAGCCTCTCCATGGAAGAAAGATGTGGCAGTCTGCTTCTGTAAAGATTTACAGCCTTGGAAACTCTCTGGGGGCAGTTCTACTCTGTCCTATAGGGTTGCTATGAGTCGGAATCAACCAGAGGGCAACAGGTTAGTAACCAAGGGCCCCTGAGCGTGCTCTTGTGTCCTCTGTGTTGTGCTCCCAACACAAACACTTGGTGACATAAGGGGCCTCTTCTGGCTCCAACTTTCTCCAAGGCAGAGTTTGAAGGAGGGGGTTTCGCTGCCTCCCCTCCTGGGAGAACCAGGCGGGCTGCCCCCTCTCTTTTCATTCCCACCCTTCCTCCCACCCAGGCTGGAGTCACTTGCTTATGGAGGTGTAGCTCTTAGCTGCCCTTTCCTCTACATACATGAAAGACATAACTTTCTCTGTTCACTCATAAATATTCATGGTGTGCCATGTTGCCTCCTCAAGTCCCTGCCAAGGTGAAAATGATACCTTTGAAAATGATTAGGGTCATCATTTGCCTCAGCAGCAGCTCGGTTTTCCTCCACTTGGGATCTAGATCTCTGTTCAGCAGAAAGTGTTGGGCTGACTGGGAATTAGAAAGATCAGGCTCCCTGCCTGGGACACAGACAAGAGTCCTTCACACTCCATTCTGCACCTGGGAGGGGATTCATTCCTGGGGCGGGGATGAGGGGGTGGGGGTGGGAGTGGGGGCTGTAAATACAAAATCATCCTATCATGGTTTACCTGTTACCCTGTTCCCAGGAGAACCAGGAAGAATATTTTCTAAAAGGGAACATGGAACTTTTTCCATATTCTTCTTTCCACTTCAAATCCAAAGGAAGAAAAATAAAATGAAGCCCGTAGGGTTGGTCCGAAAAGTGGCTCCCAAAATCTAGGTGGCAGGCAGAAAGCCAACCCCTGCCATCTGAAGCCACAGGAGGTGCATCCTGAGCCCAAGTTGTAGAGAAAAGGCTGGGAGGTGAAGAGGGGCCGAGGCAGGGTGAGGGGAAAGACACCCCTGAGAAAACATCCTACTACCATCTTCTTGCCAAAACCAAAGCCAAACCCACTACTATCAACTCAATTCCGACTCATAGCGACCCCATAGGGTTTCCAAGGCTGTAAATCTCTGTGGAAGCAGATTGCCACATCTCTCCCCTATGTAGCCACCGATGGTTTCAGAACCACCAATCAGTTAGCAGTGGATGCTTTAACTACTGCGCCACCACAGCTCCTTGCCGCCATGCAGGCAAAGTTAAATGGCCTTCGGAAGTAACCATCGTTTGTTTGTCAGAACAAACCTACACTTTGCCTGAATAATCTCAATTACTGAGTTAAAAGTGAAGGTTTTGCCTTTGAGTGACCATGGCACCTAGGTCCTGATTAAAATTGTTTTCCCTTCACATTTTAAGGGGGCAGGGGGATGATTGCAAGCTGGCTTCCAGTCCTTTCTTTGTCCTTCCACCTCTCACTTTGGGATCCTTCTCTCCTGCTTTCTTCCTTTGCCATAAATAACCTCCTTACCTTAATGCCCTGCGTTAGAGCTGCCAAACTGGACTTTAAGAGGTTTAGCGCTGCCTTTACTTTCCATTTGGGGATCTTAAGATGATTCTTCAGATGAAAAACTATTTTCTTTGTGCTTTCATTTGGACAAAGATAGAGTTCAAGTCACTCTTAATGGCCCAACAAAGTGGCTGAGCCATGATTGGTTTCCCATGCAGGGTGATTCAGAAACTTACCCTTAATTCCTACACAATTAAGTGGCAGGATCAGGTGACAGGGCTGTAGGGCAGCCATTTAAAGTTGCTGTACACCAGCCATGGCTTTCATGCATCTATTCCTTTGTTACTTGTCCCGCCAGTATGAGTCATCACAGTATCACACTTTTAAAGAACAGTATATTTTCTAAAGACATTAAATTGATTACAGCGCTTTTGTCTGGTCATTCATTTCACAGGTGTAGTTTCCATTCAAAATGCTCGTTAGCCTGTCATGCTGTCAGATGGTAGGTATGGGTAAAGACATGTGTTTGCATTTGTGTGTCAGCTCCTGACGTTTGTATTTATTTGTACATATGTATTTTGTTTGTTCAAATAAATGTTTCATCAGATGTGGAGTACAGTAGGGAGGCTCAGAGAAGGAGCTGGTACAATCCAAAAGCAAATGAAATATTTCTCAGTAAGACCTGGAATTCTGACTTCTGGTTAATTGTAAATATGATCCAGAGGAAGAAGTAGCACATCAGGGAGCTAAGGTCTGTGTTTATCTTTTAATGTTATTGTTATATTATACAGTTTACGGCATAAATAATTGAAATGATAGTAATAACAATCTGGAGACCACTCAACTGTTGCGTGTGCTATATTTCTCTGGTATTCACTTTTTGGAACTGTGTGCAGATCCACAACGATTCCCTGTTTAATGAACACACAGTGGTAAATTAAAAATGAAAATTTTTTCAAAGGGATAAAATTTGTTCTTGATTCATCCCATTTAAAAACATCCTTTGTATTTGTTCATTAAAAGATGGCTCAAAAGTCATAAACTTTTTTCATACTATTTTTATAGTAATTATTTTAAACTGCAAATTTAATATGGTATTAATAAAGAAGAAAAAGGAAACCCTAAAATTTTAATGATATTAATTCAACTTGAATGGATGTAGATTTTTGTGTTTATTGAATGACTGGCTATATAATTAAGGTATAATTAAAATATACAAAACTAAGAATATTAAGGTAGTAATTTTCGCAGGTGCAAGGCAGAATAGTGGTCGATGTAGTGGTCATTTCATAATCTATAAGGAGAACTTTTCATTTCTGTGTATCTTATTACTCCTGGTTTAATAAATGAATCATTATATTAAAATGGGTTCCTTGAGGGTATGCACAATACCTCATTCATCCTTGTATCTCCAGTGTCTACTAGAACACAGTAGATGTTCAAGAAACATTTATTGTACGACCACAGGGAATACTAGTTTGGCCTTAAATAGTCCTTTCTCTCCGTCTCCTTGAAGGAAGATTGGAAGAGGAGAGAAGGGACTAGAAATCGCTAAAACTTTTTGAAACTCTACTTTATACCAGGCACTTGACTTCTGGGATATTACTAAATATTCCCCCCAAAAAGTGGAAAAGATTATACAAGGACGCACATACAATCATTGATAAAGCTGGCCTCTGTACCTAATTCTACCTGATTCCAAATCATGTGTTCTTTCTACTCATTCACTCATGAATCCAACAAATATTTTTGAACACATACTGTGTGCCAAGTACTGCTCTAGACACCAGAAACAATAGTGAACCAAATAGGTAGTTTCTGTCCTTGCAGAGCTGATATCCTAGTGAGAGTAGTCCTACAGTAAACAAATCCACAATGCAACATGGATCTCTACTTAAAAACTCAAGTTATTTGGGCACTTCACTGAGATGGAATTAGTTTGTTTTCTAAAATCCAGAAATCAGGAGTTGTAAAAGTAGGGTGGCTAGAGCAGAGTGAACGAAGGAGCAAGTAGTAGGAGATAATTTCAGAGAGGTAGAGCGAGTCAGATGATATAGTCTTATGGGCCATTTTAAGCACTTTGCTTTTACTTAGGGTAAGATGGGAAGCAGAGGAGTGACATGCCTAGCTCATATTTTAAGAAGACTTTTAAGAAGGGGGCTAAAGTACAAGGGAAAAGAAAAATTTGGAGATCCTTGTAATAACGCAAGCAAGAGATGTTGATGGCAGGGGCCAGGCTAGCAGCAGTGGAGGTGGTGAGAAATGGTTGGATTCTAGACAAAAGTTGCTAATGGTTTAGATGTTGTTGTTAGGTGCCATCGAGTCAGTTCCAACTCATAGCAATCCTGTGTACAACAGAACGAAACACTGCCTGGTCCCTTGCCATTCTCACAATCATTGCTATGTTTGAGCCCATTGTTGCAGCCACTGTGTCAATCCATCTCAGTGAGGGTCCTCTTCTTTTTCACTGACCCACTACCTTAATATTTTAAAGAGACCTTTTTGCATGCCCAATGCAATACAGCATTTGATTCCTTGACTACTGCTTCCATGGGTGTTGACTATGGATCCAAGTAAAATGAAATCCTTGACAACTTCATTATTTTCTCCATTTATCATAATGTTGCTTATTGGTCCCACTGCCAAGATTTTTATTTTCTTTATGCTGGGGTGTAATCTTTGATCTTCATCAGCAAGTGCTTCAAGTCCTCTTTGCTTTCAGCAAGCAAGGGGGTATCATCTGCATATCGAAGGTTGTTAATGAGTCTTTCTCCAGTCTTAATGCCACATTCTTCTTTTCAGATTATTTGCTCAGCATACAGATTGAATAAGTATGGTGAAAGGATACAGTCCTGACACATACCTTTCCTGATTTTAAACCACACAGTATCCCCTTGTTCTGTTCAAACTGCCTCTTGGTCTACGTACAGGTTTCACATGAACACAATTAAGTGTTCTGGAATTCCCATTCTTTGCAATGTTATCCATTATTTTTATGATCCATGCAGTTTAAAGCCTTTGCGTAGTCAGTAAAACACAGGTAAACATCTTTCTTGGACATCATACTTGGTAAAGTAGAGGGTCAGCGAAAAAGAGGAACACCCTCAATGACATGGATTTACACAGTGACTGCAACAATGGGCTCAAGCATAGCAGTGATTGTGAGGATGGCGCAGGACCAGGCAGTGTTTCGTTCTGTTGTACATGGGGTCGCTATGAGTCAGAACTGACCTGACAGCACCTAACAACAACAACAAACACCTTTCTGGTATTCTCTGCTTTCAGCCAAGAGCCATCCGACATCAGCAATGATACCCGTCATTCCACGTCTTCTTCTGAATCCAGCTTGAATTTCTGGAAGTTCCTTGTCAATGTACTGCTGCAACCATGGATTAGATGAGAGGTATCTATAGAGTTGCTGCAGTTGTTCTCTAATCTCCTTGATCATATTTTTGCAATCTCCTCACCTATAAAATGGGAAGGAGTTTGAGAACCCATCTTAACACACAAAAAGTCCCCGTATCTTGCCTAGTACATAGAAACATCAAATAAATATTAGCTGTTACTAGTAATTAGCAAGGCAGAAGACAGGGAACAACTGTAACTCTATAAACACACTACTTAGAGCTGTTCATGAATGGTAACCCACGGTCAGGACAGTCTCAGGAAAAGGTGGTGGAGAGAGGTGGCAGGACAAGTTACAACAACCTGTGAACTTGCTGCCGTGTTTCAGGCAGTGGGGTGGGTGGATGCAGGCTTGGGGAAAGAAGGCCAAAGAGATAGAGAAAGAACAGGGAAACTGGAAGTTATTTCTAAGAAAGGCAAAAAGATCCTCCAAAGAGCCAGTAAACTGTCTACTCTTGACCTCAAGCTCAGTATAGACATAGCTTATTTATCCAGAAAGAGCTAAAGAAACTGCAAAACATATCTAGTTTACTCTTGGAGGGAGACATTTTCAAATTGGGAAATTTTAGATGACTAATTTATGAGATCCAGAAATTGAAAGACTATAGAAAACAATTATGGGGATATAGACTCTCCTATAAATTTAGCTGTGATTATAAACCAAGGCCAAAATATCACAGTTAATAGTGAAAAAAATTTTTATTGGAAATTAATTTTAAAAAATAACCCAGAAACTCATGAAAATAAATTTCTCATTATTAACAAAATGTAGGTTATAACTGCAGCCATGTGGTATTTCTTAGAAGGAGAAAAGAAGTCAAATGTTTTTAGGGATGAGAAGTTGAGTCATTACCCCTCTAAACTGTATGATGGCTCAATATAATATCTTTCCATTCACATTTAATTTTCACAGCATTATCTTAATAAGGGTTATTTTTTTCAAAAGTATTTCCGGAGTCTGAAGGACTAATTGTCCACAGCTACCAAGGCCTCCACCAGACTGAGTCCAGTACAGCTAGATGGTGCCCGGCTACCACCACTGACTGCTCTGACCAGGATCACAACAGAGGGTTCTGGACAGAGCTGGAGAAGGATGTAGAACATAATTTTAACTCACAAAAAAAAGACCAGATTTACTGGCCTAAAGGTGACTGGAGAAACCTGGAGAGTATGGCCCCCAGACACCCTTTTAGCTCAGTGGTGAAGCTACCTCCGAGGTTCACCGTTCAGCCTGAGAGTGGACAGTCCCATAAAACTAAATGAGACTAACGAGGTACAGGAGTCCAGTGACAGGGGCCAGAAGGCAGAAGGGGACAAGGAAGCTGGTGATAGGGAACCCAAGGTTGAGTAAGGATATTGTTGATGTGTTGTGAGATTGTTAACCATTGTCATAGGGCAACAACATTTGTAGTAACTGTTAAATGAGAAACTATTTTGTTCTGTAAGCCTTCATCTTAAGTGAGAATAACAGCACAATTGGAAGAGCATAGTCAACATCACTGAACTGTGCATGTAGAAATTTTTGAACTGGTGTATCTTTGGCTATGTGTATTTTCACCAAAAAAAAAAAAAAAGGTTGAGAAGTTAGAGGGTTAATATGTTGTGGGGTTGTTAACCAATGTCATAAAACAACATGTGTACTACTGTTTCATGAGAAACTATTTGTTCTGTAAGCCTTCACCTGAAGTACAATAAAATATAAAAAAAAAGAAAAAAAAAAAAAGTATTTCCGGGCTTTATCTGTTTTCCCAAGAATCTCAGCTTAAAATCCTTTTACATTCAAATTATTTCTTTTTGAAGTGCCTATCTTGTCATCATTGTAACTGTTTTGTCTTCTTTAATCGTTGATTAGTCTAAGACTGTCAGATAGACATTTGGCCAAGTGTATGATCTGAGCCAGCTTCATCACTGGAAGGGCAGAGATAGCAAGTAAGGATATTTCAGTGGCCAGTTATTTAGTGAACATTTTCGTGTTATGATAGCTTTTACTTAACTACACAGTCTTGTTACTACAAGGACTCAAACAGATACACAGGTAATGAATACAGAGAATTCCCTCTAGTGTTAGACATAACAAAACTAACTCATTCCTTTTAATGGGCTACATAAAATCCCTATTTTCCGCTGCAGGGGTGTACCATCTTTTATTCAACGAATGCCTTATTGATGGACAAGAAAGGTGTTGACAGCCCTCTGAAAGTACAATGTGGAAATGAGCATTCAAATACATATATATTTGTGCACAGAGCAAGAAAAAAGGATTCTTAGGAGTTGCCAAGTCAAAGGGTACTAGTGTAATACACATTTTGATAGATACTACCACATTGCAGTCTAAAATTGTTTCACCAATTTACTTTCCCATTAACAATGCATAGGAATCCCTGGGTGCTGCATTGGATAGTGCACTCAGCTACTAGCTGAAAGGCTGGAAGTTCGAGTCTATTCAGAAGTGCCTGGAAGAAAGGTCTGGCAATCTACTTCCAAAAATTTAGCCACGGAAAATTCTGTGGAGCACAGTTATACTCTGACACATACATATGGGATCACTATGAGTTGGAATTGACTCAACGGCACACAACACACAACAACAATTGATCACATCCTCGCCAAGATAGCAAAGTATCAAAACGTTCTAATTTTTACCAATCTGATAGTTGAAAAAAAACCTTATTGTTTTCTTAATTATAAACTAAAATTATTTAACATAAAAATTATGTTAAATCTGTTTTCTTTCCTTTTTTTCTCTTTCTTTTACCATTTGTACTTCTCTGTAAACTTCCTATTCATGTTCATCTGCTTTTATAATTAAGTTGTTCGACTTCTTCATATTCATTTGTAAGATCTTTTTGCATATTAAATTAAACAACCATTTGCTATGTGGGATGCATGTATTTTTATTTTGTTTCGGGTGTTGTTATACAGACATTAAATTTTTGTGTGGTTAACTTCAGCTGTCTTTTTATTTACAGCTTCTGGATTTTGTGTCATGCTTAGTAAGTCCTTCCCTGCTATAAAATTATTTTTTTTAATTCCATACTGTTTTCTTCTAGTACTTTTTATTTCATTTTTTTTAAGCACATTAAATATGCTTGGAATGAGAGGTCTTCGTAAAGAATACTTTTCCATGTCACTTGCAGGTTTGGTCAAAGCTCTATAACTAGGATGGTCATCACCGTGTTCCCCTCTTAAAAGGAGGTGTAATAATGGTGTAAACACCACTGATTCCCTTTCTTCTGCTAACATGGTGAACATATGTACCCACTAAACTTGCCTGATTACAAATTATGACTGAAGGAATGAGGGGACCGTTTTTGTATATACAAGTCACCAGATGTTTTATAATGATTCGGATTAGTCTAGAAGCAGTGTTACAGGTCAAGACTGAGGCCCATTGACCAAGCTACATGGGGAAGTTTGTGCAGCGCCTGCTGGCACAATGCACAAATATCCAGATTTACTACTCTCTGTGTCCAGCACCGAATTTGCCCACAGATTTATGAAAGGGAAAACATCAAACTGAGATTTGTAAATATTTGAAGTTTACTTCTGAGATCTAAAAAGGCAGCAAGAAGCCTAGTAATAAATTCAAAATAGAGGTTAGGGAATGCAGTAAGTTTGTAATTACAGGAATATAACTTAAGGAAGGAATCACAAACAATAAAATCTAATAATTTTACCCTTGGTTCATAAAACTCCAGGCTCCACTGACATAAATTATCAGCCTGAGGAAAAGTAGAGGTAAGTGAATATAGATTGTCACAAAGGAAATCATTGGTAAATTTGACAACTAGAGTTAGAATTTCTAGTTCTTCTGACAGGATGATTCTCCTTCTGAGTCCATGAAGGCCAAATGCCTTTAAAATTTTTTACCAATATGCATAATTTTCAGCATCCTTTGCCCATTTTATAACTAATGACAATTCAGAAAACACAAAAGGTAGTCATTTCAGCAGCTTGATCAGTTTTCCATTTTTTTGTTCATTAGAAGTCTAGTTCCGACAAGAATCAAAGTTATGTAGCTTTTAGAATAGGGAGCCTGTGTCAATCTGCAGGGCAAATATTAGGCTTTATTTCTGAAAGGCAGTTAGATCAGTGTCAGGGAACCTGGGCCTCAGAGTAAAACAAAGCTAGTTTTTAAGTTCTATAGCTATGTAACCTTGGCAAATTACTTCATTTCCCTCTGCCTTGCTTTCCTCGTCGTTAAAATGGGGCCATTGATAATTTCAATTGGCAGACCCTATTGTGTGCCTACTAAAAAGCCAAACCCTGCCTCTGACTTCTTCACTGACACTCCAGGCCCACTCCTAACTTGTACTATGCCTTCCTATAATTTACGAAAATGCAACCTAATAGACAAACTACAAAGCAGTACCCCTTCCTCTGGACTGACTCAGAGTATAGTCTAGATTCCAGCCTCTGCTGAGCAACGTTGTACAAGAGCATGAACGGAAGTCAGGTTTTGTTCAGCTCTTGGGTACAGTTTCCTTGATCTCAAGGAAGGTGGCCCAGTGTCTCGACTAGGGATAAGCATGGTTGACCAATGGGATGAAAAGAAAAGTCAGCTGGGCAGCTTCCTTGATAAGGTAAAGGCCCAGGAGGAGATAAGTTTTGTCCTGGCTCCTAGAAAAATAGGTGAGGGCACAGAGCTTCAGGCTCTTGTGGTCATTTTACAACCATGAGGAGTAGGCCAAGAGACTCTGAACCAATGCTACAATCTCCTACTTGTGAACTTTTGATAGGAGAAAAATAATCTCTATTACTTTAAACCACAATAGGGTTTTATGTTACTCAGATCTGAAAGCTTTCCTAATGGATTAAGGACTATAACAGCTATTATAAGGATTAAATGAGATGGTGCAGTCAACCCTGTTAGACAGGAATGTAGTAAGTGTTCAGGTATTGGTGCCTGCCATGATGATGGTGAAGATGATGGAACTAATCACCATTATGATCCAGCAGGGTAATGGAAAGACATTGGGAGAGAGAAAAGACCATCTCAATTTGAGTTTCTATCTTTGCGTCTTGGACAAATTACCTGTTTGAGGGCTCAATTTACACATGGGTAAAGGAGTATTACAGGGGAGTTGGGAGGATTCAAATAGGTCTGTGAAAATTATTTTATAAACTGTGAAGTACGATGTGTTGTTGTTGTTAGGTGCCATAGAGTCAGTTCCAGCTCATAGTGACATTATGTACAACAGAACAAACCACTGCCCAGTCCTGTGCCATCTTCACAATCATTGCTATGTTTGAGCCCATTGTTGCAGTTACTGTGTCAACCCATATTGTTGAGTGTCTTCCCCTTCTATGGAAACCCTCTACTTTACCAAGCATGATGTCCTTCTCCAGAGACTGATTCCTCCTGATAACATGTCCAAAGTATTTCAGACGAAGTCTTGTCATTCTCTCTTCTAAGGAGCATTCTGGCTGTACTTCTTCCAAAACAGATTTGTTCATTCATCTGGCAGTTCATGGTATATTCAATATTCATCACTAACACCATAATTCAAATGCATCAATTCTTCCTTGGTCTTCCTTTCTCATTCTCCAGCTTTTGCATACATATGAGATGATTGAAAAGACCATGGCTTGGGTCAGGCACACCATAGTCTTCAAAGTGACATCTCTGCTTTTTAACACTTGAAAGAGGTCTTTTGCAGCAGATTTGCCTGATGCAGTATGGCATTTAATTTCCTGACTCCTGCTTCCATGGGTGTTGATTATGGATGCAAGTAAAATGAAATCCTTGACAACTTCAATCTTTTCTCCTTTTATCATGTTGTTTATTGGCCCAGTTGTGAAGATTTTTGTTTTCTTTCTGTTGAGTTGTAATCCAAATTGAAGGCTGTGGTCTTTGATCTTCATCAGTAAGTGCTTCAAATCCACTTCACTTTCAGCAAACAAGGTTGTGCCATCTGCATAACCCAAGTTGTTAATGAGTCTTTCTCCAATCCTGATACTGCGTTCTTCTTCATATAGTCCAGCTTCTCAGATTATTTGCTCAGCATACACATTAAATAAGTAGAGTGAAAGGATACAACCCTGATGCACAACTTCCCTGACTTTAAACCACGTGGTATCCCCTTGTTCTGTTTGAACAACTGCCTCTTGGTCTATGTGCAGGGTCTGCATGAGCACAAGTAAGTGTTCTGGAATTCTCATTCTTTGCAATGTTATTCATAATTTGTTATGATCCACACTGTGGAATGCCTTTGCATAGTCAATAAAACACAAGTAAACATCTTCCAGGTATTCTCTGCTTTCAGTCAAGATCCACCTAATATCAGCAATGATGTCCCTGGTTTCATGTCCTCTTCTGAATCTGGCTTGAATTTCTGGCAGTTCCCTGTCAAGGTACTGCTCCAACCACCTTTAAATTGTCTTCAGCAAAATTTTTCTTGGGTGTGACATTAATGATATTGTTCAATAACTTCCACATTCTGTTGGATCACCTTTCTTTGGAATGGGCACAAATACGGATTTCTTCCAGTCAGTTGGCCAGGTAGCTGTCTTCCAAATTTCTTGGCACAGATGAGTGAGAACTTCCAGCATTGCATCTGTTTGTTGAAATATTTCAATTGGTATTCCATCAATTCTTAAAGCCTTGTTTTTCGACAATGCTTTCAGTGCATCTTGGACTTCTTGCTTCAGTACCATCCCTTTTTGATCATGTGCTACCTCCTGAAATGGTTGAGCATCAAAAAACTATTTTTGGTACAGTGACTCTGTGTATTCCTTCCATCTTCTTTAGCTGTTTCCTGTGTTGTTCAATATTTTGCACATAGAACACTTCAAAACTGTAACTCAAGGCTTGAATTTTCTTCAGTTCCTTCAGCTTGAGAAATGTTAACCATATTTTTTCCTTTTGGTTTTCTAACTCCAGGTCTTTGCACATTTCATTATAATACTTTACTTTGTCTTCTTGAACTGCCCTTTGAAATCTTCTTTTCAGCTCTTTTACTTCATCATTTTTTTCCATTCCCTTTAGCTACCTGACATTCAAGAGCAAGTTTCAGAGTCTCTCTGACATTCATTTTGTTCTTTTTTTCTCTTTCTTGTCTTTTTAATGACCTTTTGCTTTCTTCATGTATGATGTCCTTGATATCATCCCACAACTCGTCTGTTCTTCAGTCATTGGTGTTCAGTGTGTCAAATCTAATCTTGAATTGGCCTCTAAATTCAGGTAGGATATACTCAAGTTTCCATTTCGGCTTGCGTGGACTTAATTTTCTTAGCTGCAGCTTGAACTTGAGTATGAGCAATTGATGGTCTGTTCTGCAGTCAGCCCCTGACCTTGTTCTGACCAATGATATTGAGCTTCTCCATCACCTCTTTCCACAGATGTAGCCAATTTGAGTCTTCTGTATTCCATCCGGTGAGGCTCACGTGTATAATCACCATTTATATTGTTGAAAAAGGTATTTGCAATGAAGAAGTTGTTGGTTTTGCAAAATTCTATCATGCGATCTCCGGCATCATTTCTATTACCAAGGCCATATTTTCCAATTACCAATCCTTCTTCTTTGTTTCCAACTTTTGCATTCCAATCACCAATAATTATCAACGTGTCTTAATTGCATGTTGGATCAATTTCAGACTGCAGAAGTTGATAAAGATTTTCAATTTCTTCATCTTTGTCATTAGTGGTTGGTACATAAGTTTGAGTAACAGTCGTATTAACTGGTCTTCCTTGTAGGCAAATGGATATCATCCTGTAACTGACAGTGTTGTACTTCGTGATAGACCTTGAAATGCTCTTTTTGAAAACAAATATGAAGTATGATACAGGGGTTAGTTATTGTTGTAGTATCTTAACTTTCAGTTCCAAACACGAGATTAAAATTGCCCTCAAATTAGAGATAAAAGTAATAATAAATGACTGAGTCTGATTTTAGACAAGGGTATTGAGTAATAAGAATTAAAAATAATGTTCATCTGTTTTGGTCATAAACTGATCTCATATGAATACCTGGGAACTCAGAATAAGACAATAAAATCATCTTATCTAGAGTGGAAAAGATGATCTATTTTTCTTCCAAAGATATAGTGCACTATTAAAGAAAACTTGACAAGGTGAAAGATCGAGAGATTTTATATTGGAAGATGACAAGCAAAGAATACAGAAATGAAAGCCAGGTGTTTTTTTGCCAGGTGGGGTGTTTCACCCAGTGTTCATCTCAAAAATTGGCTTCAGAAAAGACCCAGGAAAGGAGTAAGTTACAGTTATCATTTCCTTTTCAGTATCCTCTGACTTCCAGCTTTGATGGGCACTTCCAGTGTAGACAAGTGAGTTATGTGTCCCAGGCAAACAGGACTATGAATTGCTTAGGCTCCATTCAGTAAGAGTCGCTGTTTAAAGGGTCTGCCTATTCTCAACAGTGTCTGTAAACTTAAACATATATATACCACAAAGTACAACCAATTTGTATAATAATTAGAGTTTATATCTGGTATTTCACCTCTTATACCTCTACACTAGGCATTAACAAAAGTTTTAGCTAAGAATGATTAACAAAATGTCTTCAAAATAAATAAATAAAAATGAAAATATCTTCACCCCTTGTTTAGTATGAGTTTTTGTTTTGTCATCCTAGTTCCAGATACTTCAGTAATTCTGTGTCTCAAAATGCTCCAAATCCCACATGGATTTGGTGATTGTAACACAGTAGATCAGTGAATTACTGAGAAGTCTCTGACTCACTAACATTACTAAAACTTCATATTTTTAAAAATAAACTTCATAAATCGAAACTGATTTTATTTCTGCTCTGATTTGCAAAGTTGGGGATTCATGTAAATCCAGAAGGCAGTGGTGTCTTTATTTTCTGTAAGATGTATTCTGTATAACCAAACTCCTAAAATATCCTGAAAACTTAACTAATCTGGGCTGGATGGGAGTTTGTGGATGATCCCAGCTTTTTGTAGTAAAGAAACCACCATTGGGTGAGTACTAATATCAGACCGTCTTTGCCCATTAATCAAAAAAACAATTATTCTATGATTAATCTCTGAGCTACATTACTATTCCCTCTAGGTGTTTGCTTTTTAATCATTCCATGCCCATCTCAATGTAGGCAACACAAGCTTATAGATTCAAGTGCTAGTCCCATCACTATTAATGAGTTAAAGATTTAACTCTGAAGAGACTGTCCAGTTGCTCATCTAGCTTGGCTATTGCTAGTCTATTAGTTCATGCACATGTTGAACTGCTAAGCTAAAGATACTTCAAATTACAGTGACTTAAACAAGAAAGGTGTTTGTTTCTTTTAAGTAACAGTACAGAAGTAAGTGAGTAGCCCTGTTCTGGTAGGTGGCACTAACATCCTCAATTGGTGGCTCCCACTACAGATCCAAGTTGGTTGCTTCTTCATCTCATAGCCAGAGGGGAGGAAAGAGTGCAGACCCAGGCATTTTAAAGGAAAGACTTGGAAGGGGCCCACATCATTCCTTCAAACATCCCATTGGCCAGAATTCAGTCACATGGCCACATCCCACTGGAAGGGAGGTAAGCAAAATGTGGACTGGGAGCTCACCAATGTGACCAGCTGCATTGAGGTTCTATTGTTATGGAAGAAGGATAAACTGGATGTTGAGGAATAACGAAAAGTCTGCTATGTTGTTGTTGTCAGGTGCCCTTCAGTTTGTTCTGAGCAACCCATAGTACAACAGGATGAAACACTGCCCGGTCCTGGGCCTTTCTCACAACACTTGCTATGTTTGAGCCCATCATTGCAGCTACTGTGTCAATCCACATCACTGAGGGTCTTCCTCTCTTTCGCTGACTCTCTACCAAGTATGATGTCCTTCTCCAGGGACTGGTCCCTCTTGGTAACATGCTGGAAATACGTGAGACGAAGTCTCGCCAGCCTCGCTTCTAAGGAACACTCTGGCTGTACTTCTTTCAAGCCAGATTTGTTCACTCTTCTGGCAGTCCATGGCATATTTAATATTCTTCACTAACACAGTAATTCAAGGCATCAATTCTTCTTCAGTCTTCCTTATTCTCTGTCCAGCTTTCACACGCATATGAGGTGATTGAAAACACCATGGCTTGGGTCAGGTGCACCATAGTCTTTAAAGTAACATCTTTACTTTTTAATGAGGACTTTTGCAGCAGATTTGCCCAATGTGATATGGCATTTGATTTCTTGGTTGCTGCTTCCATGGACACTGATTGTGAATCCAAGTAAAATGAAATCCTTGACAACTACATTATTTTCTCCATTTATCATGATGTTGCCTATTGGTCCAGTTAGGATTTTTGTTTTCTTTACAGTGGGTATATAAGGATAGAGCTTCCCAAACTTTAATATGCATAATAAATTATCTAGGGACTTTGCTGAAAAGCAAATTTTGATTCAGTAGGTCTGCAGTCCCAACAAGCTCCCAGGTGATGCCTATGCTGCCAGTATGTGGACTACACTTTGAGCAGCAAGGAACTAGAAAACTCTCTTGGTGGCAAGAAACAGGAACTTCTTCAGACTACTTTAAGAAATCGTTTACTACTACTCAAACTATTTCAGAACATAGAAAAAGAAGGGATACTTCTGAATTCATTCTATGAAGCCAGCATAACCCTGATACCAAAAACAGGCAAAGACACCACAAAAAAAGAAAATTACAGACCTTTATCTTTCATGAATATAGATGCAAAAATTCTCAACAAAATTCTATCCAATAGAATTCAGCATCATATTAAAAAAATAATATACCATGACCAAGTGGGATTCATACCAGGTGTGCAAGGGTAATTCAACATTAGAAAATCAATCAACGTAATCCACCAAATACATAAAACAAAAGAAGAGAATCACATGATCTTCTCAATCAATATAGAAAAGGCATTTGAGAAAGTCCAACACACATTCCAGTTAAAAACTCTCAATAAAATAGGTACAGAGGGGAAATTCCTCAACATAATGAAGGGTATCTATAAAAAACTAACAGCCAACATCATTCTTAATGGAGGGAGGCTGAAAACATTCCCCCTGAGAACAGGAACAAGACAAGGATGCCCTTTATCACCACTCCTATTTAACATTGTGCTGCAAGTCCTAGCTAGAGCAATAAGGCAAGAAAAAGAAATAAAGGGCATCCAGATTGGTAAGGAAGAAGTAAAACTATCCTAATTTGTGGATGACATGATACTATACATAGAGAACCCAAATGACTCCACAAGAAAACTACTGGAGCTAATAGAAAGATTCAGCAGAATAGCAGGATACAAGATAAACGTACAAAAATCAGTTGGATTCCAAAACACCAATAAAGAGAACTACGAAAAGCAACTCAAGAAAGCCATACCATTTACAATGGCCCCTAAAAAAATAAAATACTTAGGAATAAATCTAACCAGAGATGTAAAAGACCTATACAAAGAAAACTGCAAAATGCTACTACAAGAAACCCAATGAGACCTACATAAAATGGAAAAACACACCATGCTCATGGATACATAGACTTTGTGAAAATGTCAATCTTACCCAAAGCAATCTACAAATGCAACGCAACCCTGATCCAAATACCAACAGCATTGTTTAACAAGATGAAAAAACTAATCATTAATTTTATATGGAAAGGAAAGAGGCCCTGGATAAGTAAAGCATTATTGAAGAAAAAGAATAAAGTAGGAGAGTTTGCACTACCTGACCTCAGAACCTACTATACAGCTACAGTAGTCAAAACAGCCTGGTAGTGGTACAACATCAGACATGTTGACCAATGGAACAGAATCAAGAACCCAGATGTAATCCACCCACCTGCAGTCACCTAATCTTCGACAAAGACCCAAAGTCCATTAAGAGGAAAAGACAGTCTTTTAACAAATGGTGCTGGCAAAACTGGATACCTATCTATAAAAAAATGCAACAGAACCCATACGTTACATCATACACAACAACTAATTCAAAATGGATCAAAGATCTAAATATAAAATCAAAAACTATAAAGATCATAGAAGAAAAGATAGGGTCAAAGCTAGAGGCCCTAATACATGGTATAAATAGCATGCAACCATAACCAACAATACACAAACACCAGAAGATAAGCTAGATAACTGGGATCTTCTAAAAATTAAACACTTATGCTCATCAAAAGACTTCACCAAACGAGTAAAAAGAAAACGTACAGATAGTGAAAAAAATTTGGATATGACAAATCCAACGAAGGTCTAATCTCTAAAATCCACAGGAAAATCCTACATCTCTACAACAAAAAGATAAATAACCCAATTAAAAAGTGGGCAAAGGATATGAGCAGACACTTCACCAAAGAAGACACTCAGGCAGCTAAAAGACACATGAGGAAGTGCTCTCGATCACTAGCCATTAGAGAAATTTAAATCAAAACTACAACGAGATACCATCTCACCCCAACACTACTCACATGAACCAAAAAAACAAAAAATAACGATTGCTGGGGAGGCTCTGGGGAGCTTGGAACTCTTATGCACTGCTGGTGGGAATGCAAAATTCCCATTTTGGAAAACAATATGGCATTTCCTTAAAAAGCTAGAAATAGGAATACCATATGATCCAGCAATCCCACTCCTAGTAATATATCCTAGAGAAACAAGAGCAGTCACATGAATAGACATATGCACACCCATGTTCATTGCAGCATTATTCACAATAGCAAAAGATGGAAACAATCTAAGTGCCCATCAACAGATGAATGGATAAATTATGATACATACACACAATGGAATACTACACAACAATTAAGAACAATGATGATTCTGTGAAACATTTCACAATATGGATGAATCTGGAAGGCATTGTGCTGAGTGAAATAAGTGAATCACAAAAGGACAAATACTGTATGAGACCACTATTATAAAAACTCATAAAAAGGTTTACACACAGAAACAAATAATCTTTGATGGTTACTGTGGCGGGGGGAGGGAAAAACACTATCTAGACAATAAATAACTGGTAACTTTGGTGAAGGGTAAGACAGTACACAGTACTGGGGAAGCCAGCACAGCTTGATCAAGGCAAGGTCATGGAAGCTTCATAGACACATCCAAACTCTAGCTCTATTGCCATAACATAGCTTCTAAAGAAAATGTTCTACATCCTACTTCGGTGAGTAGTGTCTGGGTTCTTAAAAGCTTGTGAGTGGCCATCTAAAATACTCCACTGGTCCCACCCATCTGGTGAAAGAGAGAATGAAGAAACCAAAGACACAAAGGAAAGGTTAGTCCAAAGGTCCAATGGACCAAAACTACCACAGCCTCCACCAGACTGAGTCCAGATGGTGTCCGGCTACCACCACCAACTGCTCTGACAGGGATCACAACAGAGGGTCCAGAAGAGAGCTGGAGAAAAATGTAGAACAAAATTCTAACTCAAAAAAAAAAAAGACCAGACTTACTGGTCTGATGGAGACTAGAGAAACCCCAACACCCTTTTAACTTAGTACTGAAGTCACTCCTGAAGTTCACCCCTCAGCCAAAGATTAGACAGGCCATAAAACAAAATGAAACTAAATGGACACACCAGCTCAGGGGCAAGGGTGAGAAGGCAGGAGGCGACAGGAAAGTTGGTAACTGGGAACCCAAGGTCGAGAAGGGGAAGTGTTGACATGTCATGGGGTTGGCAACCAATGCCACAAAATAATAAGTGTATTAATTGTTTAATGAGAAACTAATTGGCTCTGTAAACCTTCATCTAAAGTACAATAAAAAAAAAAAAGAAGAAAAAATCGTTTACTATGAGCAAGACTGAAGAATCAAGGCAACTCTAAGTACTCTCAACTTTCTTTCTTGACCATAAAGTCTCTATTTATCTTGGCATGAATGCTCCGTTCTTCTCTCAAACCAAACTGGACTATTCTTTCCATATTCTGTAGTCCACTTGCCTCAGTTAGACAGAGGGTCTCCTCTCAACCAAGTGCCATGATATCATGGGTCACCTGGTAGCCTGTAAACGGGATAAACTTTGGTCAGGTGCCCATATACGGTACAATCAGTGGCCACATCTGAAACGAACAGACTGACGTGGTTTCCCTGAGCAAGGAGCTGTTGACATGGTGGCTTAAGTTACAGGGGAAGCTGTATAGAAAACTATACTTAATTTGTTTGGGTATTATAGCAAAGCATAGAAACTTATGCGTTGTGGATAAAAAACTGAGACATATCAAGGAAATACAGATTTATCCTCTGACCTGATGACATAATTATTATAGTTAGTAAAGTCACTGTTTTCTAATTATAGAAGTAGTAAATGCACATTGTTTACTTATGGGTTAAAAAAAAAAACCCGTAATTTTCAACTTCAGTTAATTCATGTTTTTTTTAGTTAACTTAAAAATATAGGTAAGTAAGGGATACCAAGTTACGAAAAGAACAAAAGGGAAAAATTGTAAATAGAAAAGGTAACTGCTCATACATTATATACCTATGATTCGTTCTTCTCTACTCTCAATGTATTCTTCGTATTTGATGCCATATTAGTACAACCTTTATACTTAACTAATTTAATTTTAATTTACTCAGTTCGATTCTTTCCTGATTCTCAGAGCATCCAGATTCTACTCACAATCTTGGCTTCTGGAGAAGTCCCCTCTCCATGGACGGCCCCCTTTTTGTTTATTGGTTCTGCCTTTCCTGTGCCCTCTAAGGAGGAAGTATGCAGCTGTTTTTAATTAACCCCTTCAGCTGTCCTCCAGATGAATGACTCAATATGACTTGGCAAACTGGTGGTTTCTAAGGAGTCATGCATATTTACGACATACCAATATGTTTAATAAATTTAACCCACCTTACACCAGCTGTGCAACATGACACCAAAGTCTCCATTCTACTCATAAAATTACAATTCAGTGACTAACCGGGTTGGAATGTTACTCCTCAATGAACTGAGGCCACACAACGGGAATTTAGTGTCCTGATGATCCTTTCCGTCTGTTAGGTGGGAGCCAGGCAAGGGCTGAGCAGAGCCTAAATGGGCTTCGTAGGGCTGCTGGGGGCATAGGAAACAGTGCCTTGTCTACATGACTGCACACTGTAAAGGTGAAGGGCATAAAATGTCAGGGGAGGGACAATGAAGCCAGGGCATCAGTCAGGGACCAGGCTGAAAGCAGGAGTCAAGCTGTGGAAGTCAAAGCAGGGGCCAGGAAGGAAGGAATGCCACAGCTTGTGAAGTAGTGAAATGGACCAGAAGCAGTCGGAAGAAAATCCAGGGATAAAGGTGGAATTTGTCCCCCTCCCACCCTGGAACTTTTTAAGTATTCCTCTTGCCAACTTAAAAGAGTATGGAGGGCAGTATATGAGAGTATAAGGGAAGCAGCTATAACAGTATGTCCCTGTGTGGTGTAAATGGTTAACGCACTCAGCTGCTAACCCAAAGGTTGGAGGTTCAAGCCCACCCAGAGGTTTCTCAGAAGAAAGGCCTGGTGATCTACTTCTGGAAAATCAGTCATTGAAAACCTTATGAAGCACAGTTCTACTCTGACAGACGAGTTCTACTTGACTCCATGGCAACTGGTTTGTTATAGCAGAATAAAAAACCCATCGTCATAGAGTCAATTCCAACTCATAGCAACCCTATAGCAGAACTGATGGGATCAAAATGAGTCTCTTCCTTGAAGCTAAGAGACCAGTCCACTACCTGCCACTGCCTGGTGGGCTAGGGGAAGCTGTCTGCTGGATAAGGCAGCTTGGGCATGGGAGAAGTTCTATGAAGGAGAAAGTAGCACAAAGGGACCTTCCCAAAAACAACTTCACTGACTTCACATTTTTTTTTTTCTAGGGCTTCCTGGTTTTATCTTTCCAAGAGGAGATACCTTCTTGTGAATAGCAAAGTACAGTACAGATAACATATATGGAGAAAATAGTTAATCCACCAAAGGGTTTCCCATAGCTTACCTCTTTATCCTTACCCATTCCTTAACCAGGTTCCAACGATAAACTAAGTCACAGGGGTGTGTACGTTCAGTCATATAGATTCATTCTTCAGTGGAGTCACCTCAAACGTCAAATAAAGAAGGAGCACATTGTTGTTGTTGTTGTGTGTCGTTAAGGTGATTGCAACTCATGGCGACCCTGTAGGACAGAGTAGACTGTCCCATAGGTTTCCTAAGCTATAATTTTTACAGGAACAGATCACCGGGTTTTTTCTCCCGAAAAGCTGCTGGTGGGTTCTTCCAAATACATAAGGTGATGCAACACACAAGTCTAGATCTGCTATAAAAATAAAGCACAGTAGTTCTTGGCTCTCGGCTCAGAGCAGGCCTAGGTGCAACTTTCTTCAGTTGTCCAGGATCTGGGTTCAACAGACACCAGCCACCTCTGCCATGCCACTCAAGTTCGACCTCAATGAGATCAAAGTCATGTACCTGAGGTGCATCCAGGGAGGTCAATGCCATGTCCACCCTGGCCCCTCAAGATCAGCCCCCTGAGTCTGTCTCCAAAAAAGGTTGGTGATGACATTGCCAAGGCAACCAGTGACTGGAAGGGTCTAAGGATTACAGTCAAACTGACTATTCAGAACAGAGAGGCCCAGACCAGATTGAGGTGGTACCTTCCACCTCTGCCCTGATCATCAAAGTCCTCAAGGAACCACCCAGAGATAGGAAGAAGCAGAAAAATATCGAGCACAGTGAAAATGGTGAAGAAGTGAAATGAACCAGAAGCATTTCGAAGAAAGTCCAGGGATAAAGACAGAATTTGACTACCCTGGGGCTTTCGGTTAGCATTTGGGATGGTAAATAAAGCATATTCATTACCACTGCCCTAGTCATTCATTCAGCAATGCATTCATTTCACAAATGTTGCATGGATGTCTACTATGTGCCTGGCACTGTTCTAGGTTTGGAATGCAGCAGAGCATAGTACTTAGAGAAATTGCTGCCCTGGTTGAGCTTACATTCTAGTGGGAATGTCCAAGCTACCCTCATCTCTAAAGCTCTAGCTTCCTGTTTCACTACTTCTCTTGCCTTTGACTTGATCAATAGGGGTCCTTTTGCTGGGCCCTACACTTTAGAAGGCCTCATATATGAGAAACACACATGCACACTAATAAATACTTGAAAGGACCCAGGGCTGCTTCTCTCACTCAGGATCTGGCCTCCACACTGATGTTGCTTAGCCTCAAACTCGAAATATCCCCCTTTGGGACTAACACCATTCAGATCCCAGAGTCCTGCTTCTCCACATTTCTTGTCCCAAGTCTTAGAAACAAAAGGTGACTGTGTCCATATGTCATAAGGGTTGTGTCATTGTCAACTTCAGAGATGGACACTGCTTCTAAATATGGGGAGGATTTGAGAGGTGAAAATGCTAAATATAAAAGGCAAATTAGTTAGTGTCAAATCTTTCTTCCCAGATAGCATGAATTCAATAGATTCTTGCATAAGGAAGCATACTTTTCCGCTAGTGTTAAGCATCCAAACACTGACTTCCCTTTGAATTACATCATAATTGGAGAGTCATCATACTGGAGAGTTCTGGAGGTAATAATAAATTTAGCACACCGTATTTGTAACAGTTGCACATGGCAGTTGGAGAACATTTTGTAAAATTAAATAATTTCTATTACACTTATCTATTTATATTCTAATAGGTCTAGACCTTACATGCATGCAAGTGTGATACTGATGACACTGTCAACTAGATGGACATCAAAAGCTAAAACTGAGAATAGTTTTGTTTTTATAAAAATGATAATAAGATTTAAATAAATTTTAAATAAATTGTTGATCTAAAATTTTTTAAGTTTAATTTACCATTCAAAAATAAATATTGAAACATATGGTATGTGGATCTTCACTTGTACTCTTGTCTATTGTTGTTAGCTGTCGTAGAGTTGGTTCCAACTCACAGCAACCCTATGTACAACAGAATGAAACACTGCCCAGTCTTGTGCTATCCTCACAATCGTTATGCTTGAGCTCATTGTTGCAGCCACTGTGTCAATCCATCTCATTGAGCATCTTCCTCTTTTTTGCTAACCCTCTACTTTACCAAGCATGATGTCCTTCTCCAGGCACTGCTCCCTCCTGATAACATGTCCAAAGTATGTGAGACGTAATTGCGCCATCCTCGCTTCTAAGGAGTATTCTGGTCGTACTTCTTCTGAGACAGATTTGCATTCTTTTGGCAGTCCATGGTATATTCAATATTCTTTGCTAACATCATAATTCAAAGGCATCAATTCTTCTACAGTCTTTCTTAAGCCAAGACTCTTGTCTAGGGCCCTACAAATAATATAGGTGAGCCTATTTCTTGTCCCTTCCCCATGAATACACCCTCCACACTGATGAAAAGACTAAATAATTGGTGTTTCAAACGTATTAAATGAGAGTAATAAAAAGGACTGTCTTAGGCTAGGTTCTGTAAAAAAGCAAAACCAGTAAAACATATAAATATATATAGTGAGAGATTTATTATCAAGGAAACAGCTCATGCAATTGTAGAGGCTAGAACATCCCAAGTCTGTGGATCAGGGTAGAGCCATCTCCCAATTCACGCAGTCACAGAAGCTGGCAACCCCAGGACTGGCAGGTCAGAGAGCAGGGCTTCTGCTCACAGGCTGTGAAGGTTGACGAATTCCAAGATCGGCAGGCAAGACCACAAGGTTTCTCCTGATTCATGTAGCTCTGCAGGGGTTGGCAAACCAAAGATCGGCAGGTCAGAGAGTAGGGCTCTGCTCACAGGCTGTGAAGATTGACGAATCCCAAGTTCAGCAGATAAGCTGACAGCTCAAGTCCCAAGAACCTAAGGTGAGACGACAGGAGGCAGCTGCAGGATCCAGAGAGAGCAAACAGCCAGAACGTCTGCCCATATTCAGATGCAGGTCACACACCCAAGGAAAATCCCCTTCAACTGATTGGCCACTCATAGTATACTCAACCACTGGAGCGATCACATACAAACACTGAGAATCATGGCCCAGCCAAGTCGACACACAATCTAAACCATCACAAGCAGCAATGGCCAAAACAGAGAAAAAGTGTATAGCAAAAGTATGACTTGGAAATACTTAAAAATTAGCTACTAAGTGCAACCTGATAAAAGTTCTCTTCAATTGCCAAATCCCATGACTCTTTCTGTGAATAGCATTGGCCCTCTCCTCATTGAAACTCTCTTATCTTAGCCTCCCTGACATACTTGATATCATGCTCTTTTTTTTTCAAACTCTTACCTTAATGTTTCCTCTTTTTTAATCCGTAAACAGCTTAGGGAACACTTTTCCACCTCTTTTCAGCCCATACGGTGGTATGTTCATTATAAGGTCTCAACAAATAGTTAGTGAATAAATGAATGTAAAACATCATTCTAGCAACATATTACATTGAGACACAGACCTTAGTATCACCAGATTCTCAATAAATAGATACATCTCCAGAGAAACAATGTCAAAATTCAAACCCAATTTCATGATCTTGGAAATTTTTCCAGTGTCACAGGGATGTGCTGTAACAAGACTGAGAGAGCAATTCACTGAAGACCATGTTAGTAGGAAAATCACAACAGCTGGTATTATTGAGAACATAAAGAACGCAAATTGGAGAAATCATACCTACATCAACTTTGAAGAGCACGAAACTGAATCTCACTAGGGCAGTTCTGCCCCTTCTACTAATCTCTATCCAGGAATGAATGAATCAGAAAATTTTGCAAATGATTTATGATTTGCCTTATATCTGGAAGCGGAATATAAGTGAATAAAAGGATTGGCCCAAGAGGCCATGCGCATAAGTGTGAACACGACACATGAAAGGCAATTAGGAGAACAAACATCATCATACTGATGAAGCCTCAGCCTCATACACATTTCTGAAGGATACTAAATACAGCTTATTGTTTGTTAAATGGTTACTTTCTATAATTCAAGAATGACACCCAAATAGTACACTAAACATAAACCACAAGGGTGTATGCCTAGCTTATGTGACACCCACCAGTACCCATGGAGAGCAGTGACCTCTTGGTCACAGTTGACTGGACCAGAGATGAACACTTGATCCAAACTAGGCCAATATAATCAATACTCCCAGACACCTGGAAATAGTAGTTAAACCAACTGCCATCCAGTCAACTCCGAATCTTGGCAACCCCATGCGTGTCAGAGCAGAACTGTACTCCATAGGGTTTTCAATGGCTGATTTTTTGGGAGCAGATTGCCAAGCCTTTCTTTCAAGGCATCTCTGGGTGAACTCAAACCTCTAACTTTTTGGTTAGCAGCTGAGTGTATTAATCATTTGTACCACCCAGTGGCTCCATAGAAATAGGAGTTAGGTAGAATAAATTCAGGGGTGCTGGAATAAGCCTCTTCTACCCTGTACTCCAAGAAGTAGAGGCAGCTGACCCAGAGATGCACAAATAAAAGCAGAGCTGAGCAATATAGAGGGTCCTCTCTGCATCAGTGCCTGGTGGCTCTCCAGGTTATGTCCAGTCCCTGGGCAGGCCAGCTGTCCTTAAATTCTTTGAGATTAAATTCTCTTTACTGCTTAAGCTGTTAGTTTCTCTTACTTCCAACCAAAACAATTTAACTGAGAAGTGGGGGTGCACAATTGTAAGCACATCGGTAATGTGCATGCAGCCTTCATGTGATGCAATTGTTCTGACTGCCATTCCCCAATAAACTCTCCAGTGAATTTTTTTTTTTTATTGTACTTCAGGTGAAGGCTTACAGAACAAATAGTTTCTCATGAAACAGAAGTACACATGTTGTTTTATGACATTGGTTAACAATCCCACAACATATCAACCCTCTAACTTCTCAACCTTTTTTTTTTTTTTTTGGTGAAAGTACACGTAGCCAAAGATATACCATTTCAAAAATTTATACATGCACAGTTCAGTGACATTGACTACGCTCTTCCAATTGTGCTGTTATTCTCACTTAAGATGAAGGCTTACACAACAAAATAGTTTCTCATTTAACAGTTACTACAAATGTTGTTGCCCTATGACAATGGTTAGCAACCTCACAGGACATCAGCACTATCCTTACTCAACCTTGGGTTCCCTATCACCAGCTTTTCTGTGCCCTTCTGCCTTCTGGCCCTTGGCCCCTGGACTCCTGTACCTCATTAGTCTCATTTGGTTTTACGGGGCTGTCCACTCCCAGGCTGAACAGTGAACCTCAGAGGTAACTTCACCACTGAGCTAAAAGGGTGTCTGGGGGCCATACTCTCGAGGTTTCTCCAGTCTCCTTTAGGCCAGTAAATCTGGTCTTTTTTTTTGTGGGGTAGAATTATGCTCTACATCCTTCTCCAGCTCTGTCCAGAACCCTCTGTTGTGATCCTGGTGAGAGCAGTCAGTGGTGGTAGCCGGGCACCATCTAGCTGGACTGGACTCAGTCTGGTGGAGGCCTTGGTAGCTGTGGGCAATTAGTCCTTCGGACTAATCTTTTCCTTGTATCCTGTTCTCTTCATTCTCCCTTGCTCCCGAAGGGATGAGACCAGTGGAGTATCTTAGATGGCCGCTCACAGGCTTTTAAGACCCCAGACACTACTCACCAAGGTAGAATGTAGAGCATTGTCTTTCTAAGCTATGTCATGCCAATTGAGCTAGATGTTCCCAGAAACCATGGTCCCCACAGCCCTCTGCCCAGCAATTCAGTCCCTCATGGAGTTTGGATGTGTCTATGGGGCTTCCACAACCTTTCCTTGTACAAGTTGTGCTAGTTTCTCCTGTATTGTGTACTGTCTCACCCTTCACCCAAGATACCACTTATCTATTGTCTGTTAAATATTTCCCCCCCACCCACCCCTCCCATCCCTGGTAACCAACAAACATTGTTACATTTTGTGTGTGAACTTTTTTATGGGTTTTTACAATAGAGGTCTCATACAATATTTGTGTTTTTGTGATTGACTTATTTCACTCAATATAATGTCCTCCAGTTTCATCCATGTTATGAGATGCTTCACAGATTCATTGTTGTTCTTTCTTGTTGCATAGTACTCCATTGTGTGTATGTACCATAGTTTGTTTATCCATTCATCTGTTGATGGGCATTGAAGTTGTTTCCATCGTTTTGCTATTGTGAACAATGCTGCCATGAACATGGGTGTGCATATGTCTATTCGAGTGACGACTCTTCTTTCTCTAGGATATATTCCTAGGAGTGGGATTGCTGGATCAAATGGTATGTCTATTTCTAGCTATCTGAGGAAGTGCCATATCATTTTCCAAAATGTATCATTTTGCATTCCCACCAGCAGTGCATAAGTGTTCCGATCTCCCCGCAGCCCCTCCAACATTTGTTATTTCCAGTGTTTTTGATTCGTGCCAGTAATGCTAGGGTGAGATGGTATCTCATTGTGGTTTTAATTTGCATTTCTCTAATGGCTAGTGATTGCAAGCATTTCCTCATGTGTCTGTTGGCCATTTGAATGTCTTCTCTGGTGAAGTCTCTAGTGAATTTGAGAGAGAAGTCACAGGCTTCGGAAATAAATAGTCATGCTCAAAAAGACATATGAGATGATTTTACCTTCAGCATCTAAAACTGAAGAACAATAAAGTTTAAAGCATAAAACTATACGCTTAGTAAATTCCTATAAAACTTAGAAGACATAAAGAAAAACCACATGGAAATGGATGGGAGAGGTGAGGAACCAGCCACAAGAAAAAAAAATAAATCCAGAGTTTAACCTTTTCAGCCAGCTAGGCTGGCAATGTTTGGTGTATAATTCATGCAGTATCTTGCTGTAAGTTGGATGTGAATTCACTCACAAGAGAGTTGAAGATAATGTCACTGTGAATATTAAATCAACCAGCAAGAGGTGGGAAGGTGGTGACACTGAAGATAAGATCTGATACAAACCTAGTGAACTCTTTAATAAAGAAACAAGTGAGCCCAGCAGGGCTATAAACAACCACAAAAGTGAAAGGCAATAAAAGAGAAGAATGAAAATAAGATACTCAAATGTAATGAAGCAAGACTTAGAATGACTAGTGCCTGGAATGCCATTTAAAGTAATACAAGCTTCTTCAACTAGAGTGATTAAAGAATATATTTAACTGGTTGTCTAAGCCTCTACCAGAATCAACATGGATGGAAGATGTTTTACATAAGTATGAGTTGTTTTTGCTGGGACTATAAGAAACAAGGTGCCCTGGTGGGACAGTGGTTAAGAGCTTGGCTGCTAATCAAAAGGTCAGCAGTTCAAATCCACCAGCCACTCCTTGGAAACCCTGCTGGGCAGTTCTACTCTGTCTTATAGGGTCGCTATGAGTAAGAATCAACTCAACGACAATGGGTTTGGTTTGGTTTGGTTTTATAAGAAGCAAGGACCAGAGAAGGAAAACACTGACCTGGATCTGGCAGTCTTAAAATTGACCTTGTGTTTAAGTGGATATTGGGTGAAGAGTTCCAGGACCTTTCGTGAAGAGGAGCCTGCCTCAGTCAACAGGAGAATTAGCTCTAAGGTTAATGGGCAAGACACATGACTCAGATTCAGTGGCGTCACTAGGAGGGTGGAGGGGTACGGACCACACCAGGTGACACTGTCAGAGAGGATGGCATCAAAATGACTATCTATAAAATTTTTGTGCAGTGTTTCAGTAGAAATTTATTATTTTTTATAAAACTATCCTTGTAGATGGTTACAACAAAAACATTTTTCCTAAGCCCAGCTTACATGTATCAGTACACCTACAAGGCTAAAACTCTATGCTGATTTACTTTTTCATCCTAATGCTCTCCAGTCAGAGCTGTCATTATTACCCAATTACAATGCCACTTGGAATCACGTGGTTTTGTCTGCATACACTACAAGCAGGCCCCACTGTTGTTTTTGTTGCTGTTTTTATAGCTTTTATACTTGCTGATTTTGTCAAATTTTCTGGTGTTCTGGTGTTTTAGCTACAATATTGTGGTAATTAGTATTTGTGACCCTATATAAATAGCTTTCTTGAGAATGAAGTACTGATTAAAGGAAAAGAAGGAGAAAAATCAAAAGAAGCTTCCACTCAGTTACTAATAATGTTGTAACTAATAATGTAATTCAATGTAGAAAAATTTTACAAAACAATATTGTTGTTAGTATTCATATAATCTAAGAAATATTACATTTAAGGAATTTACAACTATATCACATACTATTCTAGGACTAAAATTAATAATAAACATTACTAAGGATTCTGTATGGTCTGCTACAGGAGGAGGTCCATGGGGGTGACCCCATGAGTTACCACACTGGGTGACATCAACCCTAGTGACACCTCTGCTCAGATTTGCTACATTCTGCAATTAAGGTTAACATTTTAGGTTTATATCAAGTGTCTCAGTTGGTTAGCAAATTCTTACTCTGCAATCAAGATTAAATTTAAATAGTAGTAGGTGCATAAATTCATCCATAGAGGAAATGAATCCAGATTAGTGGTGAATGGCTATGATGAAAATATGACATCTCCTATACATGAAAACTATATGAAAACAATATGAAAACTATTGATGCAAAACTGTCAAGCAGCAGCAGCAGCCATGCAGTCTAGGTTCAGGAAGGCTCTTGGCTGACAGGTACCTGACACATCCTCCCTGTCACCAAGATGTCCAAGAAGAAAATCAGATCAGGTCAAGGGGCAGTGAAGGAAGAGCCCGAGAGGAGATGAACGAGATTGTCAGCTAAAACTGTTCCCGCAACGGTAGAAACAAAGCGAACAAAGGCAGCAGGTAAGGATAAATCTTCAGACCAGAAAGTGCAAACCAAAAGGAAAAGGGGAGCAAGGGGAAAATAGACCAAAGTGACTAATCAAGAGACTAAGGAAGGTTTGCCTGCAGAAAATAGAGAAATTAAAAATGAGGAGAGTCCAGCCTCTGATGAAGCAGGAGAGAAAGAAGCCACATCTAACTAATAGTATATACCATGTCTTATCAGTGGCTCCTGTATCTCTCTTCTTATACAATCCAGAAGAATATTTTTATCAAGTATTTTGTAAATGCAACTTTTTTAGTAGCTCTAGAATCATTTTTAAGAAGGAAAGAATCCCACCTAACCCCATTTTTTAAATGTAAATGCATTTTTTAAAGAGGTGAAATCATTTGCTGATTTTTGTTGTTGGTGGTGGTGGTGGTGGTGGTTTTTGTAAAACCAGAAAATAGTGGGATATTGAATTATGGGACATATTGACTTTGACTGTCTTAGAGTTCCTGGATGGTGCAAATGGTTAAGCACTCAGCTGCTAACCAAAAGGTTGGAAGTTTAAATACACCCAGACGCACTTTGGAAAAAAGGCCTGACGATCTACTTCTGAAAAATCAGCCATTAAAAACCCTGTGGAGTACAGTTCTACTCTGACACACGAGTCTACCATGAGTTGTAGTCAACTCAATGACAACTGGTTGGTTTTTTTACTGTCTTGAGTGTCAACATTCTATAGGTGAGGGGGGAGGCAGTTTTTATATCCTAAAATCCAAAGCATACTAAATAGCAATTTGAAGTCACAGTGAAGGATTTACTATGTCTTGAACATTTTAAATTATTTCAATGCTCATGTTGTTTTTTAGTAGAACTATTTTTTAAAGAAAACTACCCCCAGATATTGACTTTCCCTGTCAGAGTTGTGTGTACTCTGTAGAACCTTTGTTCATGGTCATCCAATTTTCCTAATAACTTTGTTAAATGCTGCGAAAGATGAAAAATTTGGGTGTGTAGTGTATATGGGGATCCCTAGTGGCAAAGTGGATAAGAGCTACGGCGAGCTACGGCGAGCTATGGCTGCTAATCAAAAGGTTGGCAGTTTGAATCCACCAGCCGCTCTTTGGAAACCTTATGGGGCAGTTCTACTCTGTCCAATAGAGTCACTATGAGTTGGAATTGACTCAACAGTAATGGGTTACAGTTTAGTGTATATGATATTAAAGTGTGAATTAGTGGAACTTAACGATGTAACAGCTTATCAACATTTTAAAATACTGGTACTTAATATCGTCTTAAGGAAAATTTGCCTCCAAATTTTAAATTGGAAAATCAATGCAATAACTGTTTATAAAAGAATTACAACTACATGTCTTTTTAGATTTTTGGTACAACATTAAGAATCGTGTACAAATTGTTCATAATGTCTATGTACTGATCCTCAAAACAAGCAATAAAATATCAATTATGAAAGAAAAAAATCTAAGTATTTTATACTAATATACATAACGATTAAAGTAATAAATCATTTATCATATTTTGTTAGCAACAAGAGCAAAACAAACTGATGATATAGATGCTTCTTGCACCTCCATCCTAAGAAAGCTATACTATAGGTGAAAAGGATCTCTAAAGTATAAAAGTATTTGATAGATGTAGGCCATTATTATTACTCACTGACTAAAAAATATGCTGGACCTAAAGAATTCAAGGTTCATCATGGTTGAGAATGTCCTGAATTCAACATAGTAAAATCCATGAAATTTTAATTACTAAATGTAAGAGAAATAATATTAAAAAAAAAAAGATTTTAAAATTCATTTCCTAGTACAGATACCAATTATTTGATTGCTATACTAGTGAATGTTGCTCTTCAGAGTTAGGAAGAACTAATTGTCAAGAAAATTCAATTCAACATATATTTAGTGACTGCCTACTGTGGGCAATACAGTATGAGCTCATGTACTACTAGTGGAAGTATGAAATGGCATCCCATCTCAGGAAAGCAATTCAGTAGTAAGTAGAAAGAGTTCCGCAAATGTTTATATCTGTGAGCCACTAGTTTCACTTCCAGAAATCTAATCTAAAGAATTAATCAGGTGGCTTCACAGAAGCATTATTACCAATTATTTACAATCTCTTCCAAAAATAAAAGAGGGGACACTTCCCAGCTCATTCTATGAGTTCAGTAGTAACTTGACACTAAAATTAGACAAAGACACACACAAAAAAGAAAGCTACATCAATATCTCGTATGAACATAGGCACAAAAATTTTCAATGAAATACTAGCAAACCACATCCAACAACACATAAAAAGAATTATACAACATAACCACCAAAAAACCAAAACCAAACTTGCTGCCTTCAAGCCGATTCTGACTCTTAGCGACCCTATAGGACAGAGTAGAACTGCCCCATAGGGTTTCCAATCCAGCAGCTGGTGGACTGAAAATGCTGACCTTTTGGTTAACAGCCAAGCTCTTAATCACAGTGCCACCAGGGCCGCACACCATAACCAAGTGGGATTTATTCCAGAAATGCAAGGCCGGTTTAACATCCAAAAACAAACTCATGTAATACACCATATCAATAGAAAACAAAACCCACAAGATCATCTCAATACAGAAATACCATTTGACAAAATCCAACATCATTACATGATAAAAACACTCAACAAATTAGAGATAAATGGGAACTTTCTCAACATGATAAATGGCATCTACAGCTAACATCATCCTTAATGGTGAAAGATTAGATGCTTTCCCCTTAAGATGAGGAATAAGACAAGGATGCCTACTCTTACTACTTCTATTTAACATTGTACTGGAGGTTCTCGCCAGGGCAAGCAGGCAAGAACATGAAGTAAAAGACATCCAGATTCAAAAGGAAGGAACAAAACTCTATTTGCAGATGGCATGGTCTCATATACAGAAAATCTTCAGAAATCCACTAAAAAACAATTAGAATAAATGAATTTAGTAAGGTTGCAAGATACAGGATCAATATACAAAATTAAATTTTATTTCTATATGCTTGCAATGAACAATCCAAAAATGATATTAAGAAAACATTTTCATTTACAATAGCATCGAAAAGAATAAAATACATATGTATAAATTTAACAAAAGAAGTATAAAACTTATGCTCTGAAAACCACAAAGCACTGTTGCAAGAAATTAAAGAAGACTTAAGTAAAGGGAAAGGCTCCCTGTATTCACAGATTGGACAATTTACTATTGTTAAGATGGCAGTCCTCCCTAGATTGCTCTACACATTGAATACCAGCTGGCTTCTTTGCAGAAATTGACAAGCAGATCCTAAAAATCATATGGTAACTCAAGGGACTAGGCGAGCCAAAACAATTCTGGAAAAAAAAAAAAAAGTTGTAGAACTCACACTTCCTGATTTCAAAACTCACTACAAAACTACAGTAATCAAGTCAGTGTGGTACTAGAATAGGAACACACATATAGGTCACTGGAATAGAATTAAGAGCCTAGGAAAAAAAAAACTTACAGGTATAGTCAGCTGATTTTTTACAAGAGTGCCAAGACAATTCAAACAGAATAGTCTTTACAACAAATGGTGCCAGGGCATCTGGAAATGCATCACACTAGAATCATACCACATACAAAAATTAACTCAAAATGGACCAAAGACTAAATGTAAAAGACAAAACTATAAAATTCTTAGAAGAAACATTGGGGTGTATCTTAGTGACCTTGCATCTGGCAATAGACTCTTAGATATGACACCAAAGACAAAAGCAACAACAACAAAAAATACAAACATCGCACTTAATCAAAAATTAAAAAAAAAAAATTGTATCTCAAAGGACACTCATGAAAGTGAAAAGACAAACCATAAAATGGCAGAAAGTATTTGGAAATCATATATCTAATAATATATAAAAAATTCTTACAAACCAATAAGAAAAAAAACAAATAACACATTTTAAAAATGGGCAAAAGATCTGAAAAGACATTTCTCCAAAGAAGATGTAAGAATGTTCAAGAAATAATCAGAGAATGGACAAAATGATAAACAAGAATGCTTACTGCAGCAATATTTACTTAAAGTAAAAAAAAAAAAAAAATGGAAGTAACCTAGTTGTCCAAAAATAGGGGAATAATTATATGAATTATGGTGTATCTAGACTATGAAAGAGGATACAGCCATTCAAACGATTTATGGAGAAAGTGAGGGAAATAATTAAACCCAAGATTTCTGGAGACTACTTGCTTGTGTTTAATTCCCAGTTCAACCACTTACCAGATTCATGTCCTTAGGCAAATTACTTAACATGTCTAAGCTTCAATTTCCTCATATGTAGGTTTTTGGTAAGATTAAAGGTGATTATCGTGTGAATGGGAAGAAAGATATGGCAGTCTGGTCCTGTAAAGATTACAGCCTTAGAAACCCTATAGGGAAGTTCTACTCCATCCTCCAGGGTCGTTATGAATCGGAATCGACTAGAAGGTAATGTGTTTGGTTTGTGGCTTTGGATCCATATGAAGTTCTTAGCACAATGCATCACACATAATTAAGGCTAAATAAATGTTTGAAGAAAATGTTCATGTTTTTGGTTTTTTTTTTTAACATGTTGACATGCTTAAGGTACAGTATAAAAATATTGAGCGAATGATTAGGCAAATGGGTGTATAATCAAAAACCAAACTCGTTGCCATGGAGTTGATTCTGACTCATAGTGACCCTATAGGACAGAGTAGAAGGCTGTAATCTTTATGGAAACAGACTGCCACATCTTTCTCCCACGGAGCAGCTGGTGGGTTAAAACTGTCGAGCTTTCAGTTAGCAGCAAAGTGCTTAACAACTACACCACCGGGGCTCCTAAATGGGTATGGATCCTAGTATGGATGAATGGATGGATACAGAAATATATAACGGAGTATTAGTTTATTCCCTATCATTCCTCTAGTGGGAGAGGCTATCCAGGTTATTAGTTCACTGTTCATGTGTCAGACTATTGTAACAATCCATCTCATGGAGAGTGTTCCTTGGCCCTCTACTTTACCAAACTTTGTGTCCTTTTCTAGAGATTGGTCTTTCCTGACCAATTGACATAATGGCTGTGACAACGGACTCAGACGTATCAGTGATCATGAAGATAATGCACACCAGGCAACATTTTTTGTCTGTTATCTGTTATACATAAAGTCGCCATGAACCAGAGGCGACTCTATGGCAACTAATGATGACATCTGTATCTTTTTTGAGGATCCTTCTTAATATTTCATGGTTTTTTTTTATTTTTATTTTTTATCTTGCCTGATTTTCCTATGGGCTTCTACTAAGAGGACGTGACCCTACCAAGAATATTCCTGGATCCCAGAGAGAGTAAGCTGTGTTTCTACTGCACAGACACCACAGTTGCTACTATTACATTCCTATCATTACTTTCCTTGCTGAAGGCAGCATGCAGTTTGTACGTACTACAAATATCTCCCTCCTTCAACATACTCATTTTTTTAATCCCCCCTCGATGGCAATTAGCAATCAAATTCTTAATTAGCATAAATCCACCTGGCTATGTTGCACCTAATAAATCAATTAATTCAATTCACATGGAGGGGATGGTATTTAGTGCCATATTTTGTTCATTACTGACCATCATTGTGTGTGGCGGCTGTATACACAGTAAAGACATGATATCCAAGCAGAATTTTTATTCTCCACTGTTTTACACTCTGTCAGGAAAGTGGAGAATGTGATTGGTGTTTTTAATGTAAAAAGGGATTTACCAAAGGCCTCTGAAGACCAAAACAGAAATTAGGAGTCTAGTGTACTTTATAAGCAGGTTCATCGTTCAGGTTACAGCCTTCTCAGATACACCTGATGATGTGCAGTGTCATTCATTTCAGACTCAAATTGTATTTGTTCAGTAGAAAATTGTGATATTATATCCTCTGTTGTTGCAATGAGGGCCGCTGAATAGTGGAATAGAGGTTCCAGGAACGTGTCAAGAATGAATTCCACATAATTATGATTTGCCTCCTAGTCTCCAGGAGGGTACATAGTTTACGGAAAGAGGGCAAACTTACGATTTCATTTTTAAAAGCAACTGAAAAGACTTTCAAATAGAGAGAAGTTTCTTTTCACCATTTAATCTTATATTTGTTTCCTGATGAAGAAATTTCTTTAGGGTAATGGTAGTAGAGTAGCAATGTGCACAGAATTTTAATGATCAAAACAAACTCTTAAAATGGATTGAGTTTTTCTATGCAAACACTATTACCTGTCAATCCCTTAATTATTACAGATATAAGATCTAAGTGTAAAGTGTTACCTACCAGACTGAAAATTAATTGAGTTAGTGAACTCAAATTGTTTAAAAGAAATCTAAAATTTGCCAAATGTAATCAATTTATAGGAATGCTTAAATATGGAGTGTGCTCACACGGAACCTGTACATAAACCAAGAGGCAGTTGTTCGAACAGAACAAGGGGATACTGCATGGTTTCAAATCAGGAAAGGTGTGTGCCTGGGTTGTATCCTTTCACCATATTTAATCAATCTGTATGCTGAGCAAATAATCCCAGAAGCTGGACTATATGAAGAACGGGGCACCAGGATTGGAGGAAGACCCATTAACAACCTGTGATATGCAGATGACACAAACTTGCTTGCTGAAAGTGAAGAGGACCTGAAGCACTTACTGATGAAGATCAAATCCTTCAGTAAGGATAACAACTTAACATAAAGAAAACAAAAATCCTCACAACCAGACCAATAAGCAACATCATGATAAATGGAGAAAAGATTGAAGTTGTCAAAGATTTCATTTTACTTGGATCCACAACGCCCATGGAAACAGCAATCAAGAAATCAAATGACGTATTGCATTGGGCAAATCTGCAAAAGACCTCTTTAAAGTGTTAAAAAGCAAAGATGTCACCTTGAAGACTAAGGTGTGCCTGACCCAAGCCATGTTATTTTCAATTGCTTCCTAAGCATGCAAAAGCTGAACAGTGAATAAGGAAGACTGAAGAAGAATTGATGTCTTTGAATTATGGTATTGAATATACTGAATATACAATGGACTGCCAGATGAACAAACAAATCTATCTTGGAAGAAGTACAACCAGAATGCTCCTTAGAAGGGAGGATGGTGAGACTTCATCTTACGTACTTTGGACTTGTTATCAGGAAGGACCACTTCCTGGAGAAGGACATCATGCTTGGTAAGGCAGAAGATCAGTGAAAAAGAGGAAGACCTCAAGGAGATGGATTGATACAGTGGCTGCAATAATAGGCTCAAACACAGCAACAATTGTGGGGATGGTGCAGGACCAAGTCAGTGTTTCGTTCTGTTGTCCAAAGAGTCACTATGAGTCGGAACCGACTTGATGGCACCTAATAACAACACCGTTGCAGCTTAATAGTGTGTATTTCATTCAAAAGTCTAAAAATACCATTGTCGATTGATAAATAAAATCTTAGTAACCTATTCTGACTCAGGTGTGGCATTAAAATATACTGCAATCTCAGAATCAGAATCAGCCTGAGAAAGTAGGAGGCTAAGGGAAGAGAGGCAAAGACTAGTGAACCAGCACCACTTCAGAGCTAGTGCCTATGGAAGTACAGTTTCAGTTTTAGGGGCTGTGTCTCAAAGGTTGAAAGAAAATCTTGGCTTAATCTTTTTTTTTTTTTAAATAGCTTTCTTGAGCTATAATTCACATATCATAAAATTTAGCCATTTAAAGTGTTCAATTCAGTGGTTTTTCAGTATACTTACAGAATTCTGCAAACAACACCACTAATTCCCAAATATCTTCATCACCCCCAAAAGAAACTTCCTACCCATTAGCAATAATGCCTCATTCCCATCCCCTCCACTCTAGCCCCTGGCAACCGCTAATCTACATTCCGTCTCTATGGATTTGCCTATTCTAGACAATTTACATAAATAGAATCATACAATACACGGCCTTTTGTGACTAACTGCTTTCTTTCACTTTGCATAATGTTTTCAGGATCATCTATGTTGTAGCATGTATCAGTTCTTCACTTATTTTTATGGTTGAATAATGGTCCATTGTATGAATACACTACCTTTTGTTTATCCATTCATTAGTTGATGGATATTTGGGCTATTTCCCTGCTGCCATTTTTCTGTTATTATGAATAATGCTGCTATGAGCATTTGTGTACACATTTTAGAGTGAATACATGTTTTCAATTCTCTTGGATACAGATCTGTGAGTAGAATGGTGGGTCATATGGTAACTCTGTTTAAACTTTTGAGGAACTGCCAGACTATTATCCAAAGTGGTTGTATCATTTTATAATCCATATCCCAACATTCTTGCCAACATTTGTTATTGTCTGCTTTTTTATTATAGTCATTCTAGTTGTCGTGAAGTGGTATCTCCTTGTGGTTTTGATTTACATTTCCTTAATGGCTAATGACGTTAAGCATCTTTTCATGTGCTTATTAGCTTATTTTTGTACCTGCAGCATCTTTATTTCCCTTTATCTTCAGCTGTGTTTTAATAATTCTACTCAAGTCTTACTTTGACTTGAAGTGTGAGAATAAACACATAGAATAAATGAGAATCTTCTTTAACAATCTTTATTAAGCTAATATCTGAAGAAAGAAGATTTTTCGATATTAAAAATATGTTGGCCATTTGTATATCTTCTTTGGAGAATGTGTATTCAAGTCCTTTGTCCATTTTTTAATTGGGTTGTTTGCTTTTTTGTTGTTGAGTTGTAGGAGTTCTTTACATATTCCAGATATTAAATCAAATCCATTGTGGTTATTTTTAATGCAGCAAAACACCATTTATTGAACCTCATTGAACCACACATTGTTGGCATCACTCAAGGGCTAGTCCTACATTTGTCTTTAGTATACAGAACCCCAAGGAAGCAATATGCATGGAGAAGATAGGCCCCTCTACCAGCCCTAAGGATTAGACCATGACTGAGCTACACTGAGTTTAGATTTAGACTCTAAACCAAGCACAGTAATCCCATTCCTCTTTGCTAGTGACTGGTTTACAGGTGGGCATGTGACGCTGTTCAGGTCTTTGAAAGCCGAGAGAAAGTTCAATGTGGAGACACCAGGTAAAGATTTTACTTTTGCATGAAAAGAGAAAGGCAAGGAGACCTGCCTCTTCTTCCTGCTTTGAAAATGGTTGTGTGAGGATTTAAAGTTTCAAGCTGTAGTAGCCACTTTGCAACCATTTTTAGCCATAAGCCATAAACCCAAAGATAAACAGCGAACACAAGGATGGCAGAGTTGAAAGATATAAATCATCTGACATTATTGAGCAGCTATACCTGGAACCACCCACCTACTCTAGACTTTGTGTTTTATAAGATAATACATGCTTAAGAAAGGGTTGCAACTTGTAGCCAAATGAAAATTAACTCATGCTCAAGAAAGGATAAGGTGTATACTTTTGCAATTTTCCCACTAGAGTTGACTTCTCAGTTTTAGAAATCTTTTCTAAATCCCCAAACCTGGAGCTCAGGAGACCAGAGGGCTAATCCCAAATCTAACTGCTCTGTGACCTTAGACAGGTCACTCCACCAATCTGAATCTCAGTTTCCTCACCATGAAAGAAGGGACTTGGATGAAAATAATCTTGAGGTCCTTCATAGCTCTCTAGTTTCAAGAAACTGGGACCAGAAAACTAGGAACAGAGGTATGATGTATTATAATTTAAAAAAGGTATTCATTGTTGAGGATGCTTTACGTATACATGTATATATGTTTTATATATTACCTTAATGAAAAATTGTTTTATGTGTGCAAGTGTTGTCACCGTTCAACACATCTATATACTCATGGCCCAAATGCCCCAGTGCAGAACTCAAGCTCTCAGGCAATAATTTTGACAGGGAGGAGCCCTGTCCATACCAAGCAAATAGTTGTGAGGAAAATTACTTTGATGTGGTGGTAGCCTAAAAGTACCCTACTAGGCAAGCTTTCACAGACATTAGAGAACAGAAAGGCTCATAGGTCAGATTAAGATGCTTGAAACTCATGGTTTTTCAAATCAATTTGAAACACCCAATGAAAAGCTTGGGAAAAAAGATAGGTTTGGTTAATAACCTTAGGACAAGGTGCAAGCTTCCACTTAGGAGGTAGAAAGCTGGAAAAAACATTGTTCTCATCTTTACAACAGAAAAAACTGCATAATCTACAAAATTATTGCAGCAAACGAACCCAAAATCTAAGGAAAAATGGGTACTTCCAAAGAGAAATGGGTCACAAGCATTTGCTTACCTGGGACAGATGCGGGATGGCATACAAGCCAGTAAGAAGTGCAGCCTTTTTTCCAAGGATCTCACTAGGTGCTCATAAGGAAGACTAGAGACCGAAGAGACAAGAGAAAGCCTCCCTCTCAGATGGTGCAGGCCTGGAGGAGGGGAACAGCAGCCACTGCTGGAAGGGCACAAAGCCCAGCCCATTCCATTCTCCCCTGTGAAATAAAAGCCTAAGCTACTGGGGGAAGGGTAACAACCCCTGTCACCTTCAGGGAACACATGCAGCTAGGGGAAGGGAACAGAAAACAAAAACAAACAATTCAAAAAAAAAAAAACAACTTCCGGTCCATTAGAGATCCCCTACCACTGGGGAGGTATGGGTTCCCTAGACTCAGGAACACAGGCCCTAAAGACTGAGACTGAACCAGAACAACAGAGAACCCAACTCTTCACCCTGCACCACCAGGCTATCAAGCTTTGAGTAACAAGCAAACAGCAGTTTACAACTGGGAAAAGGCCAAGAGCACGGAGAAAGTTCTCTCTATGAGAAACAGACACAAAGAGAGAGCCTTAAGCTGAGGGTGGACCTTGAGGAAAAACTATCTGGCAAACCAGCCCCTACCTTAAGCACAAAGTAAACCAGTGGAATTTGAAACCTGTGGTGGACTGAAGGTAGCCAAAGCAACAATAAAACACAAATCCAGCTCAACCTCTGACTAAATTGACTTAACACCCCACACTAAAGGCCTAGTAAAAGAAGAGGCATACTCACTTACAGGCATGAATACTAACGTCTTACATAAGACATCCAGCATTCAATCAATACTAACCACAGCTCTTTCCCAGCAACTACAGAGTTGTGTAGAGGATGCGTTCAAGAGTTGGCTCTACTCATAACCCAATCCCATGGCCAAAGAAGGCATTGCTGCTGGAGGTGTAATGGACATTATACTGCTTTACAAGAGGCATAGAGACCACCCTCATCCACGATGGGCTATCATATGGAATTCATGAAGATGCCAAAGCCTTAAACAAGTTCTAAGCCCATCTTTCTGTACTTGCATCCAACTCTGCTGAGTTTATGTATGTCAAGTTGTTAGAGGCCCTTTGTGCTGAACACCAAATCAACCTGATTAAGGTCGATAACAACAAGAAACAAGGGAAGTGGGTAAGCCTCTGAAAAATTAACAGAGAGGGAAAACACCAAAAAGTGGTTTGTTTGCATTATGACGTTGTTAAGGATTATATAAGGCAAAGAATCTCAGGTCAAGGATATAATCAAAGAATATTTCAAATGCAAGAATGAACAAATAAGAAACTTGGCTCTCAAAAACAAAACAAAAAACTAACCACAAAGCAGCAAGAAAAAAACAATAGATTCAGCTATGGTCCAAATGTTGGAACTATCAGGGAATTGAAGATAACTACAATTAATATGTTAAAGGCGCTAGTGGAAAGGTAGACAACATGCATAAACAGAGAGAGAATTTCAGCATGGAGATGGAAACTATAAGAGCCAGTCAAATGAAAGGCTAGAAATGAAAATCACAGCAACAGAAATGAAGAATGCCTTCAACAGGAGACCTGACATCGCCAAGAAAACGAGTGAACTTGAAGACAGAGCAATAGAAATTACACCAATTGAAATACAAAGAGGAAAACAAATATTAAAAAGAAAGAATTAAGTACAGATCCAAGAACTGTGAAACAATATCAAACTGTATAAAATACAGGCTTTTCCCAGATTATGAACAAGTTAAATTCCTAAATCTGTCTGTAAGTTGAACTTGTATATAAGTAGGAAGAGTTAGATACGATGCGTACCTAACATCAGTTAGTCAAACATTTGTCTTATTATATAGTATATACTGCACCTTTTTATGCATACAAATTTAAATAAACACTTCCAGATACAATAAAATATCTTCAACATAATAATACAGTAATAATAATAATGTTCTGATGTGTGTTGCAAAGTCGTGCCCATTTGTTATTACAAACCATCATATGTACCTCTCATTTTTAATATAATAGGCTTTACGGGGGTTGGTTCATAACTACAGGTTGTATGTAAGTTGGATGTTCATAACCCAGGGACTGCCTGTTCTTGTAACTGAACTGCCAGTAGGACAAATTCAAGAGAATGGGACAGAAGAAATATTTGAAGATATAATGGCTGAGAATTTTCCAAAATAAATAAAAGATACCATCTTTATTTTGCTCCCCTACCATCTCACTTATCCTCATAACCCTCCCATAGCTACACAACTACTCCTGCCACAAATCCTAGCCCTTCTTTAGGTTTCTATTTCTGAATAGTCAGCTTTGACCACACCTGATCCCCTTGCCGGCTATCAGCAAATTTATTGCTACTCACAATTCTTACACTTAGTTTTAGACAAAACGAAGTAACTATTTTACTCTTTTCCTTTCGAGCCCCAAATGAGGTTGGGAATCCTTCTCAACACCATGTTGCAAGCAGCCTCTAGAAATCAACATGAGTTGACACTGTCATCAAGTGACAACATGTACTCTGTTAAAAATGAAAGTAAAGAGACTTATTGACAGCAAAGACAGCTTGAGCCGGGAACATGTTGGATCTCACAGAGTGAAAACCAGTGCTCCAAAAGGGTGGAATCACAGAGGCATATTTATAAGGTAAATTATAACATTCTGATCGGAAGTTTCAAGATTAGGTAAGAAGGAGGCGGAACAACTCAAAGCAGAGGCTTTACAGTGATTGGTTGGAAACATGAAAGTGGGCTATTTGGATTGGGTACACTCACATAATTGTGTGTGTACACTCACACAAGATGACTGATAGGTGCCAGGATCTGCTGGTTCCACCAAGCCAGAGGCCCAAGGTCATATGCATATGAATGGGAAGAAGTCAGTCTACTGGTTCCACCCAGTTAGAGGCCCAGGTCTGTGTACATATGAAGAAGTTAAGGTTACATTCTCAGGAATGCAGAAGCAGAAGTCATAAAACTGAATCAGGCCTACACCTTAGCCAGTCACCCTAGGCATGCCAGGCACCTCAGTTTTGGAAGTCTTGCAAGCAATTAAAATGAAACCAACTTATCGTCTCATGTCTAGTCTTTTGCTATGGATTATTAGGACATAACATTAGCCTAGCCTAAATTTCCCAGGACTTCCCCAGGTTATGCCCCAGCCTAACAATTGGCACCTGGTGATTGACTGAAAGCTGTTAAGTCGCTATTAATAAACATTCAGTTTGAGAGGGTTGCACTGACCATTCTGTTCAGAGATCTGCTACCATTCCTTCAATTTGCTGGGCACTTTGATGTCTCCATTCCTTTGTTCATGCTGTTGTTTCTGCCTGGAAAGTCCTTTCGGTCTCAGCCAAATGGATTTTTCTAAACTACAAATTTGATCACATGCCTCTGCTTAAAAACTTTCACTGATGCCCTGTTAATTTACAGGATAAAGTCCATACTCTTCAGTATGTACGTTGTTCTTGTTGATGGCTGCTGTCGAGTGGGGCCCTGACTTACAGTGATCCTATGCACATTTAGATCAGACCATTGTGATCCATAGGGTTTTCATGGGCTGAGTTTTGGTAGATCACAAGGCCTTTTTTCCTAATCTGCCTTAGTCTAAAAGCTTCACTGAAACCTGTTTAGCATCATAGTAACACTCAAGCCTCCACTGACAGATAGGTAGTGGCTGCACATGAGTTGCATTGTCCAGAAATCAAACCCAGATCTCCTGCATGGAAGGTGAGAATTCTGCGAGCTGCCTCTGGCCTACCTCCCCAGGTATCTCACATTAGACTTCTTCTTCCCTCATCCCTTATTCTTCATCTATGCCAACCACCTTACAAAGTCACCATTCCTTCATACCTTTGCTCTAATTGCTCCTACTTCAGGAAATGTCCTATTAAAACCATGTGCCTGGTGAATGCCTATTCATATATTTTAAGTCTCAGCTAAGTATCACCTTTTCTTTGAAGCTTTTCATGACCTGAAGAATCACTAGTAGAACTAATCTCTCCTTTGTGTTCCTTGGGAAACAAATCTCCATGGGTCTCTCACATTTTTGCTCATCTTGCAAGTAGAAGGACTCCTTTGTTCTAGACTATCTTTTCAAGGATGTTTATATAGCAAACAGCCTTGGAAGACAGAGATACTGTCTTACTCCAGACCAGACAGCAGATTTGTTTACTGTCCAGTGTAGTAAAGATAATGTCTTCCTCCAGGACAAAGACCAGTCAGGCTTAAAGACCATTGTAAAAGACTCAGATTCTCTTTTGATTGCATTGTGGGAATTTGTATCTGGGGAACTAGCAGAAATGCTGACACTCTGGCTACTGCTATTGTCATGAGTAATACATCCCTTTGTTTCTGATCAAGGAGTCTCATATCTTCCATCAAAATCCATGAAACTGTGGCAGGCTAACTTGTTAGCTTCCAGAAACCAAATCAATCCATTGCCATTGAGTGGATTCTGACTCATAGTGACCCTATAGGACAGAGTAGAACTGCCCCGGAGAGCTTCCAAGGAGTGGTTGGGAGATTCAAACTGCTGATGTTATGGTTAGCAGCCAAGCTCTTAACCACTGAGCCACCAGGGCTCCTCATATCTTCTGTCAAAACCCATGAAACTGTGGCAGGCTAACTTGTTAGCCTACAAGTAGGGTAAAATCTCAGACCCTTCACAGTTCTATATAGTGTTAATCCTGAACTCTATAACACTTCTAGAATAAAACATAATTTTGTTGCATTTATTGGACATCTACTATATGCTAAGGTCCCTGGGTAGTACAAAGGCATTGTGCTCAACTACTAACCTAAAAGTTGGAGGTTTAATCCCATGAAGAGGTGCCATGGAAGAAAGGCCTGGCAATCTTCTTTCATAAAGATATACAGATTACAGCCAAGAAAATTCTGTGGAGCAGTTCTACTCTCTGGGGTTACCATGAGTTGGAGCTGACTTGATGGCAACAGGTTTGGGGGTTTTTTTGCTTTTACTATGGGCTAGATACTACAACCAGAGACCTGGTGGAACAGTGGTTAAAAGCTCAGCTGCTAACCAAAAGGTCGGCAGTTTGAATCCACCAGCTGCTCCTTGGCAACCTTATGGGGCAGTTCTACTCTGTCCTAGGGTAGCTATGAGTTGGAATTGACTCAACAGCAATGGGTTTGGTTTTTTGCTTTTGTAGATACTAAAACCGGGTTTTGAGGACAGAAGTCCATAAACATGGTTCCTACTCTCAAGGAGCTTAAACCTCAGTGCAGAAATAGACAACAAACAATTAAAATTCTTCAGGATGATTTACAAGGTAGCACTTAAGGGAACATAGAAAAAGGAAAACACATGGCTGGCGTGAGCGTTAAAGGAAGGCTTCAGTGAGGTGACAGGGTTTTATTCTAGACTTGTAAGATGAGAATTTCCCTGGGCAACATTCTTTTCACAGAATCAGGTCAGCTGCACTGCAGAAAGCAAAGGGACTCCCTTTCCTCACCTTGCTTATTTTCCCCATGTTAATTATTTTGTCTAAAGATGAAGACGGTATCGTAAGAAAAGTATAAAAAGGATCAGAAAAACAAATGATGAGTTGAAATTATTTTTTACACTAGAAAAAAATAGTTTGGGGGAATAGTACAGTTAGTGATTTTTTTTTTTTTTTTTTTTTTTACTATAGATCATGGGAAGTTTTAGATTCCATTTAAATATAATATAAACATAAGTCAATTTAGAAAGCTCTAGGGGAACAGTCTCACGGATTGCTTTCTTTCCAGTACTTAAGTTTGGGGAGGGACTTAAGTTTTAGGAAGGATATTTTTCAGAAATTTGATATTGATGAATTCATTGATTTGGAAGTGGGAAATGTGATAGTGCTTATCCCTGCTCCACTCTGGGAGGCAGCAGAGCATAGTGTGAAAATCAAGGCTTTGCGGAAGAAGACCTGGATTTCAATCCCAGGTGGATTGCTTTGGGCATATCCCCTACGGACTCAACCTCAGTTTCCTCAAATGTAAAACTGGGTTACTAATACTCACCTCATAGGGTTGTAGTGATGATTAAACAAGATAAAAATGCACCTTCAAGTCAATTCCAACTGACAGCAACTCTATAGGACAGAGTAGAACTGCCCACAGGGTTTCCAAGGCTGTAATCTTCACAGGACCAGACTGCCTCATCTTCCTCCCGTGGAGTTGCTGATGGGTTCAAACTGCCTACCTTTTGGTTAGCAGCCAAGTGCTTAACCACTGCACCACCAGGGCTCCTTTTAAACAAGATAATGCATGTAAAATGTTTGATAGAGCATCAGACATTCAGTTGGCTGCTATTATTATCATCATTATCATTATCATCATCATCATTATTATTCCTCTTGCTCCTTCTCTCCATGGAGGCCCTGTATAAAGACAAATCCAAACAACTATAGTATGATCTCACAGACCTAGTCTTTCTGCGAGAGCTTGGAAAAAATGTTCAACATGTTGTTACTACAATTTACTCATTTGTGAAATGGTTGTTAACCGACTAGCCCTTGGCGAGTGACAGGCCCTCAATAAGCTACAACTTGTAGTTTGGGGTTCAGCGTTGAACAAGACTCTTGAAATGTGTGGCCCACGTAGGAAATGTACATACAAGTCCCCTAAAATAGACCTTGTCTCTTAATTTACTGTAAGTTGTATCTGAAATTACAAAACAAAGATTAATTTCCCTGGCCAGGTATATTACAAAAAATAACAACCAAGATGTACAGTACTTTCACTTCCCAAAGCACATTCATGGACATTATCTCATCTGATGAGGTCATGCAGCTGTTAAGTGATAGAGTCCGCATTTCTGACTTTAAATTTTGTGATCTTTCTTCTTCATCATGTCCTTACTCCAGCAAATGTTTTGGAGACTCATTACAGTGCTGTCTTCAAGCAAATTACTTGTGCAAGATTACTTATGGAAGATGGATAAAGGCACTCTATAGCTGCAGTGCAGTGATTGTTTAATATGGCCCCTCTAGCCATAGTCTTTGTAACTCCCACCAAAGGACGAGATGGAGCTATGCAAATGAGGTGTTTGTGGCCCACCAAGGGGATTGTATAGCTTGCTGATAATACAAATAAGGTGTATGGAACCCCATGGGACATAGGACCAAGCAAAGAAGGTTATGGGACCCTAATACGGAGATTGATCGGTTTTGCGATCCCACTAGGCTTAAAGGAAGACACAGGAGAGAGAGAGGAGCTGTAACATGGAAGACTAAGAGAGGCCACAGAGGCAGCAGAACCAGGACAGAGAATGAGAACAGTAACACTAGAGATGGTGAGAAGTAGCAGCAGAGAAATGGTAGCAGGAGAGAGTGCAGAACCAGGCAGACTGGCAGGAAATAGCACAGTGGGCTTCCTGGTCCATGGAGCGAGAAAGGTGGGCACCTTAAGGCAAGAGGCTTCCTGGCCAAGTAGGGTGCCTCCAGGCATTCATTGGCAGAGCTAAACAGCTTTGTAACACTTGCCTGAGCAAGGGAGAGGCTGGGACAAGAGGCCCAGGGGCTAAGGGCCAGAGAGAGGCCAGCTTGCAAGTACAGCTAAGAAGAGGCTGTCCTGATCAAAGAACTGTATAATGAGTCTTTCCTGATCCTGAATTGTAACCTGTTACTTCCCTAACAAACCCCATAACTATGAGTATGGTCTGTGAGTTCTGCATAGTCATTGCAACAAATTATCAAACACAGCAGAGAAGTAGAGAATGCCTTGGGAGGGACTTTTGGTGTCAGAGTTGGTAAAAAGTTCGGAGGGTGCAAGGCATGTCTGACCTCCACCTCACAGCAATCAGCCTTGAGCTGCTGATGCTGATAATAATTCTCTTCCACACTTATAAAGTTAGACTAGGAGGTCAGATGTCTCTGCCACACCATTGTTACAATAGCCAAGACTTGTTTGGTGTTTAGGAACTAAACTCTCTTCTTCCCCCAACTGATATTCATTTGTCATAAAGCTGTCAAATAGGAGAAAACAGACTCCAGATTGTGAATAAAAAGGGCCATGCCCAAAGTGGACCAGCACATACTGACTGTCTTAGGCTGGGTTCTCTAGAGAAGCAAAACCAGTAAAGTGTATAAATATACATAGAGATTTATATCAAGGAAATGGCTCTCGCACTTGTAGAGGCTGCAATGTCCCAAGTCCGTGGGTCAGGATAGAGCCTTCTCCTGATTCACGTAGCTGTAGGGGCTGGTGAACCCAAGATCAGCACATCAGAGAACAGGGCTCTTGCTCACAGGCTGTGAAGGCTGATGAATCCCAAGATTGGCAGGCAAGACTGCAGCTAAGCTGCTAGCTCAGGTTCCAAGAACTGGAGGTCAGATGAATAGGAGCCAGCTGCAGGATCCAGCACGAGCAAAAGCCCCCTTGCCTTGCCAGAATGTTCGCTTATATTCGATGCAGGCCACAGGCCCAAGGAAACGCCCTTTCAACGGATTGGCTACTGACAGCAGATCCCATCATGGGGGTGATAACATATCAAATCTCAACATTATACGACTGCCAAAACATGGAGAATTATGACCCAGCCAAGTTGACACACAATCTTAACCATCACACTGAAGATAAATTCACCTGAGGCCCAGTCCTATCTAAGATCAGCCCTGAGTTCATGCAACAGTGTTGGTTTAAATTCCAAATTTCAGAAAAGTATTGTTTTGTCCTTTATTATTAATCACCAAATAACCCCCAAGATAAACTTACATACTTTGGACATGTTATCAGGAGGAGTCAGTCCCTGGAGAAGGACATCATGCTTCGTCAAGTAGAGAGTCATCAAAAAAGCAGAAGACCCTCAATGAAATGGACTGACATAATGGCTACAACAACGGGCTCAAGCGTAACAACTATCATGAGGATGGCGCAGGAGTGGGCAGTGTTCCCTTCTGCTGTACATAAGGTCGCTATGAGTCGGAACTGACTCAAGGGCACCTAACAACAACAACAACCAAGATTTAACGCCCTTATCTTCTTTTAAATAGTTCTCCATGGTAGATAGCACTTGGGAGATACTTGTCCAACTTCTTAGACTCTGCCTTCAGGTTCAAATGTCGTCTCTCTGCATTTGGCCTCAGTACTATACTTGATGTGGAGCCCTGTGCTCCAATCCAAACTCACCTAGTTTGAGCTTAGTGACTTTGTGACCAGTCAGAGGATGGCTGGGACCTCTCACAGGGGTGCCCTCCTTTAGGTGTTTACTCTTTCCTGGGGGAAATGGCCCACGTATCTCACACCCTTCTTGCCCATCACAATCCAAGACAGTGCTCCACATTTTTTCCTTTGTGGCTAGCTGGCTGGGAAAAATTAGCTCCTCCCTTCCAATCCCTAAATTATGAGAAATGGCGGAGTGAACCCTTGTCACAGGTTTAGTAACAGCTCCTATTTCTTGCATACTAAGCATTGGCATACTTTGTATAATGGTGATAATAAACATAAACCAGTCGTGTGAGAACCTTTGCTGCATATGTTATAAAACCCTCGCTAAGGATTTTATCTTTTATCTTTCTAAAGGACCCCTTGTCTTAGTTCTCTAGTACTGCTATAACAGAAATACTGCAAGTGGATGGCTTTAAAAAAGAGAAATTTATTCTCTCACAATCTAGTAGGCTAGAAGTCCGAATTCAGAGAGCCAGCTCCCAGGGAAAGCTTTCTCTTTTTGTCAGCTCTGGAGGAAGGTCCTGGTCATCAATCTTTCCCTGGTCTAGGAACTTCTCAGCCCAGGGACCACGGGTCCAAATGACACGTTCTGCTCCTGGTCCTACTTTCTTGGTGGTATGAGGCCCTCCATCTCTCTGTTTGCTTTTCTCTTTTATATCTCCAAAGAGATTAACTCAAGATGCAAACAAATCTTATAGATTGAGCCCTGCCTCATTACCATAACTGCCTCTAATCCTGCCTCATTAACATCATAGAAGCAGGATTTACAACACATAAGAAAATCACATCAGATGACAAAATGGTGGACGACTCACACAGTACTGGGAGACATATTGAATATACCATGGACTGCCAGAAAAATGAACAAATCTGTCTTGGAAGAAGTACAGCCAAAATGCTTAGAAGTAAGGATGGTGAGACTTCGTCTGGTGTACTTTGAATATGTTATCAGGAGGGATCAGTCCCTGGAGAAGGACACCATACCTGTTAAAGTAGAGGGTCGGTGAAAAAGAGGAAGACCCTCAACAGGATGGACTGACACAGTGGTTACAATAATCGGTTCAAACATAGCAACAATTGTGAGGATGACGCGGGACTGGGAAATGTTTCATTCTGTTGTACATAGGGTTGCTATGAGTCAGAACAGATTAACAGCACCTAACAACAACATAACATCATCTTTTTAATTTGATTCAAATAAATGTTTTAAATCAATAGGGTAAAAATAAACCATGGCATATATGTATGAAGGCTTAGTGTTTTGCAAAGGCTGTCAAATACACCATCAGAAAGAGAACCAATCCAGTTTATGTCAAGTGGATTTCAACTCATGGCGACCCCATGCGTGGAGAACTGTGCTCCATAGGGTTTCTAATGGCTGATTTTTTGGAAGTAGATTGCCAGGTCTTTCTTCTAAGGTGCTTCTGGGCGGATTCAAACGTCTAACCTTTTGGTTAGCAGCGAAGCATTTAGTTGTTTGCACCACCCAGGCACTCCCTCAGAAAGAGAAAAGTCCCAACTATTTTGCAGTATACTCCAGGAATAAACAGGCAGTCCAGGCCTTCCTCGCCTCACATCCATGACCTGGAGTTTTGGTTCTCAGACTTCAGGGAGCATCAGTATTATCCGGAGGGCTTGTTACAACAGATTGCTGGGCCTCATCCCCAGAATTTTAATTCAGTAGTTCAGGGTTATGGCCCGGAATTTTGCATTTCTAATATGTTCTCAGGCGATGCTGATACTGATCAGGGACTAAACTTTGAGAACTATTAACCTAAAGAAATCTGTCATCTTGTTAGAGACATATAAGTAAAGAAAATATTCACAGAAAGTCTTCTTAAACAAAAGGACACAATAAAGGGGAATAGAAAGTAGGTACCCAGGAGTAATACAGATGTTGGGGAAAATAAAGGTTCAAAGATGATAGGGGGAGCTGGAGACAGCAGCTGCCCACAAAGCTTTGGAAAAAGAGATGAGACTTGAACTAAGCCCAGGATAAAAAACAGGTGGGGAAGGCAAGCCAGGCAGGGAATCGATTTGAACAGAGCCAAGAAGCAGAAATGTTTACGGCATGTTTTGTGAATGGTGCCCACAGAATGCACCATCCTTAGAGCTCAGTCAATGTTTGTTGAATAAATGAAAAATGAAGAGATTTGGTTGGTGAGAGCAACAAATTCTGCCCAAGCAACAGAGGAAATAAAAGTGATGTAGCTGAAGAATAGACTGTGCTGAGTTTTGAATGTTAAATCAAGAAAATCATGAATTAGATTTTAGTTTTTTCAAGCAATGAGAATTCATCAAAGATTTTGGACAGGGTATTGACTTGAGCAAATAGTATTTTAGGATATCTTTGTATGTTGTTGTTAGTTGCCATCGAGTCAGTGCCGACTCAAGGCGACCCCATGTGTGCAGAGTAGAACTGCTCTATAGGGTTTTCAAGGCAGTGATCTTTTGAAAGCAGATTGCTAGGCCTGTCTTCCGAGGTGCCTTTGTGTGGATTTGAACCTCCAACCTTTCGGGCAGTAGTAGAGCACTTAACTCTTTGTGCCACCCAGGGACTCTTATCTTTGTATAACAGGATATATATATATATACATAAACATATATATGTATTTTTAAAAATATTTCTGATTTCTTGTTATCCATCACCTATAAAATCACTGCAAAGGAAGGAAGACATTTCAAAGGAGGCTTTAAAGGAATTGGTGTGTGGAGAGGAGACGAGAAAAGCATCGAAAAACAAAACCGGTTGCCATTGAGTCAATTCCCACTCATAGCAGCCCCATAGGACAGAGTAGAACCGCCCCACAGGGTTGACAAGGAGCAGCTGGTGGATTAGAACTGCTGACCTTTTGGTTAGCAGCGGAGCTCTTAACCACAGCGCCATCAGGGCTCCGAGAAAGCCATATGAGTTCATATTTTGAAACCTAGATGTAAGAGAGAAAGACAGAATTACTGACAAACATAAGGAAGTGTAGAGTAGGAGATAGGGTTTTGAAGAAGAGATGATGTTTTAAAAAGAGACATCCAGGGCCAGTGTCCAGCAGACAGTAAAGATGCAAGCTTTCGTTTTGGTGACAAGGTAGGACTGGAAATGGGAAGTCATTCTTATGGAGGAGCCAATCCAGTCATGGGAAAAGCGTCAGTAACCCTCATGCCAGCCTTTCTTCCCTAACTCCTTCGGTCCTATGCATAGGACTCCTATGCATCTCCAGGGAGCACCAATAGCTCTAGCAGGGTGCAGCTGCTGAGCCTGCCTCCAGCCCCAGGTCCCTGCAGTCAGGGAGATGCACATCAGCTGCACAGAACCACCCTTGCAGTTGGGCTGGCTCCAGCCTGGATCCAGAGGCCAGAGTTCTTCGGCAGCCTTCTCAGAGCCTGGAGCTTAGCAGCCCGATTCCATGGTAACCCTGGCAGGCCCCAGCTGGCAAAGAGGGGATGTCAGCAGCAAAACCTCTGTCACCACACCCCAGGGGAGGAGAAGGGGAGCCCTGCCAAGAGGAGAAAGGGTCAGGCCAGGGCTGGAGCCCCACCAGGCAACCAGCTCCCACTGGATTTTAAATGCAGTTGGAGGAGAACCGAGAGGATACTTCTCTCCCAAACAAGGCCACCAAAAATGTCAAGGCGAAGGGGGAAAGAATGTGCCTGTACTGAGAACAGTTAAGAGATAAGAATCCAGAAGGGCCTTCAAATGCTCTTGGTAAGGAGACAACCTGTCTAATAAGAACCTTAACTATACTTTTGCAGTTTGTGGGGCTGAAGGAATGAACACCAAGATGACTCCAAGAAAGGAACGCTGCTATCACGTGGTCTTCTTTTATGACCAGAGGATGCAATGCTATCCCATTGAAATAAAAGTAGGAATAGAACAAACGCATGTGTTACAGTATTATTTTTCTTCTGTAATAAGAAATATGGGAAAAATAAAAGCTGACTTTGAACTCTTACCATGTTCTGCAAAGACATATTACTTTAAAGTCAGAATGAATCAGCCAAAAAGAGGTCATTCTTAGCTCTTCCTGAAGCTCTGTTTTCTCAAGCATACTCCCAAATATTAGATCCTGAAAAAAAGAGTTTATGATGTCCAAAGAAAACCAGCCAGAGGCAAGAGTAGCACTCAAATGTCTTTTTAATCATTACTACTTTTCCTCCTCCTTCTCAGCATGTAAACATAACTGCCAACCCACCAGGTGGTTGTGACAAGCAATTCAGTAATTTCAATAAATGTAAGCACATCATTATCACCAAAGTATAAAAATATTTAATTATCGCCCAGAGGGGCACAGTATCACAATGAAATTCTAAAAATAATACTCCTTCAATTTTTTGGAGAAGTTTATTTTCAGAATACTGTATGTTGTTGTTGAAGTTTATTTTTAGAATATGTTGTTGTTGTTAGTTAACACTGAGTTGATTACAACTCGTAGCGCCCCTGTGTGTGCAGAGTAGAACTGCACTCCATAGGGTTTTCAAGGCTGTGTCTTTTCAGAAGCAGATCACCAGGCCTTACTTCCAAGGTACCTCTGAGTGGGTTTGAACCGCCAACCTTTCAGTTTGTAGTCCAGTGACCAACTATTTGTGCCATCCAGGAACTCCCTATTAGAATATACACATATAAACTATTTTTCACCATTCGAATATGTCCAGAATGTGCTATGAACTAAGGTTAGCTTTAGAGGCAATGGCAGTGGCCAGGAGGAAAAGAGAGGATCTCCTTTAGATTTGAGTGTAACCTTGGGTCAAGGTGATCTTTCAGGACCAGAACAAAGGTATGAAGCAGGCCAGGCAGCCTTGGTCATGTTGCCTGTTGAAGTTTAGCAGGCCCTGTTTTCATCCTCCTTGGACACGACCAGGGTGCCAGGTGTAAGTCTTTGGGTCTCTGCCCAGGTTTGCAGGGATTGCAAGTGGCATCGTTCAAGTTCACTGGCAGCCAGAAAGAGCATCCCTCATCCAGAGCGTATTGTACTGTTCAGGCCATGGAATCTCACAGAGGAGGTGCCAGCTGGGCACAGATCTTTGGAAGAGGGAGAGTTCAAGGCACTATTTAGGAATAAGGTAGAGTGTCTTTAGGATCCAAAGGACAAAGTCTTCCTTATGATTAACCCAGGCAAAGAATAATCCTGTCATCTTTGCACTTGAATTGCATGTTTTTTTCACAATGATAAATTTCAAGACTATTTCTTTGCCCTTCTGCTTTTGTACAGGTAGCTTTAGCATTGGAAGCTAGACTGTTTAGTTGACATTATGACTTCTTAAAATACTATCATTTCCTAAAAGGAAACCCATGTTCTGTAGACCATTTTATCACTAGCAATGTTGATGTTGAAAAAGACTAACCAAACCTTCCTAAAATGTATGCTTGTTAATTCAGAAATGTTTCTCCTCTTTTAAGTATTTAGGCAATTAGGAGGGAAAAAAAAAGCAATAACCCATGTTAAAATAATTAAGTACTAGGATGTTGGCTCTTATAGAGACAGATGCTTCACAACTGAATAAATGTAAAAGCAAGACTTTCACTCATTGTGAAAGAATACCGTGATGTTTTCATTTTGAAAACATATTCTGCAAATGAACTTCTCAAAATATATTCTTTAAGTCCTCAAGAATGTATGACTATGGAAAAAATAATTACCTTTTCAACTTTAGAGAAGGAAAACTGTTGGAACAGTTTAGGCAATGCCTATCCAAAAAACAAAAAAACCTCTTGGACCACAATTCATTCTCTAAACCTTCAAAAGCCTATCATTTATCATTAATTTTGAAATAAAACAGGAAATACCTGTACTAAGAGAACGTTTGAAAACAAGCAGAATAATTGGCAAGGAATATTTTGGGAGGCACTGACAATAATGTAATGCCTGGATTAGTCTTTCAAAAAAAACATGAAATTGTAGCTGGGAGGCATATGTAGCTAAAGATTCAGCATTCCAGTGCTGAGCATTATAACTCAGTTCTCTTCATATTCTGACATATTACTTAACAAAAAGCACATGGAGGATGTTCCCAGAACCTAACTACAGAGTTCCTAGATGAATCAACCTTCCACTGGCTATAATGTAACTCACAGACATAACTGGCAAAAAGATATTAAAGTGCTTTTTTATGCTGGGCAGTTTTTAATAATGAGGAAAAACATATTTTAAAGATGTTATATACTTATGTATATGTGTATGTATGTATGTAGGAGTCCCTGGGTGGCTCAAATGGTTAAGCACTTAGTCATTAACCACAAGGTTTGTGGTTCAAATCCACCCAGAGAAGCACCTTGGAAAATAGGCCTGGCAATCTACTTCTGAAAGGTCACAGCCACTGAAACCCTATGGAGCACAGTTCTACTTTGAAATACATGGGGTTGCCATGAATCAGAATTGACTTGACAGCAACTGGTTTGGTTTTGGGTTTTAGTATGTATGCATATATATATTTCTAACCTACTTTATTCAAAAAAGGACCCTGAGGTGGCATATCTGTCTTTGAATCTAACTTCAGTATCCAACTGCCAATGTCATTCTCTGGGATGTAACAGTTTATAGGACTATCACTGTGATATCCAGCTAAGATGTTTGCATTTACTTTTTGCCAATACTTGGATGTTCCTACCTCCAGAGTATTTGGTCAGGCTGTGCTGTCTCCTAAGAATGTCCTCCTTTTAGACTTTGCTCCAACTTCATTCAAGTGACACATCCTCTCCTGTGTTTGCAAGTGGATGTGATCTCCTTCGTCCTGTTTTCTATCCCTTTCTTATAAAACATGTTACTTTACCCTGAATTACACTTATTGTTATGTTTCTCTCCTTCCTCCTTCTTTCCTACCCCTACAAACACTAGTCAGTAAAATTCTTGAAGGACATTATTTTCACCTGTGTAACCTTGCAGCCTTGGCACTGTGACTTTGTATGTAACAGTGGATGCTCACAAAATGTCTGTTGAGTTTGAGTAAATTTTTCTGAATTGAATTGCTCAGCATTTTATAATCTTAGGAAAAAGAATTCACTTTTGATGATTTTTGAGTCTTATTTATTTAGAGAGCATTTTTTAAAGCATTTAATATGAACCAATAGGTATTTGATTTTCTGTCCTTTTTTCATATGAATTACTGAGTATTTTTCCTTCTTTCCTTCCTTCCTTTCTTCTAACATTAATTGAATGCCTGTTATCTGGCAGATACAAGAAACAAAGAGAAATAAATCTGGATCAAAATGGAGAATTTAGTAGTTTTGACAAAGCCAAAAGTCATACTCCAAATGAAGACAAAGACTTATCCGACATACTTATCTTAAAACAACAAAAGAGATTTAAAACCTTTATCAAAAAAATGCTAAGTAGTCAAATTTTAAATTCATCCGAGTCTTAAACCAGTTCTTTGCATGCCATCAATTTTTCCACTAGAAAGTAAAATCATTTATAATATGACAGCAGTGTAATCCTAAACTATAAATTTTACAAAACAGATTCGGAGAGACATAGTTTTGTATTACCCTCATCCTTACCCCTTTGCACCAAAAAACCAAACCAAACCTGTTGCCATTGAGTCAATTCCAATTCACAGCAACCCTGTAGGACAGAGGAGAACTGCTGACCTTTTTGGTTAGCAGCCGAGCTCTTAACCACAATCCCTAGTAATTAAAAGACAAGTTGTTTAACCTCTCTAACCTGCCTCAAGGGTAAAAGGGGAGTAATGCAGTCACTAGTTTATGCATATTTATTGGGCATGTACAATGTGCCAGGCAATGTTCTAGGAGCAAAATTTAATAAAAGAAAAAACATTATTTCAACCCAAAATTAATGTGACTGGTTCTTCCTTTGAAGGAAGCTAGCTTAATTCATGTTAGTAGGGAAATAGAGTTGCCATATAAAATACAGGACACCCAGTTAAATTTGAATGTCAGATAAACAACAAGGAATTTTTTAGTACGTTTCATGCAATATTTGTGAAACACAAATACCTATAGTAAAAAAGTATTCACTGCTTAACTGAATTTCAAATTTAACTGGGCTTCCTATACTTTTATCTGCTAAATTGACATCCCTAAAGGGGAAAGGACTCATTGCAGCCTGCCCATTGCAGATGCTGGTTGGGAGCAGGGAGAATGAGCTCCAGAATAGACAGCGCATGTGAAGCCTGGTGGCTCACTGATGAGGCTTTGAGTATGCAAAACTAGGTAGTGTGAGCAGAACCAAGAAGGAGGAGCTATAGGGAGTCGCCTACTTTGCATAATAAAATCATAAATTGTTAGGGGTGGGGAAAAGCAACACTGAGTGAGAAAAGGGAAAAGAAGTTGGGCAAGGTACATTGTAGAACACTGGAGCCCACGGACAAAAGCTTTGTTAGAATTGTTTGCACCTCTGTGATGCTGTAAATACAAATTTGTGTGAAGATAAAAGGAAGAATAACCCATTGCCATCCAGTCAATTTCAACTCACGGTGACCATATAGAACAGAGTAGAACTGCCCCATAGGGTTTCCAAGGAGCAGCTGGTGGATTCAAATTGCCCACCCTTTGGTTAGCAGTTGAATTCTTAACCACTGTGCCACCAGGGCTCCAACAGAAGAATACAGAATGTTTTATAGAGTAAGATTCACTTCTGTCTTCAAGGTTTTAACTAGTTCTTTGAAGTCCCAGCCTATAGCCTTACTGTGGACACACACACACACACACACACACACACACACACACACACAAAACCTTTTGCTGTGAGTTGATTCTGACCCGTGGGGACCCCGTGCATTACAGAGTAGAACTGCTCCATAGGGTTTTCTTGGCTGTAATCATTATGAAAGCAGATCCCCAGGCCTTTCTTTCGCAGTACTATTGGGTGGGTTTGAATCACCAAACATTTATGTTAGTTGTCCAGTGCAAATAGTTGGCACCACCCAGGGACCCTTTTACTGTGGACATAAGTGAAGTAAACTAGGTCAATCAGTCTTTAGTTTTTGTCTAATTTGCTTCTAGTGCACAGCTATAGCTATAGCATGCTAGGCCTTCCAGAGGTGAGTACACAAGCTATTCATCCAAATGGCAGGGAGTCTGTTCCAGTCTCCAGTCTTTGCCCCAGGTGTAAGGGCTGCCCCATGTATTTGCAATAAGTACCCAGAAGAAAGGAGCCCTGGTGGTACAGTGGTTAAGCGCTCAGCTGCTAAGTGAAAGGTTAGTGGTTTGAATTCACTAGCCACTCTGCGGGAGAAAGATGTAGCAGTCTGTTTGCATAAAGAATTACAGCCTTGGAAACCCTATGGGGAAGTTCTACTCCGTCCCATAGGGTTGCTATAAGTCAGAATCAACTTGACGGCAACAGATGTTTTCTACCCAGAAGATGGCTGCCCTTGTCTTCCTAGAAGCCAATAAACCTCTGCCAAACGTCACGCCAGCAGCTCTCACCCCAGAAGCGTTTGGAAATCCTTTTCTACTGCACTGTGCCCAAGGGCTGAAACCAGCACCTGGCCCTTTAATGGCATTATCAGACGACATCTCCCTAAATACCATCACAAAAAGGTCAGCCATGTCTGCCTAGCATTTCTGATCAGGACTCTTGGTTACCTGGAAGTTCTCCATACCCTCTGAGCTTCTGAAATTCAATGGCCAAGCTGAATGTAGAGGTTTACTACCACACCAGCCTGGTCTCCAGCTCTTCTCCATGAAGACTTGTAGCACCTTGGATATGCCCCTAGTCATACTCAGAATACTCATTATCTCCCCAATGCAATTCTGAAGCTTTACTTTTCTACTATTCTTTCAGATTGGTACCAACTGTCCCTCTAAAATCTTAAATCTAAAGTTTCCAGTTTTTTTTTTTTTTCCAGTTCCAGGTGACCCCATGTGTGTCAGAGGAGAACTGTGTTTCATAGGGTTTTCCATAGCTGATTCTCAGAAGTAGATTGCCAGGCCTTTCTTCCAAGGCACCACTTGGTGGACTCGAACCTCCAACCTTTCAGTTAGCAGCCGAATGCATTAAGCGTTTGCACCATTGAAAGATTCCTGACTCTAAAATAGATTTAATTAATTGTGGTACAATTTTTCAGCTTCTCTTTTAGACCACCTATTCTGTGCCCTTTTGTCCCATATCCCCACAATCTCCTTCCCCATGCTGGCTCACAGCTCCCTCCTGCAACCTTAGCTCCCAGCTTACCTTGTCCTCAAACTTGTCTCCCAGAACCTGAACATAGACAATCTCACACTCTTCTAGTTCTGTATTTCATTCTCTATCTTGACGCTAATAATGATGAGCTTTACACAAAGTGTTAGAATTGACCTTCTGAACCTATGCTGGAGAGTAAGCAGAAGAGAAAGACCAAATAAGGATCATGCTAACTGCTACGACAGACAAACTCACAAATGTCAGTGTCTGTGTACAATAAAAATGTGTATCTTGTTCACATAACAGAATTGGTCGTCAGCTGGCCACTTTGTGGCTGCACCATCTTGTAGGGCCTCAGATTCCTCTGCATTCAGTCCGCAGATGGGGAAAGAGAGGGTGGGAGGATACAACACACCCCTACATTTTAAAAGCCATAGGTAGAATCACTTTCATGTCAATGCAATGGGGCTGAGAAATGCGGTCCCTAACCTACCATCCACTACCCAGCAACAACTCTATACCATGGAAGTGGACATTGAGCTGTCTCTGTCGCAGACGGCAATCCTCACTTGTGTCAGACAAAAACAGAGCTTTCGTCCTAAGAACAAATTAATATATAAAAATGTTACAACATCTATTATGGGTTGAATCGTGTCCCCCCAAAAGATATGTTGAAATTCTAACCCCTGGTACCTGAGACTGTGACTTTATTTGGAAATCGGGTCTTTGCAGATGAACTCAGGTTAAGAGGGGGCCATACTGGATTAAAGTGGGCCCTAATCCAATATAAAGAGGAGAAAAGACAGGGAAGACAACAAGCCATGTGACGATGCAGGCAGAGATGTGAGTGATGCTACCACAAACCTTGGGGCACCTGGGGCCACCAAAAGCTGGAAGGGCCAAGGAAGGATCCTCTCCTAGAGGCCTTGGAGGAAGCATGCCCTACTAACACCTTGATTTCAGACTTCTAGCCTCTAGAACTATAAGATAATAAACTTCTGTTGTTCTAAGCCTCCCAGTTTGTGGTACTTTGTTAGTGAAGCTTGAGGAAACTAATACAGATTTCTTCGAACAGACCCAATACATTGTGAATAAAAGGTTTATGTGGGTACTGAATAGAAAATAAAGTGATCTGAGGATCGTCTGCGGGTATTTTATGTGTCTGTTGTGTCCCATGTGTTATAAATACATAACAGTATATATAACAATATGGAACTAGTTTCTGAAACTTTTGTGGCTAAACACAGATAACTGAGATATGACCATAGAAAACTGATTTCTTAACTGCCTGTAACTAAACACACCTAGTTGATATAAAATAGACCTAAAGACTATCTGGGAGTCCCTTGGTGACACAAAGCGTTAAGCGCTGGAATACTAACCGAAAAGTTGCTGGATCAAACCCATCCAGAGGTGCCTTCAGAAGAAAGGCTTGATGATCTACTTCCAAAGGTCACAGCCACGAAAACCCTATGGAGTGCAGTTCCACTCTGAAACACACGAGGTTCCCATGAGTTGGAATTGACTCAATCACACTGTTTTTTAAAGGATATGTGAGTTCTCTCACTTTTGTTCTTGCATATAGGGTAAGAGCTTAGAGCTACATAGGCCTAAGAACACTTACCAAGCAGACTTATTCATTTAACATACTTTTTTTGAGCATCTACTATATTTCAGTCATTATGCTAGAAATATTAGAATAATAAGCAGGGAACTTGCTCTCAAGGAGCTTCAAGGGTATGGGATAAAAAAACAAAAACAAAAAACAAACCTGTTGCCATCGAGCTGATTCTGACTCACAGCGACCCTATAGGACAGAGGAGACCTGCCCCATACAGTTTCCAAGGAGCGGCTGATGGATTTGAACTGCCAACATTTTCAGTTAGCAGCCGAGCTCTTAACCACTGTGCCACCAGGGCTCCTGGAATAAAAAGTGCATATCAAAATGGTCCCTTTTTTGAGATTAAACTATGCTGAGTTTATTCTTTGAGAAGAGAGAGCTAAATGTCAAAATCTGCTATGGTGTATTTGAAGAAAAAAGCCTTAATAAATGTTGTATAGATTAACTGTATTGCTTAGGGGTAGAATCCATGTCTTTGATTATCAGGGTTGGTCATATTGTTACAGGGTGGAGAGCTGCCTACTTGATATAATTTGAGAGGTCATGCAAGGTCCTTGGTAACAAATTATTTCTTGTTACTAGTCTGACTTGGAAGGCCACAACTCACTGAGATGTTAACACCTGGGGCTGGTACTAGGCATTATTACTCTTAGAGGTACCATCAGAAAGAAGGGCCAAGGGAATGGATAAAAAATCAGGAGGCTCTTCACGACTAGCCTTACAATGAGTGGTCAGTCAACCTGAAGTAATCTTGGGTCAGGAGAAAGGAACAATTGCTACCTTTAAGTCACTGCTGTTGTAAGGTGGAGCAGTGGTGGTTTCATGGTAGAATTCTGGCCTTCATGTGGGAGACCCAGGTTTTATTCTCGGCCAATGCACTTCATGTGCAGCCACTACCCGTTTGTAAGTGGAGGCTTGTGCGTTGCTATGATGCTGAATAACTTCCAGCGGACCTTTCAGACTAAGAACTAGAAAAAAGACCTCGCGATCTACTTCTGAAAATCTTCCAATGAAAACCCCATGGATCACAACAGTCCAATCCCCAAATGATTGTGGGAATGGTGCAGGACTGAGCAGCGTTTTGTGCCATTGTGCATGGGGTCGCCATGAGCCCAGAGCCAACTCAACTACAACTAACGACAGCTGTTGTAAGCCTCTGCTACTCGTGGGAATGCATCCAATCCCCCAGCAGGTCAGGGGAAATTTTTCTGCATACCATAAGAGAAAGAGTAGGTTGTGCATCTCTCTTTAGGGTTTACAAGTTGAGTTACTGATTTGAACAAAAAAATTTTTTTACACTATTACCCACTGTTGTCCAGTCGATTCCGACTCATAGCAACACTATAAGACAGAGTAGAACTGCCATAGAGTTTCCAAGGAGTGGCTGGTGGATTCGAACTGCCGACCTTTTGGTTAGCAGCCGAGCTACCAGGGCTGGAAAATTGCCATTAGGTTCTGATGAGGATGGAAATGCATAGGCCTTTTCCCAGTTTGCCAAGTACATAAAGTATGTTTACAGACTCCAGAAGCCCTCTGTATCTTTAGGTTTTCATGGTTGTACTCTGCTCTTCTCAAGAGGCTTTGTCATGAAGATTCACTAGTTGTGACTAGTATCTCCATCCTCCCTTTTCCCTTTGTTGACTCCTTTTAAGATATTTACTGTATTTTACAGTCATTATTATTTGTGTTCCTTGTTTTCTTCACTAGATGGGAAGCTGTCGGCAGTAAAATGTGGAGGTAAAAAACACACTTTGGAGAGGGGCAAGATGGCGCTCTAGGCAGAAACACCACGCCGTCCCTCCACAGCAAAGATCCGAAAAACTAAGCCTAACAGAGAATCAACAATCCTGAAACCCTAGAACACCAAATGAAGAGATAAAGAACTCAGCCAAACACCAAACGGAGTGAGAATACTAAAAGAGAACGGAGAGCGAGGAGAGACTCAGGCAGAGATTCCTTACCAGCTAACGCAGCGCGGATCCACCATCTTGGATTCCTATCGGAGACCAGCAAACGGGAGAGCAGCCTTGCAGAGCATCTGGTCGGAGACAGAACGACCGGTAAACTGCGGTGCGCGCTCTCCCACCACCCACCCCTCTCCGCCTCAGCTGGGGATCCCCTGCTTTCCGTGGCCAGGGTCTCTGGGCTGGGGGGTGCTGGTGCTTGGATTCCGCGCGCCTGGGCTGGCGGCTTTCTGGGAGCCGTTTGCTGGCAGCTAGCGAACCTTTCTCTGCCGCCTCCCCCTCCTTTTGCCTGGGTGCCTGGTTCCGAGTGCCGTCTCTGCTCTCTCCTGCGGGGCTGTAGGGCTGCGTGCGGGCGTGTGGCTGTTTCTGGGTCTGGGCTCCCGCGTGGGTGGGATCCCGGGGCCTTTGTTCGTTCGCCCCTCTGCTTTCCATGGCCGGGGTCCCTGGGCGGGGGGGCGCCGGTGCTTGGGTTCCGCGCGCCCGGGCTGGGGGCTTTCTGGGAGCCGTTTGCTGGCACCTAGCGGACCTTTTTCTGCCGCCTCCCCCTCCTTTTGCCTGGGTGCCTGGGTCCGGGTGCTGTCTCTGCTCTCTCCTGCGGGGCTGTGGAGCTGCGTGCGGGCGTGTGGCTGTTTCTGGGTCTGGGCTCCCGCGTGGGTGGGATCCCGGGGCCTTTGTTCGTTCACCCCTCTGCTTTCCGTGGCCGGGGTCCCTGGGCGGGGGGGCGCCGGTGCTTGGGTTCCGCGCGCCCGGGCTGGGGGCTTTCTGGGAGCCGTTTGCTGGCACCTAGCGGACCTTTCTCTGCCGCCTCCCCCCCCTTTTGCCTGGGTGCCTGGTTCCGAGGGCCGTCTCTGCTCTCTCCTGCGGGGCTGTAGGGCTGCGTTTGGTCGTGTGGCTGTTTCCAGGTCTGGGCTCCCGCGCGGGTGGGATCCTGGGGCCTTTGTTCGTTGGCCCCTCTGCTTCCCGTGGCCACGGTCACTTAACCCCGAGACTATCGGCTTCTTGGAATTCGCGCCCCTGAGTGGGGGCTCTCTGGGTCCCATTTGTAGGCACTGACTGCTGGTGTTGCCCTTTTTTTTTTTTTTTTCTTTTTCTCAATTTTATTTTTCTTCCTTTTTTGATTAGTTTTGTCATATTTTACCTCTTTTTCTCTTTTGTCTTTCTTCATTGCTTAATTTCTTGTCCCTCTATCTCTTCCTTCTCTTTCTGATCCCTGAATACCAGGCGATGTATGCCTCTGTACCTTCTGGCCAGGCTGAGCTGTGAAAATTGAGACCGACTCCCCCAGACCTCATAGCTGCATCGGTGCGATCCCTGGGAACTTTGCAGTTTTTTAACTTTTCTGATTTTCATTTGGTCATTCTTTCCTTTTCTTTCTCTTCCCCCTTCTGGTTTCCTCCATCCCATAGTCTCTCATCTGTACATTCCAACGACAAACTCCCCTAGCATTCTTTTATGTTTGTACGCTTTTTGCTCCTCCTCCTCTCTCCTCTCTCCCATATCCAGCTTAGCTTCACACATAACCATCTTCCTGCTGCACCCTACCTACCTGCACCGTGCACTAGACATCACATCACCAAGCGGTGCAGGCACGCCCTATTGGAACCTGCCCAGCACTGACTACCGACCGTCCTGGTGGCTGCGGTGAGTGCCACAAGCAACCCATCCCAGTGGCTCCTCCTCAACTAGATCTGCCCAGCTGTACCACAAGAACGAAAAAAAAAAAAAAAAAAAATCTACAATCAATAAACGAGAGAAATATCTACTGAATGCCCCGAAAACAGCAAACAATATCAAAACATTTACAAAAACAAGACAAGATGGCTCCAATAGGCGTCCAAATTAAAACACCAGATAACTCTCCTGTGGAAGAAAATGCACTAGAAGTACCTGATACGGAACTCAAATCACTAATACTCGGAATTTTCCAAGAACTGAGGCAAAAAGCTGACAAACATGAGGAAAAAATAGACAAATTTATGGAAAATACAGACAAAAAATTGGAAGAATTCAGGAAGATGATGCAAGAACAAAATGCCAAAATAAATTCACAACTCGAAATTATACAAAAACAACAATTAGAAATCCAAAAGATAAACAACAAGATTTCAGAAATGGACGGTGTCATAGAAGGGCTGAGAAGTAGATTTGAAACCATGGAAGACAGGATCAGTGGAACTGAAGACAAACACTTGGATACAACTCTGTTTCAGGAAAACTCAGAAAAAAGAACAAAGAAAAATGAAGAGACCCTGAGAGTTATGTGGGACACAATTAAAAGCAAAAACTTACGAGTGATTGGCATACCAGAACAGGGGAAGAAAACAGAAAACACAGAGAGGATCATTGAGGAACTGCTGACAGAAAACTTTCCCAATATCATGAAAGATGAAAAGCTGGTCATCCAAGAAGCTCAACGAACCCCATATAGAATAGTCCCCAAAAGAAAATCACCAAGACATATCATATTCACACTCGCTAAAACTAAAGACAAACAAAGAATCCTGAGAGCAGCTCGGGAAAAACAAGAAGTCACATACAGAGGAGAAACAATAAGACTAAGCTCAGATTATTCAGCAGAAACCATGCAGGCAAGAAGGCAATGGGATGACATATATAAAATCTTGAAAGAAAAAAATTGTCAGCCAAGAATAATATATCCTGCAAAACTCTCATTCAGATTTGATGGTGAAATTAGGTCATTTCCAGATAAACAGAAACTAAAGGAATATGCAAAAGTCAAACCAAACTTACAAGAATTATTAAAGGGAGTTCTTCGATCTGAGGACAAACAGCTTAAGCCCTCAGGCAGGACCTAGGACCTAGGATGCAGGTTAACATGAACCAGATACCATTCTAGGAACTGAACTACAGACGACTTTCCAAAAACAAAAGATATACAACAGGGAATCAGAGAAATCAATCAAAGGATGACAACAACATCAAAACAATGAAAGAGGGAACAAACGGCATAGGTATAGAACCTTCTAAAGGAGAAGAAGGCAAGGCGATACCAAGTAACGGTAGACTGCTTCAAAATTATAAAGATAAGGGTAAAATTCATGGTAACCACAAAAAAAGTTAACAAACCAACTCATAAAAATAAAGACGAAAAACATAAAGTCTCAACAAAAACAAAACCTACAAAAACAAAAGAAATGAACACAAAATCCACAAACAAAAGGAACTCAGCTCAAGAGAGTAAGAAGAACAAAGAAAACTTCAGCATCACAAAAAAAAGCACTACAAAATGACAGCAACAAACTCACATCTATCAATAATTACACTGAACGTAAATGGACTCAATGCACCCATAAAGCGACGGAGAGTGGCAGAATGGATAAGAAAACAGGATCCATCTATTTGCTGTCTACAAGAGACACATCTTAGAAACAAAGATGTGAATTTATTAAAAATCAAAGGTTGGAAAAAAATATATCAAGCTAACAACTATCAAAAAAGAGCAGGAGTGGCAATTCTAATCTCAGATAAAATAGACTTTAAAACAAAATCTACCATAAAAGACAAAGAAGGACACTATATAATGATTAAGGGGATGATCCATCATGAAGACATAACCATAATAAATATCTATGCACCCAATGACAGGGCTCCAAAATACATAAAAAAAACTCTAACAGCACTGAAAAGAGAAATTGACAGTTCCACAATAATAGTAGGAGACTTCAACACACCACTCTCAGTAAAGGACAGAACAACTAAAAAGAAACTTAGCAAAGATACAGAAGACCTAAAGGACACAATCAGCCAACTGGACCTCATAGACATATATAGAACACTCCATCCAACCGCTGCAAAGTACACATTCTTTTCCAATGCACATGGAACGTTCTCCAGAATAGACCACATCTTAGGCCACAGAGCAATCCTCAACAAGATCCAAAATGCTGAGATAATTCACAGTATCTTCTCTGACCACAATGCCATCAAGGTAGAAATTAACACTAGAAAGAGCAAGGAAAAAAAATCAAACACATGGAAACTGAATAATAATCTGCTTACACATCAATGGGTAATAGAAGAAATCAGAGATGGAATTAAAAAATTCCTAGAATCAAATGAAAATGAAAACACATCATACCAAAACCTTTGGGACACAGCAAAGGCAGTCCTCAGAGGACAATTTATAGCAATAGATGCACATATCAAAAAAGAAGAAAGGGACAAAATCAAAACATTAACTACAGAACTCAAACAAATAGAAAGAGAACAACAAAAAAAGCCTACAACCACCGGAAGAAAGGAAATAGTAAAGATCAGAGCAGAAATCAATGAAATAGAGAACAGAAAAACAATAGAAAGAATCAACAAAACCAAAAGTTGGTTCTTTGAAAGAATCAACAAAATCGACAAACCACTGGCCAGACTGACAAAAGAAAAACAGCAGAGGGCACAAATAACCCAAATAAGAAATGAAATGGGGGACATTACAACAGACCCAACTGAAATAAAAAGGATTATAACAGAATATTATGAAAAACTATATTCCAACAAATTTGAAAACCTAGAGGAAATGGATAAATTTCTAGAAACATACGGCCTACCCAAACTACAACAAAGTGATATTGAAAATCTGAACAGACCCATAACAAGAGAAGAGATTGAAAAGGTAATAAAAAAACTCCCAACCAAAAAAAGCCCTGGCCCAGATGGCTTCACTGGAGAATTCTACAAAACATTTACAGAAGAGCTCGTACCAGTTCTACTCAAGTTATTTCAGAGCATAGAAGAGGAAGCAACACTTCCAAATTCATTCTATGAAGCCAGCATAACGCTGATACCAAAACCAGGCAAAGACATCACAAAAAAAGAAAATTACAGACCAATATCTCTCATGAATATAGATGCAAAAATTCTGAACAAAATTTTAGCCAATAGAATTCAGTATCATATCAAAAAAATAATACACCACGACCAAGTAGGATTCATACCAGGTATGCAAGGATGGTTTAACATTAGAAAATCCATCAACGTAATCCACCACATAAATAAAAGGAAAGAAAAAAATCACATGATTATCTCAATTGATGCAGAAAAGGCATTTGACAAAGTCCAACACCCATTCCTGATAAAAGCTCTCAATAAAATAGGTATAGAAGGGAAATTTCTCAACATCATAAAGGGAATCTATGCAAAACCAACAGCCAACATCATTCTTAATGGAGAAAGGCTGAAAACATTTCCCCTGAAAACAGGAACAAGACAAGGATGCCCTTTATCACCACTCCTATTTAACATTGTGCTGGAAGTTCTCGCTAGAGCAGTAAGGCAAGAGAAAGAAATAAAGGGCATCCAAATTGGTAATGAAGAAGTTAAACTCTCCCTGTTTGCAGATGATATGATACTATACATAGAAAACCCTAAAGACTCCACGAGAAATTTACTGGAACTAATAGAAAGATTCAGCAGAGTAGCAGGATACAAGATAAACATTCAAAAATCAGTTGGATTCCTATACACCAGTAAAGAGAACGATGAAAAGAAGATCAGGAAATCAATACCATTTTCAATAGCCCCTAAAAAGATAAAATACTTGGGAATAAATCTGACCAGGAATATAAAAGACCTATACAAAGAAAACTACAAAACACTGCTGCATGAAACCCAAAGGGATCTACATAAATGGAAAAACATACCATGCTCATGGATAGGCAGACTCAACATTGTGAAAATGGCAATTCTACCTAAAGCAATTTACAAATACAATGCAATTCCGATACAAATACCAACAACATTCTTCAAAGAGATGGAAAAACTAATTATTAACTTTATATGGAAAGGGAAGAAACCCCGAATAAGTAAAGCACTACTGAAGAAGAAGAATAAAGTTGGAGGACTCACACTACCTGACTTGAGAACCTACTATACAACTACAGTACTCAAAACAGCCTGGTACTGGTACAACAACAGAGACATTGACCAATGGAACAGAATTGAGAACTCAGATGTAAATCCATCCACCTACGGTCACCTGATTTTTGACAAGGGCCCAAAATACATCAAATGGGGAAAAGACAGTCTTTTTAACAAATGGTGCTGGCAAAACTGGATATCCATTTGTAGAAAAATGAAACAGGACCCATACCTCACACCATATACAAAAACTACTTCAAAATGGATCAAAGACCTGAATATAAAGCCTCAAACTATAAAATTCATAGAAGAAAAAATAGGACCAACACTTCAGACCTTAATACATGGCATTAACAGGATACAAACCATAAACATCAACACAAAAAACCCAACAGATAAACTAGATAATTGGGATCTTCTAAAAATCAAACATCTATGCTCTTCAAAAGATTTCACCAAAAGAGTTAAAAGAGAACCTACAGACTGGGAAAAAATTTTTGGACAGTACAAGTCAGACAAAGGTCTAATCTCCATAATCTACAAGAAAATCCAACACCTCTACAACAAAAAGACAACCAATCCTATCAAAAAATGGGCAAAGGAAATGAACAGACACTTCACCAAGGAAGACATTCAAATGGCCAACAGACACATGAGGAAATGCTCGCGATCACTAGCCATTAGAGAAATGCAAATTAAAACCACAATGAGATACCATCTCACCCCGGCATTACTGGCACGAATCAAAAACACTGGAAACAACAAATGTTGGAGGGGCTGCGGGGAGACGGGAACTCTTATACACTGCTGGTGGGAATGCAAAATGATACAGCCATTTTGGAAAATGATATGGCGTTTCCTCAGAAAGCTAGAAATAGACGTACCATTCGATCCAGCAATCCCACTCCTAGGAATATATCCTAGAGAAATAAGAGTCATCACTCGAATAGACATATGCACACCTATGTTCATGGCAGCATTATTCACAATAGCAAAACGATGGAAACAACCTCGATGTCCATCAACAGACGAATGGATACACAAACTATGGTACATACACACAATGGAGTACTATGCAACGAGAAAGAACAATGAATCGGTGAACCATCTCATAACATGGATGAAACTGGAGGACATCATGCTGAGTGAAATAAGTCAATCACAAAAGGACAAATATTGTATGAGACCTCTATTGTAAAAACCCATGAAAAAATTCACATGCAAAATGTAACAATCCTTGTTGGTTACCAGGGATGGGAGGGGGGAGGGGAATACTAAATAGGTAATAGGTAAGTGGTAACTTGGGTGAGAGATGAGATAGTACATAGTACAGGGGAAACTAACACAACCTGCACAAGGAAAGGTCATGGAGGCCCTATAGACACATCCAAACCCCCCGAGGGACTGAGTTGTTGGACGGAGGGCTCTGGGGACCATGATCTCGGGGAACATCTAGCTCAATTGGCATGACACTACTTATAAAGATAATGCTCTACATTCTACCTTGGTGAGTAGTGTCTGGGGTCTTAAAAGCCTATGAGCGGCCATCTAAGATACTCCACTGATCTCATCCCTTCGGGAACAAGGGAGAACGAAGAGAACAGGATACAAGGAAAAGATTAGTCCGAAGGACTAATGGTCCACAGCTACCAAGGCCTCCACGGGACTGAGCCCAGTACAGCTGGATGGTGCCCGGCTACCACCAATGACTCCTCTGACCAGGATCACAACAGAGGGTTCTGGGCAGAGCTGGAGTAGGATGTAGAGTATAATTTTAACTCCCAAAAAAAAAAAAAAAAAAAGAAGACCAGATATACTGGCCTAAAGAATACTAGAGAAACCTCGAGAGTGTGGCCCCCAGACACCCTTTCAGCTCAGAGGGGAAGTTACCTTCAAGGTTCGATGTTAAGCCTGGGAATGGACACCCCAGTAAAACTAAATGGGACTAACGATGTACAGGAGTCCGGTGACAAGGGCCAGAAGGCAGAGGGAGAGTAGGAAACTGATGATAAGGAACACAAATTGAATAAGGACACTGTCGATGTATTGTGAGATTGTTGACCACTGCTATAGGGCAACATTTGTAGTAACTATTAAATGGGAGCCTGTTTTGTCCTGTAAGCCTTCATCTTGGGCGAGAATGGCAGCACAATTGGAAGAGCATAGTCAATATCACTTAAATGTGTAAGTAAAAAGTTTTGAAATGGTGTTTAAATAAAATAAAAATAAATAAATAAATAAATAAATAAATAAACAAATGAGACTAAAGAGGTACAATAGTCCACTGACAAGGTCCAGAAGACAGAAGGGGACAAGGAAGCCCCCTGGTGATAGGGAACACAAGGTGGAGTAAGGATATTCTTGATGTGCTGTGAGATTGTTAACCATTGTTATAGGGCAACATGTGTAGTAACTGTTAAATGAAAAACTATTTTTTCTGTAAGCCTTCATCTTAAGTGAGAATAACAGCACAGTTGGAAGAGCGTAGTCAATGTCACTGAACTGTGAATGTAGAAATTTTTGAAACGGTGTATCTTTGGCCATCTGTAATTTTCATCAAAAAAAAAGGTTGAGAATTTAGAGGCTTAATACGTTGTGGGGTTGTTAACCAATGTCAAAAAACAACATGTGTACTACTATTTCATGAGAAACTATTTGCTCTGTAACCTTTCACCTGAAGTACAATAAAATATATATTAAAAAAAAAAAAAAAAAAAAAAAAAAAAACACACTTTGGAGCCAGACAGATCTGGAGTAGCCCCACCCAGGCCATTCAGTAACTGTGCGACCTCAGACCAGTAGTGAACCTCTCTAAGCCTCGATTTCTTCCTCTGAAGTGGATATCATAATAGTATGTGAAATACCAATAGCACGGTACTTGGCATATAGCATTAGTTGAGTGTCAGCTAGTTTTATTAGGCCCCTTCCCGTTATTAATTTAATAATTAAAGGTCAAGAAGCCAGTATTTTTTTTAATGTTGTAATTTAAGTGAAAGTTTACAATTCAAGTTAGTCTGTCAAACAAAAATTTATACATGCATTGTTATGTAACCTAATTGCTCTCCCTATACTATGACAGCACACTCCCCCTTTCCATCCCTGATTTCCTGTGTCCATTAAACCAGCTCCTAATCCTCTCTGCCTTCTCATCTCACCTCCGGACAGAAGCTGCCCATTTAGTCTCATGTATCTACTTGGGCTAAGAAGTATACTCTTCATGAGTATCATTTTATGTCCCACAGTCCAGTCCAATCTTTGTCTGAAGAGTTGGCCTTGGGAATTGTTTTAGCTCTGGGTTGACAGAGAGTCTGGGGGCCATGCTTTCTGGGGTTCCTCCAGTCTCAGTCAGACCATCAAGTCTGGTCTTTTCAGAATTTGAGTTATGCATCCTACCCTTCTTCCGCTCCATCAGGGATTCTCTGTTGTGTTCCCTGTCAGGGCGGTCATTGGTGGTAGCTGGGCACCATCTAGAACTTCTGGTTTCAGGCTCATGAGGTCTCTGGTCTATGTGGCTCTTTCTGTCTCTTGGGCTAATACTTTCCTTGTGTCTTTGGTGTTCTTCATTCTCCTTTTCTCCAGGGGGTTGGGACCAATTGATACATCTTAGATGGCTGCTTGCAAGCTTTTAAGACCCCAGACACCACTCTCCAAAGTAGGATGCAGAACATTTTCTTAATAAGCTTTGTTATGCCAATTGACCTAGATATCCCCTGAAAACATGGTCCCCAGACCCCTAACCCTGCTACTCTGTCCCTCAAAGTGTTTGATTATACTCAGGAAACGTCTTAGCTTTGGTTTAGTCCTGTTGTGCTGACTATCCCTGTAGTGTGTGCCATCCTTCCCTTCACCTAAGATAATTATTGTCTTATCTAGTTAGTGACTAATCCTCACCCTCCCTCCCCACCCTTGTAACCATCAAAGAATGTTTCCTTCTATGTTTAAACTGTTTCTTGAGAAGAAGCCAGTATTTTTTTTTTTTTCTATTGTACTTCAGGTGAAGGCTAACAGAACAAATAGTTTCTCATGAAACAGTAGTACACATGTTGTTTTATGACATTGGTTAACAACCCCACAACATATCAACCCTCTAACTTCTCAACCTTTTTTTATGGTGAAAATACACATAGCCAAAGATACACCATTTCAAAAATTTCTACATGCACAGTTCAGTGACATTGACTACGTTATATATTTGCACTGTTATTCTCACTTAAGATGAAGGCTTACAGAACAAAATAGTTTCTCATTTAACAGTTACTACAAATGTTGTTGCCCTATGACAATGGTTAACAATCTCACAACACATCAACAATATCCTTACTCAACCTTGGGTTCCCTATCACCAGCTTCCTTGTCCCCTTCTGCCTTCTGGGCCTTGTCACTGGACTCCTGTACCTCGTTAGTCTCATTTGGTTTTACAGGGCTGTCCACTCCCAGGCTGAACAGTGAACCTCGGAGGTAACTTCACCACTGAGCTGAAAGGGTGTCTGGGGACCATACTCTTGAGGTTTCTCCAGTCTCCTTTAGGCCAGTAAATCTGGTCCTGTTTTTGTGAGTTAGAATTATGCTCTAAATCCTTCTCCAGCTCTGTCCAGAACCCTCTGTTGTGATCCTGGTCATTGGTGGTAGCCGGGCACCATCTAGCTGTACTGGACTCAGTCCGGTGGAGGCCTTGGTAGCTGTGGACAATTAGTCCTTCAGATTAATCTTTTCCTTGTATTCTATTCTCTTCATTCTCCCTTGCTCCCGAAGGGATGAGACCAGTGGAGTATCTTAGATGGCCAGTCACAGGCTTTTAAGACCCAAGACACTACTCACCAAGGTAGAATGTAGAGTATTGTCTTTCTAAGCTATGTCATGCCAATTGAGCTAGATGTTCCCAGAGACCATGGTCCCCACAGCCCTCCACCCAGCAATTCAGTCCCTCAGGGAGTTTGGATGTGTCTGTGGGGTTTCCATGACCTTTCCTTGGACAAGTTGTGCTAGTTTCCCCAGTATTGTGTACTGTCTCACCCTTCACCCAAGATACCACTTATCTATTGCCTATTTAGTATTTCCCCCCGACCCCTCCCATCCCTGGTAACCAACAAAGATTGTTACATTTTGTGTGTGAACTTTTTAATGGGTTTTTAAAATGGAGGTCTCATACAATATTTGTCCTTTTGTGATTGACTTATTTCACCCAGCATAATGTCCTCCAGTTTCATCCGTGTTATGAGATGCTTCACAGATTCTTTCTTGTTGCATAGTACTCCACTGTGTGTATGTACCATAGTTTGTTTATCCATTCATCTGTTGATGGGCATCTAGGTTGTTTCCATCGTTTTGCTATGGTGAACAATGCTGCCATGAACATAGGTGTGCACATGTCTATTCGAGTGACAACTCTTATTTCTCTAGGATATATTCCTAGGAGTGGGACTGCTGGATCGAATGGTATGTCTATTTCTAGCTTTCTGAGGAAGTGCCATATCATTTTCCAAAATGGTTGTATCATTTTGCATTCCCACCAGCAGTGCATAAGAGTTCCGATCTCCCCGCAGCCCCTCCAACATTTGTTATTTCCAGTGTTTTTGATTTGTGCCAGTAATGCTGGGGTGAGATGGTATCTCATTGTGGTTAAAATTTGCATTTCTCTAATGGCTAGTGATTGCGAGCATTTCCTCATGTGTCTGTTGGCCATTTGAATGTCTTCTTTGGTGAAGTGTCTGTTCATATCCTTTGCCCATTTTTTAATAGGATTATTTGTCTTTTTGTTGTAGAGGTGCTGGATTTTCTTGTAGATTATGGAGATTAGACCTTTGTCTGACTTGTACTGTCCAAAAATTTTTTCCCAGTCTATAGGTTCTCTTTTGACTCTTTTGGTGAAGTCTTTTGAAGAGCATAGGTGTTTGATTTTTAGAAGACCCCAGTTATCTAGCTTATCTATTGTGGTTTGTGCGTTGATGGTTATGGTTTGTATCCTGTTAATGCCGTGTATTAAGGCCTGAAGTGTTGGTCCTATTTTCTCTTCTATGAACTTTATAGTTTTAGGCTTTATATTCAGGTCTTTCATCCATTTTGAAGCAGTTTTTGTATATGGTATGAGGTATGGGTCCTGTTTCATTTTTTTGCAGATGGATATCCAGTTTTGCCAGCACCATTTGTTAAAAAGACTGTCTTTTCCCCATTTGATGGACTTTGGGCCCTTGTCGAAGATGAGGTGACCGTAGGTGGATGGATTTACATCTGGGTTCTCAATTCTGTTCCATTGGTCAATGTATCTGGCGTTGTACCAGTACCAGGCTGTTTTGACTACTGTAGCTATATAGTAGGTTCTGAAGTCAGGTAGTGTGAGTTCTCCAACTTTATTCTTCTTCTTCAGTAGAGCTTTACTTATTCGGGGCTTCTTCCCTTTCCATATAAAGTTAATGATTAGTTTTTCCATCTTTTTGAAGAATGTTGTTGGTATCTGGATCAGGATTGCATTGTATTTGTAAATTGCTTTGGGTAGAATTGTCATTATCACAATGTTCAGTCTGCCTATCCATGAGCATGGTATGTTTTTCCATTTATGTAGATCCCTTTGGGTTTCATGCAGTAGTGTTTTATCGTTTTCTTTGTATAGGTCTTTTACATCCTTGGTCAGATTTATTCCTGAGTATTTAATCTTTTTAGGGGCTATTGAAAAGGGTATTGTTTCCTGATTTCCTTTTCATCGTTCTCCTTATTGGTGTATAGGAATCTAACTGATTTTTGAATGTTTATCCTGTATCCTACTACTCTGCTGAATCTTTCTATTAGTTCCAGTAGATTTCTCGTGGAGTCTTTAGGGTTTTCTACGTATAGTATACCATCTGCAAACAGGGACGGATTAACTTCTTCATTACCAATTTGGATGCCCTTTATTTCTTTTTCTTGCCTTATTGCTCTAGCTAGAACTTCCAGCACAATGTTAAATAGGAGTGGTGATAAAGGGCATCCTTGTCTTGTTCCTGTTTTAAGCCTCTCTCCATTAAGAATGATGTTGGCCGTTGGTTTTGCATAGATGCCCTTTATTATGTTGAGAAATTTTCTTTCTGTACCTATTTTATTGAGAGTTTTTATCAGGAATGGGTGTTGGACTTTGTCAAATGCCTTTTCTGCATCAATTGAGATGATCATGTGATTCTTTTCTTTCCTTTTATTATGTGCTGGATTACGTTCATTGATTTTCTAATGTTGAACCATCCTTGCATACCTGGTATGAATCCTACTTGGTCGTGGTGTATTATTTTTTTGATATGATGCTGAATTCTATTGGCTAGAATTTTGTTCAGAATTTTTGCATCTATATTCATGAGAGATGTTGGTCTGTAATTTTCTTTTTTTGTGACGTCTTTGCCTGGTTTTGGTATCCGCATTATGGTGGCTTCATAGAATGAATTCAGAAGTGTTGCTTTCTCTTCTATGCTCTGAAATAGCTTGAGTAGTACTAGAAGCCAGTATTTTTAATGCCGTTTTCCAGAGGAAGGCTCCACATTGCAGACATTACATAATGTTCTCAAGATTACATAGCTTATGGATAGAAGAATAGGAATTTGAACCTTGATTGTGTCTGGGCGAGCTTTCTTTCCAGGACAATCTGTAAACACGTTGTCATTGAGTCAATTCCAACTCATGGCAAGCCCATGTGTTAGAGCAGAACTGCTCCATAGGGTTTTCTTGGGTGTAAAATTAATGGAAGCAGATCACCAGGCCTTTCTTACTCAGTATCACACAATGGGTTCAAACCGCCAACCTTTAGGTCAGTAGTTGAGTGCAAACTGTTTGTGCCACCTAGTGACCTTTCCAGGACAACAGCAATCTTCTATTTGCTCACAGCCATAGGTGACTTATATTACTGTGTGATTTTAGTGGCTCCTTTTGTGTGTTTTGTTTTCTCCCAGTGAAACAAATAGGCTCCAGTGCTGATGGAACATCGCTCAAGTATTCCTGTGCTCATTACAGAAATAGTGTTTAGTGGGTATTCTATGCTTCACGACTTGAAAACAGACAACAGATACTATCTTTAATTATGAGTAATTGATTTGTTAATATAAAGAAATATTTAAATTATTCTCCTCATATAAAAATGTTTCACTGGTGTCATGACGATACAGTTCATAACAATTGTAAAAGAATAAGAAGGAAATAAATAAAATTACATTTTCTGAATAATATATAATAGTTCCTAAATTTTATTTAAGAGTACCTTAAGGGTCAAAAGCCAGAGAACATCTGATTTAATTTTGTGCACATTTTCCCCAAAAGAGCTCAAGATGATGATGATAACCCCAAATCATACTCAAATTTCTTGGTTTTAGTTTTCCTCCCCTAAAAAAGAAGAGCAGACAATGGAGATTTAAAAATGTTTAAATAGCATTCTACTCCAAAATTGAATTTTAATTTTTAAATGGCCTACTTTGCAGAATGAAGTCCCTGGGTGTTGCAAATGGTTAAAGCTAACTGAAAGGTTGGAGGTTCAAGTCCACTCAGAGTGCCTCAGAAGAAAGGCCTGGCTATCTAGTTCCCAAAAATCAGTCATTGACAAACCCTGTGGAGCACAATTCTACTCTGACACACATGGGCCCGCCATGAATCAGAAGTGGCTCTATGACGACCGGTTTATACTTTGCAAAAAAAATAGCTCATTTTTATCACTCATCTTTATTCCTCTACAAACTCTATCTATCACAATCATAAAAGGTAATTTATTGACTTTTTTAAAGAACGTATTTCACCACAAAAGAATTAAAATAAAAGAACAATTACTTTTTTTTTTTTCTCCTCAGACACAGACCATACTTCCCAAATTAATTTCCACCATTACAGAAAATATTTTAGCTCTGTAATATTGGAATATTCCTTCTTCTGCATAATATTTGAAGAATTTCTCAGTTGATCCCAGGCATTTACTTCAATGGAGTCTTTCTTTGGTCACTCAATAATTCAACCAACATTTACTGAGTGCCAATTACGTGCTAGGCACTGCGTGCAGTGCTCAGAGAAACAAGGCTGGAAAGATACATTCCCTATACTCAACAATCTCTCAGCAGACATTTAATGAATAATTTTATTTTCCTGAAATAGTAAAATAAGCATATCTGCATTCCTCTAAGCGTCATTAAGTAACCTTTTATTTTAAATGTAAGTCTCTACAATTTAATGCACTCAATGCACCATTGAATATTTTTAACCCAAATCTGGTGTTTTTTTAGTTTCATGTTAAGCCACATTTCAGATCCCTTAGGAGGGTTTTTGTCATTCATCCATGTGATAAATATTTAAGTGTCAATGTGTATAAGGTAGTGTGTTTGTTTCTCTAGGGGCTAAAAATGAGTGGTATGACCAGTACCTGATGGAGGAGCCCTGGTGGTGCAGTGGTTAAGAGCTCGGCTGATAACCGAAAGGTCGCCATTTCAAATCCACCAACTGCTCCTTGGAAACCCTGTGAGGCAGTTCTACTCTGTCCTATAGGGTAGCTATGAGTTGGAATTGACTCGATGGCAACGGGTTTGGTTTTGGGCTTTCATCCTGATGGAGATCTCTGGGTGTCACAAACGGTTTGCACTTGGCTACTCATGGAAAGGTTAGCTGTTCGAACCTACCCAGAGACACCATGGAAGAAAGGGCTAGCGATCAGCTTCCGTAAAATTACAGCCAAGAAAACTCTGTAGCAGGTGGGGTTGCCATGACTTAGAACTGACTCCACAGCAACGAGTATCCTTAGAGGGTAGAGGACACTGAACCATCTCCCTCAAAGCTTCCTATCTCTGATCCTTCTCCAGAGTCATGAATATGCACAAAAATATTAACTGGGGCCAGGGTTAAGGATAAATGAAAGTGATTCCTATTTTATATTACACAATTCTATGATATTTTCACTTATATAACCCAATGTGTATTTGCTCTTTAATTAAAAAATTTTTTTTTAATTAAAAGATTATAAAACCACATTCTCTGGAGTCTAAGGCAGTTCTCAACTCTCAAATTCCCCTTTCCAAGTGGTAACATTCAAAATGCAAGCTATGTAAAAAAAACCCAGGGAGAGGGAGAGCTTTAATAATTCAGAATTTCTTCACTTACCCACTTGCAGCTTTTCTTTGCAAAGGAAGCTCTTTGTCTTCACAGTTATTCTACAAGTATGTCCTGAGGCCTTCCTAGAGGAGATAGAAGGAGAGGCTGTGTGTGGCTTTACCATCTTTAATTTGAGAGGTGGGTTGTGAAGACAAGGGGTAGTTAAGAAGGAGTCCCTGGGTGGTAGAAACAGTTAACCTACTCAGCTGCTAATAACTGCTAACCGAAGGGTTAGTGGTTCCAGTCCACCCAGAGATGCCTCCAAAGAAAGGCCTGGTGATCTACTTCCAAAAAATCAGCCATTGAAAAACCTATGGAGCACAGTTTTACTCTGACACACATGGAGTCACCATGAGTTGGAACTGATTCAAGAGCAACTAGTTGGTTAGTTAAGAAGAACTGATGCATTTGAACTGTGGTGTTGCCGAAGGATATTGAATATACTGTGGACTGGCAAAAGAATGAACCAATCAGTCTTAGAAGCACAGTCATAATGTTCTTACAAGATCCTTCAGCTTGCTTACTTTGGACGCATCATCAGGAAGGGCCATTCACTAGAAAACGACATCGTGTTTGGTAAAGTAAGGGCCAATGAAAACGAGGAAAACTCTCAATAAGATGGATTGACACAATAGCTGCAGTGATGGACTCAAACATATCAACAATCGTGAAAATTGTGCAGAACCAGGCATTAAGGTCACCTTGAACTGGAGCTGACTCAACAGCAACTAACAAAGTTAAGAACCGACCTATGGGAATCTGGCTCTCAGAAGCTCAGTGACTGGCAGTGTCATAGTAAATACAGCACCAAATCTAGAACTTGGGTTTTATTTTTTTTTTACTGCAAGTCCCAGACACAGCTTGGTGGGTGTTTATGGTTTGAGTTATCCAAGTCTTACATCTTAAAATTGGTTGTGAGGGGTGACTAATTACAGGTTTTCCGAGGACAAACTTTTCCTGCCAGATAAACAAAAGGTTCTGTGAGCTCTTCAAGAAATTATCTTCTTCAAGTAACCAGTTTACTAGTAATTAGTTCAGTTTTTTCTTAACATTCTCTGTTCTCCACAGCCAGTCACACCATACCTGGAAATAGCGTTTTTCTCTAGGATGGGTGACAGGGGCAGATTAACCAGTAAACACAGTATGCACTGGTTTGCATTGAGCAAGGTACACATGGGCTTAATTGTATTTACTTGCTAATCTGTGATGAGCAATTTCACAGGGGTTTCACCGCATCTTTGCTGTGGTGGGGGACAGGTGAAATTGTGTGCTGCAGATTGGTGGGAAGCCACAATTAGGCCCGTGCGTACTTTGGTTATTGGCTAATCCAGCCCTAAGGTAACCTGGCTGAGGCCAAACCACTGAACTGGAGGCAAACCACCTAGGATAGTTGACCCTCCTTCTCTACCTTCAATTGTGTTCGGTGGGAATCCTTTCATTAGGAGCACTTTGCAGTATATAATCTGAATATGGACACTTCATTTTAGTCTCTGCTCCAATACTGACTCCCTGGGTCACATAGGCCTGTCCAAAATCTTACACCTGGCTTCCCTGAGATTCAGAGGCTAAAAAGAGAAGCAACGCATGTTACAACCTTTTGGAATAAATATATGTATACACAGTTTGCAGTTAGCATTTTATAATAGTGTAGATTCTTTTGGTCAAGCACATTAGTGGTGCATTATTGGAATAAAATTTGGAGGCATGCCAAGTATCTTCTGATTTGACATCAAAGTGGGAATGATAGCCAACTTAAAAGAGTGAGCCAGCATCTGTGAAGCTTCCTATCATGGAGATAACTGATTTTATATTGACTTTTTCCAGTTTTCTCATTTGCTTTTCCTTTTCTTCCCAAGCAGCATGTTTGTTGTTGTTATTTTGGATCACTTTTTGTAACGTTGGTATTAAGTGAGACAGCTACGTAAACAAGTTGCACAGCATTATTAGTTTATCAGCAGAAGGACGTCTGGTCCATTGCCAAGATTCATTGATCTGTTTATTATGACTTTACCCAGTACAATTTTAGTGGCAATTTAAAAAATGGTCTTAGGGTTTCACTTACAGAAGTCTACTGGTTCATTTATTAACCTACATTTGAGGGCTAACTCACTGTATAATCTTACCAGCATTATTATGACAGTTGTTGTAATCTACTGCAGCCAGGGAGCAATATCCCAATTATACGTTCTATTGTTTCACTTGTGATATGAGAGCAATACAAATTGTTGATAATTATGTTGATTTTCAGCAGTTTGCAAACTGGTAAATTAGTACATTTAGAAATATAAATATACCCGAAGGCTAATACGTGTGTTGGGGCTAGTTAACAAGTGTTTATTGAGTGCCTACAGTGTGTGGTGGACTATAATAGGCACAGAGGTAGGGATGGCAGTGATAGTATAAAGAAACAAGGAACAGGTTACAGTTTTTGCTAGATAAAAATGAAAATACCTTACTTATTTTAGTTTTTAGTGGTAACAACCTTGAAACTTAATGGCAAAAAAATAATGATTTCTTATTTCTCATAAGTCTGTAGGGTGCCAGCTGGAGTTACCTGGGCTAGGGGCAACATACTAAGGGCATCCAGCTGGAGATTCTGCTGGGTTTGAAGGTCCAAGATAGCCACACTCACATGAATAGTAGTGGTGCTGGCTGTGAGCTGGGGCACCTCTGTTCTCTTACATGTGACCTCTCATCCTCCAGTAGGCAAGATTAGCTCCTGTACATGTTCTAAGGCAATGTTCCAAGAGGGTGAAAGAGGAAGCTGGGATGCTCTTGAGGTCCAGCCTCGGAAATTGTATGACATGTCTGCCTATCCTACTGATCAGAGGAAGACACAGGCTGGTCCAGATTCATGGGGTTTCATAGCGCAGGAACAAACCGTACTTCTTGGTGAAAGGAGTGGTAAAGTCACTTTATAAGGGCAAGAATGGAACAGGATGGGTTCATTTGGTGCCCATATTTTGCAACCTACCCGACTTAACATGTGAAAAATGAGTCCTTCACAAGGGTTGTTTTTGCATTTTAAAAGTTCCATTCTATTATAATAGATGATCAATGCTAGATTAAAACCCAGTTTACATAGGTTCCTTTTCCTATGTCAATTTATATTCCTTAAGTTTTGAAGAACTCGTATATATGATTTTCTTATCAAGGCTTCTGCTCTAGAGTACTGAAAATAGTGAGCTGCTATTTGACTTAATATTTAATTTAAAAATAGTGGACTGCTGCTATTTATGCTTAAAAAAATGCTAGAGGGAGTTAATTGTAGTGCCCTGGAAATGAAGAGGAGCTAATTAACTTTGTGCTTCCCAATGTTAAAGTTCATTTATTTTCAGTTGCTCTCAGTTTTCTTTTAGCCTGAAGGCACTATCTTCTTTAAATGTTTAAAGAATGTCTTCTAATAGTAACAGGGGTCTCTAAAGTGATATATAATTCTAGAAAATCAGGTATTAACTGTATAGCAATTTAGATGTGTTTTATATATAGAATCAATTTCCTTACATATTATATTCTGTTAGTGAGAATTTTTTTTACATATAAAACATCAAGATTTGATTCACAGATCTCCTGGAAACAAGTTTTTCCTAATGAAGTTGACTATGTAACTTATTATTTAAATTGTTTTTGGAATAGGTTACTCATATACATGATTCAAAACTCAAAAGGTGCCAAGGGATGTATACAGTCAAAAGGCTCACTCTCAATCACTCATCAGTTTCCTGCATGTTCTTCCAGAGATCCTTTGTCCATGTACATTCAAATATATGTAGACATTCTCTTTCTCCCCCCTTTTCAGACACACGGTAGCATCCCACATCCACTGTTCACCTTGCTTTTTTTCTCATACTATATCTTACTCCATTTCAGTATTTAAAGCACTTTCTCATTCTTATTTTAGAGCTCCATCATATCCCATGGTACGGATGCACCATAACTTACTTAATCAGCGATAGGATGGACACTTAGGCTGTTTCCTATCTTTTGCTATTACAAACAAAGCTATAATGAATTAGTCCCTTTCCTCGAGTGGAAGTATATCTAGAAATTCCTAAAAGTTCAAAGGATATATGCATTTGTAACTTGGATAAATATTGCCAAAATTGCCTTCTCTAGTGACTGAACCAATTCACACTTCTTCTATAAGCAGTGTGTGGGAGAGCCTGTTCTCCACACCCTTTCCGCGTGTTACCAAAGGGCTGTGTTGTTGACTTTTGTGATTGTTATTATTACAACTTGCTTTTCTACAACACCTTAAAATGACAAAATACTTAATCCTACTCTGAACTCACACAACAGTGGGCTGGGTTTTATCATCATCACTCCCTGGCGATGGCCTGGAGGCTCACATATCCTATGTATGTGAAATTGCCTTGAGTCATGCAACAAATAGAGGTAAAAGAAATCAGAACTTGCCCCAAATAAGATTTTCCAGTAGTCAAAGGAAGCAGTTTTAACATCTGCCAGAAGTTATGTAATCATACAATATGTGGCTTTATGTCTGGCTTCTTTTACTTAGCATGATGTTTTGAAGGTCCATCCATGTTGTAGCATGTATGAGTACTTCACTCCTTTTTATGGCTGACTAATACTCCACTGTACAGACATACAACATTTTATTTATCCATTCATCAGTTTTGGACATTTCAGTTATTTCCACTTTGTGGCTATTATGAATAATGCTGCTATGAACATTTGTGTGCAAGTTTTTGTATGGACACGTTTTCAATTCCCTTGCATATAATACACCTAGGAGTGGAATTGCTGGGTCATATGGTAGCAGTATTTAACCATTTGAAGAACTCCCAGACTATTCACCAAAGCGGTTGCACCATTTTACATTCCCAAAAGCAATGTATGAGGGTTCTAATTTCTCCACATCTTTGCCAACACCTGTTATTACCTGTCTTTTTAATTATAGTCATCCTAGTGGGTGTGAAAGGAGTCTCTGGGTGGTTCGAATGGTTAAGTGCTCCACCAGCAACTGAAAGGTTGGCAGTTTGAACCACCCAGAGGTGCATTAGAAGAAAGGCCTGGCAATATGTTTCTAACCAGTCATAGCCTTGAAAATCCTATGGGGTGCAGTTTACTCTACACACATAGGATCACCATGAGTCTGAATGGACTTCATGGCAACTGGTTTGTGTTTCTGTTTTTTTATTGAGTGTGAAGTGTTACCTGAATGTGGTTTTGATTTACATTTCCCTAATGACTAAAAGGACTGAACATCTTTTTATGAGCTTATTGGCCATCTGTACATCTTCTTTGGAGAAATGTGTATTCAAATTCTCTCACTGCCCATAATTTAATGATTATCCTGGACCCCAAATCCCCTTTTTTGGATTCCTAGCAATATATCTCTAGGCAATTTTTTCTTATTTCTCCCCTCTAGAATTTAGACAAGGTATATCACTTGATCACAACCTTCGGGCTAACAAAGGCCCAGTAATAATTGCTATTCATGATCATTTTAAGTTCTGCTCAATCTTGATGTGCTTTCTAGAATAAGAAAGAAAAAATATTAATTATGCTAATTATTGGAAGATAATTTTAGAATTTATGTATATTTTAATTATTCTGATTCTTAAAAATTGGTAATGGATATAGATTCTAACTAACTCTTCATTCCTGTTATACCTGATTTCAATCACTCCTATACATTGCTGTCTGAATAATTTTCAATAGTGTAAATCTGACCATGTCACTCCCTGACTCAGAAGCTTCTAGAGCTCCCCAGTGCCTTAAAATAAATACTATCTCCTCCTTCTAGAATTCACAATATTTTCATCTTTTTTTTTTTGCCTGCAGTAAAAAATACATTTTATATCGTGACCCAGAACACAAACATACACATAAGCAAACAACACTCCTCAAACAATTGCAACAAATCTTTCACAGTTTCTACCCTTACTGCACACAATGTATTCTGATATTTTAAAATAAACAAAAATACTTGATAGGACTGACTAAATTGATTTTCAAACCCGAAATCTGAAAAACAACATTCCACTGCCTAGCCAAACATGGCAAGATTTTTCAAGAGCTTAGCAAAACTTACTCCGGTGAGTCTCAAACCTGGTTGCATGTTAGAATCCTTGGAGAACTGAAATTCAAAACAGAGAATTGAAATTGAAAAACGAAAAACAAGTAAAATTTTTAAAAAATTATCTAAACCTTCATCCTTGAGAATTTTCATTTTTAAGGTGTGGAAAGGCACTCAGAAACCTGGGTTTTTATTTAAAGCTCCCAGGTAATTCTGTTGTACAGCCAGGTCTGGGAAAAACTGCTCTTAGGATGTACTACTTGCCTCTCCTTCATCTCAAAGAAATGTTTCTGGCTTCTTGCACATTTTTTTCTTTGCACATTCTTTTCCCTTTACCTGGAATTCCTGCCACTGCCTATTATATTAGAATACTTATAGGCCCATCTCAAATGTCACTTCCTACCTATTTCCCTAACCAGAACAGTTTCATTTCGTTTGAGCTTCCACGAGTCTTTCTGTTTTGCTGATGGAACTTCTCTTGTCCCACCTCACATTATAGTCCCCAGTATGCTTCTCTTCCCACTGCATTGTAAGCAACTCTATTATAATTGTACCTCAATGTATTCAGAGTTAGGATTTGATAAATTCCCTTGAACTGGGGTTGAAATACAATCTTTCATTCCGGGGCCAAGCTAGTTAAAAGAGAGTTTAAGCAACATCAGATACTAGATTATATTTTAATGTATTATGGGCATGAATAAGTGAATGTTAAGCCTTTCTGCATGGGATATTCATGCAATCTAGCCTTTGGTTAGCTCTTTCCCAACTTTCTGCTCATCACAGCCCTCCCAAGGAAGAGAAAATGCCCCCCAGATCTAACTGCCTATATCCAAAATAGATCAGGATGCAAACTATCCAAAATAGATCAGGATGGAAACCCTCTCCCCATCCTGTTCCAAGTTAGGCTCCCTTAAGAGTTATCAGACTCTGCAACCCAAGGTTTCCAGGTCATGTCTTTAAGCTTGAAGCAAATCAAATACCCTAAAAGTTATGTTCCCATCTGATTTGGCTGTGCGTGTTCAGAGTACTGTTACAGTATTAGGTTTTCCATTTTGCATGGGTACAAATTAAAGCACAGAGAGGATCTGATTAGCTCAAGATCCCAGAGTGACTAGGAATGATGGGAATAAAGGCTCACTCCCCAGATTCCTGGCCCAGTTCACTCTGTACCAAACCACAGGTATGCCGCCTTTTTGCTGATGAGGCCACACAGCTTTCCTTGGAGGGGATACCCATTAGCTCTGGGAGGGTAAAGGCACACAGGGAAACTTCCAGAGAGCCATTCCGAGAGTCAGAGTAAGGGCCAATGGCATCCTGGAAGTCTGAACGAGCATTTCTGAATATGGTTTAGAAAACATGTCATTAGCAAATACTTAATGGGGTTTTAGGATATTTATTTTAAATGTCAGACCCCTTTGCATTTATGAGTAATATCTAGTCCTGTGTATCTACCTTCTTCTACTGAATGCAACGCAAACAAAATTATAAGCCAATATAACGTTTTTAAAAGGACACTGTCATTTGAATTCTTAGGGAATGTTAAAAATTTAAAATAACACTAATGACAAAGCAAAAGTGGTAATGGGCATCAAACTGTAGAAGTGGGGATTAAAATGAGCAATGACTGAAAGTTCTTGCCTCCAGATATGTCTGGGAAAAGGGCAAACCACTGGGGTTCCTACCATATACCCAGGGTTCCTATGACTTCCCAATCCAAGTGAATTCTCTAGTTGATGAATCTAATCTCACTCGGAACCACAGACGTATTGGGGTCTTTACCAACTTTGTAGAAGGTTTTGGTTGAATACATATGTTATCTCTGCCCAGCCTCTTTCTCCAACTTTAACCTCTCTGACTACTCCACCTCCCTCAGGACACACCAACCACACTGGCTTTCTTTAAATTTTTTGGACACATCAGGCTTTTTCTTACCTCATGGCTTTTGCAATTATTGTTTTCTATGCCTAAGGGGGAGTTTTTGGGTGATGCAAAAGGTTAATGCTCTTGACTAACTGAAAGGTTAGAAGTTCAAGTCTATCAAGAGGTGCCTTGGAAGAAAGCTCTGGCAATCTACTTCCGTAAAATCAGCCATTGAATACCCCATGGAGCACAGTTCTACTTGGACACACAACGAGGTCACCATAAGACAGACTTGATGGCAACTGGGTTTTTTTTTTGTTGTTGTTGTTTGTTTGTTTTTAAAGAAGAACTAATTTTATAAGGTTTATCATGATTCTAATCTCAGTTGAATACCACCTCCTCTCAGAAGCTTTCTTTGACTATCCAATCTAAAGTTTTATTCCACAGTTACCCACCACAAACACCTCACCCTCAGTCACTCTGGATCACAGCATCCTATTTATTTTCTTTAAAGCATTCATCACTATCCGAACCCTAATGTGTTTACTTGTTCGTTGTCTGTCTCCTCCAGAAGACAGTAAGCGTAGTGAAAGTAGCAGCCTTGTCTACTCTACTAGTGGCTTTTTTTCCAGCAGTTACAGCAGTGCCTAGTATCTAGTAGGTGCTAAATCTATATGTGTTGAGTGAATGAATATCCCTCAGTGATGTCATTGGGGGAAATGCCTATTCAACCCATGGACTGCTCTAAGAAATTGCTTAATAATGATCTTTAGAATGACTTCAGCAAGTGCATTAGGTAATATCCCTAAAATGTCAGCTAGCTGAAGAGTAAACATTGGCTGGGCTTCACAGTTCACCCAGGAAGATGACATATAGTCAGGGTTTGCATAGCCAATGGGGTCAGCTTCCCATTGGGCAATCTGTTACATAGAGGCAGTAAAGGATGGAGGGCAGGTGTCCTGGGCTTCAGGGAACAGCTGAGCGCAGTGCACTGAGCCTGCTGCAGGCAGCAGACGAGTTCTGATGAAAAGCAGAGGAAATTACAGTGGTCACAAGGGCATGCATTGCATTTGCAAGGTCATCATGGGATAATTCAGGGTGCAGCTTGCACACATTCTGCTGCTGAAAGTTTTTTTTTTTTCCTACCACATCCGACACGTGGTTTGCCAGAGGAAGGGCATGAGATCAGCAACAGTGATGAGCTGGCTTGGTGTTTTTAGGCCACAATTCTACTAAACCAGTGACTCCCGTCTGACTCCTCTAGAAGAGCCAACAGAATTTATTACCAAGTGTGAACAGCAATCACACAAAGCCACCAGATTGCTTTTGCCTGCCATGCCAAAGGGAGTTTATCAAAAAAATTCTTGAATAATAACACTTACAATGCTTATTGTACTGAAATCTTTAAAGGGAAGAGTGTTAATCCACTTCTAAGCTATGGAGAAACACAAATTTTATTTCTGTAATATAAATCTAGAAATTAAAAGAGAATGAGAGAGAATAAAGCTACATTTGGAAAGCACGGTGCACTTAATGTGTGTAAAGCTACTTCTTCTCCAAAGTCTGTGGTGATGTAAGAGTCAGAAGGCATGGGACCATATAGGTTAATGGAAAAGCATCCGCATAAGGATCTGTAGTTTGTGCTATAATCCTAGGTTTTCTACTTTTGTGCCTGTGCTCTTTGTAAAATTACTTGATCTGAGTTTCAATTTCTCTGACTATAAAATTGAAATGATATACCTCAGAGGGCTGTTGACAAAATGAAGTCAGATAATCTGAGTAAAGTACTTTATAAGAACTAGGGAGTAGCTCAGTATGAAGTAAACAGGACCAGACCCAGGCAAAGTAGAGCCTGTGGGTGCTGCAAACAGTTAACCCAGCTGGCTGCTAACCAAAAGGTTGGAAATTAAGAGTCCTTCTGAAGGTGCCTTGGAAGAAAAGCCTGGCAATCTACTTCTGAAAAATCAGCCACTGGAAACTTCATGGAGCATAATTCTGCTCTACACACTGTGGAGTTGCCATAAGTTGGAATTTAACTCTAGGTCAAGTGGTTACCCAGGCAAACTGTTTTAAGCTCAAACTCTTCAGCCTTTTTACAACTGGCCAAAAGCCCTACAGCATTCTAACCTCATCCACTTTATCAAAATGGCCATCAAGCTCACACTTGTTGACTGACAGACTCATGTGCAGATTACTTCCTGTGGGTTTTACTTGGCTACAAAACCAGACTCTGTACGTATTTAACTTTGGTCGGTGATGTGGGGAGAGGTTCACCACATTGAGTAAGACCCTTACATTTTTTTAGGCTAGGCAAATTGGTCCATGGTTTTGTAGAAATGAACAGAATTAGCCCAACAAAATCATGAATGCCTTAGTTTATATAAGGCAAAACAGAAGATAAATGGCTCATGGCATCTCACTTCTAAGTTAAGGCTAAGAACAAGGGCCCTAAAATTTAACTAATCAATTACATTTTCTAAGCATTCTCAGGACAGGGGCTAAATATTTCTACGTGCATGGAGCAAGAAGTACATGGTACATGAAGGAGACATATATTTTCTTGTTAGAAGAGAGGTGACTTAGCCACATAAACACACAGAATACAGGAGATACGGAGATATACCTAAGGGGGCTCGGTCTGACACAGTTACTTTGCAATCATACACGTAATTCAGAAGAAACCAGCTTTAACACAGCCCCTTCCTAAAAAGTGAGCAGCAGGCACGCTACATGGCTGAAGCAGTAAGTTAATACACAAAAACGGCACGTAATTAAAACAGAATGAACAGAAAGAGTCTTACTCCCAATGGTCACCAGGTACAACTAGAGTAAAAAAATTGGCATAAGTACATATAACATTAGAATCTGTGATGAGAGAACTTTAATTTCCTACAAAAATATGAACATTTTCATCTGAAACAATTTCATATCTAAGAGTTAGAACTTTGTTTTTATAAATTATTTCAATAAATACCTTTCTTTGCTTATGTGCCTGAAACTTTACCAGGGACAGTGGGGAGTGGAGAAATAGCAATTCTGATAAGGCTTCTGTCCTCAAAGAACTTACTTTCTTATTAAAGAGATAAGACACACATAAAACAACCACAAACATTTAACAACATGTAATTAGGTGATAAAATCAATGATCCAGACTAAAAATGCTGTTGGAGCCCTGAGGAGAGAGAGGGAGAGCCACAGAAATACAGGAAGAATCTATGAAGGAATCTGATCACTTCTTGAAAGATAAGCGGGAATTAAGTACTAGAGTATATACCAGGGTGCGATATTGGCTTTAACATTTACCTGCTTGTGTCCTTAGGCAAAAATAATAAAGTACTTGACACAGTAGGTACTCAGTAAATTTTAACTATAGTCTTAAATGATCTTAACGTAATTGTGCCTCTTTTTCTGCTTTGCTTCAAAACACTTTTGGAAGTAGATGGTAGAAATTTGGCACAGATGTGAATAGGTAAAGGGGAAGGAATGCATACAGACAGTCAAGGAAAAATGTAGAAATAATCATGGCATGTTTGTGGGCAATTTTATCTGACTAGAAGAGCAGGCTCATGCTCGAAAAAAACACTGCATAGATAAGGTGAGTTAGTCTTTCATTCAACACAAATTTTTTTTTAGAGTTATTTTTATTTTTATTGTGCTTTAAGTTAGAGTTTACAATTCAAGTTAGTTTCTCATACAAAAATTTATACATTGTTATGTGACCCTAGTTGCTCTCCCTAAACCGTGTCAGCACACTCTTCCTTTCCACCCCGGATTTCTCATGTCCATTCAACCATCTCCTTTCCCTTTCTGCCTTTTCATCTCACCTCCGGACAGGAGCTGCCCATTTAGTCTCATGTATCTACCTGAGCTAAGAAGCACATTCTTCACGAGTATCATTTTATGTCTCATTGTCCAGTCTAATCTTTGTCTGAATTGGCCTTGGGAATGGTTTTAGTTCTGGGCTAACAGAGAGTCTGGGGACCATGTCTTCTGGGGTCCCTCCAGTCTCAGTCAAACCATTAAGTCTGGTCTTTTTACTAGGATTTGAGTTCTGTACCTCATTTTTCTCCTGCTCCAACAGGGACTCCCTGTTGTGATTCCTGCCAGGGTGGTCATTGGTTGTAGCTAGGCACCATCTAGTTCTTCTGGTCTCAGGCTGATGGAGTCTCTGGTTTATGTGGCCCTTTCTGTCTCTTGGGCTAATATTTTCCTTGTGTCTTTGGTGTTCTTCACTCCCTTTTTTGCTCCACGTGGGTTGGGACCAATTGATGCATCTTAGATGGCCACTCGTTAGCTTTTAAGAGCCCAGATGCCACTTACCAAAGTAGGATGCAGAACATTTTCTTAGTAAACTTTGTTATGCCAATTGACCTAGATGTCCCTTGAAACCATGGTCCCCAGACCCCTGTCCCTGCTATTCTGTCCCTCAAAGTGTTTGGCTATATTCAGGAAACTTCTTAGCTTTTGATTTAGTCCAGTTGCTAACACCAATTTAATGAGCAACTGCTAGGTATCGGGCACTGTACTGGGTGTGGGAATCGAATAAAGGTGAGCCTTAAAAAACAGATATTATAATTTGGCTTGACAAGCTAGAAAACAAGGTGAGACTGAAGATTTGTTTATTTGCCTACTTATTAAGCAGGGTAGAAACAAATAATAAAAACAGAATTGAAAAAGCTTCAGTTGTGCAGCAAATGGATTAGAATAGAGGTGGGAGGTAGCCCTAAGGAGTATAAATGAAAAATTGTTGCAATAACCAAACCCAACGCAAATCCGTTGCGTCGATTCCGACTCATAGCGACCCCATAGGACAGGGTAGAACTGCCTCATATGGTTTTCAAGGCTGTAAATCTTTATAGAAGCAGGCTGCCACATCTTTCTCCCGAGGAGTGGCTGGTGGGTTTGAACCACCGACCTTTCGGTTAGGAGCTGACTGCTTAATCACTTCGCCACCAGGTCTCCTCCTATAATTGTTGCAATAGTTAACCTGAAATAATGGCGAGAATAGTGGTCATGTGAACTCTGTGGGAATGGATGAACGTGAGGAATAAACTGAAGAAAATTCTATGTGATTTAGTAGATGATTTGAAGGTTAATGCAGTTTTGCCCTTGAGTGAATGGAAGGGTAGTAAAGGCAGAAAAAGGAAAGTTGGGAAGAGAAATTTGGAGGCGTTATTGATTGTTCCAGTATCGGATAAAGTTTGAGGTGACAATGAGGTATTCTTTGAATATTCAATTAACAAGACCAATTTAGACAATATACGCTGAGGAACTCAAATTTAGGGGTAATAGAAATGGATATAGAGATCCAGTTGGGATGGTTCAGATACCAAAGAAGACCACAATAAAGAGAGAGAAGAGAAACAGTAAACTTTGATCTTTGCGGAACTCTTACAATGAATGTGTCTGGGGACTGGTGAGTGTGGGGATATGGGGGGAGCAAGGATGGATTACCCAGTTAGCAAGGTAAGCATGTGCTTAGGGCATCAACAAAACAGGGGCACCAGTTGTCCAAAGCAAAGACCCATAGATGCCAAGCAGAAGGGAACTGGCAGGGAACTAAACGAAACATCATACCATTTTATAAATTTTGTATACGATAACAATGATATTTTCCTTTTCTTTCGAACTGATCAGGTATAACCTCATACTCAGTTGTCTCTTCTCGACCACATAAGAACGTGCCAACAGGCACCATAATCATGTGACTTGTGATGTATCTGGTCCTGCGCAAAGCAAACAAAAACGCATCTTCAGATTGAGCATACTCTTATATTTATATCATGCTCTTTGTGACTGCTCTTACCCCCGCTGGGTATCAGCAACAGTCTAATGAACTGTGAAGATGCAGCATCAAAGAATGGAAAGGAAGTGTGCAAGTTTTTAAGTATTATTTCAAGACGCAAAACACTTGTGGAGATGTGCCAAGGACCTGCCAACAAACAGTGTACGACAAATGAAAAAAATTATTTCTGACTGCCTTGTAAGTACTATTTCTTTTGACTATCTCAGACCTGAAGAACAAAGCTACATGTTCCAACTCAATTTTTTTAATTACTAATTTTCAAATACAAATTTTTGTGTTTCTGTCCAAGTTCGAATGTAAATTTTATTTATTTTCAATTATTCAAGTCTATTTAATATGGCAGAGCCAAATTTAAAAAGTGACATAATTTTATGTTCAGGTAAAATGAAATGGAAAGAACTAAGTGGAGTGCAAAAACAAAAGCTTACAGAAGATAAAAAGAAAAGGATTTGCTAAAGACAATTCCAAAATTAACTTCTTTTTTTTAAAACGTAATGGATCAAAAGAGACTTCTTCCATTGAATACTCAAGTTTACAGGGTGCACATCCTCGTACTAATACCACTCGTGCGGAAATTACTAACAGCAATATGCATATAACAGAATTTGGAAATTCCAAATTCTGTATCCATTCCTTGCTATAGTAAAAAAAAACCAAAGGTATAGAAGGTGAAACTATCTTAGAATCTGAAATTGTTGCATCTGCAGACCCCATAAATAACATAAATGCAGATCCTGCTTTGTAGAATAATTTTTCTTCTAATGATGTCAATTATTGGATGGAAAGAGGACCAAGTGATTGTCAACATCACAGTGGATCATGTGAAAATTGGTGTCAAAAATTTCTGGATGGTAAACAAACAAGGTTCTAGAGCCAGAATGTATTTCTAGTGTGCAAAGCTAATGGTGAAAATTATAAGAGAGAGTGGCTACTGTATTCTCTATCAGGTGGCTTTGTATATTGTTTTGTTTGACAACTATTCAGTCCTAAATAATTTAATTCTCAATTTGCTATAGATGCATTTAGTGATTGGTGCAACGCAAATATGATGGATAAACATGAAAACTGTTCAATTCACAGAGATTGTATTATGTCATATTTAAACCAAAGACATGGTTTTGGCTTAACTCATAAGCTGCAAATGCAAATTAATGACGAACACCAGTACCGGAAAGCTAATTCGCAACATGTTGTTGCTGTCACTGTAACAAGTGCTGAACGTGGACTATCTTTTTGAGAAAGAAATAAAGTGTTTTGGTCCCCCCCAAATGGAAGATTTTGGCATTTACCTGAACGTGTTGCTCACTTTGATCCATTTTTAGCAGCTCTCATCATAAAATATGGTAACACAGGAAAGGACAACCCGTTGTATATGTCTAAAACAATGGGTAAAGAATGAATAAATTTAATAAGTGATAAAATTTGATCAACTATTTTCAGTTAAATAAGTATAGCTTGATATTTCAGTTTGTCTATAGATTCCACTCCTGATCTTTCTCATACAGATCAACTAAGTATTGTTTTAAGATACCTATCTTCAACAGGTGGAAAACCTGTCGAGTGATTTATCATATTTACTAGCTTAAAAGGTCATACTGGTAAAGAAATCGCAAATAAAGTACTTCACTATTTATGTGAAGTCTGCAAAACTGATTTTTCTAAGTGCAGAGGCCAGTACGATGCCAATGCTGTCAATGCATCAGGGCGTCATAAAGGCATGCCACTGAAAATTTTAGAACATAAATGAATATGCCATTTTCATACCATGTGCTGCACATTCACTTAATCTTGTAGAACATCGCATAGTAGATTGTTGTAGGGAAGCAGTTGATTTTTTTTCTACTGTTCAATTACTCTACACATTTTTTGCTGCCTCTACTCTCTGGTTGGCAGTTCCTAAAACATACTTAGGCAATGATCGAGTATTAACAAGTCTTTCTAATACATGCTGGGAAGTGCATCCTTTAACAACGAGTGCAGTCCTGGAACCGTACGCTCAGATTCTAGATGCCTTAGAAAATATTCCTGAAGACCAGACACAAAAAGTAGATACCAAAAGAGAAGGAGAAAACATTGCCAACAAAATGCAAATGCTAGAATATGTATTTATGTTGGTTATGTGGAATAATATATTGCAGCTGTTTCATCAGATGAGTCAAGCTCTCCAAGATTCAGAAGTAAATTTAAAGATATGCACAAATCTCTGCCCGTCATTAACAGGGTATTAACTATACTTAAGCTTCTGAAAATTTTGAAAACACAACAAAATACTGCCAAATACTGATTATCAAGCAGTTCACTGTCACAGAAGCATTAGAAAGAAGCAAGTCAATGATAGAAGTGCTCCAAAAGTAGTACTGAGGGCCAGAGATCAATTTCACATAACCACGTACTACACCATTATTGACACACTTGAATCTTGCATGAAAAGAAGGGCAAAAGTGTATGATGTTCCACCTAGATGCCCATCAACAGACGAATGGATAAACAAACTATGGTACATACACACAATGGAGTACTATGTAACAATAAAGAACAACAATGAATCTGTGAAGCATCTCATAACGTGAATGAAACTGGAGGACATTATGCTGAGTGAAATAAGTCAATCACAAAAGGACAAATATTGTATGAGACCTCTACTGTAAAAACCCATGAAAAAATTCACACAAAAAAAGTAGCAATCTTTATTGGTTACCAGGGATGTGGGGGGGGGGGGGGGGGATAACTAAATAGGCAATAGATAAGTGGTATCTTTGGTGAAGGGTGAGACAGTACAGAATACTGGGGAAACCAGCACAGCTTGTACAAGGAAAGGTCATGGAAGCTCCATAGACACATGCAAACTCCCTGAGGGACTGAATTGCTGGGTGGAGTGCTGTGGGGACCACAGTCTTGGGGAACATCTAGCTCAATTGGCATAACAGTTTATAAAGACAATGTTCTACATTCTACCTTGGTGAGTAGTGTCTGGGATCTTAAAAGCCTGTGAGCAGCCATCTAAGATATTCCACTGGTCTCACCCCTTTGAGAGCAAGGGAGAATGAAGAGAACAGGATACAAGGAAAAGATTAGTCCAAGGACTAATGGACCACAGCTACCAAGGCCTCTACCAGACTGAGTCCAGTACAGCTAGATGGTACACGGACTGCTCTGACTGGGATCACAACACAGGGTTCTGGACAGAGCTGGAGAAGGATGTAGAACAAAATTCTAACACACGCACACAAAAAGACCAGATTTACTGGCCTAAAAGAGACTGGAGAAACCCTGAGAGTATGGCCCCCAGATACCCTTTTAGCTCAGTGGTGAAGTGACTTCTGAGGTTCACCTTTCAGCTGGGGATTGGACAGCCCCCTAAAACAAAACGGGACTAATGAGGCACAGCAGTCCAGGGGCAAGGACTAGAAGGCAGAAGGGGACAGGAAAGCTGGTGATAGGAAACCCAAGGTTGAGTAAGGACAGTGTTGACATGTAGTGAGGTTGTTAACCATTGTCATAGGGCAACATGTGTACTGTTTAATGAAAAACTATTTGTTCTGTAAACCTTCACCTAAAGTACAGTAAAAAAAAAAAGTGTATGATGTTCTTTCAAAAAGATTCTCCTTCATAAACAATGTGGATATATCTGACGAAGAATGCACACAGGCATACAAGAAATTAGTGGTTTATCTAGGTGACTTAAATACAAACCCTTATGGAGAAGTGCAACAATTTCACTCTTACTTGAGAACTAAGTTTACAGATTCATGAAAGACAAATTTTACTCACATAGGCACGTATGATTCCATAATAGAAGAAAAAAATACAATGCGTATTTTCCATTGTTGAAATTGCTTTACTCATATTCCTAACTTTAATGATCACAAACTGCACAAAAGAACGCTCATTTTCATCCCTAAAGAGACTCAAAAACCCTTGGCATATAAGAATGATTCAAGAAAGACTTGATTCATTATCCTTATTATATATGGAAGTAGATATTGTTTGGCAGCTTAATCGTGATGAAATCACTGAAGAATTTGTAAACGCAAAGAATAGAAAGAAATGTTTTTAATTATAACATGTTAGAGATGAAGTAGCCCTGGTGGTGCAGTGATTAAGCATTCGTCTGCTAACCAAGAGGCTGGCAGCTTGAATCCACCCGCCGCTTCTCAGAAACGCTGTGGGGCAGTTCTACCTTATCCTGCAGGGTCGCTATGAACTGGAATCAGCTCAAAGGCAGTCAGGGAGATGAACAGCTATCTAAAAATAAAATATAGTGATTTGTTGTAATTTGGTTTCTGATCATTTTCTTTTATGACATCTTTTCATTTGTTCATTTATAATTATAGCATTCATTACAAAAATAAGCATCAAAATTGAAGTATGAGGTGTTTAAAGCAAAACTGGTCAAAGTGAATTTTTTGTTGCGGGAAATCAACAGAATTTTACCTTGATTGTTAAAACAACTAAGTTCATTCATTGACTTATTTTCTTTGTTGTAGACTATGTGGAATATTCTTTTTGTAGAAAATGTGGTATATAGTAAAAATCTTAGTGTCCTGCATCCACTAAAAATTTTATAATACAGTTCATCTCATTCCACTAAAATGGCATATGCCACTTTTGCGTTCAATTGCTAATATTATAGTCGCATTTAAAAAGAAGTTACGTCATAGACAGCTAAGACACACACACACACACATATATATACATACATGTATGTATATAATCGCATATCCTGTTTGAATGTGTGAGTAAGCAGAGGAGGGGGCACCACAGGTTATCAGTGTTTCGACCCTCACATGCCTTAATCCAGCCCTGGTGGGGAGACGATATGATGGATAGGGGGAGCCAGAATAGAAGAGTGAAAGAAACCACTAGAAGGAAGAGTTTTTGAAAGAAGGTGGTCCACAATATCCAATGCATCTTAGAGTCAAGGAGAATTGGATTGCGATAAATATTACTGCGTTTATCCATGAAACAATTAATAGACAACAATAATGCAGAATTTTAAAATATTTCAAGGTATAAAAATTTTAAATACTTTAATATGAGAAACACAGAATGTTTTTATATTCCTGACATCTCTTTGGGATTCAGGAATGAGAAATTGGAATTGCTGGGAATTCTCCAAATCGTAAGTTTTCTGTATTATTTTTAAAACTTTGTGTTTTTAAATAATAAGCAACCGTAAATAGTAAATACTTTTTCTGTACTAGAGTTATACTAAATGTTTCAGAGGTTTTCTACAAAAAAAGATATAATAATCAATGCATGGTTTATGGATACTGTGAACCAATATATTGTGACAAGATTTTATATTTCAATAACACGTAGAAAGCAGCTCTATCTGAGACACTTAAAAACAGAAAGCATTAGAAGGAAAAATTAACAACATGAATGCTAAATAAAAATCTTTTAAAAGTTTGTAATATCTAGTCTCAAAATATTTAATATTTAAAGTTATCATTTTTAAAAGGAAATTTTAAAAGTACACAATATCAATTGCCCTATCAGATAGTCTGGTGGTATCATGTATCATGTTGTCACTAGAAAATGTTACTGTACAGTGATGAGAGAATGAGAATGAAAAAGGTAAATAATCTCTCAATATTATTATAAAAATAATTTTGACCCCACAGACCTCCTAAAAGAACCAGTGCAGGCAGTCAACAGCGTTTGATACATCCTCCAAAAACAAACTCTTTTTTTCCGTATTTCAGGAAGTGAACTTGGCTGGCCTAAAGTCATCTGGTCAATAGCGTGATGATTTTGGCATTTATTCAGTAATTCAAATAATATTTATAAGAGCTTACTGTTTTACGTACTGAGGCTATATATGCAAACATGTTGGATATACTCCCTGCCCTCCTGGAGCGTACATTTTAGTTGAAGAAAAATAATAAGCACATCAGCAAATAAGACAACATTAGATAGATATGGGATATAAAGAAAATAATGGGAAAAAGTGTGAAGGGGGGTTGCAGGGATGGTGGGCTAAGAGCTACTTAAAGTGGATTCTGAAGAGCTGAGACGAGAATGGTAAGAAAGAACCATTGGAAAATGTGGGAGAATAGTCCCGGCAGAGAGAAGAACATGGTCAAAGAGAAGTAAGGAGCTTGGCAAGTTAAAGGAACATAAGGAACGCCAGTTAATGCAGTCAATGAAGGGAATGAAAAAAAAAAAAAACAGAATAATAAAATATTTCAAAGAGGCAGGTAGAGTGACTACGTGGTACAAGTTAAGAACTTGACTACTAGTCAAAAAGTTGGCAGTTCAAATTCACCTAGAGGCACCTCAGAAGAAAAGCCTGGAGATCTGCTTCCGAAAGGTCACAGCTTTTATGGAGCAGTTCTACTCTGCACACATAGGGTTGCCATGAGTCGGAATCGACTTAGTAGCAACTAACTACAATGTGAGTTCATCAAGAGCAATTCTATCTATAAAATCAAACAGGCAGGTAGGGGTAGATCACTAAGGTCTCCGAGGTCACAAAAAGGAGATAAAGTTTGATTCCACTTGCTGTACATAACCACTGGGGGAAATAAGGCATTTTCTTATATGCTAGGCTTTGTTTCTGTGAATTTTTCTACCTTCTCCAAGAATTCAGCCCAACATATTCTCCATCTTTATAATGATGACTCTCCAGAAAGTCACCGGACCCCAAACAGACACTTCTTGCCTCACAAAAATTGTTTGTATGTTAACATCAAAAACAGACAGACCTGGAATGGATCGAGGAATGTAAATTACAGGTTGCTTGATGTGGAGTAACTTCTGCATGTTGGCCAGTGTAGGTGTGCAGCCAAAAATGCACTGTGTGAATACAATTGTTTGGCAATTGCTGGTCTGTCACTTGTCCAAAGCGGTAAGTGTGTGAATGGATTTGTATGGGTAATGACTCTGAAATTAGCAACCAGCTTTTCCCCTTGCTCCATGATACAGGAAAACACATTGGAACTTGGCTCATTTCTGGAGAATTCTTGTAATGATCCTAGTTGCTCAGAATGCACATTTGGTCGTCATTATCCCTTGTGTAATCAGTTTCTACAAACTATCGGATGATGTTACAGTTATGTTTACAGAATAAGGGAGCATGTTCCACACCTTAATCAAATCACTTAAAGATGAGTCTTCTTAGATAACATGCGTTTAAATACATATGAATAGTCATTACATAGTCTACACTTTATGCTAGAGTGAGTGATTACTTTCATTGGAAACCTCAAATAAGGTAGGCATTTACCAGACAAACCTTTCCATACAAGGTCATGCAAAAAATCCACAAATTCAAAAGTGACTTGAAATCTTCTTTGAAAGATTTAGAAACATTCAGGAATTTGGGCCCAATCAGTACACAGAACGGCAGGTGCAGCTGCCCCACTGTTAAAAAGCTGGATCCATGTGAATAATGGGCCTAATCACATTTTCAGAACAGCTGTGGCTACTTGGGTCATACTCTCTTGTCAGTCATAGTTCCTGAAAAAAAAAATTAATTGTTCAAATTTATATTAAATTTAAAACCAGACCGTGCCTCTTGAGCAGAGAAAAAGAAAATAAAACGACATTCCACCTATTTTCAAAGGAATTCAATTCTGACCTCTCAATGCAATTTAGCAGTTTCTCCTCCCTCCGCTTCCGGGAAGAAAGACGGATGGTTTTCGCTGGTCAGTAGTAACTGGTAACCAAACCTGTTGTTCAGCCAAGCAAGTCTTCGCTGACTTTCTGATTTCCAAGTGCTCAAGGAGTATGCTTGAAACCTGTGCCTTCCTCTCATGTCAGATAAGCCTAAAGTTTGCTCTAGCTATGATAAATCTGCACAACGCGGAGATGTTTTCAGCACAAGTGTACTTTAGGAGGATGATGATGACTTAGGCCCCCCCTCCCCGCTCCATTCTAGCGGCCGGAGAGTGTATTGTGCCTGCATTTGAGAAATGTCCTTCAGCTGCTGGCGTGTGCGCGCCGAGCCTGCGTTTTCGCGTCTCCGCGGCAGGGCCCCTGTCCGTCACCCACAGATGTGACTGGTCTGCCCCCGCGAGCACGACAGTCGTCTTCCTTCCCCTCCGTCTCGGCCCGAGGCCCTTAGCCCACACGAGGGGAAGGGGAAAGGGAAGGAAGCCCTCGCCACAAGCCGGTGTCTGGGCCCGCACCAAACGCGCCGCCACCAACAACTTCCCCCCTCCAGCTTGGCTCAACTTTTTGCCTTTTCTCCCAGCACTTTCTCTCCTTGACTTTCTGTTCCCTGGGTTGTCCTCCGCTTCGCTCGCTTTCTCCCCAGCGGAGCGCGGACGACCTGGGCTGACAGGGCGAGCAGAGAGAGGCGGCCACGGCGGGGAAGGAGGAGAAGGGGAAGGGGAAGAAAGAGGAGGGGGCGGCGGCGGCTAGCGAGGAGGAACTGGGCAAAGGGGGCCGAGATGGGGCGAGCGTCGGAAAAGGAAAGAGACGCCGCGGTTAGCTGCAGTCGGAATAAAGTTCGCGCCCTTTCCTCGGCGTCCTGCAGCCTTCTTTCCATTCCCCTCTCTCGCTCCCTCAATCTTTTTTTTTTTTTTTGGCAGCTGGGCGCTAGCTGCCACCCCCCCACCTCCACGCCCGCACCCCCCGGGGGGCGCCAAAGTTGTTTTTCCATCCGCAGAAAGAGCAAAAGAACAGGGCAGGGGGAGGGAAAACATACACCCCCTTCACAAACCCCCCTAGAAAATCTTGAGCACCCACAACAACGACAACAAAAAAACTAACCTACTTTTATTTTGCAAAAGGGAAGCAACATTGTAGTCACGCCAATTTTGCAGAGAGGAGAAACTTGTGGTCTTTGCAAAGCCGCCCGAGGCCACCTCGCCCGCGGGTCTCGCCCCTCCCGCGGGCAGCCCCCTCCCGGGACAGTCCGTTCCTTTTTTTTTTGGGTCCCGAAGAGGGAGCCGGAGGAACTCAGCAGGCTCGGGCTGGGGGAGCGAGAGCGACCCTGGGCACGTGTATAAATCAGTCACCTGAGCGCAGAGGGGCCGCGGCGAGGGCGCGCGCGGGCGGCGGCGGCGGGCGGGCGGGGAGAGGCGGAGGCGGCGAGGCGGCCGACGGAGGAACCCGGAGGGGGAGGGAAAGAAAGGCCGAGACAGAGGAGCGCGAGGCGGCCGAGGGGCTGGTCCAGGCGCGGCCGCTAAGAGGAGACCAAGAGGCGGGGGCTGCACTTGACAACCAGCATGCCGAGATGGTAAGAAGTTTCCACCACCCTTTTCTTTCTATTGTAGACTTCGTCAGAAATGACCCGCGGGGCCGCTTGGGACCGAGTTTTTCTCAAGTTCAGCGGCTTGAGGTGGGGGGTGAGGCGGGCGTGCAGGAGAGGGAAACCCCAACCCCCCCGAAATCTTTCCCTAAACTTGGCCCCAAGTTTCTGAGGCGAGCTCCAGGTGGGAGGGGGTTGGTGGGGGGCGTGAAGTTGTGCCCTCTCTCGCGGCGTCCAAGGAAAGGTGAGCAGCAGGCGGGCAGGGGGCAAGCGGGGGCTACGGGAAGTTGTGGACGGGCGCGAGGACCACGGAGTGGAAGGGACACGGGGTTTGAATGGAGCAGTAGCAGGAGCGCGGGGCTGGGAGGAGAGCGTTTGGGACCCACGCTAACTTTTATAACTTGCCCCCGCGTGAGGGACCGGCGCGGGGCGTGGGTGCCCGGGCGCGCCCGGGCGCCGCGCTGAGAGGGCACCGCCACCCGGTCCCCTCCCCTGTTCTTCCCATTCTGAAGCTTCCCTTTGTAAATGAGGGCTGTAGGAAATATTCGTGGAGGTTTTAGGAAGAACGTGCAAAAACATAGGGCCGGAAAATAAGCTCTAGAATTTCTTTTTTTGAGGTGGAAATCTGAGGGAGCGGATTTGTTTGACTTTACACATTGGTTGGAGGGTGGGATATGGGGCCTGGGGAGGGGGCAGAATCAAAAGAGTAAAAAGAAAAAAAAAAAAACCCTAGATTAAATTTCACTTAAGGTGATACTTAAAAAAGTTCCTACTGCAAGTGGTGGAGGGCATGGGATGCTTTGCGAAGCGAGCCTCCAGCACAGCTTCTCCAGCCATGCGGCTTCTCTGTAGCGAGGACGCGTGCAGTTAGTTCGGCTGGTGATGAGCGGCTGTGTCCGCTTTCGGGCAAGTGATTTGTTAGAAATGGGGCTTGACCCCTCCCTGTCTTTTAGTTTGCTTCCACCCAGCATTGGTATTGTTACCCCCACTTGGTGATCTGATATACCGGGTTCTGCATGTAGACGAAATATGAAATATATAAGAAAAAGGGAGATAGCGGGTTGGCATTTATTTCTCTTCCCTCATCCCTAATGTGACATCTCTTGTTTCAGTGATCAAAGCCAGAACTGGAGCGTAGGAGATGTGACTGTCAAATGCAGGCAGTCTCCCCCCTCCAAAAAAAAAAAAGGCGCCCAGGACTGGGGTTACAGTAACGCTGACAGAAATTAAAGTGGTTTTGAAATAAGCGTGCAATTTATGATGGTGCCCATTTATCGTACACTCAAGCTGTTTTAAAACTGATGTACAAAAGATATCATAAAATAGTTCTGTGTACCCAGGATTAAAGTGGCAGAAAGTGGCCTGTTTTGATTTTTTTTTTTTAATACTTAATGGACAGTTGAAACTGTTGGAACGTGTGTTTAAGTGGGGGCATCAAAAAAAAATATGAAATATATCTGTTTAGAACTTGAGAGTTTTTCTTCTAGCCACATTTTACACAAGAAAATGCTTTAAAAACTGGTTGTAGGTATGCTAATCACTTTGAGCAGTGGCTAAGCCCATTTGTCTTCCACTGTTCTGTATTCTGCAATTTCAGATGTTACTGTGCAGACACATACATGCTTTAAGTGGGGGAATTTATTTCTGGCACTACTGTTTAGTGTGTCTGATCTGAAGATGTACACAAGAATAGTGAGACATTGTGCATATTGATGGAACTTCCATTAGCATTTGAAATCACAAAAAAAATCCCTCGTGAACCCTTATGAGGTATCTGTGTTTTCTGTTACGTTTGTAGCTGTTTCATTTAAACCATTCAGTCTTAATGAAGTTCTTAGTTGTAGCTACTCTTTCTGGTCCCGGAGAGCATAATATTTGAAATCCAGGTTGCTAATCACTTTACCAAAGTACAGGATTGTCTTCACCTGAGGGAAGTAATTCTGAGCCTGAATGTGAACTTTGTGCAGAGTATCTTGTGAGAAAAGTCGTTTTAAGTTCTGTGTTGTTTGCATGTAACACTTTGAACAAGAAGCAACCATGTGATTTAAAAAATAAATATTAGGAAAATATTAATAGCAGCTGTACATTTCTAATACATGATTTTTTTTTCCTTCTACCTGCAGTGCAAGATATCTGTTAGGCAGGGATATGTGATTACAAAAAGAAGCAAGACAAAAGCAGAGCTGATTATTGCTATATTAGAATTTAAGTGTTACCGTTTGGATTTTCAAGTGAGAGTTTTTGAGTTCAGTGCTTTACATAACATTTTGTCCTAATCTTGCTTGCTGTCAGGGATGTTTCATGGTTGTGCAATTGCTGCAGTCAAGAATGCCAATTTGCATTCCAGGAGTGTCATTTGATTACTTTTATCTGCACAGCTCCAAGACCGGCCCAGACCTCTCGTTTCATCTTGCCATGTCACGAGTCAATGCTGTGTCGTCGTCTTTTCAAAAATCTGCCTGATTTAGACAAGAGAGAAAAGTACTTTCATGTTGCAGCCGCAGTCCCCTGCTAACTTGTCAGCAGCAGGATATGATTCACTTGGGCCCAGAAGAATGGAACAGAGAGGCGGGTTAGGCGGTTCAATAAAGCCCACGGACAGGTAGTGTGTGACATCCCCAGAGAGCCGCAGTTAATGAAGAACAGGTCTGCTTAGTTCTCCACACACTGACCTGGTGCTGTCCCCACAGTTTTCTCATTTGATCTTTCCCAGCAAATTGATCTTTTCTTGTATTTTTTTGCCTTCCAAGTTAGTCCTTGTGGGACTGAAATTAGCAGAGCAACTTAAGTTGGATAATACAGCTGTTCAGAGAAGAAGAAATCGGACACTGGCTCAAAAAGGGGCGGGGGTGGAGGGGTGGATGGGTGGACGGGTGGAGGGAGCTATTCTTTTTGTTGTTCCTGAGAATATTTCTTATATTAAGGGAGTCCAAAATAGGTGATGACTTGAAGTTAGTGATTTCCTGTCCTTTTAATTTTAGATTTAAGATTTCAGCACTAGTTTAAATGTTCCTTAAGTATTTGAAGGATGGTCCTAGTGAGTATATGGAGTTCAATTTAGTGTTTTTCATATACACTTGTTTGAAATGATTTGCGAGTCCACTATGTGGCTTTTATGGTTATTGTAAGATAGACTAAATATCAATGACATATTTCAACTATATTATTTATAGTCTTCTAAGTAACTCCGGTCCCAAAATATCCAATACTGAATTGCAGAAAAGATTAAACAAGAAAAAAGTCATTACCCACGTTGTGTATAAATATTATGGTACATGAAAATGTTTTCTACAAATTACTGTCAGCATTTTTGTTTCATATAAACTCCTCAGATACACTGCTAATAAAGTGTATCTTTTTTTCATTTGCAAGATTTTGCATTTATATGTAGGTTTTTTAGAAAAAAGATCAGATCACTAGACCGACTTTCTGTGAATTTTCATGTTGTTTTTTGAAATTAAGATTAATTTTAGACAAAATGGGCAAATCTAAGTTGGGAATGTACACATAATTTGGTTTAAACATGAAAAAGTTTCATTATAGAATTTTGTATAGAAAGCGTAGATTGGAAGTTTTTAATAGATTCTTGATGTATGTATAAGGAACAGTGTTTTCTGAATTCCTCAGCAGATGGTCTCATTTATCATCTACATTCTTAAAAGAAAGAGTTGAGAACATTTCTTGTGGAAGGGGATGCAGCCCTCTCATATCTTTTCTGTACTGGTACGGAATTATATATGATCATTGGTTAGTAACCTCCTCTCTGAAGAGCTAGAGGGAGCCTCCAGATTTTATTAGATATACTTGAGTTTAAAAAAAAAAAAAAAACACTCTGGCAATCAAAATGTTGCATAAAAAGAGTAGGTAGTGAATACCGGCTCAGTGTTTAAGCTTGGAGTTGATATTGTGGGTTTTTAAAGCTGTGACTGGAGCAACTGCACTTTCTACTAGTCAGCTAAGATTTCTAGGGTTCTACCTTTCAGATGATTTGAAGATCAAGCAAAATGCAACCAAATACATTTTAAATCTGTTTTGGATTGCTAAGTACTGTTTATAGTTTTGCCACCTGAAGGAGTTCTTCTCATGAGTTAGTAGGCCAGCCTTCAAACTTCTACTAAAAGTAACTTCCCACTAGACAACTGAGAAGTGTGATACCTTCTTTCAGTTCACGAGGACAGTCTCCTTTCTGTGATGATTTTTGAAATAGCTTTACGTACAGCATCTGTACTCTGAATAGAAAACTCCTTTAAAATGTTTCACGTTATAAGCAAAAATAGTAAACCATTTATAAAGCTGATATATTAGGAATCAATAAATAAGTGAAATTTAAAGAAAGGACTTAAGTGATATTAAATTCAATATTTGTTGTTTAATTTCACTTTTGTATCACCCTTCCCACTAACATATGTGATGTTTACATTAAGAACCGTTGATCGTAATTGCTCCTAAATAGTTATATACTAGTTTTTATGAGTATTACTTTGGACAAACTTATTTACCATTTAATAATATAATCCAGTGAGATAAACCATCCAGATTTGTCTTTTTTAAATCTCTTGCACAGTAGCTGTTATTATGTCGCTAGCCAATAAAAGTCTTTATTTGTTGCTTATTAGAACCCTCAGTACACTCAAGAGTTCAGCTGTAATTTAATTTGGTTGTTCAAAGAAGCTCCCTTGTTTTAGAACATGTTCTCAGTATGGTTTTGACCTTCGTTATGAACCTGTATTCCAACTCATGCATATGCATAAGAATGATTTTACAGATAAATCATTTTTTAACGTTTTGCCATAGCAAACTTCTAAACCTTTTGTCTTTAAAAAAAGAAAGCTGTATATAACCATGTCAGATGTCTTTTTACTTGATTTTTTCCCTTTACATTCTGGAGCTTTTTTTTTCTTTGTGATTTTAAATAGTCTTGCCACTATAATTTGAAATCGTTCCCCAAGGAATACAATCTTCTCTTAAGGTGTTGTGAAAAGGGCATTTAAAAAAAAAAAGAACTGTAAGTTCCATAATTAAGAATTCTGTTGAGGACATTTCACAGTTGCAGTCACTTGAAATTACTGTACAAGTGCAAGTTTGCCTTACACTTAACTAATTGCTACCCTGACAGATTTTCAGGTTCCTTACAGTAACTGCTGGGAAGTTTTGCAGTGAGTGGAAGGTGGCTTGAGAGTTTTGGCTGTATTTGTAACAAGTCACGTTCACTAAAGGCTAGAGTTTAACTGTAAAACTCTAATAAGATGAGTGTCAGGAATTCTAGGATGGCAGAATGTACAACTGCTAAGTGAGTCACTGCATGTATATCTTACCAGTGGGGATCACATCAACCCAGCCCTCTAGATACAATATATAATAGTTGTCAAAATGTACAGTATTGTCTTGGAACTTGTGGTTCATGAGTTCATAGTCCCTGCTTTTTTGTGTTTAGTACAAAGATGTAACAACCCACACGAAACATTTTTCTCTTATTATGACCTTACATTTGCCAAAGTGCCCCATGCTGAAATTCCTTTTCAGTATCTTTTTTTTTTCCCCTAGTCCAAAGCCAGACATGTACCCAGACACAAAAGCCTCTGTGTATAGCAAGCTGTTTTAAATATTGTGACTCCATGATGTGCTGTCCTTTCTCTGCTTGAGCCAAGGATCTCTGCTCAGTGTCTGTGGATTACCAAGCTCCTTCTTTATTGTACCTCTTGTCAGCTATTCCTATTCATTTAACCTTTCATTAGTGTCTGTGTAGCTTCACTGTCTGGAAAGGCAAGGAAAAACCGAAAGGCCCCACTGTCACAGTTATTAGATTTCTCAGTTACATCCCAGCAACCATGAAGAAGTAAGAGGCTACACTATTGTCTTGCGTGCTGGTATCCTAGCGTGCAGCTCTTCTGTGCATGTCAGGGACATGTGCCACATGTTGATATGCATCCCGGGGATAAATGCACAACATCGGGGACAGGCCGACACTGGCAGTAATGAGCTTTGTAGGAGTTATTGCAAAGACTAACAGTTTGTGAAGGAATTTCGCTTAGCAGGCCAAGGAGATAGATGGAGTTGAGAGTTGCCAAGATTTGCCTGTGTAGAGCTTGTCAGTCACATTGTTTTCATCTAAACTTCATTCAAGGGGAAAATTGAAGATGTTTGACAGCAATGAAAAGTCTTATTTTCTTTTTTTAATCTTTCAGAGGACCAAAGCAGTATTTCTGGTGACTAGTGTATTATAACTTTTTTTAGTACTGGGTAAGTCATGTATGCAAATGAATCTCTTAACAATTTATCTTAATTCTTATATATCTAAAAAATAATTTTGGGATATTTCATAGCTGTTGTATATCTGTCTTAAAAACTGTGAAGATAATGTACGGGGAGCACTGGTGGTGCAGTGGTTAAGTGGTTGCCTGCTGACTGGAAGGTCGGTGGTTGGAACCCACCAGCAGCTCCACGGTACAAAGGTGTGGTAGTCTGCTTCCATAAAGACCTACAGCCTCGGAAACCCTATAGGGTGATTCTCTGGGTTGCTGTGAGTCAGAATCAACTCGATGGCAATGGGTTTGGTGTTTTGGGGGGATTAAACATAATGCAGCATATTAATTTTCCTGTACTACCATTTTCCCCTTTTGGTTTCCCTCTAGCATAGCCTAGTATTATCGCTTGATTCTTTAGAAGTGCATTTGCCTGGAAACTTATTTCCCTCAATGTAAAGGAAATAAAGGATGATCATGGGATCATTTTCAAATCATAATAAATACAAACATTTGCAGCTTTTAGGTTGGAAAATATTCAGCATTATAGAAGATTAGTAGAATTACTTTAAGGATTCTCAAAACATTTGACTAGAAAATGGTAATTTAAAGTACCTTCATCTCTCCCTTACCTAAAATTTTATTTATTTATTTTTAACTTGGAAATCCTTTTTTACCAAGAGTGAATAAAATATTCTTGTCTTCCCAATTTAAATAGTTTTTTTTTTTTTTTTTGCAGGGTCAGTTTACCAAACTCTTTTGGGGCTCTCTAATCCCTTTTCAAATATATTAATGACTTACCATAAAATCCCTGTAAAGCACTTTATAATTTTCCTTTGAGCCTACCTTTTTTAGTAGCCAAGGTTAACTTTTTAATAGTGTATTTGAAATTTTCTCTGATAAGCTTTTCATGGTGTCTAGTGAAAGTATTAGTAGTTTAAGTTACATTTGCTTCAGGGAGGAGAGAGGAGCTATTTTTCACCCCTCTAAGGTTGGTAATTTGAACCTACCCAGCTGCACTGTGAAAGAAAGTCCTGGTGATCTCCTTCAACCATAAAGATTTCATCGAAGAAAACCCTATGGAACTCACTTCTACTGTAACACATCGGATCACCATTAGTTGAAATCAACTCGATGGCAATGGGTTTTTTTTCCCCCTTCGTTTGGGATACCCAGCCAACCTAGGCCAATGCCCCATTCTCTTGGTCATTGGGTAGATGTATTGTGTAGATTATATTGAGATGAATCTGCCCCGATCATCCTAGGTGACCTGTTGGCCTTCCTATAGACACAATAAGAGTATGCTACTTTCCCCTTTGTAATAGTCCAGTTATCATTTATTATGTGTTGAGGGGAGGAGGAAGAAAGTAGAACTTGGGAAGATAAGAGCTGCAATTTTAAGTCACTGCCCTCAAAAAAAAAAAAAAAAAAAAGGAACGAAATAGATTAGTGCTATGTGATAAATAAGGAGCCCTGGTGGTGGAGTAGTTAAGTGCTTGGCTGCTAACTGAAAAGTTAGTGGTTTGAACCCACCAGCCATTCCACAGAAAAATGTAGCAGTCTGCCTTAGTAAAGATTACAGCCTTGGAAACCCTGTGGTGCAGTTCTGTTCTGTCTTATAGGGTCGCTATGAGTTGGAATCAACTTGTTGGCAGTGGGTTTTTTGTTTTGTTTTCATGGGTTAAATAAAAAGGAGTACATGGCAGTAGAGAGTAGTTACTTTCTACAGGTGTCCCACACCTATCCTTGCTTCAGTCATTATCTGTGTACAGCTGACTGACTTTGGAAGACAGTTGTACCAGTTGTGCATTGAGATGGCCCTGGGACTGAGGAGGCCCCAGTCTTTTCACCTACCTTTGAGAGCCTGCATTTCCTCGTTCGTAAGTGAGTTTGGAATTTCTAAGTCTCTTTCCAGTTGGAACATTTTATATTTTGTGTGATAGAACTACATGATCATCATCTAGGTCAGCTGGTATAACATAGCTCGTAAAGTCAAAGTTCTGCATCCTACTTTGGTGATAGCATCTGGGGTCTTAAAAGCTTGTGAATGACCATCTAAGATACAGCTATTGGTCTTTTCCTGTCTGGAGCAAAGAAGAGTGAAGAAAACCAAAGACTCGAGGAAGCAATTAGTCCCAAGGACTAGTGGCCCACCAGAAACCACAGCCTTCACTAGCCTGAGACCAGAAGAACTAGATGGTGCCCGGCTACCACTACCAACTGCTCTGACCAGGATCACAATAGATGGTCCTGGACAGAGCAAGAGAAAAGCATAGAACGAAATCCAAATTCCCCAAAAAAGATCAGACTTACAGGTCTGATAGACTGGAGGAACCCCCGAGACTGTGGCCCTTTGTCACCCTTTTAACTTGGATTTGAAGCCACTCTTGGAGATCACCTTTTAGCCAAATAACGGACCAAAAAACCAAACCCACTACCGATGAGTTGATTCTAAGTCATAGCAACCCTATAGCAGACAGGCCTATAAAATAAACAGTAACACTTGTGAGGAAAGTGGTCCTTAGACCAATCAACTGTAAGAGACCAAAAGGGCAACATTTACCCAAAAGCAAAGATGGGAAGGCAGGAATGGGTAGGAAAACCGGATGAATGGAAATGGGGAACTCAGGCTAGAAACAGGGAGAGTGCTGACACATTGCGGGGATTGCAGCCAATGTCACGGAACACTTTGTGTATAAATTATTGAATGGGAAACCAATTTGCTCTGTAAACTTTCAACTGAAGCACACACACGCACACACATACACACACCCCCACCAAAAAAAACTAATAATAAAGCATACCCTTTACTAACAAAAAATAAAATAGATGGCCTTCATTAAAAAAAGAACTATATAATAGCGATTCACTGTTTTAAAAAGCTTTATTGAGATAGAATTTATGTACCATTCAGTTCACCCATTTAAAATGGACAATTCAGTAGCTTTTGTTACATTCTAAGAATTGTGTTCCACAATAAATTTTAGATCATTTTTATCACCCACAAAAGAATTCTGGTACCTCTAAGTCTCCCTCCCCTGTTTTAGGCAAACACTGATCTGCTTTTTGTTGCTGTAAATTTGCCTATTCTGAACATCTCATATAAAAATGGATTCATATAATATGTGGCCTTTTGTGATTGGCTTCTTTTCATTTAGCATAATGTTTTCAAGGTTCATCCATTTTGTATTGTGTATCAGTACTTCTTTCCTTTTTATTCACAAATAATATTTTATTGTATGGATGTACAACCTTTATCTGTTTATCAGTTGATGGACATTTGAGTTGTTTCTACTTTTTGACTATTGTGAATAATGCTGCTATAAACATTTGTGTACAGATTTTGTATACACATATGTTTTCATTTCTCTTGGGTATATACCTAGGAGTAGAATTGCTGGGTTACATGGCAATTCTACCTTTAATCTTTTGAGAAACTGCCAAATTGCCTTCCAAAGCAGGTGTACCATTTTGCATTACTACCAGCAGTGCATGAGCATTTCAGTCTCTCCACACTGTTGTTGACACTTATGGTTCCCTGTTTTTTATTTTAGCCACCCTAGTGGTTGTGCAGTGTATCTCAGTGTAGTTTTTTTTTTTTTAATAATATTTTATGTGAAAGTTTATCATTGTAGCTTTGATGTGCATTTCCCTGATTGCTAATGATGTTGAGCATCTTTTCGTGTGCTTGCTAACCATTTGTTTATCTTCTTTGGAGAAATTTGTGTTCAAATTCTTTGCCCATTTTTCCTTTGGGTTATTTGTCTTTCTGTTGTTGAGTTTAAGAGTTCTTTATGTATTTAGGATACAAGTTCCTTATCAGATTTATGATTTTCAAGTATTTTATCCCATTCTGTGAGTTGTCTTTTTACTTTTTTGATGGTGTCCTTTAAACACACAGTTTTAAATTTTGACGAAGTCCAACTTTTTAATTTTTTCTTTTGTTTTTGATGTCCTAAGAAACCATTGTCTAATGCAAGGTCACAAAAGTTTACTCCTGTGTTTTTTTCTAAGACTCATAATTTGAGCATTTTGATTCATTTGAGTTGACTTTTGTACGTGGTGTGAGGAAGGGGAGTCCAACTTCATTCTTTTGTATGAGTATCTAGTTGCTCCCAACACTATTTGTTGAAAAGAACTGTTTTCCCCACTGACTTGTCTTGGCACTGTTGTCGAAAATCAACTGACCATAGACGTAAGAGTCTATTTCTGGGCTTTCCATTCTGTCCCATTGATCTGTGTGTCTATCCTTATGCCAGTACCATACTGTGTTGATTACTGTAACTTCGTAGTAAGTTTGCAGTTGCAAAGTGTGAGTCCTCCAACTTCGTTCCTCTTTTTCAAGATTGTTTTGACTATTCTTGGTCCCCTTAGCAATTTACTTTTAAAAGTCAGTTCTATCTGATAATCAGAAGAGTAAAGACCACATTAAGAAAGTACATTCTATTGTGTGAGCAAAAAACTCTTGGTAGTATTCCAGAGGACAAGAAAAATGTCAGCCTGTAGCCAAAAGATGATAGCACTCCTAGTTCCCTGGAAAACACCCTGGTTTTACTTTGATGTTTCTTAATTATCGTTGCCTTTGAAAGCATTCTAGGTGTTCTGTATGATAAGAGACACACTTCATGCCCTGGAGGGTAGAATTAGGTACCTAGAAATAATTGATTTTATAAACACCTCAAAAGGAAAGGGAGAAAAAAATCATTATTGAGAAAATTTGTCTTCTTAGACATCCCATTATAACTGGAAAAACACCAACAGAGATGAACCTAAAATTGTTGCATCATCTCCAAACGCAAACTGACTGGTCCAGTTCAGCTTTAAATAAATTACCATGTTCATATCTGACGTGGTACATTTGGAAGCTGTTTACCTGACAAATTTTGTAATTCAAATAACTCATCGTTGAGTTAGAGAAATTTGAGAATAAATGAAAGATAACTCAATTTGAAGGCAACTATGTTGTATCTTTGTTGAATTTGTTAAAAGTTCTAATTTTCTCTTTATTCATTCTAATAATGACCTGTATTTATTGCCATCTATTGTTCTGTTAGACCACTCTTGCCTTAACTGCATTGACTTTTTTTGCCTTTTGTCAGTTTTTTTAGACACCTTTTATTATTCAGTTAGGCATCAACTATCAATTAAATGGCTAATTTTGATCAAATATATATGTGGTGAGTGTATTTTTTCCTCAGCATTGTTTACATATATAAATAATAATTAGCCAGTATTGAAATATATCTCAAGACATAGTTTGAGAATTTACCTTCATCCTGTGAAAATTCTGTAAAGATTTAAAATCATGTACAAAAACTGACATTGCAGAAAATTTTATATCTACCAGACAGGTGGTGATTTTTAGTTATATGTAAATTTTTAGTATACCAGTGACACATTATGTTTATATTAAAAGTTATTGTTACTTTTCTGCTTTTAAACATGTTTTGACATGTGCTCATATGTATGTTGCTTTATGTATATGGAATGACAAAATCATGTGAGCTGTTACTGATAGTTATGTCTTCCATGGTTTAGAACCATAAAGAAGGTAATTGATTTGAATATTATAGGCACACAAAGAAAGTCCTCTCAGCTTTCTGTCTTGTGGTATCTAATTTGACTGTAATACATATTTCACTGTCTAGCGGATTGTTGTTGTGTGTTGTCGAGTCGATTTTGACTCATAGCAACCCTATAGGACAGAGTAGATAATACTTAGGGAGCAGATCACCAGGTTTTTTCTCTCCCGGAGTGGCTGGTGGATTTGAACTGCTTACCTTTTGGTTAGTGGCTGAGTGCTTAACCATTGTCACCAGGGCTTCTTATCTAATAGATTTGGGAAGTTCATTCCATCAACACATAGGCTAACAGTATGCTTCTGGAAATACAATGAGATAATTCACATTTCTCTCTCATTCAAAATGGTGATTGCAAACAAACCATTATATTTGTTTGCATTGGTTTTTGATAAACTAAAACATTAATTTTGCTTCACAGTATATGAACTCTAAAGAATATTAAAAGTAGATAAATATTTTTAAAACCAAGAAATTCTACCAAGTGTTGAGCCCAACTTTTCACTGTGTGTACCCTGTGCAAAAAGTAACTTTCATATAAAGGACTCATGCCTGTGCATTGGTCTCATACCTTCACTTGTGTCCATAAACTAAATCCAATCCCTGGCATGACATTTCTGCATACAGAGGACAATGATGATTAGATCAAACGAAATTAGTTTATATGTCAAGAAGCATCCAGGAGAAAAAATGAGTAGTTTACAACTTCCTTAAGAGGGCATGTAGAATACAGAGTGGAATGGCCAACTTAATGTAGGTGAGTTTTTTTATGTGTGTTGTGGGCAGGGGAGGGCTTAACAGTAATACTTGCAATTTCATATTGCAGTAAGTAATTCAGTACATGTTTTTGGTGGTTTCACTTACATGTATGGATGGCACGTGTCATGGATTTAATTGTGTCCCCCCAAAAATGTGTGTATCAATTTGGCTGGGCCATGATTCCTGGTATTGTGTGATTTTCCTATATGTTGTAAATCCTGCCTCTATGATGTTAATGAGGGAGGATGGGTGGCAGTTGTGTAAGGCAGGACTCAGTCTACAAGATTGGATTGTGTCCTGAGGCAATCTCTTGAGATATAAAACAGAGAAGTGAGCAGAGAGACGGGGATCTCATACCACCAAGAAAGCAGTGCCAGGAGCAGAGCGTGTCCTTTGGACCTGGGGTCCCTGTGCCGAGAAGCTCCTAGTCCAGGGGAGCACTGATGAGAAGAAGGCCGACAGAGAGAGAAAGCCTTCCCCTGGAGCTGACGACCTGAATCTGGACTTCTAGCCTATTTTACTATGAAAAAATAGATTTCTCTTTGTTAAAGCCATCCACTTGTGGTATTTCTGTTGTAGCAGCACTAGATGACTAAGAGGGAATTTGGTACCGAGAGAATGGGATGCTGCTCTAACAGATACCTAAAGTGTAGAAGCGGTTTTGAAACTGAAATGGGTAGAGCAGTGGCAGCAGCAAAGGACCAGCAGCAGCAGAGAACCTGCAACAGCAGGGAAGCAGCAGTGGCAGAGAACCTGCAGTGACAGAGGAGTGGCAGTGGCAGAGGAGTGGCGGTGGCAGAGAACCAATAGCAGCAGAACCAGGAGATTAGTGTGAGGCGGCGCTGGAGCCAACCCACGAGCAAGAGAGCTGAGTGCCTGAACGCAGGAGGCTTTCTGGTGGAGTGGGGTGCCTCTGGGTACTTATTGGTGGAGCTAGGCTTGCCAACCCACAGAGCGAGAGAGCTGAGTGCCTGTGCGCACGAGGCTTTCTGGTGGAGTGGGGTGCCTCCAGGCACTTATTGGCGGAGCTGCTGAGCTTTGGAATACTGAGCTTTGGCCCAGCAGGGCAGGTGGGGTGGGGGCGTGAGGCCCGAGGGCCAAGAGGCCACAGGAAACAGAAGCAGATGCTGAAGAGACAAGGGACACAAGAAGCTGAGCTGCCTCAGTCTCAAAACATATGGTCATGACCTCGGGCTTCTAAGAGTGGAGCCATGGCCTCTGGTGTTTCTAAGGGTGGAGTTACCACACCGATGGACTCCGAGAATGGCTGCCCCTAAAGCCGAGGGAGCAGAGTTGCTGTCCCAGTGGGCCTGGAAGGCGGAGCTGAAGCCCAGGGCCTAGGGGCCTCCACTCAAAATCTGGAGAGTGGGGCCAATAGCTAGAGTCTGGAGGGCACGGCCATTGTGTAGATTGTCTCACAGAATAGAAGATTGTTTTCAAAGCCTTGAGGGCTAATGTAATGTGTTTTGCCAACTTGCTTGGTGCCTGTTATCCCTTCTTTCCTTCCAGTTTCTCCCATTTGTAATGGAAATGTGTAGCTAGTGCCTGTTCTGACATTGTACCTGTATTCTAGATTTCACAGATGAAGAGGAATTTTTGGATTTTGGACTTGGAGTTAAGACTTTTGCTATGATGAGATGGGGTGAATGTGCTTTGCATGTTGCAAGGATGTGAGTTTTTGGGGGCCAAAGAGTAGAATGTCATGGATTGAATTGTGTCCCCCCAAAAAATGTATCAATTTGACTGGGCCATGATTTCCTGGTATTGTATGATTTTCCTATATGCTGTAAATCCTGCCTCTATGATGTTAATGAGGGAGGATGGGTGGCAGGACTCTACAAGATTGGATTGTGTCCTGAGACAATCTCCTGAGATATAAAAGAGAGAAGTGAGCAGAGGGACGGGGACAGCATACCATCAAGAAAACAGTGGTGGGAGCAGAGTGCGTCATTTGGACCGGGGTTCCTGTGCTGAGAAGCTCCTAGTCTGGGGGAACACTGATGAGAAGGCCAAGAGAGAGAGAAAGCCTTCCCCTGGAGCTGATGCCCTGAATTTGGACTTGTAGCCTGTTTTACTGTGAAGAAATAAATTTCTTTTTGTTAAAGCCAAGCCATCCACTTGTGGTATTTCTGTTGTAGCAGCACTAGATGACTAAGACACCATGGGTGAATATTGAATATACTAACTAGTTCACTATTTTGTGATGTATCACTGAATGTTTTACTAGTAGTATCATCAAATTGTATTCCTGAAATACAGATATACCAGACTAATAAATCTGTTAACAAGCAGCAAGTAAATGTTTGCTTACTATCTATGTAGAGCAAATTGCTGAAGATTTGCATAAAATTTTGGAAACTGAGGGTTATGAAATAGCATTAGACGATGATGTATTGATTTGGTAAAAGTGCATTTATAGTATCTTTAGATTTTTCTGTTAAAGCTGTACATTTGACATAGGCATGGAGCTCTAGTTGCTTCTGTTTTCCAGAGTATAACATAGCATTTAATTATTTTAGAATGTAACGGTTCAACAGGTTTTTGAGTTTCTACCATATACATGGCACTCTGTCAGGTGATGTAGGTTTTACAGATGAAGTAGAAGCTATCACCCTAACATTAACCAATTGCTGTTGAGTCTGTTTGACTCATGGTGACCCCATGTGTGTCAGAATAGCACTGTACTCCATAGGGTTTTCAGTGGTTGATTAATTGGAAGTAGATCTGCAGGCCTTCCTTCTTAGGTACCTCTGGGTGGACTTGAACCGTTAGGTTGGTAGCCGAGCACTTGAACCACTTCCACCATCTATGGACAGCCTTAACATTAAGAAGCATAAAATCCATTATGAGAATAGTCATCTTAAAGGAGTAATCATAGTCCACTCAGGATATGCTTCTGGTCTTCATAGGCCTGTTGTTTACTGTTAATTCCAACTCATAACAACCCTGTATGATAGAGTAGGACTGCCCCCATAGGGTTGCCTAAGCTGTAATATTTACAGGAGCAGATTGCCAGGTTTCTTCTCTTGCAGAGAGCTGGTGGATTTGAATCCCTAACCTTTTGGTTAGCAGCGAAGAGCTTAACCATTGTGCCACCAGGGCTCCTTTTTTGTAGGCCTTTTGTTGTGTGCCATCAAGTCAATTCCAACTCATGTTGTTGTTACGTGCCATTGGGTTAATTCCGACTGATAGTGACCCTGTGTACAACAGAACGAAACACTGCCCGGTCCTGCGCTATCCTCACAGTCGTTGTTATGCTTGAGCCCATTGTTGCAACCACTGTGTGGATCCATCTCATTGAGGGTCTTCCTCTTCTCGCTGACCCTGTACTTTTCCAAGCATGATATCCTTCTCTGGGAACTGATTCCTCCTGATAACGTGTCCAAAGTGTGTAAGAGGTAATCTTACCATCCTTGCTTCTAAGGAGCATTCTGGTTGTATTTCTTCCAAGACAGATTTGTTCGTTCTTCTGGCAGTCTGTGGTATATTCAGTATTCTTTGCCAGCACCACAATTCAAATGCATCAATTCTTTTTCGGTTTTCCTTATTCATCGTCCAGCTTTCACATGCTTAAATGAGGCAATTGAAAATACCATGGCTTGAGTCAGACGCACCTTAGTCTTCAAGGTGACATCTTTTCAATACTTTAAAGAGGTCATTTGCAGCGGATTTGCCCGATGCAGTGAGTCTTGATTTCTTGACTGCTTCTTCCATGGGTGTTGATTGTGGATCCTAGTAAAATGGAATCTTTGACAACTTCATTCTTTTCTCTGTTTATCATGATGTTGCTTATTGGTCCAGTTGTGAGGATTGATAGCGATCCTATATCACAGAGTAGAACTACTCCATAAAGTTTCCTAGGCTGTAATCTTTACGGGGCAGATCACGAGGTCTTTTCTGGCACAAAATTGCTGGGTGGGTTTGAACCGCCGACCTTTCTGTTAGCAGCTGAGCGCTTAACCATTGAGCCACCAGAGCTCCTCCTTTGTCGGCCTCCTAATTTTTCAGTAGACCTTTTAAAGAGATCAGTCCTTCAGGACCTCATTCAGCTTGTTTACCCAGACTGAAGGATGTATACATATGTGTGTGTGCATGTGTATCTATCTGCATGCCCTATAAACTGTAATAATCATTGGCACGATTAGCACATTCTTTCCTTTGCAGGCAAATCTAAGTGTTGCTTCTGTCATGATGAGCCTGATATTTGAGCAGAGAATATTAGGTGATAGAGTGAGGGAATTGAGGGCATCTTCCCACTCTAGGGAAAGCCTTTCTAGTGGCCTACATTGCTAACAGCACACCACTTAGTCTCCTTTTCTCCTGGATAGTCCTTGGAAGAGCACCAACATTTGCCTTTCTCTTGCTTTTTCCTGCTTCCCACTTCCCTGTTGATTGTTGACACATTCCTATTTCTTTAGGTATGTTAATATTATCAAGCAGGTATTACTCAGTTAGTCTAGGGAGCTACTTTTTAAGGCGACTGTATCTTGGCTTGTTCATGTATCTAATATGGATGACAGTCTTCATTTCCTTCAGATTTCTTGGGGGATACCTCATGTTACATTTCATGTACATGTTTTGTGTATGGGTAGGAGAGAGTGGTGGGAGGTCATAGAATAAGACTGCAGTCTTCTGGGAGGTAAAAGGGATATATGTTGTAAAAACGAAACAAAACAGTGGATCTCAGTTTCTACTGCTGAATACCTCATAGAGAAAGATCCATGATCCTCGACTAGCTTTATAAATAGAGGGAATAAACTACTGTAGAAGTCAAGAGGTGTGGATGTGTGTGTTTGAGAGGGTAGGTGTGTGTGTGTGTTACCCTTCTTTGCATCCGTTTTCTGTGACAGAAAGTTTCCTCAGTTACCTTGGTCTTCTCTACCCATTTAGGTCAAGATTAGATTTTAAATAATGTTTTACATTGTGTAATACTTAGCATCTATTTTATTGCATTATTTTATGGATATCAGAAAACCCCCAAAAGTTACAAGCCATACCTTTAACTTCATATTAGTTCATTCCATCAACTTCCCAATTAGAGTTTCATCTCTTTACTTTCAGTTCTTTTAAAACACTTAATACGAATTATATTTTGATTGGAGAGAACTTGTTAAGTTAAGGAGAGAGAAGGTAAACAGAAAGATCAGACACTGAGCATCCATCACCTTGGCCCTAGCAGGATAGAAGTTGGTGGACCAGGGAGGCTTTGTAAGATGCGGTCCTTACCCAATGCTCCAACACCATATCCTATTTCTTTTTTTAATTGTGCTTTAGATGAAGGTTTACAGAGCAAATTAGTTTCTCATTAAACAGTACATATACCGTTTTGTGACATTGGTTGCCAATTCCACAACATGTCAACACTCTCCCCTTCTCGACCTTGGATTCCCCATTTTCTGCTTCCCTGTCCCCTCCTACCTTGTTGTCATTGCCCCTGGGTTGTTGTGTCCATTTAGTCTTCGTTTTGTTTTTTTGGCCTATCTAATCTTTGGCTGTAGGGTGAACCTCAGGAGTGACTTCAGTACTGAGTTAAAGAGGGTGTCCGGGGGCCCATATCCTATTTCTTGTTTGCTTTACTCCGGCCGTGCTCATGTTCCTGTTCAGTGAACCTGCCAGGTTTGTACCTACCTCGGATCTTTGCATGTGGTTTTCCTCTGCTTGTAATGCTCTTCTTACAGATTTTTCACGACTCCCCCACTCAGTTCATTCAGTTCTCTGAAATGTAACCCCTTCAAAGAGACTTTCCTGACAACCGTCCTTCCCCTGCTGGATCGCCGTGCTCTGTTTCCCTGGCTTATCCTTTTTTTCTTCCTAGCATTTGTCACTACTTGAAATATGTTATTACATATATGTATATAGTTTTTATATATAGTTTTTTGTCTTCCCCACTAAATGCAAGCTGTATAAGAACAGGAACATTTATCATTTATCTGTTCTGTTCATTTCTGAATTTTCAATACCTGCGGCAGTGCCTTGCCATGGGAAACAATCCACAAATATTTACTGAATGAATGAATGAATATGCCTACATATGATTATACTTGTTATCATTAATAGATTCATTATCAGCTTTTATCAGGTCTTAGGTATTCCATGGAGGGTTATTTATGACATCTGCTGCTGCAGTTCTGCTAATGTTTAGCTCAGTTGGTTGGAGCAGTGGTTTCCAGGGTGGGTATAATCACCTCAAAACAAAAAAAAAAAAAAAAGCCCATTACCAGTGTGTTGATTCTGACTCATAGCAACCCCATCAGACAGTAGAACTGCCCCATAGGGTTTCCAAGGAGCGTCTGGTGGATTCAGCTGTCGACCTTTTTGGTTAGCAGCTGAGCTCGTAACCACTGTGCCACCAGGGCTCCAAGGCGTATACAAAAATCATCCTTTAAGATGTGCGGAAACTATATTAGAAATTCAATTATCTCATTTTATTTTTGCATGTTTTATAATGTGCATGATACAGTACATCTGCAAGGGGTGCATTGTGCAGTTAAAAAAATTGGGACTGGATTGAGCATGACTGAGGCAGGATGATGAATTTTGCTTAAAGCAAAATGTATCTCCCTAGTCAAGCTGTTTCACAGATTTTGTGCTTTTGAGGTGGTGTTTGTACCACTGGTAAGAGTGTGTAAAATCTGTTCCCACTCTTCAGAAAATGAAACCAATCTCATTAGATTGGGAGTGAGATGTTACATATGAAATTCAGCCTGCATGTATGAATTCCTTATGTACTGTGTGTATTTATTTATTCATTCATTCATTCCTTAGCATTCAGCCTCTGGTGGAGTTTCCCAATCTCTTCAGTTAAAGTACACCTGTAGTGAGGTTCAGGTATACCTGTTTTTGTACCTAGGTCAACAGATGTTTGAAGGTGTGTGAGCTATTTCAATAATGTTTAAAAATTGTTGCCTAATTGGTCTGCTTTTAGATGATCTGTGCTTTTGATTAATCTTTGAATTGTATTTTTCCTTATTTGGAATAATTTAGGTTTTTTAATGAAGCCTTACTAGAGATTTTGGGTTCCTATGACTTTTTTTTAACCACTTTCTTGAGATATAATTCATGTACCATACAATTCACCTCTGTGACTAAGTTTTACAATTCCATTTTGTAATTACAGTGTATGCAATTTTGAAGACGCTTATATGAGAAAAAAAAAAGAATTGATATACTTAGCTTTGGGAGGAAAGTCTAGTTATGTGCTCGTTTTAAATACCTTTTTAAGTTTATTGAAGTTTTATAACATTTGAAGAACATGTTAATGTTTGACAGGATTCGTAAACTTGAATGAAACATTGAAGTGATTAATATACTAAAAACACACTAAGGAAACTTGAAAAGCACAAATAAGCAGATACAAGTAAATATTATTCCTTATAAAATAGTCACCCTGGAGGATCATACAATTAATCCTGTGATGGTTGTTGTTGTTAGATGCCATCTATTCAGTTCCTACTCACAGCGACCCTTGTACAACGGAATGAAACACTGCCTGATCCTGTCCCAGCCTCACAGTCGTTGCTTTGTTTGAGCCCATTGTTGCAGCTACTGTGTCAGTCCATCTCATTAAGGGTCTTCCTCTTTTACTTTACCGAGAATGATGTCCTCCTCCAGGGACTGATCCCTCCTGATAAAATGTCCAAAGTACATGAGAAGTCTCATCATCCTTGCTTTTAAGGGGCATTCTTGCTTTATTTCTTCCAAGACAGATTTGTTCGTTCTTCTGGCAGTCCATGATATGTTCAATATTCTACACCAACACAGTAATTCAAAGCATCAATTCTTCTTTGGTTTTCTGTATTCACTGTCCAGCTTTTACATTCATATGAGTCAACGGAAAAATAACATGCCTTGGGTCAGGCGTACCTTAGTGCTCAAAGTGATATCTTTGCTTTTTTAACACTTTAAAGAGGTCTTGCAGCAGATTTGCCCAGTGCAATATGTCCTTTGATTTCTTGACTGCTGCTTACATGGGCATTAATTGTGGATCCAAGTAAAATGAAATCCTTGACAACTTCAGTCTTTTCTCCATTTATCAAGATGTTGCTTATTGGTCCAGTTGTGAGGATTTTTGTTTTCTTTATGTTAAGATGTAATCTATACTGAACGCTGACACTCTAATCTTCATTAGTAAATACTTCATGGCCTCTTCACTTTTCAGCAAGCAAAGTTGTGTCATCTGCAGATTGCAATTGATTAATGAGTCTTCCTCCAATCCTGATGCCATGTTCCTCTTCGAGTAGTCCAGCTTCTCAGACTTTCTGCTCAGCAAACAGATTGAATAAGTATGGTGAAAAGATACAACACTGACGCACACCTTTCCTGATTTTAAACCAGCCAGTATCTCCTTGTTCTGTTCGAACAACTTCCTCTTGGTCTGTGTGCGGGTTCTGCATAAGCACATTGAAGTGTTCTGGAATTGCCATTCTTTGCAATGTTATACATAATTTGTTGTTATCCACACAGTTGAATGCCTTTGCATAGTCAATAAAACACAGGTAAACATCTTTCTGGTATTCTCTGTTTTCAGCCAGGATCCGACATCAGTAATGATATCCCTCGTTCCATGTCCTCTTCTGAATCTGGCTTGAATTTCTGGCAACTCCATGTTGATGTACTGTTGCGACCACTTTTGAATGCTCTTCAGCATAATTTTACTTGAGATATTAATGATATTGTTTGATAATTTCCGCATTTTGTTGGATCACCTTTCTTTGGAGTGGGCACAAATATGGATCTCTTTCAGTTGGTTGGCCAGATAGCTGTCATCCAAAATTCTTGGCGTAGATGAGTGAGCACTTCCAGCATGGCATCCATTTGTTGAAACATCTTAGTTGGTGTTCCATCAATTCCTGGGACCTTGTTTTCTGTGAATGCCTTCAGTGCAACTTGGACTTCTTTCTTCAATACCTTCAGTTCTTAATTATATGCTGCCTCCTGAAATGGTTGAACATCATCCAGTTCTTTTTGGTACAGTCACTATGTACTCCTTCCATCTTTTTTTGATGCTTTCTGCATTGCTCAATATTTTGCTCATAGAATCTTTCACTATTTCAGCTTGAGGCTTGAATTTTTTCTTTAGTTCAGTTTGAGAAATGGCGAGTGTGTTCTTTCCTTTTGGTTTTCTAACGCCAGGTCTTTGCACTTTACTTTGTCTTCCTGAACTGCCCTTTGAAATTGTCTGTTCAACTCTTTTACTTCATCATTTCTTTCATTTGCTTTAGCTACTCGACGTTCAAGAGCAAGTTTCAGAGTCTCTTTTGACATCCATTTTGATCTTTCTTTTTAATGACCTCTTACTTTCTTCATGTGTGATGTCCTGGATGTCATTCCACAGCTCATCTGATCTTCAGTCATTTGTGTTCAGTGCATCAAGTCTGTTCTTGATACAATCTCTAAATTTAAGTGGGATAGACACAAGTTTGTACTTTGGATCTCGTGGACTTGTTTACATTTTTATCAGCTTCAGCTTGAACTTCCATAAGAGCAATTGTGCTCTGTTGTGCAGTCAGCCCTGGCCTTGTTCTGACTGATGATATTGAGCTTTTCCCTTGTCTCTTTCCACAGATGTAGTTGATTTGATTCCTGTGTATTTCGTCTGGTGAGGTCCATGTGTATAATCACCTTATATGTTGCTGGAAAAGGTATTTTCAATGAAAAGGTCATTGGCAAAATTCTGTCATGTGATCTCCGGTGTTGTTTCTATCACCAAGGCCATATATCCCACCTACTGATCTTTTGATGGTACCATAGCTTAAAATATTTTTGGAGCTTTTCATTTGTCATTGTTTTCAAACAGCCTGTGTCTAATTCATGCAGTTATCTTTGGTGTTGGCAAATTTCCTATGACAGAGGTTTTGATTTTCTGAATCATCCAAAGGTCTTTGGCATTAGTGCTGATGAACATGGCAGGTGATAAAGTCAGATGACGATTCCAGTTTATTTAAAAAAAAAAAACAATTTTCTCATATAGCTTACAAATTGAAGAGCAGTTATAAATGAAGAATTCCAGGAGTACTTTGAACAGTGTTATCATCTTGGAATCAGTGGAGCACCTGAGGTGCAGCTTGACATACTCTTTTCCTTAGTAGTTGTGGAGCGTCTTTTGAGTCAGTACAATTCTCTTGGCTCTATCAGAATCCGTGTGAGATTTTAAACATATATGCATGTTTACATGCATATCTTTTCCACCCATGAAATTGTATAATCTTATGTAACTCAGCTCCATGTGATAAGTTTTACTTCAGGATAAATCTTAGGGAATATGAGTAAAATTATTATTAAGCAGTAGCTTGAGAAGGCCTTTGAAGGCAAAGGATGTTAAGGGAAGTTTTTTAAAGATATGAGATTGTTTGAGTACTGCATAATATGAAGCACTTTTATATAGAACTCTTAAGCTAGAAATTAGAGAGTTTGACATATAACCTGTATTATATACTTGTATTAGTTGAACAAATCTGTGTATGTTAGGCATAAACAGATACTAGGGAAATTAGAAAGGAGAAAGCTAGTGGAGTACGAAGTTTTTTGCATATGAACTGCTACTGAGGCAGTTATCCGTATTTACATTTCAGGAAAGTCAAAGGAAAAAGTTTTTAAAGGGGAATATAATTTTGTGCTTTAAAATTTGGTTTTGAATTCCCATAAGTTGTGGTTCAAGGTAATGCTTATTATCAGTTATGATGACTTCCCGGTTATCAATTAAGAAAAGTATTAGTTAATGCCTTCTTGGAAAAGTCTTTGTGGTTGAACTTTTTTCCAATTCATTTCCAGCCTCTTCTTCAAGCTATAAATTACTAATTTTGCACAGGATCTGCAGATATCGGCATCGTTTTATTGTAAAAAGTCTAAAAAATAACCGTGAAAATTCAGTCTATTTCATGAAGTCACATCATATCTAGAAACTCGTAGATATTTTTTCAGGAATGAGAGTTCAAGAAATAAAAAGGAATAAAATAAACTTAACTCCAGAAACTTTCATTTCAGTTCTTTTTCTTTATTCCTTGTTGTGTCTCAGAAGCGAAAACCTTTTATTTCAAAGAATATTAAAGACCGTACTGTGTTGGAAGTCAGCGTTAAGACCAACTTTCCTTGTGTTAACTGCAATCTCTTGGGTGTTTTTTTTTGTTTGTTTGCTTTCCCCCAATCCAAAAGTATTTTACATAACTAATATGCTAGTCTTCCCACATAGTTCTATGAAAGTAGAGCTCTTCGCAAACCCTGTTAAAAGATGGAAGGCTCTGCTAGACCAAAACCTGAGGGTATAATTAACACTGTCTTTTTAGGGACCATGTGTACTGTGTTCATGGACCATTTGGCCTATGAGATGGGATTTGGTTCATAATTCATTGTCACCTACTATAACTCGGGAGTATGTAGGTCTAGTTTCTTTACTTTGGATGGGTTCTGAATGTTTTATCTTGTTCCAGGTTGGATTATTACGTTCGAGAAGGCACTTAATTACAAGCTTTATGTTTCTAACACCCATTCACAGTACTTCCCCTTCCCTACACCTGACTTCATCAATGAAATTTCATTTGCAGATTGAGGGCAGTATGTGACTTGGAAGATGGAAGCTTGAAGTCTACGTTCTTTTTTCTGTGCCTTCTCTTCACATTGGTATTTTGGACCTTTTATTTAAAATCTGTTTTTTTTAGGGTTAGTTTTCTCAAATATTTATATTTAATAAGATGCTGAGGAAAAAGACACCTTTTATTAATATTGAATATTTCTCAGCATGCCATAGAAGAGATTGAGTTTTGTTGTGTTTTTTAAGTTATTGCATCTTACATTTCCCTTTAGTAAAGTCTTTGACTGAATTCATACCTGAACTAGACAGTTTCTTAGACAGAGGGTGCTTTGGAATATTCCTTGTTTCAATCTCTTGAGATAGAGCACAGTAGTTTCTTATGGAATTCCAGTTTTCTAGGCATGTATGTAATCTGTTTCTCCAGCTTGTTCTGAATATGCCCTCATACTGAGCTTAATCACACTTTATTGTAATCAACTCTTTATGCATCAATTATGCATGCCGCTCTGTATATTCTCAGGTATAGTCTCTGTAGATTCAGTCTTTATCATGGAATGAATACTCCTAGCTGGATTGTAATTTAGTGTCTTAGTTACATTGTGCTGCTGTAACAGAAATACCACAAGTGGATGGCTTCAACAAGCAGAAGTTTTTTTTCTCACAGGCTAATAGGCTGGAAGTCCGAATTCAGGGTGCCAGCTCCAGGGGAAGGCTTTCTCTCTCTGTTGGCCTGGAGGAAGGTCCTTATCATCAGTCTTCCCCTGCTTTAGAGCTTTTCAGTGCAGGGATCCTGGGTCCAAAGGATGTACTCTGTTCCTGGCACTACTTTCTTGGTGGTATGAGGTCCTCCTGTCTCTCTGATCGCTTCTTTCTTTTATATCTCAAAGAGACTGATTTAAGACACAACCTAATCTTGTAGATTGAGTCCTGGGTCATTAATTTAACTGCCACTAATCCCGCCTCATTAACATCATAGAGGTAAGATTTACAACAGATGGGAAAATCACATCAGATGACAAAATGGTGGACAATCACATAATACTGGGAATCATGGACTAGCCAAGTTGACAAACACGTTTTTGTCAATCCATAACATTTAGTAATGGATTTAATTGTTTCATGCTTTCAGTTTTAAAAGCTTTCTCAAGGGTTATGGGCTTGGGCTATCTTGGATGAATTTTTAATGGTCAAAATTATATTGCTTTACTTATTTTTAGAATTTAGTATTCCTGATTGAGAAACCTATGCCTAGAACTGTCAAACTCTTTGATTTTCTAAATGTTTTTGTCAGCATGCAGCCTTCATTGAAAAGGGATTTTTTACCAAATTAATTTTATGAAGTCGACTTCTTTAATTTGTAACGTAGGCTCAATGAAAACCACAAGCCAGTCCTTTTTTTCCCCGCTGGGAAGTCTTTAAAGGGATGTTTAAACAAATCAAAATATGCTTATAACGTAAATAATTTGATATGGCAAGTTTTAACTTAAAAAACAAGGACACACACTCAAACATACTATATAGCTTTTCTTTGAGTCTTTGGTTTAAGTCCTCTGTCATATGATGCCAGAAACTTTCTTCTGAGCTGCGTGTGTGTTGAAACATGTATGCCAGCCCTAGTGTCATAACTAATTATATCTCTTCTATGCTTACTTCTAGTAATTAAAAAGTAGACCTACCGCAGCATATGCTTTAACATTTAGTTTTATCTTGAAGCCATGCTACAGAAGTCAAGTTTTCTCCCATTCAGCAACTTGACATTATAAACAGATTATTATTTTAAATACACTGTCCACTTTGTGTTTTGGAGAAATAGTGCACTTTAAGTGAAGAAAATTTTCAGGCGGTCTTAAAAGTGCATTTGTTTTTACTGGTAGATAATATGCTAGTAACAGACTCACTTTGCACTTTTGATTGAGATATTTCATCTGTGAATTGGTAATTGATGGTCTAGCGTTCTGGTATCAAAATTTTACAGGATTTCCTTTTCTTTGACCCAAAGTTTATCAAAATATTGTGGCTTATGGAAATCCTGCTATGGTTTGATGGCTTAATTTTCATGGATTGGTCTAAAATAATTTGGGGCCTATTCTGTGACAATGCACTGAGCAGAATTTTCATAGACACGTAGATATTCAGCATTGGACATGCTGGCAACTAGGGCAGCAAACAGTTTTCTTATATGTACCAGAATGTATGAAAATATGTGGTCCCTGTCTATGCCTGCTGAAAGAGGACTCCACCAGTCTTCAGTCTCTGAGCTGTGCCTTGTTGCAATTAAAGTCTTAGGACTGGGAGCTGGTGATAGATTGTGGTATTTAGCATTGTGCTGTGTTCCAGGGTGACCTAGGTCTGTAGACTTAGGCAGTTCTAGTCAGAACTTGGGAAAGAATAATATGCCATAGAATTTGTGGGAATTAAATATATTTTAAAATGAGGAATACACTGACTCTTCTTACTAAAAAATGGGCCTTTTGGGCTTTGCTTAAAGTAGTGAAAAGATTGTGAAACTTTCTTATTGATAATTGTTTAAAATTTAACTTGAAAATGATGAATTTAAAAAAAAAATTATTCCTTTGAAGTTTTATTCTTTTGTTTTTTAGTTTATTGCATTAAAAAAAATTTTTTTTTATTGTAGTTCAGGTGAAGGCTTACAGAACAAATAGTTTCTCAGAAACAGTAGTACACATATTGTTTTATGACATTGGTTAACAACCCCATGACATGTCAACCCTCTCTCTTCTCAACCTTTTTTTTTTTTGGTGAAAATATACATAGCCAAAGATACACCATTTCAAAAATTTCTACATGCACAGTTCAGTGACATCAACTACGCTCTTCCAGTTGTGCTGCTATTCTCACTTTAGATGAAGGCTATGGAACAAAATAGTTTCTCAATTAACAGTTAGTACACATGTTGCCCTATGACAATGGTTAGCAACCTCACAGGACATCAACACTATCCTTACTCAACCTTGGGTTCCCTATCACCAGCTTTTCTGTGCCCTTCTGCCTTCTGGCCCTTGTCCCCTGGACTGCTGTGCCTCATTAGTCCCATTTGGTTTTATGGGGCTGTCCACTCCCGGGCTGAATGGTGAACCTCAGAAGTGACTTCACCACTGAGCTAAAAGGGTGTCTGGGGGCAGTACTCTCGGGGTTTCTCCAGTCTCCTTTAGGCCAGTAAATCTGGTCTTTTTTTTGTGAGTTAGAATTATGTTCTACATCCTTCTCCAGCTCTCTACAGAACCCTCTGTTGTGATCCCGTTCAGAGCAGTCGGTGGTGGTATCCGGGCACCACCTAGCTGTACTGGACTCAGTCTGGTGGAGGCCTTGGTAGCTGTGGTCCATTAGTCCTTCGGACTAATCTTTTCCTTGTATCCTGTTCTCTTCATTCTCCTTGCTCCCGAAGGGATGAGACCAGTGGAGTATCTTAGATGGCCGCTCACAGGCTTTTAAGACCCCAGACGCTACTCACCAAGGTAGAATGTAGAGCATTGCCTTTATTAGCTGTGTCATGCCAGTTGAGCTAGATGTTCCCCAAGACCATGGTCCCCACAGCCCTCCACCCAGCAATTCAGTCCCTCAGGGAGTTTGGATGTGTCTGTGGGGCTTCCGTGACCTTTCCTTGTACAAGTTGTGCTGCTTTCTCCTGTATTGTGTACTGTCTCACCCTTTACCCAAGATACCACTTATCTATTGTCTATTTAGTATTACCCCCCCCGACCCCTCCCATCCCTGGTAACCAAAAAAGATTGCTACATTTTGTGTGTGAACTTTTTCATGGGTTTTTACAATAGAGGTCTCATATAATATTTGTCCTTTTGTGATTGACTTATTTCACTCAGCATAATGTCCTCCAGTTTCATCCATGTTATAAGATGGTTCACAGATTCATTGTTGTTCTTTCTCGTTGCATAGTACTCCATTGTGTGTATGTACCATAGTTTGTTTATCCATTCATCTGTTGATGGGCACCTACATTGTTTCCATCGTTTTGCTATTGTGAACAATGCTGCCATGAACATTGGTGTGCATATGTCTGTTCGAGTGATGACTCTTATTTCTCTAGGATATATTCCTAGGAGTGGGATTGCTGGATCGGATGGTATGTCTAGTTCTAGCTTTCTGAGGAAGTGCCATATCATTTTCCAAAATGGTTGTATCATTTTGCATTCCCATCAGCAGTGCATATGTGTTCCGATCTCCCCACATTCCCTACAACATTTGTTATTTCCAGTGTTTTTGATTTGTGCCAGTAATGCTGGGGTGAGATGGTATCTCATTGTGGTTTTAATTTGCATTTCTCTAATGGCTAGTGATTGCGAGCATTTCCTCATGTGTCTGTTGGCCATTTGAATGTCTTCTTTGGTGAAGTGTCTGTTCATATCCTTTGCCCATTTTTTAATAGGATTATTTGTCTTTTTGTCGTAGAGGTGTTGGATTTTCTTGTAGTTTACGGAGATTAGACCTTTGTCTGACTTGTACTGTCCAAAAATCTTTTCCCAGTCTGTAGGTTCTCTTTTGACTCTTTTGATGAAGTCTTTTGAAGAGCATAGGTGTTTGATTTTTAGAAGATCCCAGTTATCTAGCTTATCTATTGGGGTCTGTGCGTTGATGGTTATGGTTTGTATCCTGTTAATGCCATGTATTAAGGCCTGAAGTGTTGGTCCTATTTTCTCTTCTATGAACTTTATAGTTTTAGGCTTTTTATTCAGGTCTTTGATCCATTTTGAATTAGTTTTTGTATACGGTGTGAGGTATGGGTCCTATGTCATTTTTTTGCAGATGGGTATCCAGTTTTGCCAGCACCGTTTGTTAAAAAGACTGTCTTTTTCCCATTTGATGGACTTTGGGCCCTTGTCGAAGATGAGGTGACCGTAGGTGGGTGGATTTACATCTGGGTTCTCAATTCTGTTCCATTGGTCAATGTATCTGGTGTTGTACCAGTACCAGGCTGTTCTGACTACTGTAGCTGTATAGTAGGTTCTGAAGTCAGGTAGTGTGAGTCCTCCAACTTTATTCTTCTTCAGTAGTGCTGTACTTATTCGGGACTTCTTCCCTTTCCATATAAAGTTAATGATTAGTTTTTCCATCTCTTTGAAGAATGTTGTTGGTATTTGGATCGGGATTGCGTTGTATTTGTAGATTGCTTTGGGTAGAATTGTCATTTTCACAATGTTGAGTCTGCCTATCCATGAGCATGGTATGTTTTTCCATTTGTGTAGATCCTTTGCGTTTCATGCAGTAGTGTTTTATAGTTTTTATAGGTCTTTTACATCCTGGGTCAGATTTATTCCTAAGTATTTTATCTTTTTAGGGGCTGTTGAAAATGGTATTGTTTTCCTGATTTCCTTTTCATCGTTCTCCTTATTGGTGTATAGGAATCTAACTGAATTTTGAATGTTTATCTTGTATCCTGCTACTCTGCTGAATCTTTCTATTAGTTCCAGTAGATTTCTCGTGGAGTCTTTAGGGTTTTCTGTGTATAGTATCATATCATCTGCAAACAGGGACAGTTTAACTTTTTCGTTACCAATTTGGATGCCCTTTATTTCTTTTTCTTGCCTTATTGCTCTAGTAGAACTTCCAGCACAATGTTAAATAGGAGTGGTGATAAAGGGCATCCTTGTCTTGTTCCTGTTTTAAGCCTCTCTCCATTAAGAATGAGGTTGGCTGGTGGTTTTGCATAGATGCCCTTTATTATGTTGAGAAATTTCCCTTCTATACCTATTTTATTGAGAGTTTTTATCAGGAATGGGTGTTGGACTTTGTCAAATGCCTTTTCTGCGTCAATTGAGATGATCTTGTAATTCTTTTATTTATGTGGTGGATTATGTTGATTGATTTTCTAATGTTGAACCATCCTTGCATACCTGGTATGAATCCTACTTGGTCGTTGTGTATTATTTTTTTGATATGATGCTGAATTCTATTGGCTAGAATTTTGTTCAGAATTTTTGCATCTATATTCATGAGAGATATTGGTCTGTAATTTTCTTTTTTGTCACATCTTTTCCTGGTTTTGGTATCAGCGTTATGGTGGCTTCATAGAATGAATTTGGAAGTGTTGCTTCCTCTTCTATGCTCTGAAATAGCTTGAGTAGTACTGGTACAAGCTCTTCTGTAAATGCTATGTAGAATTCTCCAGTGAAGCCATCTGGGCCAGGGCTTTTTTGATTGGGAGTTTTTTTTTTTATTACCTTTTCAATCTCTTGTTATGGGTCTGTTCAGATTTTCAGCATCACTTTGTTGTAGTTTGGGTAGGCTGTGTGTTTCTAGAAATTTATCCATTTCCTCTAGGTTTTCCAATTTGTTGGAGTATAGTTTTTCATAATATTCTGTTATAATCCTTTTTATTTCGGTTGGGTCTGTTGTAATGTCCCCTATTTCATTTCTTATTTGGGTTATTTGTGTTCTCTCCTGTTTTCCTTTGTCGGTCTGGCCAGTAGTTTGTCGATTTTGTTGATTGTCCTTCAAGGAACCAACTTTTGGTTTTGTTGATTCTTTCTATTGTTTTTCTGTTCTCTATTTCATTTATTTCTGCTCTGATCTTTACTATTTCCTTTTTTCCTGTGGTTGTAGGCTTTTTTTGCTGTTCTGTTTCTATTTGTTTGAGTTCTGTAGTTAATGTTTTGATTTTGTCCCTTTCTTTTTTTTTGCCATGTGCATCTATTGCTATAAATTGTCCACTGAGGACTGCCTTTGCTGTGTCCCAAGATTTTGGTATGATGTGTTTTCATTCTCATTTGATTCTAGGAATTTTTTGATTCCATCTCTGATTTCTTCTATTACCCAGTGATGTGTAAGCAGGGTGTTATTCAGTTTCCATGTAGTTGATTTTTTTTCCTTGCTCTTTGTATTGTTAATTTCTACCTTGATGGCATTGTGGTCAGAGAAGATACTTTGAATTATTTCAGCGTTTTGGATCTTGTTGAGGATTGCTCTGTGGCCTAAGATGTGGTCTATTCTGGAGAACGTTCCATGTGCATTGGAAAAGAATGTGTACTTTGCAGCGGTTGGATGGAGGGTTCTATATATGTCTGTGAGGTCAAGTTGGCTGATTTTGCCATTTAGGTCTTCTGTATCTTTGCTGAGTTTCTTCTTAGTTGTTCTGTCCTTTACTGAGAATGGTGTGTTGAAGTCTCCTACTATTATTGTGGAACTGTCAATTTCTCTTTTCAGCGTTGTTAGAGTTTGTTTTATGTCTTTTGGAGCCCTGTCATTGGGTGCGTAGATGTTTATTATGGTTATGTCTTCATGATGGATCGTCCCCTAATCATTATATGGTGTCCTTCTTTGTCTTTTATGGTAGATTTGGTTCTAAAGTCTATTTTATCTGAGATTAGAATTGCCACTCCTGCTCTTTTTTGGTAGTTGTTAGCTTGATATACTTTTTTCCAACCTTTGACTTTTAATAAATTCACATCTTTGTTTCTAAGGTGTGTCTCCTGTAGACAGCATATTGATGGATCCTGTTTTCTTACCCATTCTGTCACTCTCCGTCTCTTTATGGGTGCATTGAGTCCATTTACATTTAGTGTAATTATTGATAGATGTGAGTTTGTTGCTGTCATTTTGTAGTGCTTTTTTTTGTGGTACTGGTGTTTTCTTTGTTCTTCTTACTCTCTGGTGCTGAGTTACTTTTGTTTGTGGATTTTTTTTAATTTCTTTTGTTTTTGAGGTTTTGTTTTTGCTGAGACTTTGTTTTTCCTCTTTTTTTATGAGTATGTTCGTTAACTTTCTTTGTGGTTACCATAAATTTTACCCTTATCTTTCTAAGTTTGAAGCAGTCTACCATTACTTGGTATTGCCTTGCCCTCCTCTCCATTAGAAGGTTCTATACCTATGCCGTTTATTCCCTCTTTTATTGTTTTGATGTTGTTGTCGTTTGCTGATTAACTGCTCTGATTCCCTGTTGTATTTCTTTTGGTTTTGGATTGTCCTGGAGAGTTCATTTCCTAGATTGGTATCTGGCTGGTACGATCCTGCGTCCTAGGTTCTGCCTGTGAACTGATGCTGTTTGTCCTCAGATTGAAGAACTCACTTTAATAATTCTTGTAAGTTTCGTTTGACTTTTACATATTCCCTTAATTTCTGTTTATCTGGAAATGACCTAATTTCACTATCAAATTTGAACGAGAGTTTTGTAGGGTATATTATTCTTGGTTGGCAATTTTCTTCTTTCAAGATTTTATATATGTCATCGCATTGCCTTCTTGCCTGCATGGTTTCTGCTGAATGATCTGAGCTTAGTCTTATTGTTTCTCCTCTGTATGTGACTTCTTGTTTTTCATGAGCTGCTCTCAGGATTCTTTGTTTGTCTTTGGTTTTGGCAAGGATGAATATGATATGCCTTGGTGATTTTCTTTTGGGGTGTCTTCTATATGGGGTTCGTTGAGCTTCTTGGATGGGCAGCTTTTCATCTTTGATGATATTGGGGAAGTTTTCTGTCAGCAGTTACTCAATGATCCTCTCTGTGTTTTCTGTTTTCTCCCCCTGTTCTGGAATTCCAATCACTCAAAGATTTTTGCTTTTGTTTGTGTCCCACATAACTCTCAGGGTCTCTTCCTTTTTCTTTGTTCTTTTTTCTGAGTTTTTCTGAAACAGAATTGTATCCAAGTGTTTGTCTTTAGTTCCACTGATCCTGTCTTCCACCGTTTCAAATCTGCTTCTCAGCCCTTCTATGACCTCGTCCATTTCTGAAATCTTGTTGTTTATCTTTTGGATTTCTAATTGTTGTGTTTGTATAATTTCTAGTTGTGAATTTATTTTGGCATTTTGTTCATGCCTTATTTTCCTGAATTCTTCCAACTTTTTGTCCATATTTTACATGAGTTTGTCTATATTTTCATCATGTTTTTCAGCTTTTTGCCTCGGTTCTTTGAGAATTCTGAGTATTAGAGATTTGAATTCCCTATCAGGTAGTTCTAGTGCATTTTCTTCCAGAGGGGAGTCATATGGTGTTTTATTTTGGACTTCTGCTGGAACCATCCTGTCCTTTTTTGTAAATGTTTTGTTATTGTCTGCTGTCTTCGGGGCATTCAGTAGTTATTTTTCTCATTTATTGATTGTAGATTTGTTTGTTTCATTCTTTTTTTAAAAAAAAAATTTGACTATGTCTGAGCAGGCGGACTGTGTGTTCTTTGTTGTTTGCTCGTCTGTGGGCACAGTACTTTTCACCTCCTTCTTCAACTGGCAGGGTCAGTCACTCAGATACGGTACAGCAGGGCTGGTCTAGCTGAAGAGGAGTTACTGGGACAGGTTGTTTGTGGCACTTACTACAGCCACCAGAGCGGGTTGCTAATCAGTGCAGGGCATGTTCCAGTAGGCCATGTCTGTGCTACTTGGTGGTGTGATGTCAAGCGCATGTTGCAGTTAGGCAGGGTGCAGCGGAGGGATTGTTATATGTGGATCTAAGATGGATGTGGAAGAGAGGAGAGAGGAACAGGAGCCATACAAACAAACAAAAAAGAGTGCTGTGGGAGCTTGCCTTTGGAGTGGAGAGATGAGATACTATGAAATGCAGAAGAAGAGAAAGGGGAGGGAGTAGAAAAGAAAAGAATGAATAAATAAGAATCAGAAAGGTTAAAGAACCGCTAAGTTACCAGGGATCCCACCGGTGCAGCTATGAGGTCTGGGGAAGTTGCTCTCAGGTGTTGCAGTACAGCCTGGCTAGAAGGCGTAGAGGTATACAACACCAGGTATTCAGGGAACAGAAATAGAAGGAAGATATAGAGAGATGAGAAGCTGAGTAATGAAGAAAGACAAAAAAGGAAAAAGAGGAAAAAGAAAACAAAACAAGTTAAAAAAATAAAAAACAAGAAAGGCCCCCAAAGAAATAGAAAAAAAAAACCAACGTAAGAAGAAATGCCTTCAGGGATCCCTATGCACATCTGCGGAAGCCGAAGGGGAGTCTCCCTGGCACGCAGCTCCGCCTGGCCAGAAAGGGCTCCCAACTGAAGAACAGGAAAAGAAAACAAACAAACAATTCAAAACAAATGAACAAAAGCCCCGGGATCCCACCAGCGCAGTAGCCCAAACCAGGAAGCAGCTCCACACTTGAACGGATCTCCGTAGCCCCTCAGGAGGAAGCAAAGATGGCACACAGAGCGAGGTACTCGAGTGAAAGGAGGGGGAGGTGGGGAGAGGGAAGGAAGAAATAAAAAGAAGCGGAAAAAAAGCAACACCAGCAGCCAACAAATGGCATTCAGAGAGCCACTTGTTCGGGTGTGTGGAATCCAAGCAGCCGCATTTTCCCGGTCAAGAGACTGGCCGCGGGAAGCAGAGGAGGCCCAGTCGGGGTGAAGAAGGGGGTGGGTGGGAAAGCGTGTATCGCCAATTACCGGTTGTTTTGTCTCCCGCTGGGAGCTGCGTGAGGTTGCTTTCTCATACCCCCTGTTTGCTGGTCTCCAATAGGAGTCCAAGATGGCGGATCCGCGCTGCGTTAGCTGGTAGGGGACCTCTGCATGAATCTCTCCTTGCTCTCCGTTCTCTGTCAGTTTTGTCACTCCATTTGGCGCTTGGCTGAGTTCTTTATGTCTTCGTTTGATGTTTTAGGGTTTCAGGATTGTTTGGCTTAGTTTTTCAGATCTTTGTTGTGGAGGGACGGCATGGTGCTTCTGCCTAGAGCGCCATTTTGTCAGAACTCCTGTTTTATTCTTCTGGTTAAAAAGAAAGCTCTCTAGTACAGTGGTTCAAACTGAGCTCTTTCTTTATTTTAATAGTATATTAGTTTTTTTTTTTATACGTATTCTGTGTTTCTGTCATATGCAGAAGCATTGAACTTGAACGTTTTGTGGTCTGGAATATATAGGGTTTGCCCTCTTGGTGTATGATTTCTGTATTTTGAAAACTGAACTCCCAGTGATTTCTTTCTAATCAGTATATTATGATTTGTTACGTTTAAAATGTTAACTGGTCTAAGCCATATAACTTTGAGAACTGTGAGTGTAAAAGGCATGTATTAAATAATTAAAATGTCTTCCTACCTTTTTCATGTCCATTTCTCTTAAGAGCTTTGTGGTGTCAGTCAAATTAATGGAAGTGTGTTTGGTTTTAAGAATAACATGGTGAAAATCTGAATTTGCAGATGTTAGGCCCCGTAAGAGCAAGGGTTGTGTCACATAACCTTGGGGCATCCTGGCAGTGTGGGAGAGACGTTTGGCCTCTAGCCGGACTGATAGGAGCCGCTTCCCACTCAGCAGTTGACTAAGGAACCGAAGATGTTAAGACTTGTCTGGTTCTGAATTTGGTGGTGGTACCACCTCCAGAGCGTGTTTGGAAGTATTGGAAGACATTTTGTTTGTCAGAAGTGACTGGATTGGTGGTGCCTCCCTAGGCGACTATTTAATGGGCCAAGGACACCACATAGTGTCCGCGTTACAGAAGAGCTCACACACAGCGACGAGTGGTTCTGGTCAAAATGCTGGTAGCACCTCTTCTGGGAGTCACTGGATAGTTACTGATAGAAAATTAATTAAAACAAAGTTAAAGCAGTTGTAATTTTATAACGTATAAACACTGGTAAAACTATGACTTTTTTTTCCGCCTAGAATCCTACCTTACACCTTTTTTTGCCCCCTAAGGAATGTTTTGTTTTTTTTTGAAGTTTATACTTGATTGCGGCTGAACAAGTGAAACCCCAAATTCCACTTTTTAAACATTCTTGAGTAAACTGATTTGTAAGAACATATGGATATTTTGTGCATTTGGCATACTAAAAATACTTAATCATATTCACCCAAATCAAACCCAGATATATCCATTTATGGAAAATTGCCATCATATTATGTGTCAGTGTTTGGTAAGTTACCACATTATAAATGTATGGAAACTTGTCTATAATTTTTTTCTAGTTTGTTTTAAAAAATATTTAATTACCTTTGTGTGAGAAATTGCCTACCTTTTAAAGGATTTAAAAAAAAAACAAAACTTCAGAGTAAATAAAAACAGAATTTGATAGAAATATATTTTCATATACTCAGCACTTCCTCATGGCAGTGCCAGTTCTGAATTTTTGACTGGGAACAGAACTCTCAACGTAAGGCCCCTTGTTTTTGAATCTTATTCAGTTGGCAATAGCTACTTGGTGGACCCCTGGTGGTGCAGTGCTCAAGAGCTCTGCTGCTAACCAGAAGGTCTGCAGTTCCAATCCACCAACCTCTCCTTGGAAACCCTGTGGGGCAGTGGTACTTTGAACTGTAGGGTTGCTATGAGTCTGAATCGACTGGAAGGCAACAGTTTTTTCCTTCAATTTGGTGGACAGCACAATACCCAAACCTTCTCTTCTGCACACATTCGTAGTCTTAAATGGTAAATTTAAAGTGTTCAGGAATCTTTACTAAAACCCATCTAGTTGTTAGTAGAGTTTTCATGTATAAAAAAGCAGCTTAAGTGTGTATATTAGCGTACAGATTTAGAATGACCATAAGTAACATCTCGATGCTTTCATAGGACAAAAGCCCAGACCTTTCTGATCTTGTAACAAAGTATTGGCTTTGGAGTTGAAATCTCAGTTTGAATACTGACAATGGTACTTACTAAGGTAGAGTCTTGGGCAAATTCCTTTACCTTTTCTTAAACAAAAAAAAAACCCTTTGTTTTGAAGTAATCCAGGCTTACAGAAAACATGCAAAAATAGTACAAGGAATTCCCATATACTCTTCACCCAGATTTTCCAAATGTTAACATTTACCATAACTTTGTCATTTTAAAAAATTGAGATACAATGTGTAAAAATTGAGATATAATGCTCATACCATAAAATCCACCATGTTAAAGTGTACATTAAATTTTTTTTTAGTAATTTCATAAGGTTCTGCAACTATCAACCACTGTCTAATTCCAGAACATTTCATCACCCCCAAGAGAAATCCCTTACCTGTTAGCTGTCACCCCCCACCCTTGCCCACGGCATCCTTTATTTTCAGACCTTCTATTCTTTCCTCTATAAAATAAGTATAATAGTATTGATTTTAGAGTATTTTGAGATGATAGATTTGAAAATGCCTAGCATGATATCTGTATAACCAAGTGCCAAATGCCCATTAGTTTTTTTTCCCTTACTGTAAGAACTGAAAGTATCATACCTGTATCTACACACACCATTTTGGAGACTCCGATGCCAGTGAAAGGAACTGTATCTTTTCTAAGTGAGCATTCTTTTACTAGTTTAGCAGATCAACAATTTCCAAAATACTCAGAAGCTTACAGGTGGTAATGTTAAAATAGCTAATATAAGGTAAGATAGCTTGCAAAACTCCAGAAATAACGTGTGTAAAATAATGTTTGCAGACATAGGCTCGGAAAATACACTCTTTGCAGTGAGCATCTGTTATGCCTGCTGTCTTTTCATTGATTATTATTTTACTTTGAGTTTTTATTTTCTTTGATACATTTTGTGTAGCTATTGTTCAAAAATTTTAAAACTTTGTATTTCTGGCTTCATAACAAGGCGTGGTAAATGCCACAGTATGCTAAAACCACTCAAGGATCATAAGGAGTCCTTTGTTATCTTAAATGACAGACACCTCATGACCTAGGTCTGATTAGCTTTTGATGATGTGATGGTTTAATTGTGGACATACTGTTTGGTTATGATATCTGCATTTGAGGAATAAAAGTTATGGTTCTGATTGCCTTGTGAGAATTTTTGAAAATGTTTATAAGTATTTATAGTGTAGTGAAAAGTAGCATAGGTAGTGTAGGGGTAGAGAGAACAAGAGTCACGAAGGCCTGAGTTTGAATCCCAACTCTGAGAAGTTTGAACAAGGGACAGAATTTCTTTAAGCCTCAATTTCCACATCGGTGAATGTGTTGGATAAATAGACTTATTGCATAGGGTTGGAAAGAGGATTAAATAAGATGTTTGGGCAAGGATCAACACAGTGCCTGACATAAAAAGCCCATTAAAATGAGGGGTGTCGTACAGATTTCCTTATGTGTTGTTTAAAGAACGAACTCTTTAGTTCTGAGATGCACACAAATTCAAGTGCCACCTATTTTATTTGCTTAGGAAATTGTGTACTATTTCATTTCTTCTTACTCAAATGAAGAAGCTGAAGTGTGATAGAAATATTACCCTAGCTGAGGTCACACTGGTAGGATTTCAACCAGAAGAGCTGATTTTGTTAGATACAATATTTAACATTGAAAGTTAGGTCTGCATATTGTGAAGTGGTGAAAATGTTTTATGGTATTTAAAAAATAATACATTTGAAGAAATTGACCAATCTGAGAATACACATTTTTGTTGGTAACTTTCCTGCTGAGCAGCCTTAGGCTTGGTCTCCAGAAGAACTGCTGAATTAAATGTGATTGAAATGTTCAGTTGGTGTCAATTTTACATGATTATGTGGTTGGAGAGGTGTATAGGAGTACCATTTTTGCCAATCGCTCAGCCTAGGTATTCTTTTTTAATTTTGATGTGTCTTACTGTCTAAGTTCATGAGTCTTAGTACAAAAACTATGTAATGTTTGTCACAAATATGCCTGGCATATGGACAATGCAATATTTTGCCATCATGACATTAAGGGAAGAATGTTTTTGTTTTAAATAGGATGAATACTTCTGGGCAGAAGCAAAGGTCAAGCTGTAGAGTGAACATTTGAATGACAGCTAATGTTAGGATGGCTTAAGGGGGAAATGCCAGGTCAACTGTGGGCATTCATTAGCTGTATGGATATAAAATGACAATAAATTCTCTTTCCCCTTTTATGCCACGGATGCTGAATTCTCAAAAAACAAAAAGGGCAAGGAGCATTTGCAGCTGCCAAAATGATATGGTAAGAAATTAAATGATCAGGACACAGGTTGAGAATCGTAGAGGTTGAGTGTGTGTAATGAACATTGCAGACTGGCACTGTGGTATGGACAAAGCACAGGGTCTGGGGTTTTTCTATCCCGGACTCTTGTCATCGACTAGCTGTTTGATCTTTGTGACATCTTTACTCTTCTTCAGAGCTTCTTATCTGAAGAGTATACTAAGTTAGGATGGTAAACAGGTTTCAACTTTCATGCAGTATTGACAGATTGGTAATGGCTACTTGAGAAGACACAGCTTTGAGAACCTATGGAGCAGTTCTACTCTGCACACATGGGGTCGCCATGAGTCGGAATCGACTCTGTGGCAGATAACAACAACAACACTTGTGAAGAAGTACTCTGAGATGGTATCTGGGGTCATTGGGAAGGCGTGGTGGGCATTACTGAGCAGTTGCTGATGAGACTGTGGTAGGGATGGTGGTGCTGATTGTGTGTGTGCAGGCATACATACATGTGTGTATTTGGGTACACGCACCACATTTGTCAACTAATCACATATGAGTCCTTTTGAATTCTAATTATACATGAGAGATTACATTTTGCTTGATTATCTGGTTCATACGATCTTCCTCTAAGCAGCCTCTGTATTTCTGACTGAAAGTTGATGTATACCTAGCTTCGAGAGAGAATCTTAGGCAGTAGAGCCAGTTTCCTAATAGAGAGGCGTATAGTGATACTGTCCATCTAGGATGGAAGGAAGTGGTTGTTCCCAGAGCTAGGGTACACAGAATGCTTCGCATAGACTCATGTTTAACCTGTACTGTAGATTGGTGAATCCAGCCTAATAGGTTGTTTCAGAAAGGTAGTCCCCTAATGAACCACAGTTGATTAAATGTTTATCATTGCTTAATATTTGGTGTAGGGCATTTATTTCTATCTCAGGAGATAATTTTCAAAAGTATTTTTGGTCATATTTTAATACCAAATAGAATGAAGATAGGTAAGAAAATGGGTGATTGCATACAACTTTTGCCATATTGATACACAGAGTAGTGTAAACAGGGAGTTAAAAGATGCAGAATCCTTAGCACATAGTGTTAGTTATGATTGGAACAGCAATATTGAAAACAAATAGGATGCTTTTGGGTGTATAAACCAAAACAAAAAACAAAAAAAACCCCAGAAAAACCAAACTGGTTGCCTGTGAGTTGATTCTGACTCTTAGCAACCGTATAGGACAGGATAGAACTGCCCCATAGGGTTTCCAAGGCTATAATCTTTATGGAAGCAGACTGCTGCATCTTTCTCCTGCTGAGCGGCTGGCTTAACCAGTGCACCACCAAGGCTCCTCATTGAGTATATGATATGTACAAACTGAGAGTTATTGCTGACTTTAAGGAAAAAGATCATGAAGTTTCTGACATGTTATCTAAGAACATCATCTAGAGTTGTTGACGACTTAATCCACTGTGGTGGAAACTCCATATTTTAATGACTTCTGTGTATCAGGCCCTTATACATAGGACCTAGAGAAGAACTAACTTCATGTTAGCTCAGCTCCACTGACCAGCAACGTTGTGACTTTTCCTTAATACATTCTGCATAGCAGCCATTTTTGTAGCACATATTAGCCAGTGCAGTTGCCTTTTTTTATTTTTTGGTATTTGTCTCAACCACCCTTAAGACTGATCCTACCAGGGGCAGGAGTCACATTTTACTCATCTTTGAATCACCAACCTAGCATAAACTAATAAATATATCCTATAAACGTTGAATGATAGCTGAAATACAATTTTACTGAAGAGCAACAGCAAGTGACTACATGAAGATCACTTCGACTTTGCATTATAAATTGGGGAATCTAAAAATATGATTCATATATGTTAGTTAGCATGATATCTTCTTGTTAATTTTTATGGAGAAATCCACAAAACCTGGAGAGTGGTAACAACTAGCATTTATTTTTCTCGTAAAAGTCTATGTAGACTTAAACTGTTAGTAGAGATCTGTGTGTAGAAAAAAAAAGCCAGATAAACCTTGTTGGTTAAAAATATGTGGTAAGTTGAAACTTGTGTAGAGTGTAAATAAAGTATTATGTGTGCCTTATTTAAATAGGCCTAAACATCTGATTGCCTGAGCCATCAGCCGTGCACATCTGCAAAGGACGGTGGTGGATCTTGTTAGGGTTTAGCGTCTGAATTATATGAATTCCTTCCACTTTTTGGTACTTTTACACCATGGAGCATGAAATATAGAAAGCAGAGTAAGTGCCACTTAGTAGAGGAAAAGTGAAAGAGTGAGGCCCTGAGCTTTCTTATGTTGGGGCAGAGTGGATATAGTGGAAACTAGTGCCTTCTAAGATCAGGCTAGTTGTGGCTCTCAACGTTCTAGTTCCTCATCTTTGAAGTGACAGAAGAGTACTTGTATCGTGTATCTTGGGAGGTTCAGTGTGATAATGTGTTTGGAAGTAGATTAAAGACTATCATTCTGAGCTTTTATTTAACTCATTGTTCAACTACTATTTGAGGACCTCCTTTATGCCAGGCATTACCTTTGGGCCTGGAGATGGAAAGAACTCAGCAACCCCTCAAGGACTTTACAGTCTGGTGGAATTATGGTTTTTTTAACATTATGTTTTATAGTATTTTAATTTTATACTACTGAGTGAGATCTTTGTTGTGGGTCAGTTTTTAGCTCCAAGAACATGTAAAGAAAGCAAAATTAAAAAAAAACAAAAAACTTTTGTTTCTTCTCTATGGCTTTAATGTAAAAACTTGACTGTTAGAATTTACCTGTGTACTCCCCCACATAATGTATATTTAGGGAATGATGGTAAAGATTTAATGATACGATAGATTTTTTTTGGGCAAGGCCAAAATATTCAACATATGGCAAACCAGGTGTGTAAGTTGAATAGCTTTTAGACATGTAGTTGTCATTATTAATATAAGTGGTTTGCTATCACTAGAAATACTTTGGACAGTTCAAGGGCCTTTTCTGAATCCTCTGTAAGCAGAGAGTTTAATTTGCACATATATACTGAGGTTGGCTCTTCTACTAAAAGTTAAAGGAAATATATTTTACTTAATGGGATTTGGTAGTCCTAGTCTTTGTAGCAATTTCACTTTAAAAGTTGATTAGCAAGGTCAAGGTGTGATCTTCAAGTACCTGATGACTTTGTGAAGTATGGGCTCATTTAGGACATGGGAGAAATTAGGGTTGAACTTAATAAGAAAATAACCAGTACCAGTTGCCGTTGAGTTGTCTCTAATTTCTGGCAACACTCTGTGTGTGTCAGAGTAGATCTGTGCTCCCTACTTTTTCAATGGCTGGTTTTTTGGAAGTAGATTGCAGTGCCTTGCTTATAAGGATAAAGAAGACATTAAATTATATTTTTGATTTGATTTTCTAGATTTTTTTTTCCAGAAGGGAAGAGCTTGGGAAAAGTTTTTAAAAAATTAAGATAAAGTAGAGATTGTTTTACATTCATTGCCACGTTTGAGACTGTTTAGTCTGTATATATACCTTTATGTTTTGAAGAATATGTCATTGACGGTCTGTTTTATATATGCATTCATTTGACTCCAGTGAATAGTAGTTATTGACTATAACTTAAAAAGAACTTTATTTATTCATCCAGATCAGAACAAACTGTTTTTGAAAGTGGGCCATGAGGATACCTTGAGTGTCCACAGATTAGGTCACAAAGGAAGTTATGGAGAGAGGGAGCCATGCGGTTTGTTCCTTCAAATCCTAATCTGTGAACCATTAGCAGAACCATCTTGCTGTGCGGTGCATTCATAGTGCGAGAGGCAATTTCCAAAACTGCTGAAACCAATCCCTGTAGGGTTTTAAAGATTAAACTCACCATCTTGTGTTGTAACCAGGTGAAAATAATTATATACTGCAGCCTGCTGAGCAGGGGTGGAATAGATTTCAAGTGCCAGGATTCTAACTAGGTGGGATGGGTGCTGTGTTCCACTGAAGGCTTCCTACAGTTGAAAGCTTTATTCTGTTAGAGCAGGTCACAAAACTGGTAAGACTGGGAAAAAAACGACATAACTTTAGACACCCATTCTACTAAAACCTCTTCTGACTTAAATCTGTGTTTCTTGGCAAGAGACTTAAGTTGCTTATATTTAAAATATGGTATCAGAAGGGTTCCTTGCAGATGTTTTTCACTAAATAGATGTTAAGTGAAAAAAATTTCTCAAATACAAAGAGAGTTCAGGCTCAGTATCCTCATCTATAAAATGAGGGTAATAATGGCACCTACTTCATGAAGATGGAAGAATCCATTCCATATTGCACTGTTGCTTTGCTAGTTCATTTACTCAAAAATGATTTGTTGGGTGCTTACTTATTGGTGCTTATTGCTTACTGGGTAGACACTGTACTAGGTTCTGGGATTCAATGACAAGGGAAAAAAAAAGAGTAACAATTCTCCAGTATGAAGTTTATGGTTGTGGAGATTGGTATTATTTAGATAACTAGGCAAAGTGTAAAAACGTAACTTCGGTACATGTTAGGAATAGCAAACCTTGCCTTCCAAATATATGTTGCCTGGATCCTGAAATGATACTTTAAGGAAGATATCATTGTTTTTTCTTTTCCTACAAAAGAGAAAAGGGGCCCAGAGAAGATAGTGGACTTGCCTAAGGTCAGGCAGTGAGTAAGTAGCAGAGTCTGACTTTAGTCTGATGCTAATAAGCCTTATGAATTTCATGCTCTTTTGCAGCTGCCACTCTTTGCAACCAGCACTGGAAAGGGAGGGGTAAAGCGGCTAGTTATCAAAACGTATTGATTTATTTTTGGAGTGGTTGAAATAGATGAACATTGACCCTAACAAGTGGACATAGGGACCTAAAAATTTATAACATTGAATCCTTTGTTAGTGTAGTTTAACTCGAGTGAAAGTTAAATACTGCAAATATCAGAATTAATTTTGGTTTCAGGGATTTTTGAAACCATCCAGTGAGAGTCAAACTTTTTTTTTTTTTAAACCTTGGGACCCCTTTTCCTTTTCCAAATGGAATGTTACACAAAACTTCAAAATATAGGGGAGCACCAAACGTAGTTTGTGGGATCAGTGAAGATTTCCCTGAAAGTCTGGTTGAGTTGAGATCTTCAGGAAGAGGAGAAATTAACTAGGTTGATTGAGGTTAGAGTGGAGGGTGCTGATGGTTACAGAGGGACGATGGCCTTGAAATCGTAGGGAGCTTGGATATTGGAGGTGTGGACAGAGGCCTGGTGCAGAAAGTGTAGAGCAGGGTAAGGCTGGTGAGTCAGTGTCAGACCATGGATGGAGGGCCCTGTAGGCTGTCATGGATTGAATTGTGTCCCCCAAAATATCAATTTGGCTAGGGTATGATTCCCGGTATTGTGTGATTGTCTACCATTTTGTCATCTGATGTGATTTTCCTATGTGTTGTAAATGCTACCTCTATGATGTTAATGAGGTGGGATAGGCAGCAGTTATGTTAACGAGGCAGGACTCAGTCTGCAAGATTGGATTCTGTCTTGAGCCAATTTCTTTTGAGATATAAAAGAGAGAAGCAGAAGCTAGCAGAGAGACATGGGGGCCTCATTCCACCAAGAAACAGGAGCCAGGAGAATAGCGTGTCCTTTGGACCCATGGTCCCCGCGCTGAGAAGCTCCTTGACCAGGGGAAGATTGATGACAAGGACCTTCCTCCAGAGCCGACAGAGAGAGAAAGCCTTCCCCTGGAGCTGACGCCCTGAATTTGGACTTGTAGCCTCCTATACTGTGAGAGAATAAATTTCTCTTTGTTAAAGCCATCCACTTGTGGTATTTCTGTCATAGCAGCACTAGATAACTAAGACATAGCCCATGTTAAGGAATGTAGTCATTATTCTAAGTGTAATGGGAAGCTGTTGGGGTTTTAAGCAGGGTTTGAGCTGTTCCTGAAGGGCTCACTTTGCTACCTGTCAGTCCATTTGAGGTGCTTCCCTTCTGGTGCCACAGACACTGTTTGTCCCATGAGCAGTAGTAATGATTCCTTAATGGCAAGCAGCCAAGTCACCAGCAATTCCCAGCGTGTCAGGGTCCCGTGATGGGCCTGCAAGGACAGTAACATTGAAGAACAGCAAAGAAAAAAATTGCTCTTTGCCCTTAGCGAACTAAGCTGAAAAGAACAATAAAGGAATATAGTCAACCATTACTGCTCTGAGGCTAATGACCCCAAAGCTCTTGGCTTCTCAGTCCAGTTTTTTTCTCTTCCCTCTTGGCATTTCATTACTTGGGAGCACCTGTTCCAGGAAGTGGAAAAAGAAAGACGTTCAGACTCAATGTGGGTATTATCTTTACTTTTTAATAATCCTGGTTAAAATGCTTATAAGAACAGGAGGTTGAAATTGTCCAGAGAGGTTTTTTTTTTGTTTTTTTTTTTTGATTCTTCCATCCATTTATTGTAACCAGACGATTAGTGGGAAGAAAAAGTACCTTCAGAGTATATATAATATTAAACAACTGGTGTTAATACCTGGCATTAATTTTTCTTTACAGAAAGCTGTCCAGTGTCCAGTGAAGGACACATAGCTTTAAGACATTCACTTTAACCATGTGAAACCTTTGAACAGAAACTGCTGGGCCTTTTCTCCAAAAGGTGTTTGATTTTTGTGGAGACATTGGAAGCTGCATGCCAGATCTGAGTATACATATAAAAATACATGAGTGAGAAGCAAATGTTAACCTTTTTATATCAAGTTCACATGGAAAAAATGTTCATTGAATTTACATGCCTCTTAAATAGCCCTCTGGCCATTAAGAACTACTGTTTGGAAATGGAAAATATTTATTAAAATAAATTTTGTGATTATTTCATATAAATCTGACTTCCCCCATGGTTCAAATTCAGGATATGTGGGTCTGGATTGGGTCTATGCCCTTAAGTTTTGAAGGGCTTAGTTGGCTGGTTGGTACTTGTACTAAGACGGGCCCTATGAATTTCTTTAGAATGACATGAAAGCTTACCCAGTTTTTGGCCATAAAATTGGCATTTACATATTGCCAAGTAGAATACTCCCCTCAAAGATTTTGAATTACAAGAGGCTCTGTTAAAAGAGCCACATAAGGAAACATCCTGAAACCCCAGATAACTGATGTCTAAATGAGTTAAAAATGTGTAAGTCTAATACAACAAACCATGCTATTAACCCAACATCAGTTTAAAAAAGGTATTTTACCTGCTTTGCAGTCTTAATTTCTGTTAATGTGCGAACTTTACCATGCTAAGACATCAGTAAATTTATGTATAAATTCTGTTTTTTAAACAGCAGCTTCAGTGCAAACAATGTTTCCATCAATGGTATTTTGGCTAACAATTATAAATCTACAAAATACTCAAACTGTTGATGTTTATGGAATGAGGATTTTTTCACAACATTTTGTTTTTTTTTTTAGTTACACAGTGAATGCACTGAGAAATGTAACAGCATCTTTAAAAAAAAGGGCAGGAATGAAATCCTTTGGACCTGTTGATCCTACACCTGCCATTGAGTAATCATATTTTAACTTGATTGCTTCACTAAGCCCAGAGGAAAGGAGTTTCGTGTAACTGGCAGGGAACTCTGACTCAGAAATCGTTCTAAAAAATGCTGGAAGTTTTTTTTTAGAAGTTTCTTATAATGGTAACAATGTCCAACTGAACTAAGAGTCATTTGTATAGGAAATTTTCTTCCACAGTAATGTTTTTAGGTTATTTAGTATCAAAGAATGTTCCATTTCCATTTGACTTGCTGTGACTTTGAGAGCAATACAAGAATAAATCTGCTTTTCTGACTCTTCACGAATTTCACTTCGAGCACCATGCAGCAGGTAGTCTTTGAGTAGCTGACGGGCTTTTGCCAAGTTTGGTTGTATCACTTCTGAAGTACACTTCATGGTACTCTGATCGCAGCTAGTTCTACAATCCGTGCTATAGACACAGTCCAAATCAGTCTCGCAGTGACGGTCCTTAATAAGTTCTTTCAGGTTTGCCTCTGGCACGATTTTTCTCATGTCCACCATTTTCAGATCATACTTATTATATCCTAAATTTTTGGCACTAGTATCACACATGAGGAAATTTCCATATGAGCTGTGGAAAACTTCTTCCACAAATTCTAGAAGTCCTATGGCTATTTTAGCCTTTCTAGGCCATGACGGTGTGAACAACTGATCCATGCTTCTCCTGAATCCAGATGGAATAAAAAGTTCGATGACCCATGGAAGGCTTATTCCATAAAGAGAGGTATATTTAATGCTTTCCATTACATAGAGATCACCACAGAATCCCATTAATTTGGGGGTATGTTCTTTATCTTGAAATATTACCGTGAGAAGAAACTCATTTAATTGAAGAAGTGCCCACGCTGACTTTGCTTCTCCCAAGGAAACCTGGCCATCTTTGTCTCCATCAGCCACTGTCAAGACACGAGATTAACCAGTTCAGAGAGGTTTCCTTGATCACCCATCTTAGCTTTAAAGAGACTGTAGACCATTTCTTTGAATTTCTGTACAGTAGTTCCCCTAGTTGGCTTATCAAATAGAACGATTTCTTTTCTTGGTTCCAATTCAGTTCCAAAATCAAGATGAGGTGATTGTTCCATTTGACATTTCACAACACCTGGCAGCTTATCCCAAATCCCTAAATACATCTGATTGTTGGGCTTGGTTGATAAGCATTTTCCAAAGTAAAGAGTTTCTGTAATACAAAGGCTGTTGCATGCAGGCCCATCGCTAACTCCAGTTTTGTACTTGTCACACTTTTGAGGCTGAAGCAGCTTGGCTTCTTATGTTCCTTGTCTCTTCAGCTTTTGCTTCCTGTGGTCTCTTGGCCCTCGGGCCTCACGCCCGCATCTGCCCTGCTGGGGCAAGTGTTCCAAAGCTCTGTAGCTCCACCAGTATAAGTGCCTGGAGGCACCCCACTCCGCCAGGAAGCCTCCCGCAAACAGGCACTCAGCTCTCTCGCTATGTGGGATGGCTCCAGTGCCATCTTGCACTGGTCTCCTGGTTCTGCTGCTGTTGGTTCTCTGCTGCTGCCACTTCTCAGCTGCTGTAGGTTCTCTGCTGCTGCTGGTCCTCCGTAACTGCCGCACGTCTGTCCGTTCACAGTTTTAAAACCACTTCCACATTTTAGGTATCTGTTAGAGCAGCACCCCACTGTCTCGGTACCAAACTCTGTCTTGGTTATCTAGTGCTGCTACAACAGAAATACCACAAGTGGATGGTTTTGAGGAAGAGAAGTTTATTTCCTCACAATCAAAGTAGGCTAAAAGTCCAAATTCAGGGTGTCAGCTTCAGGGGAAGGCTTTTTCTCTCTGTCTGCCTTCTCATCAGTGTTCCCCCAGACTAGGAGCTTCTCTGCGCAGGGATCCTGGTCGAAAGGACGCGGTCTGCTCCCGGCATTGCTTTCTTGATGGTATGAGATCCCCCTCAGAGAGTATTTTTAAAAAAATATTCTTGTTAATGTCGTGCCTTTTCTTTAAACATAGCTTCAGAAAGAAAATTCATCATCTGATGAATAGTCCAGTTGTCATTTACAGATGGGGAGTGAGGTTGGTGGTGGCAAGAGAAGGGTGGGCTGCGTCATGGATTCATGAGAAGAATATTGCTGTCCAGAGGGTTTTCTTCTAATTCTCCTGGAAATACATAGCTGTGTGATAATGGGTTAATCGGTGAGCTTCTATAAGACTGATTCCCTGTCTATAAAAAGAAAGAATTTGGATTAAGGCACTTTTCTAAGCTTTTATTCAGCTTTTCCCACTTCTTGTCTCCCCCACCCCAATGCTATATGGAAAATATTTATTTTTTAAATGAATCCACATCCTTATGTTTTGTCTTGAGAATTTCACAGAACCCTTGAGAGAATATTATGTTTGTTGTTAAACTTGGGTTAGGGATCATTGATTTGCTTGTTTTATAGTTGGGGCATGAGTGGGGTGGAGTGCCTACAGAAATTTTACATAAGTTGATGACATAGTAAGGAGATAAAATATTATAGCTATTTGTTCTTAATAGAGAATCTTTTTAAGACCTCTAAAATTGGGCAGAATATATTGTATTCTCTGTGTTCCATTCCAAAGATTTCCTGCTTTTCTCCAGAATTCTGTGCTGCTTCATGGCTTCTTTTTCCCTTGATAGCATGACACATGAGTGATGACCTCAAAGAAACTCTGGACTTTTTTCTTTTATTCTGTTGGCATTTAAGTACATGTAATAGCCTCACATTTTTCCTTTGAAGATTTCCTTGTAGTTTTAATACGGGTTCTGTATGGAGTTCATGTTCACATCCTTTAGAATGTTTTATTGAGAATCCATGTTCCTTCCTTCAACAGGGATCAGAAAATCCTTGTTTTAAGCTTAGACTTTGGTTTCATTCATTCCTGTAACTTTTATCTTGTTTCTACTTGACAAACGGTGCCACACGAATGAAACCTACTGCATGGCCAGTTCAGAAACTCCTGCAGCCAGGAAACTACATTGAAGCATTTTACTCCTAGCCAGCTGGAATTCTAATAGATTGGCTTGCTGGTTGCTGTCTTAGTTTTTTTGTTTTCTTGAGTATTCAACTGTTCTTGTCCTCCTTAATTTACTAGTAGTTAATGTGCTGGTCTGTAGTACTATATAGAACAATAAAATAATAGCTGGTAAACTCTCCAGATTTTCCTAGCTCTTCCGGGATGAGCCTGTTTATCTGATGGTCTGTGTGTTTGATAGCCGCAGCCACGATTTACTCTTGAGTGAAATAGAAAAGCACTAGGGAGAGTGTGTATGGAGCTTGTACTACCCTTGTGACATTATCTAAGAGAAGTTGGTGGTTTGAGAAACCATAGCTCATGAGCATGCAACTGAGTTTTGAACACACAGTGCACAAAAGGCAGAGTACATATATGCAGCTTGATTTCAGCCACAGGCTTCGTTGTGTGGCGTTCAGCCACCGAATCAGTTCATATGAGTATCACGTAACTCTTGGAACTTGAATACTTCCTACATTAACTCTAAGTTTCATCCTATTCCAACCTTTTGATGCTCTTAACAACCAAAAAACCTCACTGAAAAACCATTATTCTTAATTTGACGTAAGGTCCAATGCTTTACTCGCCATCTTTCTTACAAAAGTTAACTACAAGTTTGGTGTAAGAAATTTAAGATGGATAAGAAATGTCACACGAATTAATACAAATACATGTCAGCCTTTTGAATGTACACGAGCCTTTTACTCATTGGTTGAATACCAAGGTCAAGGCAAATGAAAATGGTCCTTGAAGCTCATCCATCTTTTGGACATTTGACACTTCATTGTACAAATGTGGACATTTATAATTTTGGCTCATGAAAGCTTTTTAAATGATTTGCTTTTTATTTGGAATTGTCAGCTCTTTTTTGACGTCTTTAAAATTTTTTAGGTTAGATTAGAATAAAGTAAAGTATGCTGTACAAATAACTGGCAATACCTAGATTATTTCCTTTTTATAGGTTGCCAACAAATTTTATAAACTGAACCTTGGCAAATCATTATTTTAGGTTGTCTAACTTGTCAAGAAGTAGTTTCTGTTACAAGGAAGTAACGTTTTTAGTTTAGAGGATGAAACATTTTCCACGACTATGAATCTGTTATTGGCTTCATTCAGCCAGCTGCCAGTGGAATCCAATTTCTAGAAGGCAGAACTGTGCCATTCTCTCTTGTTGTTCTTACACCTCTCTCTTTAAATTTTGAGTCTTTCAGCCTCCAAGTATCCTTAGGGTCTTCCTCTATCAGGTTAAATGTGTGAATTACAGAGTAAAGAGTGAGTTGAAGATTTGTTCTATTTCCTGCTCTCAAATAATAATTTCTCATAGTTCTCTTTTTCCCTTTGGTGATCTGCTTTCAGTATCTTGGTCACTAAATGAGTTTATCAAAGGAGAAAAATGTACTTAGCTACTTAGAAATTGAAAAGATTTCAAAGTTGGAAATCATCTTGGATTAAAGTATCAGGTGAATGATGCCTTCCCTCAGTCCAGGTGATGTAATTTATTGGTTTTAATGAATGTTAGACATAAGCAATTTAAAGATTTTTAAATACTCAGTGAGCGTTTTTATGTCTTAACTGTGTATGTTATAGAGATAATTACCCTCCCCTACAGCATGGGTCTTTGTTTAAAATGTGGTGGAAAAATACTAGAAATTTTATTGAAATATAATTGTGTGAAGTTTTGAAAGAAAAATCTGGTATGTGTTGCTTTAAAAGCTTTTGACATCTGTATGTCTGCACAAACCTTTGTAGCCTTTTCACAGATGTAAGCATTTATGGGAAGAGTGTAGTGAACATTTTATACATAATTCTCTAAAACTTAAGTCTCATTCTACAAGCTATTGGAGTAGGAGTAGGCATTAAAATGTGGATTCATGCACAAGTAGGTGGTTTGTGTACTATAGCATGGATGTGGTGTTTCCTATTTTCTTTAGGAAAAATTTTCTGTTCCCCTGGGGAAATAAACTTCCCATTTATTTTTTTTAAGTATTTTAAAACTTGGTTTCTTATTTTTTTAAGTAATCCGTGCTACTGTTTATATGTAGAACCCAATAAACATTTGTAGTTGAATCTTGTACATTAAAAAACTAGTTTCTTTCAGCAAATATTCAACAAGTACCTACTGTGTGCTTGATTTTTGTAGAATTCCTGGTTTGTGAACATAAACACTAGGTGTAGAACTAAATCCTCCTCTTTGGAAACACCCCCAGAGAATAGGAACTAAGGTGAAAATGTGATTTGGCCTATATTGTGTCTTCTGGTCATTCCTATGTATTTCATTAGAAAAATATTTTTTTAAAAATATTTTGGGTTAGGGAACCAACCACTCTAACTTGTGAAAGTCTTAACAACAACAAAAAGATAACATTTTTGGATCCAGAATGTTATCACACAGCCACCTAATAAAAATAATGCTTCAGAGTGTGCAGCAGGGTAAAAGGGCACCACTGTTTCTTTGGTAGAGGGGAGGGTAGGAGCTGGGTGACAGCCCCCCCCACCAAGATGGAATGCTTTGGAAACACGTTGCCATTAATATTTAAGACAGAAATCGTTTGGAACTTTCTTCTCGCTCTTCCCCCTTCCTCTCAGCGTTCGTGTTTTAGTTTGCTCCCAAATGCTCACAAGTCGGTGCCAGACGGAAATTTGCTGAGGCCGCTGCAGTCCCGCAGAGGCCACTGGGGGAGGGACACGGGCGCGGGCGGAGCGGAACAGTCGCGCGCAGTCCTCCCTGGCCGCCAGGCCCCAGGTCCTCCGGTGCCTCCCGCCTGTCCGCCTGGCCTGGCCCGGGACTGTTCCCTGCACCCCACCCTGTAGCCCCTCGTTCACATATGCGGCCCCTCCCCCTCTCCCGAGCCTCTCAAGTGGCTTCGAGGCCATCTAGTCATACGCTGTCCATCAGATGTGTTTACTTTTTTCCTGACAGCCGACACATCTGGAGCACATATTCAGGTTATTCCAGTGCCACTAGACACATTCCACAAGATCATTTCAGCGGTTGTTATGGCGATCTTCCTCCCTCCAGTGATTTTCAAGTTGCATGACAGAAATAGCTGGAGCTAACCAGGGGGACAAAAGTCAACGGGATCAGGAAGGGCTTCTTTCACAGAATGAACTAATTAGTGACCCTGCTTTCTTCACAGGGCAATGAGCATATGGTTTAATAAAGTGAGTCTATGACACTTTTTTTTTCCCCTCTGTAGGCAAAACTGTCACTGGCTGAAAACTTTCCTGTTTTTACTGGTGGGACCATAGTCTGCTGTCTTTCAACAGAGTTTACTTCACAAGTAGAAAATGTTTGCTCCTGACACTTAAACTACAGAACTTTTCCTTGGCTTCATACTACCTAACTCTGTAGCAGGTCCTTCAATTTAAAGAGACAGTATTCATTTTCTATGACTTTCACTGGAGGGATTTACGCTTACTCAGGACTAAGCATTTTCAGCTAGGTTTTTATAAGTAGTATGAACTGGTTTCCTGAAGTTCACATAAAGACAACTTGCCATTCACTGGGGTTTTCCTATCAAATATAGTCAAATCTATTCCTCACTGGATTAGTAACAAATTTTTTTGCAACTGTAATTTTGTTGGGCACAAGTATAGAATATGTTAGTATTAAAAGGTTTGATTAAGCAAACTCCATTTTCATCATATGTTAAGTAACATGCAGAAGTTGGGTTATCATTCAAAAATTTTTTCTTAGGGTTTTTACATTTTGTGTAGGTTTTTGGACAGCATCATAGTGTGACTATATCATTGTAGACATGGGAGTTGAGACCTGAGATCATTTTGTATTATGAAGTGGAAGTACTACTTGCAGTTCACAATAGGTATATAAGGTAGTGTTGTAAAGCACTGCCATTTTTGATTATTGGAAGAATACAGCATGCCTTAATGTTTTTTTTGGATGAATGGACACATAATATGAATTCAGACTAAATACACATTGCCATTAGTCATACTCTGAAATTTATAAATCACGGGCCCATTTTCTTTCTTCTTTTGGCATTCCTGTACTGTAATTTGGTCTTTAAAAATACAGCCAACTGTATGTATTTCACACTTTTCCTCACATGTACCCCAAATACTCTTTACACATATGTGTAAACCTCCTTTTCTTGTTCTCTCACCAAAGCGCTCACAAATTCCCTTCATGTGCGCACACCCTGTTTTTAAGCTTAGTTCCAAGGCACTGGAGTCACCATGAACAACAGAATTTATATTTTTCCCTTTTAATTCAGTTACCCAGATGCTAATTAGATGCCTCTGGATTCTGGGAATGTGACTATGGGTGACAATATATAGGGAAAGCAGAGCTAGATTCTTTGAAATACATTGTCTTAAATCTTTCTCATTGGTACTGGTGCCCCACCCCCGCGCCCTGCCTCAGCATTCTTTTTCCATGGGTTCTGCTAAGGCTGGTCACTAGGCTGCTTTGGAGTACCTGCTCTCTAGAGGGCTTGGAGGACACTGGGAGGTCACTTAATTAGTTGTGAATTTAATTCAGGGAGACCTGCTTGTCACTGTCTTATTGTACTCTTGCTAGTTACACATTATTAACTCTGGTGCCTTTCAGGGCCTCAATTACTTGGGCAAGTATGTATCATGCAGGGACTGAGCTCAAGTTAGAATTCTGAGGGTTGTTATACAAATTATGTTTCCCTCTCCAGATGTAACTTTGCAGTAATTAAACCTAATGCAATTTAAGTGTTGTAGGCAGTGTTGTGGTAGCTATCTCCAAGTCTAATTGGTGATATCACTTAAACCATAGCACTTACTGCCAGTTAGCTGGGAACTAGAATAAATAAAAAAAAGTCACATATATTAACTCTTGGTTTTGCTATGTCAGGTAAAATGGATAGCTTGTCCCTTTATCAAAATCTGTCATCAAAATGGTATCATCTGTGTCATTTTCTTACCATTTGAGACAGTTTTTCCTAATTGAGATATGGCTACTCTGTCTCCACCTCCCATGTGTCTGTTTGTCATTCCGTGGTATTTTGCGTGTTGCTATGATGCTGGAAGCTATTTCACCCTTATTTCAAATACGAACAGGGCCACCCATGGCAGGATTCAGAGGAACTTCAGACTAAAACAGACTAGGAAGAAAGGCCTGGATATCTGCTTCTGAAACTTAGCCAATGCAAACCTTAGGGATCACAATAGAATATTGTTTGATATAGTGCTGGAAGTATCCTAGGTTGGAAGGCACTCAAAATACACAGTGACTGCAACAGTGGACTCCAGGGTACCAGTGATCATGAAGATGGTGCAAGACCAGGCAGTGTTCTACATGAGATCACCAAGAGTCAGAGCAGACTTGGCTGTGATGAACAACAACAATGTTTTCACCTACCCACCTTTCCTTCCTTCCTTCCCTCCCTCCTTCCGTCCCTTCTCCCCCCACCCCCCTTCCTTTCTTTCACCCACCCACCTTTAGGCTGTGGTTTTTCATAGTTTACTGCCCTTTGTTTTGGAGGTTTCATCCAACACAGAGCTGTTGTCCACTAGGTTACTTGGTTTCCCTTTCTAAGTGGATGATGATCAAAATTCATGGTGAAAACATACTTATCCACCATAAAAGATGACTATTTAACTATATTTCAGTTTGTTTCTTCCCCTCCCCCCGCCAAAAAAAAAGTGAAGGGAGGGTCCAAACAAAACATATCACAAAAGGTCCTCAAGTTTTAAATCTTTTGCATTCATTTTATTATGCCAAAGAAGATGGTAATCAGCTTAATTAAATCAAGCTACCAGGGTTCCAGAACAGTTTGCCTGCGTGTCATAGCTGAGTGTGGCAGTGATAATCTGAACGTATAGGGTTTTCTCAGTTGTGAAATGTTTGTGTTACGGATAACTTTCTTGTTGTTTTTGTTACAGTCTGACAGCTGAAGATGCTTTTAAAACCTTCTAGTCACTTAGAGCAGAGCTATACAACATGGCCTTGGTGGTTCTAAAAGGCAGATCCTATCCATCACAGAAACAGCAAGTCTCTGGGTTATGGGGGAAGATTGAAGGGTGGAGGAGTGAGGCAGGGAGAAGGGGGAGCTGCTCTGTCCAGTTTACATTTGTCACCAGTGACTAGCTTTTAAAAAATGTATTAGCTGTGCATGGTGGTAAGTAAGATCCAGCTGCAGGGGATTACTGCTTTGAGTGGGTCGGGGAGTTTGGAATGCATTCAGTTCCATCAGGGGATTTGTGTCCCTCGTCATCAGCCTTAACGTTACTAAAGCAGTAAAGATTAAGAACAGACCAGTGTCACCTGCCCTGAACTTTGGAAAACCCTGGAGCCATTGAACAGAGGGGGGTAGTGGTTTAAAAACTGTCCTTTCCCTCTATCCCAAAGTGTTTTTCAAATGATACTTGGGAAATAAAAGGAAACACGTAAGTTCAGGTAAAATGCTGTCTGTGGTTGAATTATTCCCACAACTTACTAAACATGTCATAATCATAATATTTTAATGAAAAACACCTCTGCAAATAACTTTGTGTTAATAAACATTTCTGGGGGGGCGGGTTTGCAAATCAATAGGAACAGTAGTTAGAAGGGAATGTTTCTGAGAGAGATTTACCCTCCTTTGGAGAAGAAGCTTTTACTTGGTTTGGCTTTGGTCACACCCCCTTCCCCTCAAGTAAGAAAGTTAAGAGAACACCACAAAGGTTTACTTTTTCCAGGGATTTTGAAATTCAGCATACATGCCAGCAAGCAGTTTAGAGGCAGGAAGTCTTTTCTAGTAGGGCAGTCATGAACTGGTAAACTAGAAGCATCTGTAAAAATTTAGAGGGAATATCAGCTTTCTCAGAGCTCTAGCCCAAGTGTAATGAGGTGCAAATGATAGCACTCCATAACCCTTCCCCACCCCAATTCTGGAATGAGATATTGAGGCAAAAATAAAGAGGGAAACAAATCTCATTTTTCAAGTGAAATGACTTTTCAGTGATTAAGGATAGCCAGCTTTTAGGGTGGGTGAGTACAGGCAGTCCCCGGATTAGGAACCAGTTCCATTCCTAAATCTCTCTTTAAGTTGAGTTTGTACGTAAATCAGAACAGTTAGGTATGGTTATAGCTAATGTCAGTTAAGTCAAATGTTTGTCTTAATGTATAGCATATAGTATACCTTTCTATGCGTAAAAAACGTTGAACACCTGGAAGTTCACTAAAACATCTTTAACATAATAATACAGTGATAATAATGTTTTGATGCGCATCTCAAAGTAGCACCCATTTATTATTACAAACCACTGTATGTACCTCGAATTTTTAGTATAATAGGCTTTACAGGGGTCGGTTCCTAACTGTGGGTTCTGGTGTTCGTTAGACATTTGTAACCTGGGGATTGCCTGTAGTAAGTAAACAAATGCTTTTCTGCTCAGCATCTCTAGATATGATAGTTGGAAAGTGGTGGTTGCTTTTGTAGGTATGGGTGTATGAAATGACATACCTGCATATTTGGCTGAGTTAATTAACAAGAGTTTTTAGTTTAAAGTAACCCTCAGCTGATTTGTATCTTCAGCAGGGACTTCTTTCTTCATAGAAAGAAAAAAAAAGAGGGGTAAGAAAAAAAGATGTGATTTGTTTGAAGGAACACATCTGGGGTGTGATCTGCTATATCTTAACACCAGATGGCAGGTTTAGGCTGACAACTAAACCCACTTTAGCCTGGTCAAACGGTATCTCAGTATGTTGTTTTTTTTCCCGCTGGCCATGCACTGGAAGTAGAACAATTATTTGCACTCGGGGCTACCAGTCCTCCTGGTATCTGTGGCTTTGGGCTCTCTTTCACTACCTCTCTGCTGTTCATAGACAAGGCTGGCTTCCCTTGGCAGCCCTGAAACAGGTTCTCTCTGTGGTTCATACCTTTTCAAAGGTGTGTTTGTCGGGGCAGGGGTGTGGTGCCTTAAGGTGGCTGGTGCTTGTCATGACAAGCATGGCATTAGCTGGGCCAAGTAGTGACTAGAAGTGACAGCATTGGTTTGATGTGCCTGGGGGCCTTTTAGTCATCACTCTTGCTGGAGCATTGAGAATATGAAAGCACTTTTGAGCACCATTGCTTATCAGGAGATAACCGTTAAGGAGAACAGGGGCCAGGAGGTGACTGAGGACAGGCAGGTGCCTTTTCTCCCTTTATCAGCACAAGCAAACTATGTAATTTCTAGAAGTTTTGAGTGTTCTGTCACTAGACTAGACCTTCTTTGTGTATTTCCCTGTTGTACAATGACCAAACAAATGTTAAAATGAACAACAACAAAAAAAAAAAACCAAAAAACCCTCAATTATACACTTCAGGGAAAGGGGGCAGTAAAATAGTCTCCCTTGATAATGTTTGATATATTACCTCCTCAAGGACAGCATTCAGAGCCTTTATTTGTTACAGTCCCTCAAGGATGCCAGAAATTTCTTATGACCCCCAACCATTGGGTTTCTTGTACATTTTCCAGGAATTATTCTTAGATTCTCACACCTGATTAATGGACATATATAATCTATGCAGAGAGCTACAAAATGCATGCATGAATCCATTCTACAAACTAAGATTAATTAGAATTGTCTGTAGGCGTCTTATCGTAAGGTCACAATTCTAATATAATTCGATAAAAGCTGTTATGGATTTGAATGAAACTTTAAAAGCACCTCCACCGAGAAGGAAGTGCTTTTAGGGGGAAATCAGTGAATGTTCTTTCTGGGCAGAGCTTAAAGTTACTTCCTGAGCTTTCTCTTCTTTCGTCTTTCTGGTTAGTTGAAGATCACTCAGATTATACTCCACCAGTTTAAAAAACAAGCGATTTCTGTGTACCAAATGTAGTTGTTGTTACTGACATCGAGGCAGTCAATTTTTTTTTCCTGAATGGACTTCATGTGTTTGTTTTCCTTAAGGTAAAATTTTCATATGTAATTCTGCTTACATACTGTCATTTGTATGTTCACACATACCTGAGGAATCTCTCAATATAGTTTTAAGTATCTAGAACTATTTGGTATACAATGTTTGACATACACACTTTCTACTTGCCATTTTAGAAGAATTTGTTGGTTAGGGATATGACTTAAATGAACAGAATTTAGTAAGAGTACTGAGAGTTTGCTTCTTAGTAAACTATCTGATATGATCCTAGTATAACACAAAACAAAACAAAAAAAACAACTTGACGTATTCTCTTAGGAAACATAGCTCATTTTCCTAGTGTGCAGAACTAGGGTGAGTTTGATAACTTAGGGTAGAGTGCTAAAATGGTTTCAGTCATTGTGTAGAGGAGGACTTTACATCAAAGAGACAAACTTATTTCTATGTTCTTGAAACCACTTGACAAGTTATAGTAATTTGAAAAGGAGAACTTCCTAAGTAATATTAAATTAAATTCGTGATACTTTTTGAGTTTAGGGCTTCTGTGATCTTTCTGGCCTAAAAAAAATATATTTAAATTGATTGTATAGTAATGATTTTAGGATATTTGGTTTTTAATGTTCTGCACAGTTGAATATATTAATTTCTAGATTAGAATAGACTGTATTAGCTAGAAGATTGCGTGTCAGCCAGCACCATGTTAAATCCTTTTTTACTTACATGTCAAGTAGTATGTTTTTTTATTTTTTTCTGAATTTTATTTATTTTGTTGCTGTTGTTGAGAATATACATAGCAAAACATCAATTCAACATCAATTCAACATCAATTCAACAGTTTCTGCATGTACAATTTGGTGACATTAATTACATTCTTCAAGTTGTACAACCATTCTCACCTTCCTTTTCTGAGTTGTTCCTCGCTTACTAAAATAAACTCACTGCTCCCTAAGGTTCCTATCTAATCTTTTGAGTTGCTGTTATCAATTTGATCCCATGTAGATAGTTCTTAAAAGAGCATAATGCTCAAGGTAGACTTTCGTTACTAGGTAAGCTATAGTTTTGTTTTAAGATGACTTAGGGGATATTTTTGGTTTAAGGTTTAAACATTATTTCAGGGCAGTAGTTTCAAGGTTTCATCTACCCTCCATGGCTCCAGAAAGTCTAGAGTCCATGAGAATTTGGAATTCTGTCCTGTATTTTCTCCCTTTCTATCAGGATTCTTCTGTAGAATCTGATCAAAATGTTCAGTAATGGTAGTCATGCATCATCCAGTTCTGGTTTCATGGCAAAGGAGGCAGTTGTTGATGGAGGTAATTAGCCACACATTCCATCTCCTCCTATTCCTGATCTCCTTCCTCTGTTGGTCCGGGTGGATAGAGACCAAGTGTTGTGCCTTGGATGGCAGCTTGCAAGCTATTAAGACCATACGCAAAGAACTAGGAGGTAGAACACAAGCACTAAAAATGTTATTACACCAATTAACTGGGATGTCCCACAAAACCATGACCCTAAACCTCCAAACGAAAGAACCAAATCCCATGAGGTGTTTGATTGTACATAAGCAGCCTCGGCAGCTACTCTTTTTTTTTGTTGTTGTTGTAAATATATCTTTCACACAATTTTTGCCAGTTCAGCTTTTTACAGGTATACAACTTAATTGACAGCGATTACAATAATTGGCTTTGCAACCCCACCCTTAATCAATGCAAGTTTTCCATCCTCATTAACCTCTCTTTACCCACTCCCCCCTGACTCTGGTAACCAACTTCGGTCTCTTTTATAAGGAGCCCTGGTGGTGCGGTGGTTAAAGCAGTCGACTGCTAACAGAAAGGTTGGTGGTTCGAAACCACCAGCCACTACACGGGAGAAAGATGTGGCAGTCGTCTTCTGTAGATTTACAGTCTTGGAAACCCTACGGGTCTCTGTGAGTCGGAATTGACTCAATGGCAGTGGGTTGGGTTTGGTTTTGGTTTGTCTTTTTATATAAATGATGTCATATAATATTGTATGACTGGCTTATTTCACTCAGCATAATGTCTTCAAGCTCTCTCCATACTGTAGCAATTCTCAGGATTTCATTTCTCCTACTGGCTGAGTTGTATTCCATTGTACGTATGTACCACATTTTGTTTATCCATTCATCTGTTGATAGGCATTTAGGTTCTTTCTACCTTTTGGCTGTTGTGAATAGTGCTACAGTGAACTTTGATGTGTAAGTCTCTTTTTGAGTTTCTGCTTTCAGGTCTTTGGTTATATACTAGGAGTGGAATTGCTGGGTCATATGGTAGTTCTGTTTTAGTTTTTCTAGGAACTGACAGACTTTACAACGGCTGTGCCATTTTGCATTTCCACCAGCAATGGATAGGGGTTCCAATTTCCCAACATCTTTGCCAACATTTGTTTTTTTCTGTTTTTTTTAATCTTTGCTATCCTAGTGGGAGTGAAATGATATCTTGTTGTGGTTTTGATTGCATCTCTCTGATGGGTAATGATGCTGAGCATCTTTTCATATGTTTGGTGTCCATTTTTTTTTAAAAAGCGAATTTGCTTTATCACATCTGACACATTTGGATAAATGACAACCACTTTGGTATTTTTAAAATGTGCCCTGATTCCAGAATTCAGCCTTCAAATAAGGTTCAGGCAATTTTCTACTAACTTCTTAATGGAACTCTCTCCTTCTATTTTTTTTTTTCTTTTTTTTTGTGTCTTAAAGGCTTTCCAGTAGGATATTGCTGCACGAGCTCTATTGTAAATACCATTGGTAGTTTAAAAGTCTGGTCTTTTGTATCTGGGTTCACTAGGGTATGAATAACTGTTCTGTGACCATGGGCAAGTTTCTTAACTTTCCCATCTTAGCTTCTGTTTTTTTAAAAATGGAAGTTAGACCTATTTTATGGTTTTTCTGAGGAGCAAATGAGAGATAGTATTGGAATATAGGCCCTCACAAGAGATTCACATATACTAGAGGGAGGCGCAATACTTGATAATTACTACTATTGTCATTTAAGTAGAGTATTGGCATAAAATTTAAATGGACTATGAATACTGTAGGAGTGGTCAGACTCCAAGTACATTACTTTGTAAAAGTTGCTATTTGCAATTTGCATTCCTAGCGCCTCATTTAGTTTTTATCTCTTAAGTGTTACTTCCCAGTACATTTTCCTTAGTTTACTTTGGCCACCACAAATACTCTTCTGGGAATTGGAAAGAAGGTAGGGGAAAATCATAACCATTTAAGTTGAAAATACATGGCTAAAAACTTAATACGTTTTGTTACTCTTTTTTGAGTTTATTTGGGGTGGGGAAAAAACACACAACACCTCAGCTCACTACCATTGCATTTGTATGTTTACGCATACCCGAGGAATCTCTCAATATAGTCTTTAGTATCTCAGGAGCCTACTTTTTTGAAGTAAAAGTTCAGTAAATAAAAGTTGAGAAATCCTACCATTTTAAAAGGCTTGTTAATAATGAGTATTCATATTTGGAAGAGTTGTATCTGTAGCTTATTGGTCAAACCCACCCACTTTATTAATCAGTATGCAATTGTTAACTTTGAAGAGTTCCCAGATTTGTCTTTTAATGCAGGGCATGTGTATGTACTGTTTCTATTCACTCTATTAGTGAGAAGTTGACTGCTCTGTAATTTACTCATTGTTCTCAAAATTACTCGTGTAAATGAGTGAAGGAATAATAAAGTTAATAGCTTGAGTGAGATATAATTAATTTTCTATTGTGAGGCCATGTATGTATCAATATATGTACAAACATGAAAATACTACAGATGATTTTAACTGTTGGTTTCCTTTTTGCATCTCTAGACTCTGGAGCAGACTATTTAACATAGTTGTGGTTGTTTCGTTGCCATCAAGTCAATTCCGACTTATGGTGAACCCATGTGTTACAGAGTAGAACTTCTCCATAGGGTTTTTTTGGCTGTGGTGGTGCGGTGGTGAAGCACTCAGCTGCCAATCGAAAGGTTGGTGGTTTGAATCTCCCAGCTGCTCTGCAGGAGAAAGATGTGACAGTCTGCTTCCATAGAGATTACAGCCTTGGAAGCCCTATGGGGAAGTTCTACTCTGTCCTATAGGGTTGCTATGAATCAAAGTCAAGTTGATGGCAATAGTTTTTTTTTAAATTTTTATGGAAGCAGTTCACTTAAATTTTGTTCTGTGTTGTATTTTACATAAATCTAAATTACAGTTCCCATCTTAGAGATAAAGAAATGAAGAATAGGTTAAAAGACTGGCCTCTGATTATTTATCCTATTTGTAAATAGCAGAGGTGGCATTTTACCTCTGGTCTTGGGATTTGGAGGTTCTTTTTAGTCTCTTTCCCAAACTCCTCGCTACTTTTACTGTTTAGCTCATTTTCTACCCCCTACTCCAGCGAAAGTGGCTAAAAGATGCCACTTGGGTATGCATCATATTGCACAAAATCTCCCCAAGAGAGGTAATTTTCATTCAAGGAGCCAATACTTGCTGGATTATTGCCTTGGATCGGAAATAAATTCTTTTCTTCCCCCTCTGCTGGCTAAAATCTAAGCATTATTAAGACGAACAAATACCTGTAGCCACTACTCCCTTCCGCCTTCCCCCCTCCCAAGAACAGAATCTCGAGTGTAAAAGTAAACTTCATATTTTTGAGGCCCTGCAGAAAGAAACTTTTGCTGTGCACGACTCATTGCATCCTCATATTTTCTACTTGAATCCTTTTTAGTGTTCATTCCCCTAGTCTGGGTTTTGACTAGTGCTGTTTGCTTTTGGGATTCACCAGATGAGTACCATCCCATTGCAGGCTTTCAACATTTTTTATCCATTTCCCTCTATATATTTCATCCATTTTAGTTGAAGATTGAGTCATTGGTGTGTCAGCTTCAGAAAAGATCAGTCATATTGAGGGTCCAGTCTGTGTTTTTGAGAATTACTTCCCTTGGACCACATTAGTAGTGACCTCACTGAGCCTGATATACAAACATCATTAACATGACAAATGTGAAATGCACTGAAAGTAACAAGCTACCCACCTGGGAAATGATGTATTTTAGGTGACTTTTAATGAAAAAAGGAGCCCTGGTGGTACAGTGGTTAAGTGCTCTGTGGGAGAAAGATGTGATAGTCTGCTTCCATAAAGATTTACAGCCTTGGAAACCCTATGGGGCAGTTCTACTCTGTCCTTATAGGGTTGCTATGAGTCAAAATTGACTTGACGGCAATGGGTTTTTGGTTTTAATGAGAGAGAATTGTGGAACCAAATGCAAGCTTTGATTCAAATCTTGGTTCTTCCATTTCTAGCAATATAACCTTGGGTAAAGCCTTTAACTTCTCTGGCCCTTATTATTGCCATTTTAGGGATATGAAAAAGAAAAAAAAACAACAACTCATTTTTCAGATGAAGTAATAGAAACTCAGAAAATTTAAATGCGTTTTCTAAGATAGTTTGAATTTGAATTGGGATCTTTCTGACTCTAGAACCCATCCCCAGCAGCAGAAGAAATGATTACTGCTGTTATTATTGTTAATCATCATCACTGTCATGGCCTCTAGGTTTTTGCTAAGTTGTCCTCAGATGGCAGCCTGTTGTCTCAAAGAGGGTTGGGTGTTATCTTGCAAAGAGAAAATGGTTCAGATAAGCAGAGTCTCTAGGACTTCTTGTTCCTTGTAGCACAAATCCACATCCATCTATTTGGTTGGACACAGATGGTTACCTGAGCAGGTGGTTACCTGAGATCACTTCCACTCACCCATTGTCAAAGGTAGATTTTCAAGTTGGAATCAGAGCGTTCTGCCCGTGTGGTTATGGTATCTTTGATGGACAAGTGAACTAGAATGCAGGAAGATTTCCCTAAATGGGAAGGGAGCTGCCTTCCTTGTGTTCTCCATTTCCCTTGTCAGTTGCTGGAAAGATCACCAGTGACACAAAGAGCACTTCCAGTGTTTGGGGAGTCCTGGATGGCTGGCGGATGAGGTAATTTGATTCCAGTGAAACTTCCCAGCTGCCCTGAATTCAGTCTTCCAGAGCACGATACTTTTATTACTAGATTGAATTGTAGGATAAGAAAAGTGGTCTGAGTGTCTTTAGACCACACGTGCATGACCATATACTTGAGCCTGAGATTTTGGAGTGGGGCCTTTTAAGGAAAAAACTCCACATACACAAATGTTACCTGTGTGTGTGTATTTTGTGTTATTTGGTCTTGAGATTCATTTGTTTTAGATAAGTTCCATTAATTTCCCAATTTTTCTTATCTTACACTTGTAATAATCATTCTTAATTTCTTTATTTTATTTTTGACGCTTATTTTACCTGTGTGTTTCTTTTCCTTCGACTTTTCTACGTGCTCTAATTACTGTACGTTGGAGCTTTCTTTATGGAAAGCAGAAGAACCTAAAGGATTGTCTAGAATGAAATCCAGTGAATCGAGAAGGCTGCTCAAGATAGATATTTAATGGTGTAACATTGGCGTCTGTGTTGTATCCTCTACTGAGGACTGTGCACACCTGAACCTCTGCTGCATTGAGGTTCACTTCCTTAATCCTTCGTTGGCTGTGTGAAGAACACCAAGACTTCCACATAAATCAGGAAAGGGGGTTAATCAGAATCAACACAGGGTAAAAGGAGGTCTTAACGGGAGTGCCTAAGTATTGTTCAAACACTTCAGGATAAATGTATGCTGCTTTACTTGGCCAGAACAATGTCTCAAGCTAGTGATTAGGCTGTACTCCAGCTTTAACCTCAGGCAAAATTTATGCAGTTCTCCTACTGTTTGTCAGGTAATTAAAGGGAAAAAAGGATATATTTGCGTAGAGTAGAAGTGTTTTTTAATTAAACATGAAAAATAATAAATGCAAGAGGAGAGTAGGCAGTAGGGAAATTGTTTTTAACTTTTCCTTTAAAACCATTAGGAACTTCAAGAAAAAGGCCAATATTATAGGCATGGCTGTTTGTTAAGCTGGTACAGAGCATTGTTCTTCTGTGTTGGAAATCTGAATCTAAGATTCTTTTTCCGACTTCGGGTTGAAGAATTTGGGGGGTGTAGAGTTATTCTGTCTTAACTTGAAAGACGATGCCCCTTGCTGTTTTCTGCTAACCACTAGTTATCCATTTGATAGGAAAGGAGTTCTTTAATTTAAAAGAAGGGCCAGATATAATAACAATAGCTGTTAGTGCAAATCTTGTTCTGGAAAGCAGGGATATAGCAGGAAGTTTAGACTTAAAAAAAACAAAAAAAGGTGGGCAATGGGAACCTAACTATGGTTACCTAGAGTACTGGTTGGGTTATGTTATATTGGGTTTCTGTTAATGGTTCCACCGCTCTACTCATCACTAAGGATACCAACTTGACGTCTTTTTTCTTGACTTTAGACCCCAGGTCTTAAGGATTCTGCATCCACGTGGCCTCATACTCACCTCCTGTTTGAAAATTAACTGCTACCATTGCAGCTGCTTGCCTGGACTGTTTCAGTAATGCCCTCACCAAGCTTCCACATCTAGTTTCTCCTTTTGCTGTTCATCCTGCCCAGTGTTGTTAGAGTGATTTTACCTAAAACTCAATTTTGATCATGCTACTTGTCTGTTTAGACTCTGTACAGAATGTGAGTTTCTCCATGCTGTGGCCCGTGGTCCACTTCCATACCACATCTGATTTGTACTTGTACTTGACGCTGTAGCCATATTTGAACTATTCTAGCCATTCCTTCGACGTAATACAGGACTCTCTCTTCCACTTTTATGCCTTTGCTCTTGGAGTGTTTTATCTTAGACTTCTTATTTAAGTCCTTTTAAATGCCACCTCTTCCTCTTTCACCAAGGCCTTGCCAATTCTTAGTGGGATATGATTATCACCTCAGCTCTTTGTACCTCTCTTTTAGATCATTATACCTCGTAGCTTAGTTACTTGTGTAATGGTTTTATATTCTCTTATTAGACTGTATGATCCTTTAGGGTAGTACCTGTGAGCTGGTGACACTTACTATCTCCCATCATGTGTCAACTTCTAAATTCATAATGTCCTTGCCCTAAATGTCTTCTATTAATGATGCCATAGTATGTAAAATTGGGGTATTAATATTTATCCTTTAGGCTTGTTCTGCCACTACTTGTCTGTCTGTTGTATTGTAGTGGCTTGTGTGTTGCTATGACGTGGGAGGCTATGCCACTGATATTTCAAATACCAGCAGGGCCACCTACAGTGTACAGGTTTCAGTGGAGCTGCTGGACTAAGACAGACTAGGAAGAAAGGCCTGGTGAGCTACTTCCAAAAATTAGCCAATGTAAACCGTGTGTGTCACAACAGAATATTGTCAGATATTAAGCTAGAAGATGAACCCCTAGGTTGGAAGGCATTCAAAATACACAGTGACCACAATGATGGACTCCAGCATACCAATGTTTGTGAAGATGGTGCAGGACCGGGCAGTGTTTCTGTTGTATATGGGGTTGCCGTGAGTCGGAGCTGACTGGACAGCAGCTGACAACAATGGAGTTGTTCTGAGGGTTACAGGAAAGAATGTATTTAAACATGCAGCTCTGTGCCTGTCATACACACAGTAGGCATTTAATAAATAGCATAGTAGTGGTAGCCAGATGACCAAGGTTTGAATTTTCTGTTGTTACCTACCAGTGTGTGTTTGAGGTCTCTGCTCTTTGTCTTAGTTCCTCTTCTGTAAAATGGGAGTGATGGTAGTATTTACCTCATGGAATTGTTGTGAAGATTAACGGGATCTTTACTTTGAAAGCATTTACAGTAGCACCTGGCATACTGTAAGACTGAGCTGTCCTTTTCCCTAGCTACATGTGGCCCTTGAGCACTTGACATGTGGCTAGTCTGAGGAGAGAGGTGTGCTGTAAGTGCAAAATGTGCACTAGATTTCAGAGACTTCATATGAAAAATATAATGTTTAGTAATTCAATTTTTTATATTGCTTACATGCTGAAATGATAATTTTTTTGTATCTATTGGGTTAAATAAAATAGTAAAATTAATCTCACCCTTAAAAAAACGTGGCTACTAGAAATTTTGAAATTACATGTTTGGCTCACATGTCTGTTGTACAGTACCGTTGTAAGCACTGTGTAAGTGTTAACATTATCATTATGTTGTTATTATTATTTTTATTAGTGATGGTGATAGTAGTTTCTGCTCCTCCCTTTTTTCTCCTTTTCCCCCTTCAGCTACTTGACTTCAGTGATTCTGGGTGAGGAAAATTACGAAAGAAAGGAGTGGATCAGGTAAAGCTTAGATCAAATAAGGGAACAAAGGGGTAAGTAGCTTCTGACCTCAAGTCAAGAAAGACTGGACAATTACTTCAAACCCATGTGCTCTAAGTTGCTAACTTTATCTTCCTGTTTTATTGGGGAATGAAAATTTTCTTTCCATTGCTACCTTCTGCTCTTTTCCATTATTATAGGGAAGAAGCTGATTTGGTTGTCAGAGTTGGATATTCATTTATGGTAATAATAACAATACAAACTTGTTGAAAAATACAGGTTAGGAAGTTTGAGAATTTTTTCTTTTGATTCAAAAAGAATGAGTTTTCTATTAAGGAATTGAATCTAAAAGATAGCATTTTTAAAAGAGTGTGAAGACTTTAAAAATATTTAAAAATATTAGGTTATCTTAATTCCAAGTAGCTTTCAGCTCTAATGAATTCTACTGCTCTACAATAAGCAGACACCATGGCTAGGGCTGCTGATCAGGGTTGAAAAACTCAGACTATATCTTATGCATCAGTTACTTTAAACGATTACATAAAGTGCACATCACGTGATCTGGAAGTTGGTTTGCACATAGCCTATGCTTCAGTGTCATACTGTCTTCCGGCATTGAATATACTGGTGACCTGTGTGGCCACTGGCTCACAACTGGGCTATCATTCCAAGGGTAATTTAAGAGTGTGCTTCGGGCCGGCTCTTTTTAGGAGAGGAGCCCTGGTGGCACAGTGGTTAAGCGCTTAGCTGCCAACCGAAAGTTCAGCTGTTCGAACCCACCAGCCGCTCTGCTGGAGAAAGATGTGACAGTCTGCTTCCGTAAAGACTACAGCCTTGGAAACCCTATGGGACAGTTCTACTCTGTCCTGCAGGGTCGCTGTGAGTCAGAATCGACTTGATGGCAATGGGTAATTTCCTGGGATCTTATTTGTCTCTACTTCCTTTTCATGAAGCTTGTTCCTTACACTGAATACTTATATACTTTGGGGGGATAGGGGTGTGGCAACCTAGACAATCATCTGAAGTGTTGGTTTCCTTTGAGATCATAAGATACGGTGAATACCATTATCTTGCTGAGTGCCTTAGAACTAATAGGGAATGAAAAGGCACTTGCCAATCCCAGTGGACAGATGTGGTTGATTTATCTTGGTAAGTCATTGAAAGGGTAGAATCACTGTAATGTGGAGGAGCCCCCCTAGATTTTCTGTGAGTGTGGCAGTTGGCACATTATGTTAAGCTTTCCTGCTTCTATTCCAAATAAGAATCTCTGAAGTATTTTTCTTGTTTGAATAATACCTAGCAGATATTTGTAACCCTGAATATTGCCATTTAGTGATAGTCACCTGTTTAGCCATGAGGTGAATTGTTAATAAGAAAAGGATACATCTCAAGGCAGTTTAACTGATCTCTGTTTGAGTTTATATGTTGTTTCTGAATACATACATCCCAACTTAGTAAATTAGGGATGATTATTGATATTAGCAAATATTGGTTTATGAAAGGAGTTATTATTTCTTTTTGATATTAAGCTTCTCTAGGGCCTTTGAGTATTTTAATTGAAAAGTATTGTTTACAACTTCAACGAAACATGTATAAAGTCAGACACATCTGTATGTCTATGCCGGTGAAGACACAGGGATGTCTAGGTGTAAGTGTGTGTTTATACACACACGTACTCACATGACTGCCCACCAAGTGCTTACATATGGACCTCCCTGCATTCTTTACCTTATAGATAAGGCAAAACATTTCTCATTCCTCTTGCGGAGCCATGACCACGCTCCTCTCACTGCAGGTGTCAGAGCAACACACAAAATAGTAAATGAGGAGATGAAATAAGTGGGACCAGAAAACATTGTCCACAGCCCAGTGGTCTGTGTCATCATTCTTCTGCTTCTATCATATATGGCATAATCAAGAGGGCCTAGACAAGGCAAATCCTTCTAGTACACTGTGTCTGGGGAGGTTATGGGTCCCAGAGATTTGTTTCTTGTTGTCATTGTAACAGTTTTGATTGTGACAAGGAGATCTTGGAAGTCACCAGAGAATGTCATGAAAACTACATTCCCATTACTGGTATTTCTGCTGGACACTTTCTGGTTAGGGAAATACGTTTAATTTATAAAAAACAAGGAAGTGAAAGCACTTTGTGAAAGCACCTATGTTCTTTGCATTGAGGTCACACACAAGGATACACCTTCTCCTCTTACGCAGTTCAGCCAAAGCTGTTGCAATGAAATAGGTTGTATTTACTTGGACTTATAGAGTCATTGTAATGGCAGCTAGAAGCCCCCGTCATATTCTTATACAAATCTCAGGCCCAGAATAGGTTCTTAAGAATCTGAAAATAATGATCTTCTGATGTAATCCCCTTTATTGTTTTCTTGCTCACTTCCATGATGGTAATTATGTGGGAAGAGCTTTTGAAATGTCCTTTGTTTTGAAATTATATTATTTTCCTTTTAGATAAAAAGGAATACAAGTAAATATATATTAGTGTTGGCTTTTTTCCTGTTAATTAACTTAGTAATAAAAAATACTTGCTGAGAAAGTTCTATTTTTGTTGGTTCTGAATTTTTTCAGAAGTTATAGCTAAATAGGTGTTTTGAATGATTCCAACCAGAATATGGTAGTTTTAAAATATAAATTTTGTTGTCTGTGCAGCTGTCGTTTACTTTCCAGGCATGAGAGATATCTATTTTACTAAGTCCTGTGGAGAATGTGTGTCACATACATTTAAGAAAAAACTGTTTAAGATGAAAAATTCCAAAAATGACTTCCCCCTGGTGTGAAGTAAAACAAAAGCCCCAACAGCATCTCTGCCTCTGGTAATGACAGAGAGGTGACAAACTGCAGGGAGGTGAGGTTCATGGGGATGATCTCACACCTGCACCCCGAGCTTGGGGAACAGCTGGGTCTGTAGCTGGCTTCTGGCCTTGCTCTCTGTTTGAAGCAAGACCAGCTCTCAGGCTGGGGGCCCTTCAGTTTGCACAGGAGGAAGTCTCCAGTACTTTATAACTGGCAGATGGACTGCGGGTGGGCAGCATTGCCTGGTTTTGTGAATCCTTTCCCTGTGATGGAGAAATGGAGCTGCAACTCAGTCCCACCAACCTCCAGGCCCGAGTCTCTATTGTCACTCCAGAGTCTTGTCTGCCAGGCAGGTGTCACTGTGATTGCTTCAGTCTTAGTTCAGTGGCCAGCCAAGTAGCCTAGTGAAGGGCTCCTTCCTCTGTAGCTGCTCAGCAGAGTTCTGGGCCAGTTGAGGGTGGTTAACCTGGTGGGCAGGTAGAGCCCTTCCTGCTATAGTGCCCATAGGTGATTTCTGATGGCCTTCTTAGGTTTCTTTTTCACGCTTTCCAAAAGAAAATAGATGTGTATACCTGTGGAGGGAAAGTCAAGGTTGGGCTCTAATGGAGACCTCTGTTCCATCATCTAACCTAACTCCAGGAGGGTTTACAGAAACAATCACTATTTAATTTCTGTGGCCAGTCAGCCCCTCTCCCCTGAGCCACATGCTGCTTTACCTGATCTCTTAGGGCTGTTCTGCTCCCTTCACCACTGGTGTGGCCTAAGCCATAGGAAGTGCCTCCACAAGTACAGTTTCCCATGAACACTGAGAAGAAACGCTCTGCCTTCCTGCATTCTTAAGATCAGTTCTGCTGCCTCCTTTCTATTACATGGGTACTGATTTCTTTGATGCCAGAGGAGTCCAGGTCCAGCCTACAGATAGATTTGCCTTGGCAGGCATACTGTTTTAAAACAGTTAGAGCCTTCCTGCAAAATTTGAAGAGGGAGATTTCACACAACAGTTCCGAGTTCTGGTTTCTCTTGAAAAAATTGGAGGATCTGGCAATATATGGTCTGCATTTCCATGTAACTATAAGGTACAGGAGCCTGGGTAGTGGGTTTTCCTGTTAGGTTATTGGCTTTAAGCCTTTTTGATGAGTTATACACACACATGAAACAATATTTGTCCTTATATACATGAGGAATTTTGTTCTATTTCATTAAAGCACGAATGGTTGAAAGTCATAAAAGTTATCTCCCCATCTAGTGATGCCTGTGACCTGCAGTAGAAGAAGCAGTACTTTGGATTTGGCTGCAGACTCTGTTGGAAACCTTTGTGGCGTAGGAGTTAAGAGCTACAGCCGCTAACCAAAAGGTCAGCAGTTAGAATCCACCAGGCACTCCCTGAAAACTCTATGGGGCAGTTCTTCTCTGGCCTGTAGGGTCGCTATGAGTCAGAATTGACTCGATGGCAGTGGGTTTTGGTTTTCTTCTCCTGCACTGGCCCTTACCTGCAGCCTGCAGTAGCCACCATCCCCTTCCCCAGGCTCAGTCATTGTCATTCACATTAGATAACCTGACAGAGCCTTGTAGGATATCTAGTCTGCAGCCCTTCTCCAGGCTGTGGGTATCCAGGTGAGGGCAGGTTTTTCAAGACTCCTTGGCTACAGGACCGAAGACAAAGACAGAGTGAATGCCACTGTTCTGTCTCACCACAGTTGTCTTGCCCCACCCTGGCCTAGGTAAATGAATAGGGAGAAAATATGCAGTCTTGTATAGAAGACTGCTCCCAGTCTGTTCTTTGGATCGCATAACAGTGGGACCTAGTTGACAGATCTCTGGGACAATTCATATTACAATGGCTCTTTTATAAAGCAAAGGAAGCTTTTAACCATAAGTTACTTTAGTGGCGTTACATTTGCATTACAGATTTTTAAGGCATTGTAATTAACCAAGATGAGCCAGTAAGCTGGAGGCCAGAAAAAGACGAAAGAGACTCCTTACTCATCTTGGCTACCTTTGTCATTTCACCTTCTGAGAGGCAGAGGAGCCTCTTACCAAATTCATTAGGACCATGGCCTTCTGAGCATCAATTTGGAACGATAAAGATCCTTTTATACAATTTAGAATGTACATTTATATTTAGCTGTTGAAATAACATTATTTTATGATGCTGATAAGAGTAGGAAAAACACAAAATTTTGAGTCAGAAGATGTGGCTTCTTGTCCTGACCACAGTGTTTCATTGTGTGAATTTGGTTAAGATTTTATGTAGGGTGCCTTGTTTTTCCCATCGATAAAATGGATATGATGGAACTATCACCCGCCTTCTACCTCATTGATTTCTGACGATCTCATGAGACTCTGTGTGTATGTAACACTGCAAAGCGTTATGTACAACTGTGAAACAGTATGTCTGTCTTTATTATGGGCTACTGCTTTATCAGATCTCAACACAACTACGTAACATGCTTCACTACTTTACATAGTTACTAAGGTGACTTTTTTTGTAATCCTTTTGGAGCCTTTTTGGGGTTAGATAGTACTCATTTACTGCCCTGGATGGAGATGAGAATTGAAGCCAAGATTGAAGCTATGCATTATATTGCAGCAGGGGTTGGTCCAGGAGTCCACTGAAGCCCCATGCCCTGAGCTGTCAGGACAGGAATCCAGCAGGTACCCTGGTTTGATCTGTTGACAGTTGGTGCTGGAATAAGCATGCTATCCACTTACTTACTTAGGTCAATGACAGAGGCAAAAACTGAAATGAGAATTTTCTCGCTCCTTATCCAGGGCTCTTTCCAGGAGACTGAAAACATTGGGTTTCTGTAGTTGAAGGCATTTTAATTTTTTCACTTTAAATATTGAACTTCTTCCCGTTTTCAAATCTATCTTAGCTCTAATGTGTTAAGTGATAACACACCAGAGACCACTCCAAAGGTCAACCAAGAGGGATCCAGCAGGGGGCTTGTTTTTGGTTCTTATCTCATTGTCAACAACCCTTCATCAAGCCTGCTGCCCCCATCACATGTGGCTCAGAGGCACTTGTTCTGACAAAGGGCACTTAGACCCAGACCGTTTAAACCTCAACCAAAATAACTGATCCACTTTAAAATGTGACACGCGAACAAATGCAGTTTCTAACAAGTCACATAGCAACAAATGTGTCTGATTCCAGGTCTGAGAATGGGCTTTTGTCAGATGGCAGAGGCGAGCCTCCTCCCATTGTGTGACTGATGGGAGGGAAAAGGAAGAGGAGTGGGGCATTAGTGTCAGCCTTTTTGGACCGGGAAGGCAGGAGACTTGAGATTTTGTCCCGTCCCCATCACCAGTTTCCTGGCTTTGTGTAAGTAGCTTTTAACGTCTCTGCCACATAGGTAATTAGTAGACATTAGTATTTATTGGAAACCCTGGTGGTGTAGTGGTTAAGAACTGCGGCTGCTAACCAAAACATTCGCAGTTCGAATCCATGAGGTGCTCCTTGGAAACCCTGTGAGGCAGTTCTTCTCTGTCCTATCGGTTAGCTGTGAGTTGCAATCGACTGTATGGCAATAGGTTTAGGTTTTAGTGTTTATTCGGCTGCACAGGGCCTGCAGCTTTATAGGTACATTATTTTATTTAATTCCCACAACAACCCTCGGAAGATGGAGCTACTCTTATTATCCTTATTTTACAGATTAGAAAATTGAGGGTGGAGAGAATAACTTGCCCGAGGTCACACAGGAAATTGGTAGACTCAGGGCTCAAGTCTAGATAGGTCTGACAGCTGTTAACCTCTGTGCTTTTTAGATTAAAGGACTCTTCCAATGTTAATAGAAGCCCTAATGATGCAGTGGTTTAGAGCTTGGTTGCTAACCAAAAGGTCAGCAGTTCGAATCTACCAGCCACTCCTTGGAAAACCTATGGGGCAGTTCTACTCTGTCCTGTAGGGTCGCTATGAGTCTGAATGACTCAATGGCAACAGATTTTTAATAGTAAAAAGGGGCGTTGGTGGTTCACAGGTTGCATTCTTGACTTCCACTTGGGAGACTGGTGTTCTATTGTTTGCCAATGCAGGTCATTCACAGCCACCACTATCAGTCACTGGAGGCTTGCGTGTTGCTATGATACTGAATAATTTTCAGTGGAGCTTCCTGGCTAAGATAGACCAAGAACTGGAAATGCCTGGCGATCTGCTTCTGAAAATCAGTCAGTGAAAATCCTAGGGATCACAAGGGTTCAGTCTGCAACTAATCATGAGGATGGCACAGGACTGGGCAGCATTTTATTCTTTTGTGCGTGAAGTTGCCGTGAGTGGGGGCTGACTTGACAGCTAAGGACAGCTAATGCTAATACCACAGGACTGCAGTCTGCTGTTTGCCAAATAACAAATTATAATGAAAGAAGCCAGAGTTGCCATAATGAAAGTGATGGGTAGTCAGCCTTACAAAAGAGTTTGCAGTCAGTATTTTACTTATAAGTCTGTATTTCTTGTCTTCATTCAATTCTGCCTTATTTTAAGAAATTTAAAGGTTGAATATTGAAATAATTGTCTAATACTTGGAACTGTGAGAAACAGACTCTGAAACTTTTGTTCGTCTGTGAATAGGGAGTTACACTTTAATACCCATACATTTAAGAAACATATATGGCCTTCCTACTTTTTGGCAGGCACTCGTGTTATATATTATTATTCCCATCTTACAGACAAGCAAACTGAAGCTCAGAAAAGGTAAGCAACTTGTCTGAGGCCCACGTACTACGAAGTGGCTATGCTAGGATTTACCTGTGTTATTTCCTCTATTCTTCAAAGTACACTAATAAAATATTATCCTTGGAATTATGGTTTTATCTATTAGGAAATTCCAAGTTTACTTGTCCATCCTGAAAAGAGCAAGAAAGCCATCTTAAACAGAAATGTAATTTTTTCAAGACTTAGAAATCACTCTAACTAGGATTTTTATATTCTAAATAACAATCAAGGAGTCCCCTCTCCTCCTAGCCCCCCCCCCCCATTTCCTTTCTTCATTTCACTTATCCTCATCAAAAATTCCACCTTTATTAATTTACATACAAAAGACTTGGTGCATATTGCACGGCAGGATTTTTTTTGTAGACTGATTTAATAATATGGCATATTGTGTGTATAGAACAAATAGATCCCTATTCCTTTTTTTTGGTCATCGTAGGAGGATTTGGGAAAAAGTTGATAGTTTTCATTTTATAAACCCCATTTCCACTGAAAAGGATGCTACCTTGTGTTCTGTTACCTAAAAACAACTTAGGATAGATGAGATTTAATGCTTGTTCCACTATTCTTCTAATTCATTCTCGTCATAAAGAGATCTTTGGTCTTAATATTGTCTTTTTATTGTAGTTTGTCAGGTTTTTATACAAGAAGAGTACTAAAAACTTAAAAACATGCTCACAGGAAGGAAATATATAACTTTGCCCAATGGAAATGATTAATCAGAGATGATAATCTCAATGTTAGTAAATTCAAAAGCATGTAATCCCTGTCTAACCTAAAGAAAGAGAGAAGTCTATTTCTCATTAAAGTTAATTTTGCAACACACCGAAGTCAAGTCTGTGGAGCCCCTGGGCTGACAAAGACAGAGGTTTGGGATTGTCTCTTTCTGGTCAGCGTGGTAGAGCTGACATTCTGGGAGGAGGTTTCTGTTCTCAGTGTTTTCTGACACCTGTTCATTTCCCCCAGAGATGCCAAACCAGGTTCTCAGTTTGCATGAAGGGATATTTTTAGAATCCTAAAACAAGTTTTTTACCCTTAAAGAGACTGCAGAATTTTGTAGAGAACTGTAACATAGGAAGAACTAATGCAAAGAAGTCACATAAGGGCATTACATAAGCAGAAATGTCAGGAAAGGTTTCCATTCCTCCAGCCACCCCTCACTTACCACCTCCTTTTCAGACACACACTCACACAGTTTTGTCTAGGTAAGTGAAACATGACAATTTACTTACGGCATAATTTCTCAGGATTACTGGGCACTTCTAAATTTTTTTCTTCTCATCATAATACTCTAAGAATACCTTTAAAATAACATTCCTTTCCCCTGCATTTATTTAAGTATTTGAATATTTTCACATTACCCCTGTTAAAGTTTAGCCAAGGTGGTTTTTTAAACAGATTTTCTCTCTTTATACTAATCAGTATTTCCCCCTTTAATTTTAAGATGGCTTGAGATTGTCCCTCAGTTTGGTGACACCTTTCCTTCATTAGGCGTTGATTTTCAGATCTCCTTGCTTGATCTGGGAAGCCCATCATTTTATTGTCTTCTTCACAAAATATTTCAAGTTAGAACCAAAATCTTCTATTGTTAAAACTTGTTATTGGGTTGTTAATATAAAGCAAAAAACCAAACCTGTTGCTGTTGATTCGATTCCAACTCTTAGTGATTCTATAGGGCAGAGAAGAACTGCCCCAAGGGTTTCCAAGGAGCAATTGGTGGGTTCAAACTGCTGACCTTTTGGTTAGCAGCTGAATGCTTAACCACTGTGCCACCAGGGCTCCATACAGGTGAGGCATATTTTAATACATCAGTATATTTCTGAATGTCAGACTGTTCATCCTCTCCTCACATCCTATTTCTTTTTTATTTTAGGTGAAATTTGTTTTTAAACCATTGGAGGATTTTTTGGGGTGAGACTGCCCCCCTTTAAGGCACATTCACTGTGTATTTGTGCATACATCCAAGTTACATATGTAAATATGTGAATTTGACCATGTGCAACTGCCGTGTAGTTTAGAATTCTTTCCTTTTGAATGCAAAAGTAGCCGGGAATTCATGTGTCTGGCTATATTCAGATAGTAATTTAATTGTGCTCACATAGCCCTTGCAGACCTTTGCATAAAGTCTTCCTTGTCCTGAAGATGCCTTGTGTTCTCTGACAAAACCTATTATGTCCATGGATTATTTAGTAATGCTCATTTGAAGATTTGAGAGAGTTTTATATTGATCCAGTGACGCTACATACCAAACAGACCCCCACACCACTTTTAAACCACATCAAGATAACCCCCAAGGAATGAAAATCCTGTTTTCTGACATGTGAAATAAATGCATCCTTTGCTTGCAAGTACTGATATTTGAGAGGCTGTTCATTCACCGTCTTTCATATTCCAGTTGGTCTTCAGCAGTTGGAGAGATCTTTAAAAACAGCTTTTTTCCGGGACATGAAGATAATTTTTAAGACATTGGAAGGAACCTGGTTCATGGGCACTCATGTGCTCAAGCACGTACCTCATCACGTGCAACATTTGTGTGCGTACCTGCATGCAAGCATCTACATGTATGTACATACATGTAGTCCAGCATAGTGGTTAAGACAGCGGGGTCTAGGTTCAAGCTCTGTAGTACAGTTTACTAGCTGTGACCATGGACAAGTGTTTAAATGTTCTCACCTGTAATTTGGGGACAATAATAGTACCTTCATCATAATGTTGTAATGATTAAGTATTTACATGTAACATACTTAGAATAGTGCTTAGTTTGTACTGAGTGTTCAATCATTGTTATTTTTTTAGGATAACAGTGTGTTATTTTATGATGCTTTATTGATAAAATTATCAGCAGTACCCATATCTTTCCTTAAGGAATGATATTTTATAGCTAGCAGCGAACTACCGTGACATTTTATTCTGTAAGTACTTCTGTGCAGCTGCTTTCTTTAGACTGGGGCACCTAGAAGCCTGAAAGAGTTAAAAACATTTCCTTGTTTTTCAGGCTTTAATTTAGGCTCATTGTTATACAAAAACTGTTAGCCTGGGTAAAGCTGCACCTTGAGCACTGATGTAAACTGAGTTTTTCAAAGTACATTAAAATTTGCCATAGTCTTCCCTTGACGATTGAGAGATTTGCATCTGGTAGCGATTCACTCAGCCGAATGGAAGATCGCACTCCTTAGAGTGCTGATAAGCGGACACATGACATTTGCAAAGAGCAGTTTGCCCACTCGAGTGCCAGGGCAAACTGGAGAAAATTCTGTGCTTCCAATTTCATCAGAAACGTAGGGAATATTGCAAATGACACTACCAAATCAACTGTAAATAGATGATAATTTGATTGACATCTGGAAAGCTGTCACCGGCTGAGCAGCCCATAACAGGAACATTTACTGAGTGCAAAGGCAGCTTTCAAGTAAATCACTTTTTGTCCAGTGGGGCCCGGCCAGATTATAATTGCATGTCCTTCCCTTCATTGCAAATTCCCCATTACCGTTACCAGCAGTGTCTCATTTAAAGGAAGGTTGTCTTCCAAATATTCAGTGTCTCATGTTAACTCGTCACCTCCCTCCTCGAAGGCTTGCATTGTGCTAGAGAATCCAGCCCTTGCTTCCCTTCATTGTAATAAAACTCATTAACTCTTGTCTTTTTTGTGTACAGAGGTACAAATTATAAATTAACTGTTGGATGAAATATATCATAGCTAAACTTGGGGCTACAAACATTTCCAGCAGGATTTCAGCACAGTCCTCAGAATTGTCTCTACTATCATTAATGGTGGATAAGAGTTCTGGCACTGATGAATTTTGAAATGGCAGCATTTGAAAATTGAGCCAGAGTGGTGCTTTCTCTCCTGGTTGGAAACTCCTTCAGGATAAGTCTAGAGCTAGTGTTAGTTCTTGGCCTTTTTGCTGCAACTCCACATGGAATATAGAAAACTACAATAATTAAAACAGATGACCACTCTGAGGTTCAGCTGTAGAAAGTTTATGAAGTGGGAGACACTTGGGGAGTGAGTATTAAGTCAATGTTGATGAGATGGTCTGGTCTCTTTTGCCAACCAGGTATTTCCTATCCGGTTTTAAAAATGCAGTAGCTAATGAACAATAAGTTCATCAGAAAGGATCAAGCTATCTCTCTTTATTGCCTAAAGTTGATTTCTCTCTTTTTGGTCAAGAAAATGAAGGGAAAAGACCATGCTCGCTTCTCTAGTTGCACTCTGCTTACAAATCCAAAGAATAACATCTGGCTCCAGTGGAATATTTAGGTCTGAAGACACTGCATACAGGGAGTACAGAACCCACCATGATCTTGGTCTTTGGCTTTCAGAATGGTGTGTTTTTGCAAAAACCTTTCGGTCCCTTTTTGGCCTTGAAAAATTGCTGGCTGGAGATGGGTAAAGAGGAGAGAGATGGAGGATGTGAAGCAGGTTGTCTCCACCCCAGGAGTTGCTTCTGGTAAAAAAGTAATAAGACCTGAAGCTTCCGTTGCCAGAGCCAGACCAGTGGGCGTTTGCCTTGCAGGAGGGGCTTTTGATCTTTGCGTCACAAAGAATCAAAAAATCATTTCTTGCTATACAAATGTGGCTGCTTATTGGAGTCCCAGTGAAAGGGGATGGCAGTTGGGGATCTTGCTAATTGTACTGAGCCTGTCTGCATTGCAAGTGTCAGGTGATTTGATAGGGCTGACATGCAGCTAAATGGAATACGAAAAGACACTGCAGTGGACTGTTGGTCCATTAGTTTGCTCGGGCAGCTTGTTTTACTAAGGAGCCCTCTAATGGCTTCTCGGCAATAATTACTCTCTCTCTTCCTCGTGCTTTTCAACATGACAGGCACTTGCTGAAGTCGCAGCTAATATATTTGCACTCTAACCGGCCCCAATGCTGAGTCTCCTTGAGTATGTTTGGTTAAGAAAAGAATGATGGCTATGTTTTTTCTTTGAGAAAATTTCTCTAATGCAGAAGACAGTCGTTTTATTTTGGATACTAAGCAGGCGTGTGGCGTAACATGAGTGCTTGTGAAAAAAATTGATGCATTAGTTGTGGACTGCCCATTGCAATGTCTCCTGTATTATGAGTTGATGATATTGGAATAGGGAAAAACTTTTATGGACTGTTTTACTTATGTAATAACTACAGACTTGAGCCAGAATCAGAGAGGGGAAAAGTTTATATAGAAATGAGCCTTGAGGCAACTTTCTTGAAGTTATACAATAAGAGGTTACGCCTTTGTTTCAGTTACCTTACAGTTTGGAGGCAGTTTTAATTTTTTTATGCATTTCTTTTTTTTAATTGAAGGAGGTGTCTTAGATTAAAATATTTTAGTTTTTGCTTTCTCTTTCACGTCTTCCTGAAGTGTGGCCAGTTTTGCTTATCTTTGCATTTACTTTTTAAAAGTCAACTTGGAACTTCTAGGTGAATATTTTAGGATTAATGAATAAGCTTGAATTCTTTTAAGATTCTTCACTAAAGTTTGTTTGCTAAAGTACAACATTTAAAGTTGATGAATATCACCTTTTTTCATAGTATGATCGTTATTGTTCTTGCTAAAATCTTTGGAGGATTTCAAGGTCGTAAAAAACCTTGTGTGGGAAAATCTAAGAGGAAGAAAAAAGCTTAGAAATACGGAGAACTGTAGGGAAAATGCTTGGATTTTGAACTCTTCAAACTAGTGTATGCGGGGAGATAAACTTTTTTGTGAAGGAAGTGAGAAAACATTAGCAACAACCAGATTTTTGGCAATTATTTTTCCCTTCTGCTTCTAAAACTTAACTGCCTGATAGAATACCGTCTTAGCTTTTTTTTTTTTTTTTTTGGTGTGTGTGTGTATCAGAAAGAAGAGAACTGTCTTAGAAACATGTTTAAAGCACATGATGAAAAGGAAATTTTTTTTTTTAAATAAACCTTTTAGAGTCTATTTTCTTTGTGCCAGGTACCAGATGTTGATGTTGGCAGTCCTTAAGAGGGTCACAGGGCATTTAAAATCACTAGGCTGTGGGGAATAAAATTCCAGGTCTGTTGGATTGAAAATTATTTAAAACTTGTGTTTACCCAGCAGTAAGTAGTACGAAAGTACTTTTTCTATATGAGCCTCTCTTAAATAGTCGCCTTAGAAATACATGATCAGTGAAATTGCTGTAAAATATATTTCCATTCCAACAGCTCTTCTTAGCGTTACGAAGGTCGGTGGTTCCATTTGAGTCTCTATTTTTCACTTGTGAAAATCAAACTGCCCTAGCTTTTGAGCTATCCATTTCAAGTTACAGAGGACAGAGGCTGTGCTACTTGGTTATGTACTTGTGCAGAAAGGGCATATATACCATACTTACACTATATTTCTTTTGTATCTTCTAGAAGAATAATTTTGAGAAGGAAATAGAACCTTTTGTCTCTCTTACATTGTTTCTTCTCTGGGTGAGCTGAAACCCCTTTTCTCACTCATACAATAATAAAGTTTCAATACAAAACTAGCATTTTAGATAATAAAAAAAGTTCTGTAGAACAAAACCATTTCTGACGAGTGTACCTCTTTGTACTCATTATAGATTATTGTTTCTGCTGGTTTTGTGGGTGTAGCACTGGAAAGAGTTAGATGGTGACCTCACTGGGTTTTCCACAGAAATTTTCTACATTTTTCTAAACCATTTTGCAGGAACCCTGGTGGCGCAGTGGTTAAAGTGCTTGGCCGCTAACCCAAAAGGTCAGCAGCTCCGTGATTGAAAGATGTGGCAGTTTGGCTTCTGTAAAGATTAACAGCCTTGGAAACCTATGGAGACAGTTCTCCTCTGTCCTATAGGCTCGTTGTGAGTTGGAATCCACTTGATGGCAATAGGTTTTGGAACCATTTTGCCCTTCTTCCTATCTGAGGGAATTAGATATTTTCCTTTCCTGTAGATAAGGAGACATTTCAAATAGTCGAGCTGTCGGGGGAAGAAGACCGGAAGGAAATAGGCCAATATGTTGTCAGTAGTTGTCTCTGGGTGCTGGGATTATGGCTAATTTCTGCTTCTTTACACTTTTTAGATTTTCTACAGCTAGCATATATTATGTGTAAAATCAGGAAAAAGAAAAATTACATGTGTGCATTCTAGCTGATTTTGATGTTTAAGAAGTCTAGCATTGCTCATTCTAATTTCAGATTCCAGAACTGTGGTTCTGGGAGTAGAAAGCACAGCCCTATTGATGTTCATGTAGCTCTCAGTGATCTGTATCGGTGGTGCATAGTTATGGACCACCTTCTCATGGGGTTTGCTGGTGCCCAAAGGAAGCAATCATGTTTCCAACTTCAGTGGCAGAAAGGGCTTTCCATTGTTGCCCTTACTGCCGCATGCTTTTTTTACTCTCTACTCCCATGTATGTACTCTATAGGCTTATCTTTATTATATTTATCCTGCCCATTCAGTGTAATTGTGCAGTGGAAATAGATTTACCGGGTGGTAGGGAGCAATGTGAGGTAATCTCAGAATTTCCTCATCATAACTAGATAGTTTAGTGGAGAATGAAAAGTGAACACATCTGCCAGCTGGGTAGATAGCACTTAGGGATAGACACCCTTCTAATTCACAAAGCCCCTAACCTAGTTTTGAATGTTATTTCAGTTGGGAGGGCTATAGGAATTTCTTTAAGCCACGCAGTAGGTTATAGTTACTTGGAAAATTTACATAGAAGTCTAGTGTTTGGAGCAGAAAACTGATTGTCAACTTTTGAAGTATAGACTTGGGGCCAGTAGTTTTAACCTCTGAACTTTGTTACTCTCATCTGTAAAATGAGGATATTAATAGCACCTTCTTATAGGGTAGTTGTGGGATATATGAAAGTTTTTTGTACCTCCGTATACATTTCATTTATTGACTAAGCTCCTTTTGGCAAACTACCTAAATTAGAATGGAGGTGATTTGGATCAAATCCCTCAGTTCACAGCCTGAAGCCAAATTTTATTTGCATTTGTCCATTCTGCTTGGAATAGGAGAGGTCAAAGATGTATGGTTTTAATCTTATTTTTGTGAGAGCCTGTGCTTATCCTAACCCCCATAGCTTCCATTAAAAAACTTGAAAATAGTTCTTCATTTTCTGTTCTTAATTACTTGGCAGAACTCTAGGCTAGAAAGAGAGAAACTAGTAACAACCAATCACCCTTTGCACTTCCAGGTCAACAAAAGGGATTCTTGGGTCCTAGAGACCAAAGAAAGAATCAGCAGGAATGCCCTAGGTGAACTGATGGATTGCAGAGCCTGGCTGGTAATTACTTTCACTGAGCTAAAATGTTAACTTAATACATGGGAGCAGGGCCAGATGAAAATCAGGATTTGGACCTCTTCCCCTCCTGTGGATATCCCATACTGTTCCTTCTGGGGGCAGTCTTCTCTTTGGTGGGATAGCCCTGCTTCCTTTACTGGGGCTTGGCATGGATTTACATGTCCCACTATAGTTGTACCTTTTGTTTTGGTTGTCCTGGAAACCATCGATGTAGGTATATGACTGTTTAGGCTGCCAGCTTTCTGGATGGTGAGAAACCCTACTTTCTCAAGACTCGTCAGCTGTATATCAGATATGGAGAGACTTGGAGTTCAGATTTCCAGAACCATCAAGCTTTAGCTTTTGAACTGTTGTGACACTCTTGTAGCACACACCTAGCCTACAACTGGGCTATAGTATGTCGTCCCTGGAGGTCAAGGAGGTTTCATTTTAAAGGCTAACTCATATTGAATGTTAATAACTTCCTAATACACTATGAAAGATTGTGAAGTCATAAGAGGTTTGGTGACATGATTTGGTGACCAGATATATTTACAGTTGATTGTCAGAACCATAGTATATGAGAACTCATTTAATCTATAGTGCTTTCAGGCCCATCCCTTCCATTGTGCAGTGGAGAAATCTGATCACCTAGAGAAATAAAGCTATTTCCAACTCATCAGAGCCAAGAATAGACTTGAACTCAAGTTTTCTGAGTTTAAGGTACTTGTTGCTTTATGAGGATAATAATCGTAGCTCCCTTATGGGACTTGGAGAGGGTTAAATCCCAAAATCTATATTAAGCGTTAGGAATAGTGACGGACATGGAAAAGACTTAATAAATGATAACCACTGTCATTGCCATTATCATCACTTTTACTTTTTATTTTTGCTGTCACACTTCATCACTACCACTGCCATGCTACATTGGTGAAGTACCCAGTTCTTTGATTTGTGACCTATTCTAGAAGCCCAGCATTTACTAGCAAACTAGAGCAAGTGCTCAATTTATCATGAGTTTACTCTATTTAAATAAAATGTGTAACACTTTCGACTTCCATAGAGAGCCATGAAAGGCATTGGTAGAAGAGAATTTAATGATAATTAACAACCCTAATTTTGAGTTTTGTACCTTTTGTGTGTGTGTGTGTGTGTGTGTGAATTGATTATATTTCCAACATACAAAGATTAGTTAAATGTGAAGTGCATCCCCTTGAAACAGCAGGAATTCTGTGGAATCATGATTGAATCATGTTGAGCAGTTTCCTGTACTTCTTTATTTCCTGAGACATCTACGTGGAATATGTAATGTTTTAGGTTTTAAAATTTCCTAACCCTGTCAGCACAGGGCTGTAAGCTGGAACACTTGAATTATGAAATCTGTTCTGATGTAGATATTTTAAAGATCAGTCTTTTCAGGAATTTTTAATGACATGGAAGTATACTTACATTTTAATTTTAAAAAGTAGATACGAAAGTGTAATTAGCATATGATCTAACTTTGTCACAATTAAAAAGGTATATATGTAAAAAAAAAGTCAGAAGGAAATAACCAAATTAGTAATAATAGTATTCTCTGTTCTCTTGATAAATTACAAATAATTTTTAACCTTCAAACTACCTGTAACTCACTTTTCATTATAAATTATTTAAGAAGAAAACAAGTCACTTGTGCTATGGTAGGAGTCCCTGGATGGGGCAAAGGGTTAAGAGCTCAGCTGCTAACCAAAAGATTGGCTGTTTGAGTTCCCCCAGAGGAGTGTCGGAAGAAAGGCCTGGCAATCTATGTTTGAAAGGTCACAGTTATTAAGAACCCTGTGGAGTATAGTTCTACTCTTACACACATGGGGTCACCATGAGTCTGAGTTGACTTCATGGCAGCTGGTTTGGTCTTTGGTTTGGTGCCTTGGTAAGATAGTGAATGGTTAATGTCACTTTGTGTCCTACTGATTTCTCTATTTTTGATGTAGTTGCTCTTTTCACTGTCATCATAGCTTAGTAGAAAGACCATGGGCTTTGGAGTAAGATGGGCTGGTTTATAAGCTTTGGGATTGGGCAAGTTACCTCTCTGGACCTTAGTTCTCATTAAATTGCAATGCCATCTTCCTTGCAAGATTTCTTAATCCTGAAAGTGGCTTGCTCTTTGAGGTGCTTAGTAAATGTTAGTCCATTTTGTTCTCCTAACCACTGCCCCCCTCCCCCCACATTCCACAAGGACTAATTCAGGGAACTTGGAAAAGGGTGACTCTTTTGTTTCACACTAGCATTTTCGGTGGTTTGTCATTTTCATCATCTCTTTACTGTAAAAGTCTTGGTTCCTATAAATCTCACACTCTTGGGAACCAAACTCATGACAATCATGAAGTGTCTTACTTCAAAGGATGAGAAAACCAAGCAAACCAAAATCATGATGACCTCTCTGGAGCAGTGTGTGTGCCCATTCCTCTCTCCTAGGATCAGCCTGGGAATGTTGAGTAACAGCATCAACATCTACCTCTCACTGTCAGTGATGTGGAGGGTGTGGAAAGGACTCTGGGGCTGAGGTAGGACTCATAATTGCATGACCGTCTGGCCTTCCCCGGCATTCTTTTCCCTTCCAGGATTTCTGTAATTGTCATCAGATGGCTCAGTCTTCCAAATGTTTCCGGTATTGCAGTGACTTCTGGAGTGTGTTTAAAAAAAAAAAAAAAAAAAAATGCCAGAATGAGCAGCTATCACTTGTTTGTGTCTGTTCTGTTGTGTGTGGATACATGCAGATCAGGCTTCTGGAATCTAGAAAATGAGTCAGATGTGGATTCCTCTTTACCCTCTTCTCTTGAACCTTCCCACTTCCTTTGCGGATTCTTTTCCACCTGCACTGCTTTAAAGAAGAAAAATAAGTGAAGAAAGGTGCGGGCAGTGTTCATATTTTCAGTTACAGTCAGCCTTCCATTTAGTCTCATTACTTCTGGGGACTTTTATAGAGCACTGTATCTTTCTTAACAACCGGTAGCAGTTGCTGTGGAGTCGACTCCGACTCATGGCAACCCTGTGTGTAAGAGTGGAACTGTGCTCCATAGGGTTTTCAATGACTAGTTTTTCAGAAGTAGATTGCTAGACCTTTCTTATGAGGGGCCTTTGGGTGGTCCTGACCTCTAACCTTTCGGTTAGCAGCTGAGTGCTTTAACAGTTTGCACCAGCCAGGGACTATGTATCTTTCGAAGGGTCTGCTAAAGGACTCAGGGAGGTTGAGAGTTAAACAGTGAATGAACCCTGTGAAGAATGATTCAAAGTCTTGGGCAATTCCCCTGCATTGAGATAAAGGAAGTATTTGAGATGGACTCTGCATTTTGTTTGATGGAATTTGAGTGACAAATGCTAACATTAATAGGTATTCATATTGAAACCAGCAATCACTGGTGGTTACCAGGTATGGGGTGGGGTAGATTGCTCTATAGATAGTAGAGACTTGTTATTCCTGGTGATGGGAAATATAACACCAAATGTGGGTAAAGTGTGCACAGCTTGACAAAGATAAGTGATGTCACTGAGAAGTACAGAAGAAAAAAGGATGCTTTTGGTAAATGCTATGATGTATACAGCTGTACAACAACAACTAAAAAACGAGTGTGTTTACATGTGTATGTACATATGCATACAAGTGTATAGGTATGTATACCTGTATATATGTAGACATACATAAAACCAGAAACCAAACCTGTTGTCATTAAGTCGATTCTGACAAATATGTGGGTATATATATGTAATTGTATGCATCCATATATATTCATATATACAATAAAGCATACAGGGGCACAAACACAGATTCTTACACTTAACCATTAACACCTTGTGGGATTGGTTCATGGGGTCTAAAGGCTTAGGACCATAGATTTGTGGGACAACTCAGTTAATTGGCATAATATAGTACGTAAAGTTTATATTCTAAATCTTGGTTTTGTGAGTGGTATCTGGGGTCTTAAAAGCTTGTGAGTGGCCGTCTGAGATACAACTGTCTGTCTCTGTTCATCTGGAGCAAAAGAGAAAGAAAGAAACCAAAGACTCAAAGAAGAAACTAGTCTTCAGGATAAGTAGTCTACATGAACCACGACCTCATCTACCCCTCTACCCTGAGACCAGAAGAACTAGATGGTGCCCAGCTACCACTACTAATCTTTATGATCAGGAACACAATAGATGGATCCTGATAGAATGGGAGCAAAATGTGGAATAGAACTCAAATTCTTAAAATGTTCAGACTTAACTGGACCAGTTAAGACTAGAGGACTCCTCGAGACTGTCACCCTTAGATATTCTTTAAACCTTGAACCAGAACTTTTCCATGAGGTCCTCTTTTAGCTAAATAATAGATTGGCTAATAAAATAAACAGCGTCACCCATTGAGTACTGTGCTCCTTTGAGAAATCATCTGTATGAGACCAAACGGTCAACATTTATTCAAAAGTAAAGAGGCAAGGGAGCAGGGAAACTAAATTTTGGAACAACCAGAACAGAAATAATGAGAAAGTTGACACACTGAAAAATGTCACCAGTGTTACTGAACAAGTTGTGTAGAAATTATTAAATGAGAACCTAACTGGCTGTGTAAACTTTCATTGAAAACACAATAAAATATTTTGATAATAAGAAAAAAAGAAACGCTAGCATTAATTGGCGAAGCAGTTGTAAAGTTGGAGAGAACAACCCATAGCACACATGTGGAAAACATGGACTGTGTTCAGGGAGGAGCGTGTGATCCTGTTCAGCTTTAAAAGAAGGAAACAAACAAAAAACAAAAAGATGCTTTATAAATTTGCGGTCATCCTTTAAATATGAGTCAACTTAATGATTCCAGTTTTAGCATGGATAGTGTCTATAAAGTTAAGATATAGGAGGAATGGCATGTACACTCAAAAAAGTTTACGTTCTGAGTCTTTCAAGGTATTTGGATTTTCCTTCATCATAAGCCTAGAACTGAAAACCCAAATATATGAAGATATCCTGCATTTGGGGTATTTTTATCAGACAAAAACCAAAACAAAACCAAACTTGTTGCCGTTGAGCTGATTTCCAACTCATAGCAACCTGGTAGGATAGAGTAGAACTGCCCCATAGGGTTTCTAAGTAGCACCTGGTGGATTCGAACTGCCAACCTTTTGGTTAGCAGCGATAGCTCTTAACCACTATACCACTAGGGTTTCCTTTATCAGACAAGTTCTTGTAATTTGACCTTGACTGCTTTTTTTGGAAGGGAAAAATTGCTTAAGTGTGAAAGGACCAATAACTTAAAGCAAAATGGGGTGATTGACAGATCTAAACTGTTTGTTCTACCAACCCCACCCCCCAAGCAGAGACTGACTGTAGAGGTGAGGTTGGGTAGGATTGATCAACTAGATCATATTGGGAACTGTAAATTGGAGGAAGTTGAGATAATAATTCTAGTTCATTCTGTTTGCTGACAAATGTGCTTTTTAGAAGTCACTTTTAACTTACTGGCTCCTGCTCACCTGACTAGTTCATTGCATTCTGGTGCCTCTGTTTGTTTAATGGTGGCGAGTATCCCCTACATTTTTAAAGAGACCCAACTCTATATTGTGATATTGGCAGCTACTTTACAGAAAATGGCCCTTTTATAGTTATCATATTAAAATTATTGAGGTGTATATACTGATACCTATTCTAAAAACCAATTCTTCTCTTCCTGCTGTTATTGTCCTCCCAGATGGTGGTGTTGAGGGATGGGATCAAAGCCCTTGATCTCAGCAAGTATAGGAGATATCTCATTATTAGTATAAAAAATGTCATAATTTCATTCCTCTTGGCATTGATTGGTCTAAGAGTAGACATGTGACTAAATTCTAGCCAATAATTTAAGGGGAAGCCTGCTAGGAGAAGGTAGTAAGAGTTTTCCCTCTTGGAATGTGGCTATGATGCTTAGATAGAGTGTCTTAGGTACCTAGTAGTGCTGTAACAGATATACCGCAGGCTTTAAAGAACAGAAATTTTCTCACAGTTTGGAGGCTAAAACCCAAATTAGGGTCTCAGCATGGTCCGTTCTTTCCTTGTTGGTAGCCCGTGTATTCTTTGGTTCATTGGCATTCCATGTCTTCTAGGCTATCATCACATGGTCCCCACCCCCACCCCCACCCCACAGTCTCTGTGTCTAATCTTTTTATAACTCAGAAGTGATTAGGTTTAGGATCCACCCTGCATTGGTATGATCTCATCAACACAATAAAAGAAAAACCCTATTTCCGAACAGGGTTAACCCCACTGGTACAAGGGCCAGGAATTCAACACATATTTTTGTGAGGGGGGCACAGTTCAGTTCATAGCAGAGACTGTGGGCCATCTTGTGAGCATGAGGATGAAGCCCTACAGTAAGAAAGAAGGAGCCCAGTGTTTGAGACCTGCATCACTGACAACCAGCACTGGGCTGCTGCTTCTGACTTATTGTTATGAGACAGCTAATTACCATTTAAGCCTTTATAAACTGGATTTTCTGTTACCTGAAGGTCAAGCTCATCTCTGTCTAATAAAACACTTCTATGCTTTAATCATGACCCTTCTATTTTTCTCCTTTCAGGTTTGTAAAGTGGTTCTTCTGATCTATAACTAAATCACACAATCCACTATATAACTTTAAAAATTTTTTGTTTCATTGAATGAAAGGCGTGTACTCCCTTTTGGTGGGATTGGACACTAGCACTGACCTTTCCCAAAGCAAATGTACACCAGCCACTGTAGTCATCTTATTATTAAGCAGTTTTCACTACTGGCAGTACCTTGGTGAAAGGTGTGATAGAAAAAACACGTTTGTGCTTGGTTGGTATTAATTTTTTTCTGTTTGTAAATTGAGTACTGTTCGCCTAGGCAACTTATTTGTGCTTTGGATTGTTGTGATTGATCGTGAGAGAAAGAAGAGTAAACATTGTATTGTTAAAGTGATTATTCAGTTTTAGAGTGGTTCTTCAGTTTTCACAGTTTGTATTCCTTTGTGTTATTAGGTTTGTTTTGGTGTCTGACTTTGGCAATCCTGTTATTATATTTAAGCTGTTTCTTATAATATATTTTCCCTTTTAGTCAAGAAAACTCACTTTATTTCCTAAGATGGATTATAATTAGGACTCCTTGGTACTGAGAACCTTTCTCACTTAATACCCCTAATGAGATACAAATGTTCTAAATGTGTCTTTATGAGTGGATTATATCTGGAGAGGAATCCACTTATTTTAGTTAACTAATCCCTTTGCTTTAGTATCATACATCCTTATTAGGCTCTCATGTTCCTGTTCTATATGGAATTCCTTGTGAAATCAGACCTCAGCAAACTGTTATTAACTTTCAGGGTCAGTGGTACTGAAAATGTCAATGAAATTTGTTGGCTCTGCATATCTTGTTTTTATAGCAGTCTTGCCTTTTTTTTTTTTTTAAGACACTCATGATAAATACATTCCCCTCTCTGTTCTTGCAAAGTGTATTCTGTTTCTTAATTGGTTCTTTTCTGGTATTGTAACCTCCACCACTAGCATAAAATAACTGAATATATTTGAACTTTTTCATTCTACTCTTTGATTTCTTCTGCCACCTGGGAGTGGTCTTCTTAGCTCCTTGGATCTCTGGACATTCTGCATCCTTGTTCTTTTGCCAGAAACAAAGTGTTCTGGCAGAACTAACTGGTTACTAGTTATTAGGTTGTATCTTAGTGAATTTGGTTTATCCAGCTCCTAGGAGTTAGTGTTTTACCCTTCTCAACAACCATGTCCTCTACTTTCTGAGGAAAGCAGACAAGTTAGTAGCATTTAGTACATTTATAATGTTGGACGGTCATCACAACTGTCTAGTTCCAGAACATTGTCATTACCCCAAAAAGAAACCTGTATCCTTTAAGCAGTTATACTCCCCATTCCCCCCCACAACCTGTGGCAACCACTACTCTGATTTCTGTCTCTATGCATGTGCCTATTCTGGATATTTCATATAATGGAATCACAACATATGGTCCTTTGTGTCTGGCTTCTTTCACTTAACATAATATTTTCAGGGTTTACCTGTGTTGTAGCATGTGTCATTACTTCATCCGTCTTTATGAGTATATAATATTCCATTGTGTGGATATACCACATTTTGTTTATCCATTTATGAATTGATGGACGTTTGGGTTGTTTCCAGCTTGTGGCATTGTAATTAGTGCTGCAGTGAACATTCACGTAGAAGTTCTTGTTTGAAAACCTCTTCTTCAGTTCTTGAAATGATACTGCCTTTCTGATAAAGAAATAAAAATTCGAACTCTCAGTGTTTCTAATGTTTTAAATTACAGCATACTGAAAGTTTTAGTATTTTTTTTCATTCTCTTATATACATTTATAACTAGCAGAAAGTTTTTAATGTTTGGACACATTTTTAAAGTTCGTGGAACAATCATTTTTCCTATCGATTGTTAAGATAGCTTTGATGGTTTCAGCTTGCATGGCCATTTTTATGATCTTGCACTACTGCGCAGAGTGAGAGCTGCTTGTCTTTATTGAGCCAAGCAGGCACTCTTGTAGGTGCTGGGGATATAGTGATGAAGCAGATAGGCATAGCCTGCCTTTATGGAACATTTCTTCCAATATACTTTAATTGAATGTCTGCCATGTGCGAGGCCGCATAAACACATGTGAGTAAAAAGTAGTCCTTGATCTCAAAGAATTCATATTTTAGTTGATTGGTGAGGGAGAAGATAATTATGCCACAACATATGCCTATATGGTATAGTTCTGTGAAAGCGATGATGGGAATGCCAGGCATTCTAAGAGGCTAGAGGAGCATCTGACTTAGTCTGGGGACATGCGGGATGTAAGAGGCAGGGAGGGAGACACATCCTGAAGGAGTTAGGAGTCAATTTTGGAAAGCTGTCCTGAAGAGAGGAACAGTGGTGAGAAACTTCTACATGGAGAGCACAGGACTTTTTAAGAGGTTGAGTGTTGTTAGAGTGTGGAGGACAAGATAGGGACCAGATCAGCAATGCCATGGAGCCTATAGGCAGTCGGGGGTGGGGAGCAAATCATTAGGGCTTTTCCCCCCGATTTCTTTTTAAATAAGGTATAATTTACACGGAGTAAATTCACTCCTTTTAGTGTAAAGTTCTGTGTGTTTGTTACATAGTCCTGTATCATTACTATAATCCAGATGAAGAACATTTACATCATTCCCTAAAACTCATCAGGGCTCCTTTGTAGTTACTACCTACCCACACCTCCAGCCCTTGGCAACCACTGATCTGATTTCTGCTCCTTTAGTCTTGCCTTTTTCAAAACGTCATATAAGTGGAATCATATAGTATGAAACCTTTTGAATCTGACTTCTTTAACTTAGGTAATACATTTGAGATTTATCCAAGTTGTTGCATGAAGTAACCTTTGGGTTTTAAGTAGAATTAGCTATGAGATTTGGTTGGAGGATGGATTCGAGATGTGTAGAGTTAGTAGTAGAAAGGAGGTCGGGTGGCGTTGACAGTTAAATGCTTGGCTGCTAAACGAAAGGTTGGTGGTTTAAACCTACCCAGCAGCTCTTCGGGAGAAAGACCTGGTGATCTGCTTACATAAAGATTACATCCTAGAAAACCCTATGAGCCAGTTCTACTCTGTCACATGGGGCTGCTTTGAGTTGAAATTGACTCAATGGTACTGTAACAACAGCAGCAACGTACAGTTGAAAAGGAGCTGCTTGGTTTGAGAAGTGTTTAGGAAGTAGAATTTATAGGACTTGATGATTGGGTGGGTGATGTGAGAACGTGGTTCAAGTAAACATAGCATTCTGCCTGTCTGGTGACTGGTTAGAGGGTGTGATGGTCTCCAGTGAGGTAAGGAATACAGGAGTAACAACAGGTTGGGGAAAGTGGAGGCTCTGCATGTTGGACCTGTTGAGCCTCAGGAGTGTGGGGTTATCCCGAGGTGAAGCCCAGCAGGCATAGGGCGTGTGGAGGAGCTCCTTCCTCTTTTTCCTTATCCTCTTATGGTTGTCTGAATCAAATTTCCTAAAGCAGTGATCTTGGTGAATTAAACGGCTCCCCTTTCTCTCTATCCACCAAATCATCACAGATAATTTGTTCCCGAGGTCTTAGTTTGGGACTGTGGACTGTTGTTGAATGAACTGACCACTTTTTATAGGGATGTCCTCTTCATACAGTATCAGCTAACTCAGTTCATCTGCTGTTAGCCTTGTTTTCTGTAGATAAAAGTAGAATAAATGACTCCAGAGAAGGTATGGTTTACTTGTTCCATGGAGCTGTCACAAACTAGCTGCAGGCTGGGGACTCTCTTTTGTGAAGATCCTGGAAATCCTTGAGGATCTTACTTTTGAAACAGTTTGAATCACGTGGGATGCAAGCAGTGATGAAGGACCACAGAATTATCCATATTTTGGGTGCGGCTGACTTAGAAATCTCATCTTTTGTGCAGCTCTGATTCACTGAAAATTCTGAGGCTACATCCAGGCTACTGGGAGAATTCTATGCTTGGTTAATAATGCTTGCCTCGGGCCTAGGAGAGGAAGACTCTCAGAAGTGGTGGGCAGAGTATTTGCTCCTCTGAGAAGGAACTCTCAGAAAGGTGATTCACCACACAAATACCTTAGTCCAAAAGGTATCGGATACAAAATAATCCCATGGGTGTAATTACAGTGAACATAGCATTTCATCCTTAGGCCGTCTCCATGAGGTATAGACAGTTACTCTCCTTTCTTACAGATGGGGAATCTGAGGCACAGAGTGGTCAAGAAGGTTGCCCAGAGTCAGACAGAGCTGGAATTCAAACACAGGCATTCTGGCTCCAGAGCCTTCACTCACATGTACACTGTGCTCTCTTTAGAGTTCTAGAATGCTATCATGGAAGGACCCACGGTAGTGATTTAGTTTTCTCACTCTTTAATTTGACAGTACAGAGGAGTTAAGTCTAGAGAGAGCACTGTGTAACTCCTTCAAGGTCACAGATGACAGGAGAGACAGAGCAAACTCCCCTCACCCTCTCCTGCCCAAGGCCACTTCTCCAAAGTGTTGTACCTTTGTCTTGGTTAATTACCAGTTTCATATCAGTGGAGAGAAACATTGCTGAAGTAGGCAGATTGAAAAATTGGTGTTTAATTCTGTTCTTTTCTTTGGCCTCAGCTTTCTTTAATTGGCTCCCTTTCTGTCCCCTCTGCCAGATTATTATTCCCACGGGAGCCTGGAATCACTGTTACTGTCCTCCAGCCTGTCCTGTTTGAACCATTCATTGTCCGCTCTTTTACTCTTTCCTGTGTCTTCCCTTTGGTGGTGTTCCATAACAGGTAGGGGAGGGGGAAGCTGCCTGACTGACTGAGTGGTAGTTGATTCTTCATTGGCACCGCACCTTGGCATGGGGGAGCAGAAGGAGACTTGTGGGATTGGGGATTTTTGCTGTGTAGATGGAAGAGCTTCGCTTGGCAGGCTGAACTCTGTGATATTGATCCCCCTGCCTCACCTGTTCCACCGTCATCACTGCTGTGGGCTCTCACAAGAGCTTACCCCCACCTTTCGTGCAGGGTATCTCACCCTCTCTGCAGTTAGGGTTCAGAGATAGCAAGGCAGTGCCGATGAATTTTGCTTGCCCCAAGCATACACCTGCATGGAATCCGGATTGTACAGGACATCTGGGATAGAAAAGGCAGGCCTACTCCTTGCCTTAATACCTGTTTACGTTTCATATGTGTTGTAATTTTATTTCGATGAGCAAGTTTGGGGGTTAAATTTATTTTCTTTAACATTTGTTAATCTTTCTTTTAAGCAGAAGTTCTCCTTGAAAGCTTATTCGAGAAGAGACCGCTTGTTTTTCTTCTGCTTCCCTCCTTCCTTCCTTACAGAGTGGATCTTTATATGTAAAAAATTTTAGGTCCTGTTCTAGTCTCTTCTACCTACGCAGGAATGAAGTTGAAGATTAATGCATTTTGGTCACTGTTGTCTGGTTGTTTACTCTTTCTTCCCTTCTCAGTTTTGACTCAGAATACCTGAAAAGACTCCTTTTTTGGTTAAGAGAAAGCAAATTTCCCCAGGTAAGTTCCCATTTATGTTTTCTGTAAAATCTGGCACACACTTTCTTTTTATCTTACCCCCTGTCAAATGAGATCCTTAGAAAAGTAATCAGCCAGCCTAAGCCACTAGACTCCTTTTTGCCTAGATTTTCTTGGGTTATTTTAACTCTTGTGGTGCTTCTTCTGTGACAGTGGAAAAAATATCTGTGATTCTTAAGACTACCACCTTCTTTTCAGTTTTTTTGGATGTGCCATGGAGCTCTAGGACTGTTCTCCAAGCTCTACTGAATAGCTAAGTATCCCTGGGATTTTCTTTTTAAGGTCCTGGGAAGGGCCCCATAGCATTGTGTTCACATGGCCATTTGTTTTTGTAAAGTATGCATGTTTTTGCCGTATTTTTCTAAAGGAAGGCCTTAGGCTTTAAAAAAAAACCTGCATCCACTCCTGAGTTAGCCCCCCTTTAAGGAAATACAGCAAGAGCTTCTCTCACCTTAATTAGTCACCTAATCTATCTACTTATCAACACTTTGGATAGGAATTTTTTTACTTTGTGACCTCATACCTTCTAGTTGTGGTATAATCTTATAATTCTGGTTTCCATGATAATGCAGAATAGTTGCTCAATAGTGTTAAATGGGAGATAAAGGTCCTGATAGCAACTTTGCCAGTGGAATACTTTAAGGTTTGAGTATGTAAATCTTACACCACAGTGAGAGGCTTACATATGGACACAGATTAATCTTACCTCAGGGGGAGTCAGATAAAGGTCTAGTTGTTTTCCTAAAGTACAAGCATATTCCCTTTCCCAAAAAATAAAAATAAAAAATTGCAGGATGTCTCTATGAATGTTTTGTAGGGTAAACACATTGTTATGGGTTGAATTGTATCTCCTCTCAGAAGTTATGTTGAAGTCCTCACCTCTGGTACCTGTGATTGTGACCTTATTTGGAAATAAGGTCTTTGCAGATGTAATTAGTTAAATAAACATGAGGTCATACTGGAGTAGGGTATGACTGGTATCCTTATGAGAAGAGGTGAAGAGACACAGACACACAGGAAAGTGTGCCATGTGATGCTGGAGGCAGAGATTGAAGTAGCACATCTACAAGCTGTGGATTGCCCCAAACCACCACAAGCTAGGAGGGAGGCCGGGTACAGACTCACCCTCAGAGCCCTCCAAAGGAACCAAGCCTTCTGACATCTTGATTTCAGATTTCTGACCTCCAGAACTGTGAGAGGATAGATTTCTGTTGTTTTAAGCTATCCTGTTTGTGGCACTTGGTTATGGCAGCCCCAGGAAACGAACGCTCACAGAAATCTTAATCCTCTAGAAGTGACCCTTGTGCTCCCAACCTTACAGGCTTAATACCGTAGTGACCATCTTCTTCCCGTTTCTTCCCCCACTCCTGTCATTTGACACATCCTGAAAGTAGATCATTTTCATTGGCATTATCTCTTGGAACTGCACTTTCCTTAAAAAAAGTCTCCCATATGATTGCTGTGGAGTTGGGACTGGGTGGTTTATGAAGTAAATTCATATCATTCTCCTACTGCTTTTCATTCTCATGGTCCTACTGCAGGCTTATTGCAGTAACTGGTCAGTTCCGTTCACCTCCAACCTTTCTTTGGGACACTTTACCCATTGGGATTAAAGTCTTTCTTAAAACAGCCCTGATTTTATCACTGCCCAAAATTCAGTCCCAAAATTTCATCCACTGTATCATTTCTTTGGTCAGAAATGAGTCCTTAGTTCCGTGTCCAAGGCCCTCCTTGAGAGTGGGCTACCTTTCCACCTCCCTCTCCCTGCCACTTTTGATGTTGTGTCCTAGCCATACTGTTTCCTGGGTATACCCTTTATTTTATAGTCTTTTTCTTGAGATACTTATCACTTTGTACATTGTGGCACAGTTTTTTGTATGTTTGTGTAATGAATGTTCCAGACTAGATTTAGAATTTCTTGAAAGTACTCTGTCTTATTTATTTTTAGCAGTGAGTGGTAGGTGCCCAAGTACCGGTGAATAAAGTAGCCCCAGACTATTAGCGACCTTAGGGCAGCATCCTGCTGAACACATTGAGCCGAAATGTTCTGTTACCAGCTCTATCTTCACCACACCGGGAGTGACTGTGGAACTGGGACCATGTATCCTTGAATCTCCAGTGCTAGAACAGGGCAGCTGCGAGGTCTCTTAGATTAGAAAGATAGTCATATTTGTTTTTAATTTATATGATGCTTTCCTTCATTCCCTGAATATGAATTTTTTTTTCTTGTTTTAACTAAAAATTTTAAACTTCTGTCAAACTCTTTGGAAAAAGATGGACTACTATTAAACTATTAGTTGAGGTGTCACTAATTGGTGTTTGTGAAATTTCTTAATTCTTTTTTATTGAGTATCAATAAAAGCTTTGAAAAATTTAAATGAATTTTAAAGTTCATATTTGGAAAATTCACCAATTATCTTTGGTTAATTGGGTTAACTAAGGTTAGTAAGCATTGACCTAGTTTAAATATGGCCTTTATATTTCATTTGAATTGTTTTTAACATTTCTATACAGCCTGGAAACAAGATGAAGATACTAGTGATTTAAATAAAATAGAAGCTTAATTTGTGAAATTAATTTTTAATTTGAGTCTATTGTATAGCTGTTATGATCAAGTGGTAAGTAAATACAGGTTTTTCCCAGTAACTGAAAGTAGAGCGTTCCTATGAAACCTCTTGTAAGCCGAAATGGCATAAAGTGAAGAAGCAATTACCATTACACTAATTTATCTAGGAAAAATTTTTTAGTGTTCCCAGACCCAAAAAATAACCTACCAAATCATACCAAATACCATGTAACACATAAAACCCTTATGAGCTCTCTTAGGCTTTTTAGATACCTTAGGACACATTTTGCTAATGGATGCACAGAATAAATCGAGATAAAGCAGATGCTCACAGGCACAGTTCAAAGCTGTGGCGATTTGATGCTGAGATGCTGAGTGCAGTTCCTGGGGAAGGAGCTTGGCAATACCGCTCTTGCTGCTCAGGGTGGGTACTACCACTTTAAGGGCTAGCTGTGAAGCAAACGCTGAAGCCTATTTCTGCTTTTCGCCTTTTTTCATGAAAGCGAAAATCCTCTTTAATTTCTTTCAGTTATCAAAAACAGGTACTAATGTAGGTCTTTTGTAAAAGCGAAGTGGCATAAAGTGAACTTTTGAAAAGTGGGGGATACCTGTAATACAAATCTGTGCATGTTGATGGAAACTTTTATCAGTTCCCAAATAAACCTTAAATCCAAGTCAAGAGAACCTAATTTACTGTGTAAACTTTCACCAAAAACACAATAAAATATTATTTAAAAAAATCTAAGTCACTATTAAAACTGTCCTAAATAGTAAAATTGTTTCATTAGACAACTTGAGCTTTGGGTAAATTTGTGGACATTTGGACCCAACAATATGCATAAAAATGAGCTTAGATACAACACAAGTATAGACTATTGTAATTTGCATAATTTATCTCTTCAGCATAATATTGTACACAAAAACTGCTGTCCTGCAAAATCAGATTTTGGTTGTCTCAGTATTGTGGGACTGGAGGAGGTTTTAGGATTATGTTTATGTTTAGATTTAATTTGAATAGTAAGTTAAAATTTATGGTAAGTAGTGTGCTGAATGTTTTATTTACTTTTTCAAAACTTATGAATGAAAGCAACATCTGAATCTGATCTTTGGAAACCAAGTTCAGGAAATATGGTATAATTCTATTTTAATTGTCTCCCTTAATTGCACCTTCCTTCTGCATATTTGCAAGTTGTGTATTTAAGACATAAACATATTTAATACCCTGTTATTGGATATATCTAACTTTCTACTAAACTCATGCTTTCAGATTTTTACACTTTGAAAATAGGAATAACATAAGACCTGTCCTTTGTTTAAAGTACTGCGTGATTACACACTGATGTTTTCATTACATGAAACACACACCCTTGGTTTATTTGAGAGTGAAGCCTGCTAAGAATTAGGCATGTTTAGTCACTGTGAAGAACTATTATTCAAAACTTTTTTCAAAAATGTTTATCATGCCCATACTATGTGCTGCGAAGTATAGTGCATATTAGCGATATAGTGGTGAATAAAACAGGAACATTTCTTGCCCTCAAAGTATCTTAGAATCTGGTGGGAGAGAAAAATACCAAACCAGGGAATCATAGTACCATGTGATAACTGCTTTGGAGGGGGTACCCAAAGAATTTCTAGAGGAAGTGACAACTCTACCTCTTTATTTTTAGAGTTATCCAGGTGAAGGGGGGAGGTGTGTAGGAGGAGTGGCTAATAATGTTCCTGGCATAGGGGACAGCCTTGGTAAAAGCCTAGAGCAAAGTGAGAATTTGGTATATTAGAAGACAAGAAGAATAATTTTCACTCAGCACATACGTAGTATGTTAAATCTTGAGGCAGCTAGAACTCATATAACCAGAATTCTTGTTTTGGATCAGAAAAAATTTCCTCTGCATTTTACTTTAATTAGAAGATGAGAGATGACTATAAATTTTTTGTTAGATTCCGTCTTGGTTATGACAGAAATACACATTTGTTTTAGAAAATTGGAGTTGAACGTAACTGAAACAAAAGTTTAAAATCACTGAATTGCATACTACCCAGAGATAAACTCACTTACCATTTTGTAGCTACCCTTCTAAATTTTTTCCCATGCATTTTGATTATATAAAATTGAGATGATACTGAGCATGCTATTTTGTAACCTGATATTTTGTGTTTAATAGGAAAATCACATTGATTTTTTTTCATATTATTCTAAAATATGATTATTAATGGCCATATAGTATTCTGTTGTGGACTATTTATTTATTTATTCAGCCTCTCTTATTAGAAGCATAGGCTGTTTCCAACTTCCTGCTATTTTAAATGTTGCTGTAATGAGTGTGTTTTTTCTTAAAGCTTTTGACTTAGTCTCTGATTATTTCCTAGTGTAATAAAAAGACAAGGTCTTTCTTTTATACCCCAACCTCTTTTCCCTGATATAGTACACTCCCCGCCCCCACCCCCGCCTGTGCAACAAAATTATGATTAGCCTTGTGCTAATATCATGACATCTGGAATCCAGATCTGGAAGCCTTTTGGCGTTTTAGACTAGTAGTCTGCATGGCACCTGCTTGTAGAGCATATTTGAAAACATGTCTCTCTACATCTATACAGGTATAAACATAAGTTAAAACTAGGTGTCATGTGGCTGGATATGAAATGTACAGCTAGCGTTGCTGTATGTTGGTATAAATGTGAAACTTTTGTATCCAGTGTTCTTAAATCACTGTATGTCTGTGTCTCTAGAAGCATATTGTTGTTGTTAGTTGCTGTTCGGTTGATGCCAGCTCATATAGCCAGGGATTTTTTTTTTAAACAAAAGGATTATATCTTTTACAGGGAATATTCTTTTGAGTGCATAATTAAGTAACCTTTTGGTCAGTGACCTGGAATATATTTGTTATTAGATAAATACCTTTGTGGAGTTGTGAATTAAAAGAAAAATGGAATTGTTTCACAGGCAAGCATTTTTTCTTAAAAGATGTCAAACATATTTTCTCGAAGATGTTTTGCAGAGAACCAGCTAGAAGATCCTAGCAATAGGGACCACGTTGGTTTATAGGGGTTTTATTTTTTACAGATTTTGCACTCTTCCGAGGCTGAAGTGTTGTCATGTTCATCTGCTCATCCTGTGCCCACCTTACTGCCTAGTACATCATAGGTACTCAATAAGTATCTGAAGAAACAAGTATGTTTAAAAAAAAAGAGGTTTATTGAGAGATTATTCATATACCATACAACTCACCAACTTAAGGTATATAAATCAAAATGCTTTTTAGGATATTCACAGAGTTGTGCAGCCATCACCAGAATCAGATTTAGAACATTTTGATCACCTTAAAAAGAAACCCAAAGCCCTAGGCAACCACTAATCTACTTTCTGTCTCTATCAATTTTCCTGTTCTAGAGTTGGAATTGACTCAGTGTCATTAACAACAACAAGAGACATTTCATACAAATGGAATTATATAATATGTGATATTTTGTGTTTGGCTTTTTTTTCTCTTAGCATAGTGTTTTCAAGATTCATCCCTGTTGTACCATGTATCAGTACTTGAATCCTTTTTTTGCCCAACAATGTTTGATTATATGGGTATACCGCATTTTGTTTATCCATTCATCAGTTGATGGAACAAATACTTTTTAATGTCCAATTACATTTTGACAGGTGTGCATCATAAAGATAAAAATTCAGGAAGAAATGAAGTTGAAATATCCCAAATTGGAGATGCTCTCAAAGTGGGTTGTTAATGTTGAAATTAGTTTAGAATTAAGTTTGTCTGATTATTGGGCATAAGGGAAGAACATCACACCAATTAGTAGTCCTTGTCAGTTCTACCTCTTTAATACTTCTTACATCTGCTCTTTTCTCTCTCTTTTTGGTACTTTACCTTAGCCAACATCTTTTGTTTGGACCATTGTATTATCAAAAAACCGTTTACTGTGGAGTCAACTTTGACGATGGTGACCTCATGTGTGTCAGAGTAGAATTGTGCTCCATAGGGTTTTCACTGGCTGATTTTTGGAAGTAGATTGCCAGGACTTTCTTATAAGGCACCTCTTTGCTTTTCTACCATTTTTTTCCTCTTCCCTTCCCATTTTATATTTATCTTGTATTTAATAAAGGATGATAGTCCTTCCTGAGGTGGTGGTTTGGACCTCTGAGGTTTCAGCTTATACCACTACATGAAGTGTATGTGTTAAAGACTCCTTTTAGAGCCTAGTATACTGGAAAGAGCTCAGGCTTGAAAGTCAGATATACGACCCCGCCCCAACAAAAAAACAAAAAACCGTTGCCATTGAGTTGATTCCAACTCATAGTGACCCAACAGGATAGAGTAGAACTGCCCCATAGGTTTTCCAAGGCTGTAATCTTTATAGGAACAAACCGGTGGATTGGAACTACCGACCTTTTGGTTAACAGTTGAGCTTTTAACCACTGCGCCACCAGGGGCTAAGCATGAACTCAGGGACCAAAATGCATCAGAACATCTGTTCCCAGCAGTGCACTAGGTGCTAAGGATGCAGAAATAAAAGGCACGGTTCATAAACAAGTCCCGAGATGGGCAAGGAAACGACATCACAATGAGAAAAATGGAACTTGATTTGTCTCAGGAAGTCAAAGTAAAAGCAAATTAAGAATCAGTGGGTCAGCTATAAATTATATTTCATTTTGTTTATGTGTGCTTGTCTCTGTTAGCCTTTCAAGTTGTTGTGAAGATTAAAGGAAATTTCACATAAAATATTGTGTGTTTAATTATCTATGGTTTTTCAATTTGGATTTTCATTTTGAATGTAGTGGCTTAGGTCATTTTGTTGTTGTTAATTACCATTGAATCTATTCTGACTCGTGGCGACCCCATGTGTGTAGAGTAGGATTGCTCCATAGGGTTTTCAAGATTGTGACCTTTTGGAAGCAGATTGTCAGGCTTGTCTTCTCCGGTGCCTCTAGGGTGGGTTTGAACAACCAGCGTTCCGGCTAGCAGTCCAAGTGCTTACTATTGGCACCATGCGGGGACTCTTGCATAGGTCATTTTGACAGCACTTTGTCTTTACTGAAAAAGGAGATTGATACGCTATCATAATTAGCTGTACTTCAGTTTTTTTTCTTTCAAAGTCTGTATCCTTGTCTCAGAATTCTGTTTTCATGGATCTGTGTGATTTTATCAGTGCTCTAACAGCTCTGACTGGCAGCAGTACTCCCTTGGGTCCCTGCCCACAGAAAACATTTATTACCTTTTTTAAGTATTTGTGTCTATGTGTCTTTATGATTTTCTGATTATGAAGTAATTGCTGTTCGTTTATAAAACAAGAAAATTCAGACAATAGATAAATAGGAAGAAGGAAGGAAAATTCAATTGCAGTCCAGTCACCTGCTTTGGCTATTTTAGTATATAATTTTCAAGACTGTATTTTTTGCACATTGTTGTTGTCAGTTGCCAGCAAGTCAGCTCTGACTCATGGCGAACATATATATACATACATGTGGTTTTATATTTTTTTAAATAGAAGTTGAACTATATTATGCATTTTGTATAATTTTTCTTCTTGGCAATGTAGATGATTTTCACTGTTAGCAACATGGTGTACGTAATTTTTTATGGCCTCATGGAATTCCATTGTATGGGAGTATCATAATTATTGTTACCAGTCCTCCTTGCATGAACTTTTAGGTTATATCCAACTTGTGGTTATTGTAAGTAGTGATTGCTTTGATTTTGAAGCTGTGAGTGATTCTGACAAGCTTTTTACCTCCTGAGTAACAGTTCTCATGAAATAATTTCCTTGAGGTTTAATGCTAGGTCCAGTTATGACTTGCTTCTCTTATTTTTCCCATCTTTTATAATGTTACAAGGAGTCCTGGTGGTGCAGTGGTTAACATGCTTTGCTGCTAACCAAAAGGTCGGCAGTTCCAACCACGAGCCGCTGCTCCGGAGAAAGATGTAGCGGTTGTCTTCTGTAAAGATTTACAGCCTTGGAAACCCTATGGGACAGTTCTGCTCTGTCCTATAGGGTCACTGTGAGTCGGAATCGATGGCAACGTCAGTGGATTTGGTTTGGTTTCGTTTTTGTAATGTTACTACTCCTGTGATAGAATGCCCCAATTTTGCTTCTATTACTTCCTTATTTTGCTCTTCATCTGGTGCTAGTTATCCAATTTTTTCATACCTCCACTTTCACTTACCTTAGCAAAGATTCTTCATTTTCCTTTGACTGCCCCATACTGCTCCCTCTCCTATCTGAGCTTTAACTTTTAAGTAATTACTCCTTTATATTGGTTAACATTTGTTTCCATTTTGCTGTTGATCCTTATGATTAAATAAATTAATTTGTTTACATTATAGTTTCCATTGTCTCATCTCAAATTTGGAATTATTTATTTAAGTGTTTATTAATTATTCTGAAAGAGTACTTGTTTTCTTCCAAATGAAGGAATCTAGGGAGTGTTGGTATTGCATAGCACAATCAGAAGACACATCTCTACAAGTTAATTGTCTGTTGCCCTAAATGGGGATGTTCCTAAGGTTAATTTTAATCCAGAATTGTTTTCCTTCCCTTTGGGTTAGATTTTTTTGCCCACAGCTAGTGGATTATGTCCCTAAGGAGTATTAGTCGTTTTAAATAATTTTAATTTGGAGCTAAATAAATTATATTGTATATTCTGAAGCCACGGTTATTAAATAAACTTGAGCTTGCAGCAGAATCACCTGGAGGCCTTGTTTAAACAGATTGCTGTGCTCCACCCCAGATCTTCTGAATTGTAGGTCTGGGATGGGGCCTGAGAATTTGCATTTCTAACAAGTTCCCAGGTGATGCTGATGCTGCTAGTCCAGGGACCACACCTTGAAAATAACTGTTCTAGAGGAACACTGAAATCATTTTTGGATTATCTATATTCTTTCATTTTATACTGGTATATATAATATAAAACCAAAACCCACTGCCATTGAGTTGATTCCTACTCATAGGAACCCTATAGGATGGAGTAGCACTGCCTCATAGGTTTCCAAAGCTGTAAATCTTTACAAAAGCAGTCTTCTACATCTTCCTCTGGTGGAGTGACTGGTGAGTTCTAACACTGATGTTTCAGTTAGCAGCTGAGCTCTTAACCACTGGGCCACTGTTGTTGTCAGGTGCCCTTGAGTTGGTTTCGACTCATGGCGACCCTATAGGACAGAGTAGAACTGCCCCGTAGGGTGGCCAAGGAACAGCTGGTGGGTATGAACTGCTGACCTTTTGGTTAGCAGTCAATTTCTTAACCACTGTGCCACCAGGGCTCCACTGAGTCACTAGGGCTCCTTATATATAATACGAACAAACAAAAACCCTTATTAACTGAATACAAGGGGTCCCAGGATGCAGAGCTGCAGCCTGGTGTGGGCAAGGACACTAGACAAGGCCTTTAGAGTCCTAGTTATGTTCACGGGTTGTTTGGCCCAATAGTAAAGTCTTAGTTTCCTTGCAGAAAAAGTATGGTTGCTACCATATCACTCTGGACCCCTCCATCCAACTCCTCAATCTGCTGGAAGAGTATAAATATCTCAGTTAAGAAATGCTGTATGTTTTTAAGGAGGCCTGATGGCACAGTGGCTAAGCATTCGGCTCCTTATCAAAAGGTCAGCGGCTTGAACCCACCAGATATTCCACGGGAGAAAGACCTGGTGATCTGTTCCTATAAAGATTTCAGCCTAGGAAGCCCTATGGGGCATTGCTACCCTATCTTATAGGGTCGCAATCAACTTGAGGGCAATGGGTATGTGTGTGTGTTTTTAGTAAATGTTAGAGTAGTGTTGATAGAGGCATTATTTTAAAGTGTTACCACAATGAGGAGATAAACATTGAAATTATAGATATCCTAATTGGCTTTGGAAATCAGAGCTACAGGACAGGTGACTTTTATATGTCAGGTCTGCTAGAATACAGAGTTGTTACTGTTAGTTGCCATTGAGTCATGGCAATACAGAGTTGAGCCCCCTCAAAAACGAAATGAAGAGATGAGAGAGGAATTTTAAAATAATGGGAATACAAATGCCATCTGATCCAGCTTCAGCTCACTCAGCAGTGTACAATTCTCTGGTTTTTTTCTCAGATAGTAGCGTAGTTTTTGTATTTACTGGTAGTTTGCACCTTTGGGTTTGAAGTTCTTTCTACTTGACAGCAAGGGTGGGATTGGGCCGGGGTTGGGCAGAATAAAACCTTTAGCAGCTGGCTGGGCAGGCACATTATCTGTATTTGAATGGAAAGGATAAATGATTAGAAAAAGTGCAAGAGGAAAAGAACTTTTGTAGAGGATCCATAGGTGTACAAGTATGTGTGAGGCGAGGCTAAAGCAACACCATAGCAGGTGATCAGAGCATAGTACAGTTTAAGATGAACAGGAAGTTTCTTCTAATTGCCTAGGGTACTGGTATTTAGACTTGGTAAAAAGGCCACTAATTTAGGTGGAGATGTTTCAGTTACATTGTAGAGCCAAGTCCCCTTGTTCTGAGGCTGTCACTGTGAGTTGGAATTTAAAATATTTTAAGAAAGTCTTTTGGCTGTTTTTTTATTAATGACTCTCCCTCGCCCCTTTTTTGATGGCATGACATGTGTGGTCCTCGTTTCTTGTCAGCAGTTAGGAGAAAAATCTCAACAGAGTAAGAAAATCTGATGACACAAAGAACATTTGCCTGAAATGTTCCATGTGAGCAGTGGACTTGGGCATATACTGAAAAGGGGAGGGGGTGGGACAGAACGAGCAAAGTTTAACCTAAATCCTTTCATTGATATTGGGAAGTCATAAGCCTTCATATGACACTGCCACATTCAACTCACTGTGTGATCTGGAGCTTTATAGCTTGTACCACTGTGTGTGTGTGTACAGTGTAAACATTTTATGAACTGCAGTGTCTGATCCATCCGTCTGTCTGGGCAAGAGTGTCCCTTGATAGTAAAAAGAACAGCAATCAGGATAGAATTGGTCAACGTGGCATGTCTAATGGTGGGAAGATATTTGAAGGACTCGCTATAGACACAATAGTCTCTGTAAATAGCCTCTTTGCACCCACAGTCTTAATGCAAACAGGTTCATTAGGAGAGACATTCTGACACACAGAATCACAGTAATGAAAGTAGCTCTGTTTTTCTAATATTGTATCTTGCCACTTCAGTTATGCTGCTAGTACAAGATTTCCCTTGTGTTGTTGTATATTTCTCCAGAAAAAGAATCAGTCTTCATAGAATATACAATTATTTTGTACAAGAATGTATAACTCATACCTAAGATCCAGTCTTCCCTGTTTATGTACACTAGTGCAAAAATAATTGGCAAACACATCTTCCAGACCAGAAGATTCCAGCACCTTCAATTTGTTGGGCTAGAAGATGTTGCAGCAGAGTTATAATAAACTTTAAAAAAATGCGTAATGTTCAAAATGGCTTTGTGATCAATCAGGAAAGAAAAAAAATATTAGGACAGTTTCCCATGAGGTGTAATTTTTTTTCCCCCTAAGGTTTTAGCCACTTCCACTATAGTATCTGTTCAAAGAGGGGAAAATGCAAAAGGTTTTCATCCACCAAGCTTTACATAAAACTACTGTATGATGACTAAAGCTATTGGATTTTCTGCCTGTTAATGTACAGCATGAACATTATGAACAAAGAAAAAAAGGTTATATTGGTTTAAAAGTAGATATGGAAAATTTAATGTGCTCAAGTGGGAACAATGGCATATTAAAAAAAAACACTCATGACACAGATCTAATAATTCACTTGCCCCTGTAGGAGAAGGGTATCAGCTCTGATACTGGCTCATAGTTTATTTTTATATACACCCCTGGTCCCTGCAGTATACCTCGTGTATGGGTTCCAGAGAAAAGACAGAAAATAACCTGTAGGGAAATCAGCTTGGAAACCTTTTATTAAATACATTGTACTTTGTATTGTGCTGTTCACAGAATCTTCAAGAAATAAAGGAAAAACCTGTTATCAGTCTGCATGTGTGAAATATTTGAATAATATCATTTGTTTTGAGATTAAGGCTGAGGCTGCAGACATATTAGTTATTTTTCACTTACATCTTGTAGATAATGCAACATGGATTTAAAAATTCATTTTCCATTTCTGGCCCCCTGCCTTCCCCCCCATGGCAAAGAACTTTAACTAAAAACTATGCTGGCTGAAATATTTTCATGTTGAAAATGTTGTCTTTTCTGTAGAGCATTGAGGTGGTAAAAGTAATAAAAGCAGACTAAAATTCTTGGTGGAGTTTACCTGTCATTTAGCAAAGGATGTATTTCTAGGGAAAATTGAACAAAGTGTTAAGTACATTCTTTCTTGAGAAAAATACACACGTTAGGAGTGTAACTGAATAGTGACACCTTTATCAAGTTGAATGTCCTTTGGAGTGAACCTTTGTCTTGTCATTATAGTTCATGTATTGCTGTTGGTGGGCCTTTAAAATCTGTAAACGTCTTTTTTGCTGACTGTTCATGTAGGATATGCTAGGCAAGCCAACTGTGACACATACTCTGCCATACTTGTAGCTGTCTCGTGGATGAAGATGAATACACATCTTAAAGCTAAACTTCGGGTGCCGTATAATGGTATTTAATGAACTTCTGGAATAGCAGACATTAAGAGTTCAGTTTTGATCTCAGATACCTGGGAGCACATAGTCCTACACAGTCTGTTGAGAGATTTATTATTTCTAAAGTAGGTTGTGTTGAAATCTTTAAGTATAGAGGGTTATAAGCCTATCAGTATCACCAAATTGATACCTTTTTTCACACCTGTTAGACTCAGTGCCACCTCTTGGCCCAAAGACATGCACGGCATATTCCACTCCAGATTAGGTCACCTTACTAAGGAAAGAATTTTTGTATGAATTGGGGGTAGGGTTTTGAAAAAGTAGGATGTACTCTTAGATGCAGAACTTTTCAAATAAAATAGCTACTGGGAGATGGGTTATCATGATCATTGCCTTGTCTTGTGCCATTTGATATCCTTAGTATGTATCAGTCTACTGTTGAAGCCATTGTGTCTTATCCATCTCATTGAAGGTTTACCTTGCTTTGCTGGCCCTCCACTTTACCAAACATGATGTCCTTATCTAGCAATCTATCCCTCCTGATGCCATGTTGTTGTTAGTTACCATGAAGTCAGCTCCTAATGTTCATTTTAGGTCAAGTAAATTCATTAAGCCAGCCCTTGGACTACAGGTGTGCAGCTCCTTTTCCCAGGGTCTGTGCAGGTTTCCCCAACCCCTATTTCTCTGCATTCCCATAGGGCTATAGACTCGGGCAGGGTCTTATCCCAGATTGCTTACTTAGAACTTGAAGGCCCTCTTGGTTGGTTTATATTCTCAGTACCAGGGTTTTCCAGGAATCAAAGATGAGTTTCATTAGCAATGAATCTCCATCCATATTGATCTAGTAAGAGGTGGCAGATCTTGCTGTTATTGAATGCTTATTGTGTGCCAGACTTTCTGCTAGGTGCCATATGTGCATTATCATTTGATTTTTGCATTAAGCTGGTGAAGTTGGGACTGTTTTTATCCCCATTTTGCCGATGAGGAAATTGTGTCACTAATAATGTGCAGCCCTGGGATTCAGATCCGAGACTGATCTCATTCCCAAGTCTGTGCCCCTTACTCATATTCGACATCAAGCCCTCTAAGCCGTGTTGCTTCCCTGAGCTCCAGTCCCCTTTCCTATGGCCTTCATGCATGTCCAATTACTCCTCTTGAGGCTCATCACCTGACCTCACCACCTGTTAGCCTTGTGGCTCTGTTAGTCCTTTCCTTCAGTGAGCTGCTTTTAACCATATTAGTAAAATGGGGGAAAATGATCCCTCTTATTTAACATAGTACTGTGAAGAGTAAATGAGAAAGTGTTTCTGAAAGCAGCTGTATTTCCTGGGCACCTACTTTATGCCAGGTACCATGCTAGAACCTCTAGTATAGCTGCAACATGGGCAGACATAGTCCCTGCCCTCAGATATCTTACAGAAATATGGTCATGTTAAGACATTTTGACAAAAAGTTACACAATGACGTAGTTATGTACTTCATGTCTAAACCATATATGTTGTTTCATAGTTGCCACTGAAGAGATTCCGACTCATGGAGACCCCATATATAGGTGTAATGGCTTAGTCAACTTTGACTTCAAGTTTGATCTGCAGCCTGCAGAGGTACTAGACTTTCCCAGGATCCTGTTGGATGTACTCAAAGAAAGCCTCTTGCTTTTTTTTTGTACTGCCTGGTTGTTACCTTTTACCCAGCCGTGTTTCAGTGTTCCCCGTTTTAGTTATTGGAATCCAGTACCTGACCGTTCTGCCTCCTTCTCCACTTCCTGTCCTTCTTTCTCTATCTCCCCTAACTCTCACTGTCTTGGGTTGTGTTTCTCAGTTCCATACCTTTTACTGCCTAGCTTTTATCTGATTTCTGAACCCAGTTTCAGTTTCACCCCTCCCCCAGATTTTAGCTCAATCTTCACTGCTACAAATCATATACCCCCTTTGATGAATGTAGTTCTGAAACACTTATCCCAGGTTTGCATTTATGTAGGCAGTTTTCTTATGTCTGTCTCTACAACTAGACTGAAAGTTCCCTTGTGGGTAGAGACCACCTTTCTGTTTGCACTCTGTTGTATCTCTAGTACCTGCCCAGGTACAGGGTCTGCGCTCACATACGGAATTACACTGAATTCTGTCCTTTATCTTCTTCTCTGGGTGAGCTCATCCTTTTTTGTTTCTTTGCCTAGCGTTTTAATTTCTTCTGCTTACATATCCAGTTGGCCTAACATATCCAAATACAACTCTGCCTTTCTTCGTTTTTTCATGTTTTTGATAAATGTTTTCATTATCTTCATCCAAACCCAGTCAGCTTCAGTTCCTACCCAACACACCTGCACTCCCCCACCAGTCATAATCTTCTGGGTAGGAGGATCTCTTCAGGAAGATTCCCTGGATACTCTCATCGCTTCTCCACCTTCACTGCCATGACTTCGATGACTTCCTTGCCTAATTCATTTAACTGGTCCTTTGACCTTTTGCCTTGAACTACTAATCCTTCTAAAACTTTGATCTGATCTTGTCACTCGTTCGCTTAAAAATCTTTGATAGATCCTGAGGAATTTACTTGTGAAATGATACTATGTCTGTGATTTACTTTACAATTATTAAATGGAGGAAGGAGATTGAAGGGGATTAGGGAGAACATAGGTGCAACAAGACTGACTGTGTGCTGGTAATTGTTGAAGCTGGATTGTGGGGGTTGTGAGAGTTTATTATACTTTTATATTTGTATATGTTTGAAAACTTCCAGAATAAAATTTAAAAAGACAAAGCAAGCTTTGACTTTATGTTATCTATACATAATATCTGGATTTCTCCCCAGAGCATACAGTGCTTTCACACTACCTCCATAACATGTCTTTTGTCCTGTAACCCAGCTTTATAGACCCAACCCTACTCTGCAGCCACCCCTGCCCTCAGCCTTAATCTCCCCCAAACTTCAGCTCTACAAATAAATCCCTCCTGGTTCAGTTTACTGGAGCCCGGGTGGCACAATGGTTAGGAGCTTGGCTGCTGACCAAAAGTTCGGCAGTTCAAATCCACCAGTCACTCCTTGGAAACCCTATGGGGCAAGTTCTTTTCTGTCCTGTAAGGTTGCTGTGAGTTGGAATGTACGGCAACAGGTTTGGTTTTGGTTTTTTGGTTCTGTTCACTAGCCAGATTTTGCTCTTCTCTTCTCCTGGCTCCATAGACCACCCTTGGAGCAAATTGTTATTATGTAATTTTCTTTATTATGCCTTTACTCCCTCATCATTCAGAATTGCCCAAACCACAAAGTCCCCACTATTCCAAATTTCAGTTTAGCTAAAACTCATTGTATACTTATTGAGTGTCAGGCACTTAGGGATTCTTAAGATTAAATTGAACAGTTATGTCCCGTAATATGGAGTCCCTGGGTGGTGCAGTAGATTAAGTGCTTGACTATTAGCCGAAAAGATTGGTGGTTCAAATCCACTCAGAGGCACCTTGAAAGACAGGCAGGGATATCTGCTTCTGATAGATCACAGCCTTGAAAAACCCTGTGGGACAATTCTACTCTGTACGCATGAGGTCACCATTAGTTGGAATAGATTTGATGGCAATTAATAATAACAATAAATAAGGAACGCCAAAGAAGAATTAATGCATTTGAATTATGGTGTTGGCAAAGAATATTGAATATACCATGGACTGCCAAAAGAACGAACAAATCTGTCTTGGAAGAAGTACAGCCAGAATACTCCTTAGAAGCAAGGATGGTGAGACTTCGTCTCACATACTTTGGATATGTTATCTGGAGTGACCAGTCCCTGGAGAAGGATGTCATGCTTGGTAAAGTAGAGGGTCAGCGAAAAAGAGGAAGACGTTCAGCGAGATGGATTGACACAGTGAATGGAACAGTGGGCTCAAGAATAACAGTGATTATGAGAATGGCACAGGACGGGGCAGTGTTTTGTTTTGTTGTGCATAGGGTTGCTGTAAGTCGGAACTGACTTGATGGCACCTAACAACAGCAACAACAAAACAACAACAATATGGAAAGACTGCCCAGCTTTTCAGGTGAACCTTGGTAGTGAATTCCCTCCCTCCTCCTCACTTCCAAGGCCACCCCAGACTCTCCTCAGAAAATGGAGTACAGGTAGTCGCCAGGTTACAACTTCAGACTTATGGACAACTCGAACTTGCGCTTTAATGTTCTGTAAATTTGACCTCACTTAGAAACAACTGAATGAACCAACCCCTATTTGCAACACATTCTTCATCATAATCACCGTCACTTACTGCAAGTGCAGCTTTTAAATCATTGAAAAGGGTTTGAGGTTTTTCTTGCACTAAAGTGAGGCTAAATAAGGAGCATGTGCACCTGTTCCAACTTACCTACAAATTTGACTTAAAGAAACAGTTAAGACCGGATCTCCTTCATAAACGGGAACTGCTTGTACATATCGTTGACATGTTTATGTAAACTGTGCTATACAAATGTAAGGTAGCCAACTGATCATAGCATGTCACAAGAAAACTCTCTGCCCAGCTTTTGTCTTTTTTTAATGGTAACTTTTAAAATGGTTAGGCTTACACATTTACACACTATGGTCTTTCTTCCCTTTCTGGCCCACCTTTACTCCATAAAGCTGGATGGAGAGAGTTGTTTTTGCCTCCCAAGTTTGAGAGAGGAAAAGAGCCTCCAGCCAGGGCTTCTGCCTGAGCCCACATAAAATTCCTCTACCAATCGCTTAAGGTGAGTGAAATAAACCCTCTCCCCGTCTGTATAATGGATTTCAGTTATTTCTGGCCCCTTGATGGTTCCAAACTCCAGTAGGACTCTGGAGCCCAGAGGTAAAAGTAGAAAATGTTTAGAAGATTTGAGGCGTGAACTGGTTTTTGTGGCCTGGAGAATTGAAGACCAAGGTATGAGTTAATCACTGTTTCCAAACACATGAAATAATTTTACATGGAAGGTAGTGCCAGCTGTTAGCCATTTGAGTGAAAACAAACAAAAGACCTTAAGTTGCAGCTGGAGGGTTTTAGTTAGAAAATTTTCATTAAGTGGTTCTGGGTGGGAATGTGGGTTCCTCATCATAGTAGATTCTTGACTTAGGCCTAGATTGGAGGGCAGCGGGGTTGATTTGAGGAATTTAAGCATCCTGAAAAACCAGGCTTCAAGATTAAAATATCAGCAGCTGTGAATGCCCTCCATGCTCAGAGCTGCAGGTTGAGGAGTCGCCTCCTTCCTCCTGCCTTCCCCCAAGTTGAAAGAAATTAACCTCAATTAAAGGAAATAGTGATGGATGGCTAGAGAGATAAATACGATCTATCGCACAGGAAAAACTACATTAAAAGAACATTAAAGTTGGGACAGAAAGCATTGAAAGTGAGGAAATTCACAGTGAAGGGTGAAATGTGATAATTGTTTACATCTCTGCTAATACCTAGATGTAACCGGGCACATTAAGAAATTATGAGTGTGCACTGTTGTGCTAAGAAGTAAGTTTTTTGACTTGACACACTCTGCTTAATATACAGAGTTCCATTGCTCAGCTTTAATTAAGGCATGGTCCCTGAATGATTACAGCCCATGGGGAAAAAACCTCTTAACTTTTACCAGAAGAGTTTTAGCGTGTGTTTTAATATTTAGTTTTGGAGGGCCAGGTGGTGATTGTGTGATCTTCGCATTTCAGTACCTGAACTTGTGCATTTCAATACCAGTTTTTCTAAAGTTATGAATTTCTTTAGAAAAGCTCTAGTTTTGACTAAGAAGTTAATAACTTAACAATAGTTTTAATAATAAAAAAACTTAGTGCCGTCAAGTCAATTCTGACTCATAGCGACCGTGTTAGGGCAGAGTGGAACTGCCCTATAGGGTTTCCAAGGCTGTAAATCTTTATGGAAGCAAACTGTTACATTTTTCTTCTGCGGAGCAACTGGTGGGTTCTAACCGATGAACCGATGATGACCTTCTAGTTAGCAGCTGTGTGCTAACCACTGCACCACCTGGGCTCAGTTTTAATAATATTGAGTAGTGATTATCACAGTCTGTAGAGAAAGCAAAATTTGCTTTCGTCTCTTCATTCTAAGGGTAGATTTGCTGCTTAAGGATAGATCTGAAATTGCATTTGTGTATTTTAAGCAAATTACTATTGCATTTGAGGGGCCATATTCAGAGTAAAATTCAATAACATTTTGAATTTACAAAATCATACTGTGACATTAGAAATCTTCCTCCAAATATGTAATGTTTTTACATAATAAGACTGATCTGTTTACTGTATATTTTTGGGTGTGTTGGCATGTGTGTGTTTGTGTATTCAGTGTATCAGGTATAAGAATCACTCAAATGTGTCTGGAATAGCATGGTTTTAATGTAGAATATGACTAGAGTAAATATTTGAGTAAAAAACCAAAAAACAAAACACGTTGTCATTGAGTTGATTGCGACTCATAGTGACCCAGTAGGACAGACAGAGTAGAACTGCCCCATAGGGTTTCCAAGGAGAGGCTGTTAGATTCAAACTGCCGACCTTTTGGTTAGCAGCTGAGCTCTTAGCCACTGCACCACCAGGGCTCCTATGTGTGTATGGTAGGGCTCAAATAGCATAAAAGCTAATCCTTTGCTTCTTCATCCCTTCTGTGACTCCACAGAGTTGTTACCTTCTCCCAAACCACAAGCCAAGTTGAACGAGATTGCCCTCTGTAAATCAGAGTAAGTACGTGCCACATTAGTTTTCGTATGCTTCGTGAAGGGGACTTTATTCATCTTTGGGAGAATTTTGAATTCCATAATAGGGACAGTCAGAATTACTCTGATTCTGAAATCATTGAACTATGAAGAACAAATTGAATTTAGCAAATCTAGTTATCATATCTTAAATTTTGATTTTAAGAGAATTTACTTCTTATCTTAAAAAAGAAAGTGTAACTATATGGAGGTAAGTAAAATGACACCAAGTTGCATAATTCTGCATTAATAAAAAGGTAGGTTAAAAATGTTATATTAGTAATTTCAAGGAAGGAAATATGAGCCACAATCATTGTACTTATTTGCTATTTCTGTTATATTAAAGGCGAGTCTTGTAAAAGGGCTAATGAAATTGCTTAAGTGAAGTCACTATTACCCCATACAGTTTATGGCATACTGAAATGGATAATATTAATTTGAATACCGAACGGGGATATACTGATGGTCTCTTGTCACTGAGGTTTAGGTTGAATTACTTCCCAGATGAATAAGTTTATGTTTCCAATTAATTAAAAAAGAAAAAAGCAGGAGGCCAAAATTCAGAGGGAGTTACTTAAAAAAAAAAAAAAAAAAATAGAGATCCCTTTTTTTCTGGTGGTTGCTTTCGGATAGCATGCATAGACTGTTAGAACAGAAAATCAAATCTGAAGGCTTGTTAGGAGTTTTTAGTATAATACAAATGTCATGCATCATCTTAAGTATGCAAACTTGTCCTAAAACATGGTATTGTATGGAAGCAATTACTGGCAGTGAATGAGCTACACACCCCAAGAATGGGTTGGGGCCAAAAAAAAAAAAAAGTTTCTAAACAGAATGACTTTTGTGTGGGTAGGAAAGAAAGCAAGGTTAACTTTTATTAGGAACCAATCCCAGCTCTTATTTTAATTCTGATCACATACTTGGTAACTCAAATAAATAAGTAATAAAGGGATTTCATGTTAGAATTAGATTACTTTTCCCCTTGCTATAGTCTTCCAGTGGGGAGTGATTAGTTTTTATAGTAGAATGGCATGACATATACAGATATGAACAAGACCCAACAATGCATAGCTCTGCAGTTTTCAAATTTTGGGCCTTGTAATGGTTAAAGGTGTTGTTGCTGCCCTTTGTGACAAGGTACTTGAGCATTCTTTCGCTGGGTGTGTTGAGTTCATCTTTAACAGATTTAATGGGACGTAGGAAGGTTAGATTTTATCATTTGCAAGTAATAGGCTCTTCTGTTCTCTCCCACTCGCCACTAGCCTGGTGAAGACCCTAGTGAGATGAGTCTCTGCCTTGTCCCCTTCACCCTGGCTGTTTTGTTTGTCTTCTAACGTCACATAAAATCACCTTCATCTTAGGGTGATTTTGCACTGTAATTTTTTGGGGGGGACCTTAAAAATGGAAGGGAAAGGAGTTGCATTCTGTACAGATTAGTTTTTCTACTGATGGTTTTCTTGGAGCTCTTTGGCCCTCATTGACATGTAGTTTAAGTGGATCTTTTTTTTCTTAAGGTAGTGTCACCATAACCTTCCAGCCCGAGAGCCTTTTTGGGTTAGATTGCAGGTTGAGCCATGGAAGCAGCACAGGGACTAGGAAGCCCTTATCTGTTATCAGAATAGCACTGTATTGATGAGTGAGGCTTGGTCAAGTCAATTAACCTTTCTTCCTTGATTTTCTGTTATGTAGACTAGAAAAAATAATATCTGCCTTTGATCTCATAGGGATGTTTCAATCCATTAAAGTCATTAAAGCACTTTAAGTAAGATATAAGGCACTAGATGCAAGACATCTTCATTATTGTTATCATTACTGTTATTTTATTACAGTGTCATATACCAAGGGGGGACTTTTAAAATGTTAAATGGTCAAATCTCAGTATGTTCTGTACGGTCTCAAAGAGTTGGCAGGGGACGTTAAGAGGTCAGGTTATCTATCCTTCCCTTTTGAGGTGAGGCTCTTTCCCTGCCTCTTATCTGGTAGTGTGGGGAGGAAAAAGTAAAACAAAACAAAGAACCCAAAAATGAAAACAGAAAATTGAGGAGAGAGATGGGAGATAACTGTTGTCTACCTGTTATTTTTTTCCTTGGAGCTGCGGTTGTTAATCTTCTTAAAGTGTGAATTCTCTTGGTACGTAGCATCATACTGTTCTGTGGAATCCATATTCAGAAGTTTTAAAGTGGATTTCAGGCCTTGATTTATCCACACATAGAATTTTCATTTTCTTTATTTTTTTTGAAATGACCCTTATTTCTAGGAAAGAGGAAAAAAGTTTAGGGGTGGAGTGAGCAGAAGGTAAGGGTATGTTGAATGTTTTTGGATAGTGTTCAGAGACATTTTTTTCAAGATGATTTCCTCAGTTAGTCCCCTCTGGCATTTCACCTTGAATACTTCCTCCCTTATACCTCCTGTAATATTCCAGAAAGCAGTGTGCTTCCATATGACCTTGGATGGCACCAATTTGTTGATATCCATGAGAGAATAGAAGATCAGCCCTCACCTCCTAGAGTGAAGAGTTGTGCTTCCTAGAGCACAGGTTCGTTTGATCTCATAGATGTCACTGCTCTGAAATAATTTACCCTACCCTTTATCTTAAATTTCTGAAATGAATGAGGGTGACTATATTGGTTCTTCTTTGTTAAGAGATTATGCTGGATTCTCTGTTCATTCTTTTTAATTTTTGATACCTTTAGCACCATGATAAATTTTACTTCTACTACCTCATTTCTAGACTGATTAATCTCAAGCATCATCTATATGCATCTTCGTGGCATGTTGAGTTTTGTCAGCTACAAAGCACTAGTTACTCAAACACAGTGCTTTATTTAGAGGCAGTCTTAGAGAGTTGGGTGTCATGGTCTGCAACATAAATCTCTGCTTTCATAAAAGGACCATTAACTGGGAGAATGTTTCTGTTCATCAAAAATATTGTGTATTTACAGTATTATGTATTTACAAGTATATTGTATTTACAAGTATTATGAAATTTAGTTGGGAGCCCTGGTGGCGCAATGGTCAAGTGCCCAGCAGCTAATCCAAAGGTCAGAAGTTTGAACTCGCCAGCCACTCCACAGGAGAAAAGACCTGGCAATCTGCTCCTCTATAGATTTCAGCCTAGGAAACCCTGTGGGGCAGTTCTACTCTGTGTCTTTGGGTTGCTGTGAGTCTAAATTGACTCAACAGCACACAACAACAGCATCAACAAAATAAACCTGGGTCCCTGGGTGGCACAGACGGTTAAGCGCTTGACTACTAACCAATAGGTTGGTGGTTTCAACCCACTCAGAGGCACTTTGGAAGATAGGCCTGGCAATCTGCTTCTGAAAGGTCACGGCCTTAAAAGCTCTATGGAGAGCAGTTTTACTCTGCACACATGGGGTTGCCATGAGTTGCAGTTGACAGATGGCAACTAATGATAACAAAGTAAATATGGATTAATAAAAACACATTGACTCATCCTTTTTTATGTGACTTTCTAACTTTGGCTTTTGTAACTTTAATCCTAAGGTTACAAGTACGTTGTTTCTTAGACTATGAGTAGAATGATTTGCTTTTCCAGCCTCCCTCCTCCAAAGTATTAGGGTCTACCAGTAGATTTTTTTATATTGATTTGTTTGTATGGAAAGTCTTAGAGTGATTAGATCATAGGTTTGTATTTAAAGACCCTTTTTTTTTAAAGATTACAATTACATGAAATTGGGATTGTTGTGGAAAATCAGGGACATATGGTTGCTGTAGGTATAATATTGTTCTTCAGAATCAAGAGTAAAAAGAAGTGAAATTACCTCTTAAATTGCAGCTGACTATTGCTGCCTCTATGCCCGAAGTATTTTTTCTTTTATCTTTTCATACGCACATGTGAAAATTCTGAAGTTAAGTATGGATCAGGGCTAACAAAACTTTTTTGTTCTCTGTTACCTACTTTTCTTTTTTATGAAGTAGCACTCATTTCCCTGTTCCCCACACCCCCTCCCAAAATTTCATATGTTAGAAACCTGATTTTCTCTTAGAGGTCAAACAATTTAAAAATACTTTGTCATTCCATCTTCTGCTTTGTTCTTAGATATTGGGGAGTTCACAAATGATTTAATGGAACATTGAGACTTTATTTCCTGAGTGGTCAAACTGGGCCATCCTTGGAGATGCCCCAGAACCTGTGTGAGCTGGGGCTGTGAAATGTGGATTGACAGGGAGCAGGTAGTTGTGGTTGTCAGGGATTCCCTAGCACACGTGCCCCTATACAGTAGCCAAGCTTGAATTGATCCTGTTTCTCAACCTTTTCTACACTGTCAGGGTCTAAGGAACCTTTTTAGACTTTTTTTCCTAATCCCCTCTGTACTCCTTCTTCCTTCCCAGGTAATATGAAATACTAAGGAGTAAGATTTTGTCAGGAAGAGTTGAGCTTTGGAAGATTACAAACCATTGTTGTTGTTGTTGGATGCCCTCGAGTTGATTCCAACTCATAGTGACCCATATGACATAGTAGAACTGCCTCAAATGGTTTTCTCAGCTGTAACCATTATAGAAGCAGATCGCCAGATCTTTCTCCTGCAGAGCCGTTGGTGGTGGGTTCGAACCACCAACCTTTAGGTTAGCAGATGATTGCTTAACTGTTGCACTACCAGGGTGCCTTACAAACCACTGTGATATCAAAAATTTTCATCCCTGTTGATGCATGATTTAGACCCAAAACTTGGATGAAGTCAGTATTGAAGAACTTGGCTGTTTATTTTCCACTTGGTAACCAAACTAAACCCGTTGCCGTTGAGTTGATTCCAACTCTTAGTGACCCTATAGGACAGAGTAGAACTGTCCCTTAGGGTTTTCAAGGAATGGCTGGGTGGATTTGAACTGCCAACTTTTTGGTTAGCAGTGAAGCTCTTAACCACTGTGCGACCAGGGCTTCTTCCACTTGATAGCGAGTACATTTTCTGAGAGTCACTGAACAGCTGTGGTACTCTGATACATGCCAGTCACTTTAAGAAAGTTGCATTGAACTTATCTTTTCTCACCTTAGTTTTAAAACACAGCTGAGCACTTGGTAGTATGCTTAGATAGGCTTAGGTAGGCTTTGTTAGGACACTGGCCTCTTCTGCCTCCCCAAGTGTAAGTAGCATTATAGACTTTTTTGTTATAAAACTAATCCATTGTCATTGCAAATACAATTCAGAAAATACCTCATAAAGAGTTTCTGTCTCCAAAAATGGAGCTGTTCTATGAATTTTACATGAAATCAAGCTTTAAATATGATTATGAATGCTTTCACAGATTTAAAATATAAAATAAAACCAAATTAAATATAAATGGCATAGTTAGAATTTTTTTTCCCCTCAAGATTTATTTTCAAGCTGTGTTTAGGAATCCTTTTTCCTCCGTTTGTATTGTGAGGGGCATAACACTGATTCACGCTGATACTGGTAATCCCCTTTTAATTTGAAACTTTTTACATTCTATCAAAATAATAAGATTTCAAACTAAAAAAAAAAAAAAATTAAGATAAAATCTATTTGGTGGCTTTTCTGTCCCTGAAATCTTAAAAGTAACTACATATTTTCCATTAAAGTCCTTTTCTAGCATCTGTACAGAAAACATATACTGTCCTGAATAAAACAGATTTCAGGTGTGGTCTTTGACTCTCTGGAGGAAAAAAAATTAATAGCAAAATGCAAAATTAATAAAATGCAATTGATAAGTCACATCTGATTGCTAAGATTTTTACATGAAAATTGTATCTTCCTTATTAAACTGTGAGATTATAGTCAGCTGTTGCAGTGGTAACTTGTCACCCATTTCTCTACATATATAGTGCTTGTTGATGTGAATGGAAAACTATATCATGAAATTAAGTCCCACTTTAGTTAAACTGGTTTTCTAGAATTTATCGTTGGTAAAATCAGAACAAATCTCATCAGGAATCTGTTTATACCAATAGAATAAGCTTTGATTTCGGGGTGCTTTTTCTCTTCCCATTCAGATGAAAGATAAGTTAAATATATATGTATATTAATACTTTTGTGATTTAGATGAAAGTTTACATAGTAAATTAGTTTCCCATTCAGTAATTCCTACAGACATTGTTCTGTGACCTTGGTTGCAGTCCCTGCAATGTGTCAGCACTTTCCCCTTTTCTACCGTGGGCTCCCCATTTCCCTGCTCCTTCCTGCCTTCTTATCTTTGCTTTTAGGAAAATGTTGACCTGTGGGTCTTATGTAGTTGATTGTTCTAAGGAGCACTTTCTGTGCAGGTGTTATTGTTTATTTTATAGGCCTGTCTGTTGTTTGGCTGAAAGATGATCTCCAGGAGTGGCTTCCATTCCATGTTAGAAGGGTGTCTTAGGGTTATAGTCTCAGAGGTTCCTCCAGTCTCCATCAGACCAGTATGTCTGATCTTTTTCATGAGTTTGGATTTTGTTCTACATTTTCCCCCTCTCTAACCAGGACCTTCTATTGTGCTCCTGGTCAGAGCTATCGGTAGTGGTAGCCTGGGACCATCTAGTTCTTCTGGTCTCAGTCTACTGGAGGCTGTGGTTCATGTGGGCCGTTAATCTTTTGGACTAATTGCTTCTTTGAGTCTTCAGTTTTCTTTAGTGCCCTTTGCTTCAGACAGGAAGAGACCAACAGTTGAATCTTAGACAGCTGCTTATAAATAGTATTTTTAAAAAAGCTTTCTCTAATTGTTGCATCTGTGAGTGTAAATAAAACCAATGGATTCTTCTAAGATTTTTATTGTGACAATAAGATTGATATATTGTGCCTTATATATGAAATTAGCAGATTTCATATAATGGGCAATTAGAAATGCTATTAATTCACAGGGTGGGAATGCTAGCCTGAAGATTTTGTATGTCTTGTGGTGTAGGCAGAATGAAGCTTCCCCAGCCTCCCCCCTCCCTACCCCAGGATGTCTAAGACTTTATAAATATGTTATCTTAAATGGCAGACTGGCAAAAGGGACTTTGCAGATGTGATTAAAGCTTGTTAAGAACTTTGAGATGGAGAGATGATCCTGGATTATCCAGGTGGGCCCAGTCTAATCACATGAATTCTTACAAGTTGAGAAATGTTCCAGGCAGTCGTCAGAGAGCTATGTGACTATGGAAGAATGTTCAGAGGTGCAACATTGCTGGCTTTGAAGAGGGTGTAAAGGGGCTCTCAAGACAAGGAATGTGGGAGGCCTCTAGAAGCTGAAAAAGGCAAGGAAATTTATTCTTCCCCTAGAGCCTTCAGAAGGAATGTATCTCTGCTGACACCTTGATTTTAGCTTAATGAGACCTGTGTCAGTCTTCTGACCTCCACAACTGTGAGAAAATAATTTTTTTTAATTTAAAATGTTTTTTTGGGTGCTAATTGTGCCAAATTTTAACAAATTATAACAAATTATGAATAACATTGTGAAGAATAGGAACCTGTACATAGAATAAGAGGCAGTTGTTCAAACAGAACAAGGGAATACTGCTGGATTTAGAATCAGAAAAGGTGTGCATTGGGGTTGTATCCTTTCTCCATACTTAAACTCAGTCTGTATAACGAGCAAATAATCCGAGAAGCTGGATTGTATGAAGAAGGCAGCATCAGGATTGGAGGAAGACTAATTAACAACCTTGGATGTGCAGATGGCACAACCTGCTTGCTGAAAGCAAAGAGGACTTCAAGCACTTACTGATGAAGATCAAAGACTCCAGCCTTCAGTATGGATTACACATCAACATAAAGAAAACAAAAATCTTTACAACTGGACCAATAAGCAATGTCATGATAAATGGAGAAAATATTGAAGTTGGCAAGGATTTCATTTTACTTCGTTCCACAAATCAGTGCCCATGGAAGCAGCAAAGAAACCAAATAACGTATTGTATTGGGCAAATCTGCTGCAAAAGACCTCTTGAAAGTGTTAAAAAGCAAAGATGTCACCTTGAAGACTAAGGTGCGCCTGATGCAAGCCATGGTATTTTCAATTACCTCTTGCATGTGGAAGTTGGGCATTTGTAATTATGGTGTTGGCAAAGACTACTGAATATACCACGGACTGCCAGAAGAATGAACAAATCTTTCTTCTAAGTACAACCAGAATATCGTTAGAAGCGGAGATGGTGAGACTTCATCTCATGTACTTTGGACATGTTATGAGGAGGGACCAGTCCCTGGAGAAGGACATCATGCTTGGTAAAGTAGAGGGTCAGCAAAAAAGAGGAACACCCTCAACGAGAGATGGATTGACACAGTGGCTGCAGAAATGGGCTCAAACATAGTAAGGATTGTGAGGATGGCACAGGACCAGGCATTGTTTCGTTCTGTTGTACGTGGGTCTGTACGAATTGGAATTGACTCAACGGCACCTAACAATGCCACCAGTAATTTTGCCAGCAGCAACAGAAGACCAGTATACCTTGCTTTTTGTTTGTAGTTCATTGAATAAAATTATCACTGAACTCTAAGTACGGAAACTATTTGGTTACATATAAAATACAGGTATGCCCCACTTTTCAAAAATTCTCTTTACACCATTTCACTTTCACAAAAGACCTACGTTAGTACTTGTTTTCGCTAATAGAAATCTGAAGAGAATTTTTGCTTTTACCAAAAACAGAGGAAATAGCATTCAATGTTTGTTTTGCAGCGAGCCATTGAAGAGGCAGCGCACACCCCGAGCAGTGAGAGTGGCGTTGCCAAGCTTCTTTCTCGGGAACTACACTCAGCATCTCAGCATCAAGCTGCCTTAGCTTTGAACTGTGTATGTGAGGATCTGTGGTTTATGTCGATTTATTTTGTGCATCTGTTAGCAAGATGTGTCCTGAGGTATCAGAAAAGTGTAAGAGAATTGTTGAATGAGAAACTAATTGCTTTGTAAACTTTCACCTAAAGTGCACACACACACACAAAAAGACTACTATTTTGCCTATGAGGAAAAAAAAGCATAAGAGAGCTCATAAGGTATGATTGTTTATTTATGTTATTTGGTATGATTTGGTAGGTTACGTTTTGGGTCTGAGGATGCTCAAAAATCTTTCCCATGTGAATTAATGGTAATTGCTTCGTCACTTTAATGCCCCTTCGGCTTACAAAAAGTTTCATAGCGATCGGTTTCATAGGTTTTGGATAGCGGGGGAAACCTGTACTTGGTAAATTAGAAGACTTCATCATATATGGATTGGCAGTGGTGGTTCAGTGGTAGAATTTTCCCCTTCCATGCAGGGAGATCCTGCTTTGATTCCTGGCCAGTGCATTTCAAGTGCTGCCACCACCTGTCTGCCATTGGAGTCTTTCATTGTTACGAGGCTAAACAGGTTTCAGCAGAGATGCCAATTAAGATGGTCTAGGAAGAAAGTCTTGGTCATCTACTTCTGAAAATCAGCCAATGAAAACTCCACGGATCGCAATATACCAATCCCCTTGCGCATAGGGTTGTTGTGCATGAGGTCAGCATGAGTTGAGGGCTGACTAAGAACAAAAACCACCAAAACCACCACCACCATGCATTTTGCTCTGAAGTCACAGAGTGAATTTAGGTATGATTTGCAGGTACAATTTTTTTAAATTAAGGGTTCTGTTGCTATCATTGTACCAGGAGCATGGTAGGCATTCAATAAATATTGAAGGAAAAAATAAAATTATATGGTCAAGATTTGCATTAGCTGTTGTTAACAATGGAATTTTGAGAAAGGGGCTTGAGGAAACCTAGAAACCAAACTGTTTGTGCCAGATCTGAAAAAATGTCAACAAACTTTTCACAAATGTATCTTACATTTTTAACTCGGATATGGCTGACAGTTGTTAACTTATTACTCAAGGGCTCACTGGACTGAATTCCTAGGGTATAAATGAGATAATCTCTCTCTTGACAAGCTCTAAGCATCAGGAGTAACCAAAAAGCAGTGGTGATGGGAAGTCCTTCAGAAAATGGGTTCCTGTTTAATTACCATATTTTAACGCAAGTAACAAGCACCTTTTACCTTTTGTTTGCTAACCCTGCCATTCACATGTGAGGTATTTTCATAAGTGTACTATGCTAATTTTTTTTTCCCTAGCAACTTATGAAAATACCTCTCGAGAGGAGAGTAAGGTTGGCAAACAGAAGTAGAAGTCTTGGGTTATTTGCGTAAAATACGGCACTTGCAAAATTACAAGATTCCAGATGCTAATACCATATTACAGTATATATAATAAAACAAACCTTCCTACTCTTTTTAGTGGCTTTAATATACTGCCTCTCTGCTTTCATTGGCTAGGATGTGGGGACATTCAATCAGTGCTAAAGTATTTATTGAATCTGGGCAAAGTGCTGTCCTGTCATATGTTTATTGACCCATAGGGAAAAAAGAAATTAAATAATTACAAGTACTGCTATAAGAGTGAATAATAATCTATTCTAGTCCAGGTCAACAAAGGCATCTCTGAAGGCCAGGGGAGGTTCTAGAAGTGAGGAAGGGAGAGTGTTAGAAGCAGTGTTAGAATGACTGGGGCAGAGAGAAAATCAGAGATCACCATGAATGAGAAGGTCAAAAGATAAGCTTGGTTAAGTTGTCAGGGGTCAAATCTTGTCAGGTTGTGTTAAAAGATTTTGGAAAACTCACCCTGGCTGACGTGGAGATGGGTTGAAAGGAGAAAAAGTGAATTCAGGAAGCTGAAGTAGGAGGTATTTCATCTGTCAGAAGGTGGTAGGCTGTAGGGATGAAGAGTAGGTGGATCCAGAGACACTTACAAGTTAGACTGGAAGGATATGGAGATTGATTGTATATAGGGTGTCAGAAGGCCTGGGAGCCATTGTCGAAGAAATTCTGCCAATAAAAGGATCCCTTGTAATCAGCATAGAACAGAGAGAGAACACAGTTTATTTTTGAGCAACCGTTAACAGATTTACATGCATGTAAGGTAGTGTAAACTTCATTAGGTTAGAAAAAATTCTCACATTTCATACAGCAAAGAGATGAAAGTATATTAACTTCTGATTTCTGTGAGAGACAAAGGGCTACCCTTTGTGACAGGTTCTGTACATCTCATGAGAGACACTTTATAGCTAATTTCAGAAGTTCATTTTTACATATCTAGAGGTTATTTGGCCCTTGACCTTAGAGACAGCCCCGCATTGTAAAAAGTAGAAACTGAGCTTAATCTCTAGAGAGCTTTATCTCTTTTCCAGAGGTTAGAATAAGGACTCAGGTTCACTATGTTTTTGAGGAAACACTTTCAAGAAAAGGGGGAAAGGATAAAGAGGTCTCTTTGCCATTTATAAATGGAGAAAATAATTTTTATTTGCTTTTAAAAATTAAGAATGGCTGCCAGGTTCAAACCCTCAATGGTGATGGTGCAGTTTACTGATCTGGACTGTTCGTGAGGAGGAGCAAATTTGAGGAGTTGTAAGATGGACACTTGGGAGATGTGGAGTTTGAAGTTCCTATTGACGTTCCCCTGGAAGTGATGGGTAGCTTGCTGAACGCATTTGAAGTGTAGAAGAGAGATCTGGGCTGAAGACAGGGATTTGGTGTTCAGCAGTGGACTGTAGCCTGGTCATGTAGGAGGTTGAGGTAGGTAGGGAGATTGTGCAATAGAAAAAATAAAGGAGGAACCCATGTCTTTTGTTGTATAATTATTGTGTTAACTAAGTGGTTTGTAGTGGACACACAGTCTCAGCAATTGATAATATTACAGTCATTTGATTACTTTTGCTGATTAATATCTTGTAAACTAGACCCCTGCCTTTCTATGCTGATTAAGAGGATGGTCTTAGATGGCATCTCCACACAACTGCTGTCATTTTTTTATTTTTATTTTTTACTGTGCTTTAAGTGAAAGCTTACAATTCAAGTTAGTTTCTCATACAAAAAATTTATACACACATTGTTATGTGACCCTAGTTGCTCTCCCTATACTGTGACAGCACACTCCTTTCCACCCCAGATTTCCCGTATCCATTCAACCAGCTCCCGACCCTCTCTGCCTTCTCATCTCGTCTCCAGACAGGAGCTGCCCAGTTAGTCTCATGTATCTACTTGAGCTAAGAAGCACACTCTTCACTGGTGTCATTTTATGTCCCATAGTCCACAACTGCTGTCATTTTTTTTTTAATTTTTTTTATTTTATTGTACTTCAGGTGAAAGCTTACAGAGCAAATAGTTTCTCATGAAATAGTAGTACACATGTTGTTCTATGACATTGGTTAACAACCCCACAACATAGCAACTGCTGTCATTTTTGTTCATTGGATTATACATTCTCTTGGTCTCGCTTGTTTTATCTTGCCTCCTATTCTAGCTTGTGTTCATCCCTCTCCTTTGGGTCATTGTGTCCTCTCATTCTCTCTTTCTTCACACGTTTCCTTATTTGGAAATATTTTCAGTTGTTTCCACACATAACTTTTAGATGTTTTTTGCCCTTTGCTGAGGAGTTCTTGCTGTGAAGTCAGTTTCGACTCCTAGTGACCCTGGATGACAGAGTAGAACTGCCCCATAGAGTTTTCTAGGCTGTGATCTTGATGGAAGCAGGTCGCCGGTCAGATCTTTTCAAACTGCCAGCATGTTGGTTAGTAACTGAGCAGTTAACCATTGTGCCACCAGGGCTCCTTTCACAGAGTTAGCTATCCTTTAATGGTTTATTTGGTCTGGAATGTGCCAGGTTTTTAGGCCATAGCAGAGATGCTCTGCTCTTCATGAGGGAGGGCGATAGGCAGAGAATGATTTTGTATGGATTGGAAGAGGACGTAAGCGGGGAAGTATCTTGTTGGGAAAAAAGTTACCTTGTTGGAAAGAAAGGGCCCAAGTGCTTTTTGGATAGATGCATTTAATAATAATTTTATTAAAGCAGTTGCTGCATATTGAAAAAGAGATGGCTTTTTGTACCTATAATTGAATGCAAATTGGTAAGTGAAATATAGGGGGAAAATAACCCTTTTATTGCTATTCACAAAAATATTCTGATCTATACTACAACAGTCTAGATGGGACTGCTCAGGCTGCAAGTTTGTTGGAGGCAGGACTCCTGAACTGAATCAGCCTCATATATTGGCACATCTTACACCTTTTGGAAGTGGCAGATCCTTATTCACAGATACTTTTGCCCACATACAAACAGATAAAGAGGTAGAGGTCACATCCGGGGATGTCTTTTCATTTTATGATGAGCAGGACAGTGAACTGAAATATAAATACAAACAAGTGTGGGAAGTAATGTCTTTGACATGATTTTACCAACTGGCAGTGTGAAATGCCTGGTAGATTAACAGTTTTAACGGGTTTAGCTTGACAGGTCTTCTGTAGTGAAAGTGTCGGTTAATAATTTACCCTTCCTGAGAGGTGGAGGAAGCAATCACAAGCTGTAAGCAGGCACTTTGGAGCCTGTTGCTTTACTGGAGTTCATCTCAGCTGGAGCCATGAGCCCAACAGTTTCGACACCAGAACTGAGTGTCTGGGCTCTGAGGAGTGGAGGCTTGGGAGAGCAAAATAAGGCAGGAGGTTTGGAGTGATTTACTTCTGGTGATATCTAAAGTAATGATTTACTGTAAATACCCATCGATTGCACATCAACAAGAATATAACTTTAGATTTAAAAAAAAAAAGTTTATTTTGAAGTAAGGTGGAGTTCTATATGGAGGAGTAGGTGGTGGTGGGAAAATAGCTTTTTTTAAAATTTTTTTTATTGTAGTTCAGGTGAAGGTTTACAGAACAAATAGTTTCTCATGAAACAGTAGTACACATATTGTTTTATGACATTGGTTAACAACCCCACGACATGTCAACCCTCTCCCTTCTCAACCTTTTTTTTTTTTTTTTTTGTGAAAATATACATAGCCAAAGATACACCATTTCAAAAATTTCTACATGCACAGTTCAGTGACATCGACTACACTCTTCTGATCATGCTGCTGTTCTCACTTTAGATGAAGGTTTACAGATCAGAATAGTTTCTCATTAAACAGTACACATGTTGCCCTATGACAATGGTTAACAAGCTCATACTACATCAACACTGTCCTTACTCAACCTTGGGTTCCCTGTCACCAGCTTTCCTGTCCCCTTCTGCCTTCTAGCCCTTGTCCTTGGACTGCTGTGCCTCATTAGTCCCATTTGGTTTTATGGGGCTGTCCACTCCCCTGCTGAACGGTGAACCTTGGAAGTGACTTCACCACTGAACTAAAAGGGTGTCTGGGGGCCATACTCTCGGGGTTTCTCCAGTCTCCTTTAGGCCAGTAAATCTGGTCTTTTTTCTGCGTGTTAGAATTTTGTTCTACATCCTTCTCCAGCTCTGTCCAGAACCCTCTGTTGTGATCCCGGTCAGAGCAGTGAGTGGTGGTAGCCGCACCAGAATAGCTTATTTTTAAGGAATATTTATGAAGCTTCAGATTGGGCTTGCTGATTGATACCTGGAATACGCTTTTATTGTGTAGCAAAAATACTGGCAGCAGCTATACGTGTTAAGACTTTCCGCTGGCAGCGTGAACATTAATGTCCAAAACTTGAGTCCATTGCCCCTTACTATACAATTTGTTTTGATGCAGTAGTGAACACAGCTCTGCTGTAGATTTAAGTACTATTTACATGAATTTTATTCCACTGTTTAGTTATTGAATCATATTGTAATGTTGGCATGGTAAATTCTATAATTTGTTTTCCTGTGTGAAGAGTGCTTTTCTTCTATTGAATGTTCACTTCTGCACACTTTTTTGGGCTAGGCATTATGTCATTACAAAGATTTACAGTTATTTAATAATGATTTATTGTAGTAATTTATTATGCCAGCTGTGGCAATTTTCAGTAGAATTTGTAAGTCAAGTTTATATAGAAATTTACCAGGACATGCATTTCAGGATTCAATAAAATATACTCTGAAATCTTTTTGAAGTGGGTAGTTTTATGCTAACACACTTGGGATTATGCTTTACCTTAACAACCTTTGTGAATGTTCAAACTCTGCTGTGTCTGGCCCACAACCATTGAAAGAGGAGTCTACGAGATCTGCTAAAATACAGTTTCAGATCACCCACCTTGCTTCCAGACCATAAATGTCATGTTATATTTGACCTGGGGTGTTCAAATGATATTAAGGGACACGGAAACATCCTGACATTAGACTCTATGCATTTCCATAAATTTTAATCACTATTAAAATGTGCATCTGGAATCATAACAGAGAGTGGACCTCTAAGAGGTTGTGTTCGTTTTGAAGCCTCTAAGTGTCAGATTTTTTCCCCTTAACTCTGAGCTTGCTGGCTACTAACCATGTGGAATACATTTAGCTTTGGCTGAGTTACCATCTCACCATCCTCCTTCAGTTGCTTTGTTATGTATGAATTCTTAAGTTAATATATTTTTTGTTTCTTTCTCTTTTTAAAAGAAGATTATTGAGATTTTGTTTGTTTTTTGATGATATGTATTTGTTTAGTGAGGGGTCGAATCTAGAAAATAAGGAAAATACGCAGATTCCTGTGTAACTTGTAATTTTTTGTTTTTTAATCTGGCAACTAGAGAGGCTGTCTTTGAAATGCATGATTGCCAAGTAATTGGTAAAAATGACTTATTCTCTAAGACTGCATGAAAATGTTAGTTCTGAGACTAAACTACTAATTCACAGCTTCAGCCAGCTGGTGATTTTGTCTACAACAGCATGAAACAACTCATTTGACTTAATGCTGCCCCCAACACATTGACTTCATTGATCAGTTGTTTTAATATTGTGAAGACACAGTGCCTTGAAGCTGAAGTTATTAGGTGATACTTAATTGTATTTAAAACGGTAGACTTTGGACTATCTGTCTAAGATGGAAACAAAAGCATTTGAAAATATTGCAGCCTCTGATTTTCCGTCATAGTATATAATCGTTTATCATGTTTAGGCATTAGTAAAACAGAATATAACCAAACAAAAAGCCAGAACAACTTCCCATCTGAAATGTAACTCCTCACCATTTAGCTTTCTTTGCCTTGAAATGTGGCAAGATGAACAGATCTGTCATCTGATCTCATATTTTTTAAAAGAAAAAAAAAAATTTTAAAGTCCTTAATGTCAGTTAATTTTGTCTAATTTTGTCTTTAGACAGGAATTCAAATCACACTACATTAAAAATTTGATCTTGTAAGTTATCTCTGGTTGAAAACAATTAAAAAAATACTCACTGAAAATTTACTAATTGTCTCGTACTCGGGAGTACATTTTGATTTGAATTAATATTTCTAGAAAAGTGCCTACAACATATGTGCTATCTGGACAAATGAATTTCCATTGGGTTGGATAATTATGTTTATTTTGAGAAAAATAAGACTGTAATTTGAAAGGGGAATTGGGAGATGGGGAGATTTCTTGAAAAGGAACAGAGACCACCCACAGGTGGGCTTTTCTTGAGAGATTCCATTGCTGATCTCTTAGATGTGGTGCCACTGGCTTTAACAGATATGTTTTCCCGGAAGGCATTTAGCACTGTCTGCTGAAGTGATCATGGAGAGAGATATATATATATTTTTTGTTCAGGAGTTGAGTGCCTACAATATAGTGGGTATCTTCACCAGCTTTAAATGCTACCATAGGAAAGACTGTTTCAGAAGTAAGTTTTCACAGTTCTGGATTTAGTTTTGACCTTAGGACTGTTTTATGTTTCTTCCTTTAGGCTTGCCTGGAAAAGCATTTTAAATAATACAGAATTGGAACTTAAAACAAAAAAAGTGGCATAGTCCAGGGATGATAAATATGTTTCATCTTGTGGGTGAATTTGGACTGACTGAAGAGTGCTTTGAGAGGCCAAGTTGGGCCAGGAGAAAAAAGAAAAGTTCTGTGCTCAATTAAGCAATACCTGCCATAGTTGCAGAGGGAACTGCCAATGGAAGCTGTGCCTGAATTTATCTCGCTATCACAGAAATTCCTGAAAGTTACTGCAATTATTTGTTCATCATGTATTCATTCATTCCATGAAATTTGTTGAACACTCCCAAACAAAAGGCAGCATGCCAAATATGGTGTAATGTATAGAGGTGAAATGGACATGAATTTGCTTTCAAGTCTTGCTGAGTGGGAGACTTATTAACAAAAACTCAAAGTGGGACACATAGCAGTTTTGGAGAGGATGCATTATGGTCCAATTCAGAGATACTGAATTTTGGGTCTGAACAAGAAGGATATTCAGTTGCAGAAATCTAGAAGATACTAGAGCTTGTTTGAGATATCACTTATTTTTACTGATTGGGTGTGCCAGGTGTTCTGGAAGGGTACCCCTTACCATCTGACATGGATAGATGATCCTTTCGTCAAACTTACAGCTTATGTGTAACATTATTATGTTGTTGCTGTTAGGTGCCATCAAGTCGATTCTGACTCTTAGCAACCCTATGTACAACAAAATGAAACACTGCCCAGTCCTGTGCCATCCTCATGATTGTTGTTGTGCCTGACCCGATCGTTGCAGCCACTGTGTCAGTTCATCTCATTGAGGATCCTCCTCTTTTTCGCTGACCCTCTACTTTACCAAGCATGATGTCCTTCTCCAGGGACTGGTCCCTCCTGATAACATGTCCAGAGTACGTGAGACAAAGTCTCACCATCCTTGCTTCTAATGAGCAGTCTGGCTGTATTTCTTCCAAGACAGACTTGTTCTTCTGGCAGTCCATGGTGTATTCATTGTTCTTCGCCAACACCATAATTCAAAGGCATCAATTCTTCTTTGATCTTCCTTATTCATTGTCCAGCTTTTGCATGCATATGAGGCAACTGAAAACACCTTGGCTTGGGTCAGGTGCACTTTAGTCCTTGAAGTGATATTACTATAGTGCAAGGTAAAAGTAGTAGGTTCTGTAAGAGAAATGTAGCACTTCCTGATGGGATCAGCCTAGAGGTGAGTGGAGAAACCAAATGCGGTTGGATGAGATGCCAGTCAGGAGTACAGAGAAGACAGTAAAGGCCATCCCCCAGTATTAATTTCAGAGAATATTTTTTAGGTAGAAAAATTTTAACGGTCCACACATGATTGGTAGCATTCATGTGTAAAATGTCAAATTACATCCAATGCACACAATTAAATACTAGTCTTAGGCTGTTCCTCTTCCATCATTTTCCTTACTGGAAATCTTACACAGTAATTTTTGACTTGTTCTTATCCTTCAAACCTATAGTTCATCTAAGCATCAGTTCTTGTAGAATATTTTTAAAAAACAAAACAAAGACTATTTTTTTATTGTAGTTAAATGAAGTTTACATTTCAAGTTAGTCTCCCATACGAAATTTTATACATACATTGTTATATGACCCTAATTGTTCACCCCATTCTGCGACAGCACACTCTTCCTTTCTGCCCCTGATTCCCCATGTCCAGGCAACCAGCTCCGAATCCTCTCTGCCTTCCCATCTCACCTCTGGACAGAAGCTGCTCCTTTGGTCTCTTGTATCTAGTTGACTAAGAGGCTCATTCTTCACGAGTATCACTTTATGTCCCACAGTCCTGTCTAGTCCCTAAAACAAAGACTTTTTAAATTGTATCTTTGTTTCTTACTGTTACCTAGTTTAGGTTCTTGTATCCTGTCATGGGGTGCCCATTTTCTGCTGGGGTTTACTATAGTGCCAAGTGTTTTGATACTTGGGGTACAGACACAGATACAAAACAGACGAAGGTCATTGCTCTCAGAGATTCCTTCTAGGGGCATATTTGAATACAGGGGCATATTTGAATACAACACAGGTCCCCTAATTGAGTATTTCTGCCTCAGTTCTCTCCCTTTCTGATATATTCTGGTCCTAGACTAAACATAAGTTCGATTATTTCTTTTCTGTTCAGAAACTTAAAGTCCAAATTTCAAGGCGTCTATGATTTGTCTGCATATTCTCTTTCTAACTTCTCTTATTAATATGTCTCATCTACCCAAGGAACAATGCTTACTTACACTTGTTTTTATTCATGCCCCTCCAGCCACTTGGAACCCTCTTTTGTCTTTTCTTTGCTAGTCAATATTCTCCTTAAAGTATTATGGAAATACTCTATTCATGTCTTTCTTTTGTGACCACATTACTTATGTTCTCAGTAATGTAGCTACTACCCCATGTACTGAATTCGACTTTATTAAGAGAGAGCAGCTACTTAGGTCTTTTATTTAACTCATGTGTGTTTATGTATAGTCTCACCAGTTGTATAGTAAGTCAGGGGAAGTTAGAGGACCTTGCCTTGAATATTACTTTACCAGTATGAACACAGTTGAGAACCAGGCAAAAACAGTGCTTTGGCCATCACTGAGTGGTGCAAACTGTTAATGTGCTCAGCTGCTAACTCAAAGGTCGGCAGTTTGAGTCCACTCAGAGGTGCCTTAAAAGAAAGTCCTGGCAATCTACTTCTGAAAAAATCAGCCATTCGAAACCCTACGGAGCACAGTTCTACTCTAACACACATGGGGTTGCCATGAGTAAAAGTCGACTTGATGGCACTTGGTAAAGAGATGAAACAGCACCCAAGCTTAGATAACAAACTTATAAGATCGTTCCCCAGCATTTTGCTGAAAGCTAAAATTCAATTTGGTAGTCAAGACCATGGTTATATATTTTTAATTTTTTGTTTTGCTAATTGGTAATACATATTCACTCCACAAGTGTATACCAAAAAAACCCAAAACAAAACGATAAAACAACCCAAGCACCAAACCCTTACCATCCAGCTGATTCTGACTCAGTGGAGTAACTGAGTAACTCTGTGTGCTATGGAATAGAACTTAGCACCATAGGGGTTTCTTGGTTGTAGTCTTCAGGAAAGCAGATCACCTGTACTTTCTCCTGTGTTGCTGCTGGGTGAGTTTGAACCACCAACTTTTCGATTAGTAGCTGAGTGTAAAACTGTCCACACCATCCAGGGACCTTAAAGTTTATACAGAAAAAACAAATTACCTATCCCTACTCAGACGTGACTTGTGTTACCAGATTCTTAGAGATATTACTCCAGAAACAGTTTTGCTCAAATATAGCCCAAACGTAGCTTCGTACACATGATTTATTTGGAGAAGGTCATTGTGAGTACTTTTTCTAATTCTTTTTAACTACTGCTTAGTATTCCTTTGGAAAGGCTTATAGTAAAATAAAACAGCAAATTCTACAAGTGGACCAAACCATAAACCAAACCTGTTGCCGTCAAGTCAATCTCCAACTGATAGCTACCCTGTAGGACAGAGTAGAACTGCTCCATAGGTTTCCAAAGAGTGGCTGGTGGATTTGAACTGCGGACCTTTTGGTTAGCAGCCGAGCTCTTAACCACCACACCACCAGGGCTCCCTAGAAATGTACAGAAAGGAAATACTAGAGATGCAAGAAGTAATCGCAAGTAATTACAAGCGTATAAAATGATAGGTTTTTGAATTAAAAAAACAGAGCAACCCCGACCCCCCCCCCCCCCCCCCCGCCTCAGCCCCCAACAACCTCTTAGAGGCCCTAAGGTATCACTATATATTAATTGATGTTCAAAGTGAACAATTTAAATTATTAAGAAAGTTATGCCCTGTTAAAAAACATAGGGTAATATGTGAAAAAAGCAACACCTTTAAAAAATTCTTGTCTAAAATGGTAGGAACCTGGATAGGCAGTGCAGGCTAATGGGATGAGCACAGATTTTGAAATCAGACCAACTTGGTCTGGGATCCTCACTTTGACACTTAATAGAAGACCTTGGCCAAGTGACTTAACTCTTAACTTCAGTTTCCTTATTGGTAAAACGAGAATAATAATACCTATATCATAGGGCCTGTGAAAAAAAATAAGATTTCATGCATTCCATAGTACCTGGCATATAACAGGTGCTCAATAAATTTAAAGTAACATCCCCCAGACTCTTTCTCTATCCAGAATGATTAATTTCCTAAGACCTCTGGATTGTGAGATGTTCCTATAGTTGTATTTCTTAATAAAACTTATCACAATGCCTGTACGTAGTAAGAACTGCCAACTTCTGTGTTGATTTATTTTGTTCTATAACTCTTAAGTATCTAGCTGAGTTTTCTCAATACTCTTCACCAAAATCCTCAAATCCCCAGAAGGAAGTACAAAACATAGACATGATCACATGTACCATATGAAGATGCCCAATTCAGCCAAAAGTCATAATCTCAATCAGTGCTGTGCTGGTGAATGTTTAACATCTGGCTCATGGGGCAGAGGAACCGTGCTTTGTAGTATTTGCTGATTTCTGGAGTCCCCGGGAGGTGCAAACGGTTAACATGCTTGGCTACTGATGGAAAGCTCGGAGGTTCAAGTCCACCCAGACGTACCTGGGAAGAAAGGCCTGCCAATCTACTTCTGAAAAATCAGCCATCAGTAACTATGGAGCATCGTTCTTCGCTGACACACATGGGGTTGCCATGAGTTGGAGTCTGCTCAATGGCAGCAGGTGTGATGGTGGTATAAATAGTCCCACCATGGCCAATTCCAAGTTACAAATGTGAAGTCAAGTGACATACAAAATTCTGGGAAATTTAATTGTTGGTTCTGTAAGTCAGTAAGAGCGGTTAGGACACACTACTGGATTCTCAAATCTTCAGACTGCTGCTTTTAACTCTGGTGTAGATGCAATCTGGGAGAATCCCAAGAAGTTCAGCATGTGCTACCAACTCATTTTTTGACTTTACCACAGCTTACTTGTTTGTACAGTAAAGCAATGGGATTAGATTAATTTTCTAAACTTTTTTGTACAGCCTTATGACTGTGCATAGAGGTCTCTGGCTGGGGACCCAGTCTTTGTGGTTCTTGTCCCACATGTAAATATGAATTTTTTGTGAAGGTTTCCACCGGTTAAAAACGAAAAGATTTGAGAACTGCTGTTACTGTGATAGCCGTCATAAAGCTCAGGTCTGTAATTGTAGGAGAGGTCCTGATAAAGTCACAGGCAATGGATTTACTCATTCTTTGTATATGTTATTAACAATAAAGGTCTTAGAGAAATGCAAAAGCAAAAAAAAAAAAAAAAAAAAAAAAGCCTTTCAGTGTTATTATCATCAGAAGTAGTTAAAATAGGAAACATTTTTTGTACTTGACATTTTGTATAAATATGACTTTCACTTATGTGTGTGAGTGAATTATCCATATATGCCAGCCAGGTTAGTGAGGAGTGACTTATAGACCAGACTTCACAAACCCTAATGTCTGCTGTGGCCAGACAAGTAATAGAACTGAGTAAAACACCTAGTTGCCGTGCAGTTGATTACAGCTCATGGTGACCCCATGTATGTTAGAGTAAAACTGTGCTCCATAGGGTTTTCAATGGCTGATTTTTCAGGAAGTAGACTAGCTTTCCTTTCGGAGAAAGGAAAAGGGAAAGGAGAGGCGTTTCTGGGTGGACTCGAGATTTGAACTGCCAACCTTTCACTCAGCAGCCAAGTGCACTAACCCTTTGTACCACCCAGGTACTCGAAGTGAAATAGGTAGGGTATAATACAGTGGGGAGTAGTGGAGACTGTCCCCCACTTAAGAGTGTGTACTAACCAAGGGTAGCTTCTATTCCACCCAGCTAATTGTTGCCATATCTTTAGTTCCCTGATACTTTGCCCTTCATCTCCTCCTGCCCCCACAGCTGGAAATCCATAGTTTATTTTGAAATCTCTTGATTTTTACATTTTGACCACTAATTAAACACACTTACACACTCATGTTAGGAGCCAAGCAAAACACATTCAAGGCCAAGTTTGGCCTGTGGGCTTCTGATGTGAAATCAGTTTATGCTCATATATATACATGTGCAGCAACAATTATTTATTGAGTGCTTATATGCTTAGGCAAGAGCCCTAGTGGCACAGTGGTTTAGCGTTCGGTTGCTAACCAAAAGGTCACCAGTTCGAACCCACCAGTGGCTCTGTGGAAGAAAGATGTGGCAGTCTGCTTCTGTACAGATTACAGTCTTGGAAAACCTGTGGGACAGTTTTACTCTGTCCTGTGGGGTTGCTATGAATCAGAATCAACTCAAAAGTTAACGGCCTTTTTTTTTTTTTTTTTGGGTGGGCTAAATCTGTGTGCTATTTAAATTATATAATGTTCACAACAGTTCAGTCACTAGTATTGTTACTTCCATTTATTAGATAAGGAGTTTTGGTGCTTGGAGAGGCTAAATAACTTGCTGAGGTCAGCTGATTAATAAAAGGTTTGCAGGCATTCAAACCTAGGTAATCAGACTGGAGAACTTTAGCGCTTGACCATGGGATAAAACCACTTCCTTGGGTTATCTGTTCTTTATATGCGATAGCACACACATAAAACATACACAACTGTACATGAAAGGTGGGTAGAGACTGTTGTCTAATCTTAGCTCACTGGTGTACAGAAAGATAGTTTTTATATATATGAGCTTAATGTGATAACGTACTGGAACACTATCTGCTTTCACACTTTATAAGATTTTTCTGATAAAGCCCAGGGAGGTCAGAGTAAAAATTTCACAGGGAGTTTGTATTTCTCTTTGCCACAAACTAGACATCCTAAGCTTTGGGGCCAACATTGTCTCTGTCCAAGGCAAAAAGTTCCCTTTCTTCTTGTTGCCATATTTAAACCCCACCCATGGAAATGCTCCAGCTCCTGAGTAGTGATCACTTCCTCTGGGGCAAGGGTATGAAGAATAAAAGTAAATCTAGCAGGAGGAGTAAATCCCAGAAGACAGAGATAAGTACTTGAGGTCAGGAACTGTGTCTCCTATAGTTTGTCTACATACCAAACTCATTAACAGGAATAATCATCTTAGCAGTGGTGTTTGTAGTAGCAAAAATGATACAAGAAACTAGTCTTGTGCCACAGTTTTGCATGAAACCAATTTTGTTATTTCTAGGATTCAGGCAGATCTTTTTGAGGAAGTGATGTGAAATCAAGTCTTTCCCATATTTCTCCTTTACTTCTATTTCTTTTTCCTACCCTCTTAGAATATTTTTCAACCTTAAAAACTCCAGCCTATAGGAGTAAATCTACAAGAGTCTAGGAAGAAAGAAGAAGCAGTGTACAAAAATCTATGTATGTATCCATTTAGGTTTTTCCCTGAGGATTTTGGAATACCATTTGACATTGTAAACCTCTTTATGGCTTATTCACTTGGTGTGGAATGGAGGAGCAAAAAGCCAGCCCTCCAGCAGGGTCCTTCTCAACAGTCTATACCCATCACGTGAATGGAAAGAACCCAGAACCTTCATTTTCAGAACTGTATCTCAGACGCTGGCTCCTTGAGAAAACCAGTGTGGTTCAGATGTGGGATGGGAAGAGTGGTTTGCATTGGCATCGACTTTGCGGGTGCTTTGGGGCTGGAGCACACACAGCTGTGGGTTACAGATGCTTGCTTTCCAGTATTAATGTGGCCAACATGTGAAACCATAGCACCCACAATACTACACAAAGGTCTACGCCTCTGATAGTCTGGGAAATAACTCCCAGCTGAAGAAATTCTTTCCTGAAGTGCTGGAATACATTCTTAAACAGAAAGTATTCTTTCAAAGGGGTGAGACCAGGAAAGAGATGCCTGATGATGCTGGATTGGGCACCAGAGACCAGATCATAGAGTGTCTTTGGGCTTGGGAGCTTTAACTGAAAAAAGAAAGAAAAAATGTTACTCTAAACCTTAGATTCATATATTCCAAATTTGATACTGTGCATGTAGCAGAAAGTTTATACACTAAGTCATTGTGTAGTTTCTTTGGGGATGTGAAGTGCAAACCATTAATTGTGCTTGTCATTCGGTAGGACTCAGGGCGATTTAAAGATATTTCCACCAAATTTTATTTCCTTGGACTGTCTCCCAGGCTGGTGGTGGTGGTTGTTACCTTCCATGTAGAATACGATGTTTATTAAATGATAACCAGTAAATGTATGTTGTTGTTAGCTGCCATTGAATCAGCCCCCCCACTCGTGGCAACCCCATGTAATGGAACAAAATGCTGCCCAGTCCTGTGCCATCCCCATGATTGGTTGTGGATGAGACAGTAGTGATCCATAGGGTTTTCACTGGCTGATTTTCAGAAGTAGATTGCCAGGACTTCCATCCTAGTACCTCTTAGTCTGGAAGCTTGGTTGCAACACACAAGACTCCACTGGCAGATGGGTTGTGGCTGCACTTGAGGTGCATTAGCCAGGAATCAAACCTGGTCTCCCGCATTAATTCCACCACTGAACCACCACTGCCTTCCCAGGGTGATAAGACCAGAGAAAACTACAGGCAAGAGAAAGATGCTTGCTCTGTAAGTTAAATAACCAGGACTCTCTTCAGGGCATAGGAATTTTTGTCCCTTTTTGTTTATGAGGCCTGTGCTGTCTTCTAACAGTACATTTGAGAGAGCCGGGACGGTTCCATTCTGCATTCAGTTCAGTGCACTAGTTCTCTCATTCAGGTAAAATTTCCAATGAAATAGTAGCTTGTAAGTATCCAGAAGTTAGTTTACTGACTTTTATTGCACTTCTGAGCACCTAATAAATAATTGAATAGTCTGATGGATATGTGGCTGCCTAACTATGGGGCATGAAATATGCACTGTTTTTCTAATACACTGTAGGGAGACCCGTTTATAAAGTATTTAGTATTGGTTTTATAATGCACCGTTGACAACAGGAGACCACGAAGCTCAAAGATCAATCTCATTTTGGCCCACAGTATTAATGTTGCTGTGTAAAGCTCTAGGACAGGTCACTTAGACAGTTGTCCTCACAGAAAGGACTCAGGAAGGCAGGCTGTAGTGGCTGCCAGCTCAGCGGATGAATGCCTTTGTCCAAGTCCCTGAGGTGACTATTTGGCGGTTGGTGATGTTGGCCAGGTGATGGAACTCATCATTTCCCAATTCTCTGGAGGGATTCTGGACTGAGATTGCGGAGTTCAGCTAATGCAGCCCTCACTAATTGTGCAGAGAGGTGGTCTGACTTTGGATCGCACACACTGTTTTGAAGACAAGAATCAAGTAGAAAGGAGTAAAACCTAGCTCTCTTCAGTGTTATGTTTGTTAATGAGGTGACATTCTTATACTTCCCCATTCCAGTCATTCAAATCACATGTGACATGGCATAAAAGGTTTTCAGTTTTGTTTGCATTGGGGAATTTCATTTGCTAGTAATAAATTGATAGACATTTAAAAAACCCTAAATAAAGATTAGTTGATTTCATCAAAATCATTCTCAGTGTTTTCTTTATAAGAACTTGCTGCTACAGAAATGCCTTATAAAGGGTAATGATTTACAATGTATACAATTTATGATGTGCCTGTTACCTGTAACCAATTCCCAACGAGTTGATTCCAAATCATGGTGACCCCAAGCTTTTCAGTGGCTAATTTTTTGGAAGTAGATCACAGGCGTTTCTTCTAAGGCACCTCTGGGAAGACTTGTGCCTCCAACCTTTCAGTTAGCAGCTGAACCCATTAACTATTTGCACACCCCGGGGCTTCCTTGCCTATTAAGGAGTATGTTTTGGAACTAGGCATTTTTCTTTTTTGCACTGAGAACCCCTTGCTGGTTCTGTGCGTTCTGCTTCCCTAACTGGGAACTCTGTGTCACCTACCCTTCCTTGAGCCTGGCTGGCTTGCTTGTTATTTCATTATGCTTTTTCAGGAACCAATGCTGAGTCCTTCAGGCTGTTTGCCATTTCTTTATTCATTTTTCATTGATTCAGAGTTTTGTTTATTCTCTCCAGTTGGACCAAACCTTTCTTGCTTCCTAGTAGTTTCTGACTTCATCCTGTCTTGTCCCTCTTAGCAGGTGACCTCATCTTTTACCTTTCTTAGATGATTCTTTGGTGCAACAATATCGTTCACTTATTGAGCCCTTACTATGTGTTAACCATTGTGTTAGGCCCCTAATTACCCAAAGATGGGTAAAACGCTATCCCTTTCAACAAGTGAACAGGTTAGGTGGGAGATGGGTAGTAAATTGGCTTTCTGTTGTAAGTGCTCTCAGTATATATATTTTTTAAACCACAAAATACTTTCTATATCTCTTGGTTTCTGAGGAAAAAGTTTTTTTCTTCTCCCTCCAGGGACCCGCTTTTCATTTGTGCTCTTGATCACTCTCTCTCCTAGGACCTTTATATCATTTTTCCTCTGGCTTAGATCTTCAATATCCTTTTCTCTGCTGGCTTAGTCGCCTTGCCTGGGAGAGACTCTTTCTTCTCTGTAGTGAAAACAAATGGTCAGCGCACCAATACAACTTCTCTCAGGCCTTGCTAACATTTCAAACTACCATTCCGTTACTTTACTTACTTTCTCTGCCAAACTCCTCCAGTAACTGTTTTACCTTTTCTGCCTCTTTGTCTTTACAGTTTGCTTACGTCTTACTACCTGCTTTGGAATCTGGCTTCTAAGATTTCTGTACCTGTCAGTCCACTAAAACGTCTCTCTCATAACACAACTTAAAATTATAAAATAGTTTGGTCCCAAAAATATGTGAGGAATGGTATAATGGATACCTGCTTATCTGAGCTTCAGAAACCAGTTGCCATTGAGTCAATTCTGACTCACAGCAACCCTATAGGACAGAGTTAGAACTGCCCCGTAGGTTTCCAAGGCTGTAATCTTTACGGAGCAGACTGCCACATCTTTCTCCCACAGAGCTGTTGGGTGGGTTCAAACCACAGACCTTTTGGTTAGCAGCCAAGTGCTTAACCACTGTACCACCAGGGCTAAAAATTTACAAACACATCTGAAACCCTGGGTTGCTTTTCCAGTTATATTGTACCAGTCACTCCCATTCCTCTGCTTTTCTCCCCCTCCTCAAGCAGTTTCCGATTTTGTTGTTTAGCATTTCATTTACTGTTAACTGTATTTATTAGTACCCTTACTACACCCTAAATATTCTATTGTTTTGTAAAACATTTTAAAGCTTTCGTAAGTCCTGTCTTGCCTTGTCATTTAGAATATTGAACAGTCACAAATGTTCCTGTTAACACTGTTCTTTCTGCCTTCTCCCTCAACAACCATGGGCATTCTCCAAGATGCCAACCATGGCCGCCTTCTCTGATGTCTTGTGTCATCTCTGGGTAGATGGCCCCCACTTTTGTTAATTCCAGTACCAATATCTTTTCTGAACATTTTTAGTTGCATAGTCACCTGCATGATCTGCTGTTTTCCAGTTTGAGCTCACTGTATATTCTCACAAACTAGTTGATCCCCATCTCTGTTGATGGTGCTACCATTTTCCCATGCCCAGAATATCAGAGCTTCTGGGTCATTTGTGACCCTCTACTTCTGTTGTTCACATCTCATCAGTCATTCCTGTACTCTTGATTTTATCTCCACAGAATCTTTTGTATCTCATTACTCTTTTTCAGCCTTATTGCCAATAGTCATCTTACTCAGATTATTATAATAGCTTCCGAATTGGTGTCTGAGTTTCTGTCTTTTCACACCTCAGCCTGTCTGCCCTAGTTTTGCTAGAGAAATCTTCTTAGAGTACAGTAACCACCATACCATGCTGCTGTTGAGGAGCCTTCCATAGTTTTCATTTTTGATAGGCAACGGATAAATAGCAACTCTTTATAATGGAGTATAGTAAAAGAACAGAAACAAAAAACTGGTTGCCCTTCAGTTAATTGTGACTCATGAGGACCTCATGTGTTGCAGAGTTGAACTGCGTTCCATAAGGTTTTCCTGGCTGTGATCTTTTTCAGAAGCAGATCGCAAGGCCTTTCTTCCGTGGTGTTGCTGGGTGGGTTTGAACCGCCAACCTTTAGGTTAATAGTAGAGTGCAAACCCTTAGCTCCACCTAAGAACCTTCAGTATAGTACCCTTTGCTATTAGTTCCTGTTGACCACTTCATCCCGTTCATGTGCATTCATCATTTCTCTACACAGACTCTACTTATGTTCTAATCAAACATCCACTTCTCTAGGAATTTTTTCGGTCCTTTGTGCCAGCTCAAATGCTGCCTCTGCTTCAAAGCCTTCTCTTACCACACCAGCTTGAAGGAATCTTTCTTTTGCCAAGTCATATATTCTTCTACTTTTACTTCTCTTACCAGATCCTGTTTTTGTTAAGGTTACTTTTATACATAGCTTGTCTCCTTCACTAGATTGTAAACTTCATGTGAACAGGAACTATGTCTTTAACTTTGTGTTTCCCCACAGCTTCTTGGACTTGGCCAGTAGGGCGGAGATGAATATTCCCTAATAGGGGCTAAAATGTTTAATTTAAAATGTCTCTCTTAAAAAAAAAAAAGTCTCTCTTTATAATAAGGAGAGTTGTAGCTGTTGCCGTTGAGTCGATTCCAAGTCATGGTGACCCCATGTGTACAGAGTAGAACTGTGCTCTGCAGGGTTTTCAAGACTGTGACCTTTCTGCAGCAGATTACCAGGCCTGTCTTCTGAAACGCCTCTGGGTGGGCTCGAACTACCAACTTATTGGCCAGTAGTCCAGCGCTTAGCTATTTCAGCCAGAAACTGAGCTAGTCAGGGCAAAAATGTATTCCTTATGGATAACTAAATTATTCAGTTGTTCCCACATTGTTACTTCTTTTCTTGTTGGGGTTTATTTATTTAACTCTTGGCTGCTGTCATTCTTAATAGACTATTAACTCTTTTAAAACAAGTGTTTAGTCAGAGATGTGTGCTATATTTGCATGTGTTCTTTTAAAAAAGTTTGTCTTGATATACTTAGTACTTTTAAGTAATGCTGTCTGCAGGTACATGTGATTTCCTCTTCCAGTCTCTTGACAGGCACTTTCTGTGCCCACTCCACACCAAACAGTCACAGTTACAAATCAGAGGACAGGCTCAGTGAGTGGGAAGGCTGGCAAGCGCTGTTTTCACGATCCCATGATGTGTGGTTGAGACTTCTCAAGTTGTGATATGTTGTTCTTTTCATTTTAGCCACGTGGATATGCTCACATTCTTGTACTGCCTAGATGAGGTCTCTCTCACCTCATTATTCTTTCTTCCACCCTTTTACTGTCTTTCACACTCATCCTCCTCCTATGAAACTTAGATATTTACTTGCTCCTTAACCCTTGTTACCACCGAAGAAGTTGTTGCAAGCAGTAGATTCAGTGGCAGTTATTTGAATACTTTTGACTGTGATAAATTATCTACCTTTCTTTGTTCTTCTCCCTCCCGAGTTTTTTCTTTCTTTTCCTTTTCATCTTTCACTTAGTTCTAGGCTAGTTTATTGTCAGCACTATTATTTTTAGTAGTGACATTAACTAGTAGTAGTAGTACTAGTAAGCTTTTAGAACTGACATATACATCCAGGAAAGTGTACAAATCTTAAATGTACAGCATGATGAATTTTTACAAAGTGAGCACATCCAGGACCCTCGGCTAGATAAACAGAACATCAGCTGCACCCCAGAAGCTTCCTTTGTGCCTCTTCTCAGTCACTACTTCATTATTCAGACCTATTAGTGTTTTTGTTTTCAACTTGATTATTACTGGGCTTCTGGAATCTTTCAAATTTCTTAATTTTGAAAACAGTCTCTCCAAGTTCATTCAAATATTTGCTTTGTTTCATTTCCCACATTAACGTATGCATGTAAGTAAAATAGCCTTTAGTTGTTTGAAGATTTTGAAACTTTAAGTATACAGATATTTCATTCTTTTCTTTTAGTTTAATGAAATGGATTTAAGGGGGATCTATCTAAAGTGTTGCTTTTTTCATGTGTCAGAACACTTAACACATTATTTGATTTTCTAATAATTTTAAAAGGCATAGATATCATCCCTAAATCACAATTTTCCTGAGTGTCTGCGAATCCCAATCTTTGCTGACAGTAACTTACACTATAAATTATGCCATCTTTCCTAAGGCTGCAAGCTTCTGAGTCTACAGACTTTAGAAGCGAGTAGCCAAATAAATTAATATTATAATCTTTACAACCATTGCAGCTCTTCATGATCATACAAAAGTCATTTCCCATTCCAGGCTCCCCAACCTGTTTTTTCATAGTCACATAGGGAAACATATCACTGATTCTTTTTCTCTTGAACATTTTCTCATAAAACACCAACTTAAAATTGTGGCAGAAAGAACCCACTGTCACATTATACACCTGAGAGAAGATGAGTAAATTCACTTTTCCTTTTTTAAACCTAAGGCAGTGTTCGTAAAATGCTTGATCTTTTGAGGCCGGAGATTCATGCCGCCAATCTTGCATGGTTTTGCGCCTGTGAATGTCTAGATTCTAAAGATGCCTCATTTCCCCCGCATTTGGTAAACTACCTCATCTACCGCACACCACCCAATCTTTTTATTTTTAATTTTTCATCGTGTATTAAGGGATTATGGCATTTGGGTATTTCCTTGATGTGTTTCTATGAAACTGAGCCCCTGATTAGGCTGTCAGCAGAGGCTGCATCACATTGATAGTTGCAGTTGGTACAAAGACAAGTGTCAACCAGAGTGGTTTATCTCTTATGATATAGTAGGGTGAAGCTTTTAGGGGTTTAAAGTGATTTAAACCTGTGTCCTAATCAAACCTGTTGTTAGGAGGCCTGTTTTCCTTTCTTGGTCTGAGGTCACATAATGATTTTGTTGCACAAGCTTCCTTTCCAACGTAGGTGATAAATGTTTTTTATGCAGTAATTGTTATTAGATTTTTTTTGCTATATGCTGTGATGTCGTGTTCCTGAATAAATAATCAGAGCACTGCATTGAGTACCCACAATACTTTGGCAGAAAACAAACCAACCAAAAACTGAAGGCATGCCTGCATGTCTTGTTTACAACCTGGACCATGATCTTGTCCCCTGAAATCTTCAGGCTGTTCTGGCTGAGGTTTCTATATGTTGAAATGTTCAGCCCAGGCTGCCAGAGCCATCTGGAGAAGGTGTAGTTTTAAACACGAAGTAACATGTATAGTTCTAACACAAACTCTCATAGAAGAGTGATTGAGATGGGCAATCAGCTGACAACACAATTTTTTTCTTTCCTCATTGGATCTATAAAGATCCTTAGGTCCTTTTTGAGTTGTTAACATAAATTTATGTCCCAAGTTTTTAAGAGAATAATAGAATAGATGCCCCTAAAGAAGAAGACTTACGGAAGAATACAGGTGCATAGTTTAGTTTACACCCACACTATCGCGCACTAGGTGATTAGATTCAGTGCTTGGCATGCATGCACCATACTTTTAATCTGAATAAAGGCTGCTACATTCAAGTTTGGCTAGATCATCTAATAACTTGAAACACAAAGAAGAATTGTTAACTAAGAAAGTAAAGCTTTCCAGATTCCACAGAGATCCAACCAGTATACTCCAAAAGTTTTCTTCATGATCTGCTGTGGAACATTTGGCTGTTGAAAGAGAGGTGTTTATTCCTTACAAAGATGGTAATGGAAATTAGGAGCCAGTGGAGAATGCAAAGATTAGGGTGTAAACAATAGGTAAAATCCTGATTGTGAAGATGAGCACCTTGTTGTGTAGAGATGAGTGGTCATGTCAGAGCTTCTCTATAATCTTCTCCCATTCCTTTTCCCTCAAGTTGCAGGCACAGTAATTTTTCTTTTCTTTTCTTTTTTTTTTTAGAGGGGTGAACTTTTTTCCCACTGAATTACATATGTGAGTCGAGGGAAAACTGGCAGCTTAGATTATGATGTAATTATTCACAAAGGGAAAACCTCAGTTGAAATTACTGTTAGTTTTACTTTTTCTCTATTCTTTTGTTTATTGTGAGTCAAAAAATTCTTCCCCTTAACTTCACATAGCAAATGAAACTTTACACAATAAAGTAAGGATGGCAGGTTTCACAAGGGAAAAAGGTTGCTGTCAACTTTTTTCCTCAGAAATATGGAAATTTGGGTGGATTATTTGTTCAGAGGAGGTTTCCTTTATTAATTCTTTTTCCTTTTTTCACTTAACATCTGTTAACATTTCACACAGCCTAGCAGATGTTACAAAGCAAGTCCCATACTTTGTTCTCAAGAAAAATGACATTTCCTCAGTTGGTTCCCCCCACCTCTGTGACTGTGCCCAGCCTGCTGGCTCTGCTTAATTTGCATATATTAAATTATATACTTTAATGCCATGCGAATTTGTAGCCTCAGCATTATTTTTATATGGTAACGTCTGATTTGATTAGAAATTAGTTTACATGTTACCTCAGAGTCAGGAGAGGGCCAGAATTTTTAAAATCTTCTTTGAGAATGGCAATCTGATTCTAGGTATAAGATTAGCTAGTCATTTATTGACATTTTTTTTCCCTACAAAATAAGTCATTACAAATGCTTGAGTTGTTTCGCCATAAGGAAGTGGTGATTGTCATGCGATGTGGAGCATCAGTTTTATTATTTTGGCAAGAACAGGGACAGTTTTGTCTTGACAAGCCATTAGATGAATACCAGCGTGTGTCACATGAAAAACCACTGATCTTTAACCCCGCTCTGTACTGTACTTAACCAAGCCTTGAAAGTGAATAGTGAATAGAAGAAGAGCAAAGGCCAGTTTACTGTCATTACAGATTACAGAATCTGTTAACAGCTGCAGAACTGAACCTAGGGAATTGCAGGTATTGTTCAGTAAACCAGCGGAAGTCCTAGAGATGCTTGTTAAACTGTGTTGTAAACTTTACATTTATTTTATATTTGCTTAGGATTTACATTGCTGGAAACATAGCTAGAAAAAATGAAAATCCTTGAGTACTTTCTCAGTGCACTAAATGTGTATGCCTTTATCACAAAACCATATATATTTACATAGTACTGTCTTAGTGAACTTTTTCTGCCCTCAGTTACAAATCTTAATTAAGTAAGGAGCTTTTAAAGAAATTGTTACATGTATTAAGAAGAAAAGAAAAAATAGGCAACCCTCCTATCCCCAAATAAAAAACCACAGATACGCAAATCAAAATGTTCACTTCTTCAGGTATTAATTATGGCTAATTTTTGTACCAACATGTGATTTTTCTTATTTTTTTTGAAAATGGAGAGAAACCCCCAATCCCACTTCAGTACCCAAATATTGAAAAAGATCAGTAGCATTTTAAATAGTCAGTTGTGGGAATTATCACTTACAGAGCTAACAAGAAAGAACACACTTTTTTACTCTGCTGGTGGAATTGCATTGTGCCTCCCTACAGTCTTGTTATCCCACACTAACTGAAATGCAAATTCTTTGCAACTAATTGGATTTCATTGAGGGTGCATGCACAGTATGTAGTTATATGCAAAAAGGTTTTAAAAAATAAAATTTCTCTAATTACAACTTAAAATTACTATCCAAAACACTGGCATGTATAGTCTAAGTTTAGAATATGTATGTCTAACTTTTGTACACATTAGTTTAGAAACATGAGCTATGAAATTCTTAATAAGGTGCCAGCTCAAAAGTTAGAGGAGAAGGGTTTTTTTACAGCATTCTATAAATTGGATTTTATTAAAGTCCTATGAAAATAAAGTTTTATTTATTTTTTTTTTTAAGTTTAGGGTTTAGTATTTTAGAGGCAGTATACTGAAGACATGTTAATGGTTTGTAATCCTTGTCTTGATAAATAGAACATTTTAAATGTTAAAACATCATAAACATCCAAGATCATTTCCAAAAGGTGTTGCCCTTTTTTCCCCCTTCAGTTGTCTAAGCTATTTTAACACTGTAAAATGCATTTGAGTTTCTTACTTTGTGTAAGTGTATTTCTGCTATGGCTTGTGGTCAGGTGGAGGTATTCACATTCCCATAAAGTCTTTAATAACTTGGGTGCATTTAGACCAAGTTGGTGTACTTCTGAATATCCATGGTCTTTCTCTTCTTGTCAGAAAATGTGGGAAAGGCAACACATGGGCTTTAGTAGTTGTGATGCTTTAACTTGAAATACATAGAATAAGGGCAGCAAAAAAGTAATTATTGTGGAAGTGATGCCCACCTCCCCAACTCCCAATTTTAAATAACTTTCTTACAAACAATTTCAGAAAGTTATTCCTTACTCTGCAGGCTATATGGCCAGTGGAAAAACTCTGAAGAAAAATACGTGCCTTGTAGATGTAGTTTTTGTACCTGAATCCTTAAAATGAAGGTATCCTGCTTGCTTGACAGAAAATTACCCTAAGATCAAGGACTCCAGATGCTATGTTATATGTGCAAGAGAGTGGGAAGTTCAAATCATGTATTTTCGGGACTTCTGGAGGGGTCAAATTTGTATTTCCAAAAATTTCACTGAAAAATGAATGTTGGAAACTTAAAATCAGCAGACACAGCATGTGTATGAGTTTGAGGATTTGGTTTTCCCTTATTTATTGTTACAATTCATTAGGCTCATTGTTGCCTCTTACTGTGTGAAGCTGTCCGCTTTGTAAATTAGTCTTACAAATTGGTTAAGATTTTGTTTGAATGATCAAATCCATTTTTTTTAAACCTCAGAAGGCTTGTGCTGTGGCAGTCATATGCAGGTAAGTTATATTGGAGACCTGTTTTGGCTAAAGCTACCTCAAACCTTGATGTCTGAAAGAACTCCCTTTGCCTGCACTGGGTAGCATTTTGTCAGAAGACTGCTGGCCGGGCAGACCAGATTTGGATGTATTAGCTAGTCAGCCTAATAACCCTGTACAGACTGTATTGATTTTCTAGGAGAGAGTTTATGAACTAAATAAACTTGGGGTTGGTGTCTTAATAAACTGCTTCTCTCAGTCTGTCACATTTAGTTACGGAGCTGTGCAGTTTAGGGGGAAAAAGGCTAATTCTGTTACAGATTGTTCACAGCAGGGTCTCCAAATTAGCCCTTTGTTTTGTAATGCCACCTTGCTTGGGCTCGCTTTGAGCACATTTCTCAGTTTTACCCTAATGAGTTGCAACACTGATAATGTGGCTGATGATCTTTCATTGATTTCACTATCACTTGCTTGTCTGGTAATTGATCCGTTGCTGAGCCTCTAGTTAATTATATCGGCTTTGACATGGCCCGGTCCATGGGGAATTTCAAGTCTTGCAGAATAACAGTTTTAATAAAAGAGTCTATTACTGCAGGTGCTTGCTGCTGCATGCCAGTTGATTTTTGTGTGTTAGTGTGTGAGTGAGTGTGGGGGGTGTGGGTGGGAGGATACCTGTGAAAGAAGACTGCAGGACTGAAAGAAAGAGGGAGTGGGGGCTGGAAGAAGAGGAAAAGGGAGTGAAGGAGAGAGGGAGGAAGGAGGGGGAGAGTGAGAGGCAAGGGAGAACATGTAGGCAAAGCAATACAACGGAGCCTGAGAGGAGAGAGGAGCGAGGAGGAAGCTTGCTATTGACAGTGTCCTTAAGCCTCCCACAAATAACAGCCATTAGTGGGAAGGTCAGGAGCTGAGCATGCAGCTTGACTGAGGCACTGAGTACCACTTCAGAAATCAAGAGGCTAGCAAATTTTAGAGGGAGTTTAAGTGGGTAATAGCTAGCTGTAAAGGTACAGTCACTGTTGACAATTGACTCATAGGGGCTTTTCCCGCCCTCCCCCCCTCAAGAATATTTTTATTGACCACAGGTGGACTTAATATATTTTAAGGCACCAATTCTTTGGGTTCTTGTTTGTTTCCTCTCAGATATTGAATTTGCTGCTTTTGAGACTTTTTTGTGCTTAATGGTGGTGAACTGGAGGGAAGTTTAACAGAAAAGCTTTCAGGAGATGTCGGTTCTAGAGGGGAAGGCACATTTGTGTCAACATAGTGTACGTTTTCTCATCTTTTCTCATTGTCCACTAATGACACAGAGCTGCCACTGAAGCTCTTTTCTTTTTCTTTTGTTGTTTCAGAGAGTAAGGTTTATTGTTACTCTTGAGTTAAGAAGGAACAAGGAGAGTGGTACATTTGTCCTCGATATTTGTAGGTGGTTGATGATTAATGTTCCTTACATGTTAAGTTTAGGAAGGATGGCTTTTTCTTGCTGACTACTTTTATGAGATGGCATGAATTTAGCTTTCCATTTAAAGTTAGTGTTTATGTACAGTGCATTTTCTACAGTTCTGCTTTTCCGTAAATAAGGTAGATAAACAATATCTAATAAATAGATGTTTTGTTTTAAAACTGGTTTAATTAAAAATATGACATGCTATTGAGGTTATATTTCATCAGGCAGGAAAATGTTATAGAATTTTCCATAGAGGTCTTGAATGAAAAATGGAGTTTCTATTACTTTTTGCTTGAAATGGGACAGGCTTTTTTTTCCCATCTTTTTCTTTTTTATGATTTGAAAGGATATTGTAGATGCTTCATCATAGAACTTTAACAAAGGATGTTTTCTACTTTTGAGATTTAAGAAAAGGTACGCTTTTGTCCTTTGCCATACAGTTTTTCAGTCTAGTTAGTAATTAATTGCTTGAGGTATTGGATATTAAATAATATTTATTTTCCAAATGTTTATTGTGCAACTTATATGTTAAAAAAAATTGCTAGGTAAATTTACTTTTTAGAGTGTAAGGTCATGTCTGTATGTATATTATTTTCTCTAGGAGTTTATATGTGGTTATAAATAGCCTAGCACACAGTATATGACTTTCAGTAGCTAGCATTTTGACAACAGCTGAGCCAACTTTATATTCTCTTACAGATGAAGATTTTACTTTCTTCCAGTGTAATTAGAAAAAAAAATAAACAGTTTATAAATGTTAAAACGAAGATTGATGTCAGATATTGTATGTTATATCAGAAAGCATTGTTGGAAAAAATTCTCGGGAAAGGGCCTCCGCTTCTCCTTGCCCTGTGCACTGCGATTATGTTGCTACTTGGAGTGTGCACGTATGTGTATCTGTGTATCTGGAGAGGGGTTAGTGCGGGGTGTCATTTGGTGCCTGACAGTGGAACAGTGTAGTTGACTCTCAGCTCTGCTATCCAATGACATGCAGTGGCTGAGAGTTTGAAGCTGATGGTTGGGTCTCCAGTGCTGCCTACACACCTGACAGGCAGCTGTTAAACCGAGCAAAGGCAAGCTTGGGGAGTCACAATCTATGCATAAATGATAGGGGTATCTGTGCAGAAGGTGCGAAAGAAGCGCTGACCTCCCTTCCTCCCCCAAATCTCCCCCTTCCCAAATGAAATGCACAGTTCAGCCAGCTTCTTAACTACACTACACTCCTGCTACTGGCTGCCAAGAGGCTCAAAAAATCCACCTTCACTTTTCAGTCAGAAGAGGCAGAAGTGGATGTGAGAGAAAGAGACACACAGAGAGACAGAGAGCCAAAGAGGGCAAGAGACTTGACTTTAAGAGACTCCTGTACTGACAACTCCATGCAGTTCGGAACCAGAACGACAACGGCTGAACCAGGGTTCATGGGGACATGGCAAAACGCTGATACTAACCTCTTGTTCAGAATGTCCCAACAGGTAAGTTACTCTCATTTTTTTTTTTTTTTTAAAGAAACCTTGAATTGTTATGTGCACTTTTGCTTTTGGTATATTTCTTTGTAAATATTTAACAAATTTTATCACTTCCTAGTGAGGTTCAGTTTTGTCATAACTCTGTCATTGGAATGTGTAGGATTACTTCACGCTTTCCCTAAGGGCTCCTTAAAAGAAAAAGGGAAAGGATAGTGAAGTCAAAGAGGCAAAGGCATTTGTTGCAGAGTTTCACGGTACCGCCTGGCTTTTGGGAAGGCTTATTTCCTAGTTTTCTGTTAAAAATTAAAAAAGAAAAACGAAAAAAGCAACCACCCAACAAATGCATCTTTCTAGCGGTATTAACCATTTCACCCTAGTGTCTGCTATCTCGGAGTAGGCTCCCCAACCAAACAGTCGTAAAATGCAGGGGCCCCTCCTAGCAGCCTGCCTGCCTGCCTGCATGTGTCTGAGAGCAGCTGGAGGCAGACTTGGGAGAGCAGGCTGGCCAGCAGGAACCTCCGCCTGCGCCGAGGGTCGCTCACCGGAGGAGCCCGCGTGCGTAGTGTCTGTGCTGGTCCCTCGTCTCCCGCGCGGCCCCTGCGCTGCCCGCGCCACCGCCGGCTCACGCACAGTCGCCCGCCCGCACTCCCGCGCACTCACATCGGGCGCAGCTTGGCGTCCTCCCCAGAGCCGCTCCTCGGTCGGGGCCGCGCGGGCGGCAGCTCGGCGGGCAGGCTGTGCCCGAAGAGCCGACGTGCTAGTGCGAGGCCAGCGGGAGCAGATAATTAATCACCAGAGCCGGCAGCTCGTACCATGCGCTCGGTGATCCGCGCCCTGCGCGCTTGCCTCCTCTTGCACAATTGCTGGCTCTGCTGCTCCGAGGGGGAGCGAGAGCGGGAGGAAGCGAAGGGGAAACAGCCCAGAAACTTTCATCTTGGACTGTACTCAAGCAAGGGAGGGAAGTTCCCTGGTGCCTCCCTCCCAGACACGTCTTGCTTTTCAAAACCCTACACCGAGCCCACACAAAGCAGGAGTTACTTTTGATATTATCATCCACACGGCTCAAAGTGTTTCTGACAAATATTCTTGGTTTTCAAGCAGATGGCATTTGTTAAGAAATTGATGTTGTTCCACCAAATTAAAACTACAGCTGATTTCTTTATTTAAAACCTGTTTTTTGCTGATAAAAGTTCATGAAATGAAATACTTTGTTAATTAGGTTTTTAAAAATACGGATAATGAAGGTAAGAAAACAACTTGTCAATCTTTTAACTATCACAAGTTTAGAAATAATATCCCCAAAAGATAATGCACACAGCCCGGGGTTTTATGGTATTTAGCTAGCGAACAGTTTTACCGCACAGTTCTAGATAGGATAAACGCATTTGAATAAGGTGTATTTTGATATATCCTGTAGAGGGACCCTGATTACTGCTGATATAGTAAGTTGGGATTTAAATGCAATCAACACAAACCCAATAAGCAACTCTTTATGTGCAATTTCCCATTCTTGCAAGTTAAAGTTAATTTCCTCACAGAGATGCCCGTTGTCATAGCAGACTGCTTTGAGAAGTGTATTTTCTGCAAGACATTCCTTCTGTGGGGGGGCTCTCTTGTGGTTAGAATACATATTGTGTTTTCACTGACCGTAAGTCCAAACAACTTGTGTGGCACTTTTTGAAATTAGATGTCACCTTCAGGATTTTCCTTGAGTAAGTGGAGGTCAAGTGTGTGTGTGTGTGTGTGTGTGAGTGTGTGAGTGTGTGTGAGTGTGAGAGAGAGAGAAGAATGGTTTAGGTCTCCCTCTAGCTAGAAAAGAGTTAATAAAACTAGATAGAGATAATGATCAATTGATAAATGGCTATTGAACCACCTAGATGGTGTTAGATTGCTTCTTCGGCAATAAGCCCATTTCCAAGTAGATTTGAATATTAAGGAGACCTTAAGTCCTGGAAGACATTTTAGCTAAAAAACAAATCAAACTAAATTGTATAAATGATAGATCAGAATTAGGAAAATAATCTGAAATAGAGAAACTTGCATAACTAAGCTATTACAATGATTTTGATCCAGCTGTTTGATTCTGTGGGTATATAAGGATCTATTAGTGTGAGCCTGTGTGTATGTACGTCTAGTAGTGTCTGACTCTGAAGAGAATAGAAATACAGGAAAGTAATTTGTGCATAGTGGATGCTATATAAAACGACATCATATTAATTATACTGTTTACTAAACAGTAGTACAATAAAGTGAGAAAAATTAAAATGGTATGAGTTAACTATTTTGTTTCTTTATATATTTTTTATATAGCCCTCCTCCTCCTGTTTTGTTTCTGTCAGTCTCTCATGCATTTTTAGAAGGCAAATGCAAGAGGGCATGCATTCATAGGGTCTTTTCCCCCCTCAGCATGACATTTTAGTTTATATAGGTATTATGTAAACTAAATTCAAACTGCAAATCTAAAAAAAAAATGCTGTACATGTTTAATATGTATATTTTTCTTATCTGTAGTTTATCAGCAGTGCTGATTCAGCGTATCTGTGTGTTTGTGTGTGTGAGTGACTTTTCTTGAAATGACATCTCGTGAAGCCAAACAATTTCAAGGAATATTAGTTTCACTATGCTCATTAAGCCAGCTTTTGTCTTACAACAGGTGAAAGTTTGTCCAATTTAATTAATTGTGCAGAATTCTCCATAACTCATTTCTAAGGCATAAAGAAGTTTTTGTAGATTATGATTATTTTAATTTCTAAGTAAAAATTTATATAGTTCATGAAATGAGTAAAATTGATTGGGCAATTTTTTTTTATTTTGACGTTTTCTTTAATAGTATTAAAACTGTACTATTTACCTGATCATTTTTTAAACATTAGAAAAGAAAAGGTTTCATAACTAAGTTACAGAGAATTCAGCACCAGTATTTAATTACAGAAAAACGTATAGTAGGAAATGTCTCATGAATGCAGAAATTTAATCTAGGTTTCTATCTTCTGTAGGTAACCTAGGAGGTAGGGATATAAAATTTTTGTAGTTTTTTTTGTTTCATAGAAAGTAAAGTTGAATCTGTTTGCATATAAATCTTTCATTCTGCCTAATAGTAACAAAATAACATCACAATCCAAAGACAATTTAGGTTTGGTGGGATTAAGTACTTCCCCCCTAAATTATCTACCAGAAGAAATTCAAGACATGACAATTGAGTGCCTTTTTCTGCCTCTCTTCCTCTTTTTCTCCCATATTGAAATATGATTTTCTCAAAGGGGATCATTTCTTTCTGTATACAGAAGAAGAGTTGATAACCTTAAGGGCACTACTCTTGACTTTTATAAAGGGAGTTCTTCTTTGGGTCACTTTGATCAGTGACAGGTCGAGACTCACCAGAAACCCTTTGCTCATCTTAGCCTTATGAGTAGAGTCCAGAACCTTATTTTGCTCATCTTAGCCTTATGAGATAGTGTTAAAAGCAGAAAATAAGGCTTGCTTTTGGAATTTTTTAAAAATAAGGTTTCAAAAAGGTAATTTTTCTAGTTTTGTAAATATTGTGTGCATTTGAGAGATTAACAAATCCAATCTTATACTTACCTCAAGGGATGGAATATTCTAAGGTATTTTTCAGAAATGAAACCGTAACAGGATAGCCCACATTGCCACACAATACTAGAGACACTTACGTTTTTATCATTGGTGAAGTATATTTAACCTGTTTCAAATAAAATGTAAATCCCTTAATAAGGTCTCTTTTCAGAGAGAATGAAATACTAAGTTAGAATTATAAATGACTCTGTGCATCATTATGTAGTAATTTAGGATTCACCCAATGATGTAACAAAATTAACAGCATAATTTCATTGTGAAACTGTATCTTATTAAAGAACAACTGTCTGACATTCTCTTACAGTTGCTTTATTTAACTTAATGCAAATATTAGTAGTGACATTTTCTACTGTGCATTAGATTCTCTCATTAGCACGATGTGTTAGTTATCACCAGAGAAATAATTTCGTAAATAGGTGAGGGGCAAACCAAGAAAGCTAAAAATTAAATCAACGATTTACATTAATACCAGAGCATCTGCTCACTAGAGATATGGCAGAGTAAAGCAAACTTTCTTACTAATATAAAATCTAGCACATTTCAGAGAAATGATAAATAAAATATATTGTAAGAAATATATAATAACATTGCTTGAATCCATTTAAAAACATATTTGATAATCAGTTTTTTATTTTCCAAGTAGTCTTTTAGTTCTTCCTATTCATATAGGCAGACACAATCTCAGTTTGTTGAATCTATATTTAAATGGAAATGGTGGCTTTGTCTGACTTTCTACCTCCTTACAGCTGATGCGTTTTGGTAATTGGGACTTATTAAAAAAGGATTAAATTGACCAAACTCGTGGTCTTGATGCTAAAATAAATATAATAGGAGGCATGTAATTGTAGCCTGTTGAATTACTAGGCTGCTACTTTCAATTTAAGCCCTCCTCTCATTTGAGTGGTAATATGTTTTATTTTGAAGTTTTAACTGTAGATGTATATTCAAATATAATTCTTAACGTACACGCTGATAATGTAAACACTAAAATAGGAATATTTGGGTAATAGTTAAAATACAAATTGTAGGTTAGGTACAGGTCCTTGTATGTTGGCCTATACTCTGTAAGTCTATTTCTTAACATGCAGTCTTCACTTCACAGAAACTATAACTTGTAATGAAATGGGAAAGTAGTAGATCATGTACATGGTACTCCATGTGCATATTAATGCAAATAAAGCATGCATAAAGATATTCTCAGGTGTATACACAGTCTATGTTAAAAAAAACTTGTGCAAAAGATTGACGTATGTTTTCAGCAGAATACGTTAAATGAATTTGTACATGGTAGGTGATCGTTTTGAAATTATTTTCCTCACATTTCTGTCATCTGCAAACAAGTATTGCGTGCCTGCATAATTTGTAAAGCCCGTTTGCTAAGGTGAGTCAAATAACCACAGTCGAAAATAAATCCCTAAAGGTGTAGATATCTTACCTATAACTGTAGGCATTTTTACATAGTGATATTTATGGTGTATCTTAACATTCACTAATGAGTACAGTTATTCATGCATGGGTTTTATGGAAATCTGATTAATGTAGTGACAGGACAGATTTGGGCTACCACAGCAGCACATCCTCCCACTCCTATGTCAGGGTTAAGAGCTGCAGCAAATCCTCCCTGACTAATGCGATGCTGAGTAAGGCATCTCTGAGAAGTTGGGGCAAAAGTGAATGGGTCACAGCCAAGGCAGGATTGCAAGGACTCTAGCGATAGTGAAAGCATTCAAGTTTGCCAGGTCATTGTGACACAGGGAGCTGATTCCAAAGGAACAATCCGTTACAGATAGTGAGCTGGTGTCACACACTTCAGTGATAAACAAAAATTTCACTGCTGCTCCCTCTCCACCATCTATACATTCACACACACTCACTTAAAGAAAGTTACGTTGGACGTCTGCCCTGATCAATCTGCAAGGCTTTTGAGCAGGTTTTCTTCATAAACATGAGTAGCTAATAACTCTGTGTAGCTGAGGAGGTGTTTTCTGAACTTGGGAGTCTAGACTATATATAGAAAGGAATGAGGAGACGAAATATAAAAAGGAATTAGGAGAAGAAATTGGAATTTGATTTTAGTTTGTTTCCATAATTTGAATCATAGTGTTTGAATTGGTCCAGGTATTAACTCCTTTTTTCCCACAGAGTAGTGTCAGAGAATTTTGTGGTAGTAGGGAAAATAGAGTGATCGTCAGATGACATTTTCAGCAAGAGAAATCTTCTCTGGGACTCCCTGCTTGTTATTGTCCAAAGAACATGGAATATAATGGTTCCAAGATTTCCTTGCACGTGGGGTTTGGATTGTAGTTCGTTATGTGTGTAGAATGAATTTCTTTACCACGTAAAAATCTTCTCGTACTTTTCTTCTGCTAAATGACTACCCTTCTCTGCCCCTTGGTCGGAAGATTGTTCGGGGTTTGTAGGAAATGATTGATCTCACCCCTGTTTGCCAAAGTTGATGCCATTTTTATTTCCAGAAAAGCAGCTGGCTTCCACATTTGCTTGGTAATCTGCTGAGGGACTGGGAAGGAGGGGGAGAAAGGGAGCCAAAGACCCTTTCAAGGAACTTTGACATCTATTTTTAAGCTTTGGAGAAATAAAGGACAAGGGGTATAATTCAGGAATAAAAGCTTTTATATTCTGACATATAAGCAAAACATTGCGTAGCAGAGGGGTGGAATTGTTTCCTACAAGATAAAATAGTAAATGTGAAGGGAAGCTAAAATGAAGAAAATATTCTGAGCAACTGAAGCTCTTAAGAAGTTTTAATATGTGCAGGTGATGTCCCAGAAATATGCCTGGGGCTGTGATAACCAGGGCATCCTGTCCTCATTGCACATGATCTGTGCTGCCCTCTCCCTGCCCAGGTTTAAAAGAAAGTTTAGAGAATAGGAAAAATAAAAATATTGATTCGTTTTTAATTTGTACATTCCCTGTAGGAGGCCTACCAAATTTGCTAGTGTACATTCAAACCCTAAGGTGAAAAATTTATGACTGGAGTTCATTTGGGCGAGGACAGCATGCCGTGTCATTCTGTTCCAACGTTCTATGTAGCATTTCATGCCAGAGAATCCGGAGATCAGGGGAAGAGGTAGGCCTGTATCTCTCCTTCATTCATAAAGCTTTCCCTGAAGGAAATACTCGTGGAAAAACAACACATTACTCCAACTGGTTAGCTTAGAAATCAAATTCTCAGCTTATTCATCATCATCCCAATTAAAAAAGAATTGATCCTTTAACAACAAAATAATATCCCTTTGTTTTTCTTTAATTAAGCCCATCAGTTTCTCATTTCTTCCTGTTAAGAAAATGAAAATAATCTTGAACAGTAGGAAGTTACTCATTGAAACAACTGATTCTCTTAAGCATATCTGACATCTTATTTACTCAATATTTCTGGACTGTAATGTTATTTTGCTACCGTTTTAGGGTGTGTATGTTGTGTGGGGGGGAATTTAAGTTTCATTTCTGTTTGGTAGGCAGAAATGTACTTAATATTTTAAATACGTGGTTAGTCTGTTTTCTTCTTTCCCTTAGACCTGATTTCTTTTTGCTTTGTTGTCCTCTTTCCTCATCTCTTCATTCTGATTTCCTTCGTATTTTCACTGGCTCTTTTGCCCTAATAAAAAGGAACTGAAATGCATCTTAAATGTAACAGTAATTGAATAAGGCACCTTTTGCCAATATATTATTCCGGCGAAGGTATGGGAAAGAGGTGCCACCCTCAGAAGTGGTCCTCTGTGTGTAAGTGTTGACAGGAGGACCGTCCTGCGTGTTGCTGTGTAAGGGTTCTTTAAGTAAGGGCGAGATAAAAACGTGTAACCAGAGGCCCCAGCTTATCATTCCCAGGCGCTGAAAGGCAGCTCAACTTGATCCTTAGCCTATGTAAGAAGGTATTTGGCTGAAGAGAAATTTTACTTTCTTCTTTTTTTAAAGAATTCTTGGATTTATCATTTTTTAGTTAGACTTATATTTCTCTATGAAATCATTTCCTTAGAAGGAGGAAATAAAGGCCATTGTAATAGGTGGAAGGAATCCTGGTGGCACAGTGGTTAAGTGCTCAGATGCTAACCAAAAGGTCAATGGTTCAAACCCACCAACCGCTCCACGGAGAAAGATGTGGCAGTCTGTGTCCATAAAGATTACAGCCCTGAAAACCCTGTGGGGCAGTTCTACCATGTCCTTACAGGGTCAGCGTCGCTATGAGTCGGAGTGGATTTGATGGTAGCGGGTTTGGTTTTGGTTGGGTAATAGGTGGAAGGTACGACTTTTTGAGACAAATCGCAGTTAATAAGAATTAACTGAAACATTTAAAAGAGGAACTGAAATGATGGCAGGGCCAATATTAATGAATGACATTATGAAATGGAAATTTAAAACATGCAGCATACACAACATGTGGGAAGGAATCAATACTGTTTTGTATTTAATAAATTTTAACTCATTCCCTTCGAAGGCAGAGAGAATGTTAAAATTGACAAAGATTAAAAAATATCATCCTGTGTGGGAGAGGCATAGCTTCCAGTATTGTAGTTACTGTGCTTTTGTGTGACTATCATGAATTTTTCAACTTTATTTAGGTGGTTTTTAGTGACTGTTTGTTCTTCAGGACTAATGCATGATGATCAGAGTGCCCCAACCTGGGGGTCTGAGAGGAAAAGCAACAAAAACAAGGGTAATGAATATTTTACATGCAAAAAATAATTACTTTCAGCTGGCTTAATAACAAAACTGATATTAAATTGAGAGCCTCCATTAGTGGGATTTTACTGTTCCCCCCTCCCCGTATTGAAATTTAAGCAAGAAAGATTTCATTGCTTTAAATCATTAGGGTGGTTATTTGGGGCACCTAGTCAGGCATAGGTAAAGAAAGCTGCCCACTACCGTGCCCTCAGCCAGCGTTGGAGGGCAGTGGGCATGACTGGGATGCCACTTGCAAAATATGGGAGAAGAGTTAAACACTGGGCATATTCATGAACTTGTCCGTTGAGTAAGAGAACCTACAAACGTTCTTTTTGTTGACCTCATGTCAGAACCTAACTCAGAGTCAGCCAGATTATCTGTTGCTTTACGTACTGTTGCTTTTCTTTTATTCTTTATTTACATATAAGTATTAGCGTACCTGAAAAAGCTAAAACGAAAAGTCCTGTTCTAGTCTGTGTGGAAGGGTTTACTCTCTTGCTAAGGAAAGTATTAACAACCCCAGATGACAACGTGCTAGTGCTTTTATATGTGGTATGCAGACATGCAGAACGTCTACACCTGCTCTGTTGGGTGGTTGACGAGGACTTAGTGATTTATTTCTAGGTTTGTTGAGGATTTTTCCATGGCTGCCTCAACTAGAAGGAGTGTATGGATGGCTCATCCTAAAGAGGCATTTCCCATCCTAAGATTTCATTACAGTATTATCTTACACTCTGTAGTGTTTTTGCTCCATGAACATAACTTTTTGGTGAAGCTCAGTGTCATTCATTGGGAAATAGCATGATTATGAATTGCCATTTTCAACCACTGAGAAACTATAGTTCTCAGAAACTATAGTGGAAAGTGATCATGGGGCTGGTAAATCTTAAAATATGTTGCCAATCCTATAACAGTTCACTGTGGAAGAGTTTTTCCATTTTTACTTTATTTTTGACGTTCATCATAAAGTAAGTAGGATGGGATAGAAAGAGTTAGGATTCCGACATCTGGGAGAGCTTGTTTCAGTAGCCAGCCTGGAAGCCAGAACCCTGGCTTGATACAGGTGAGATGTGTTATGGGAATAAAGGCCTTGTGCATTTAATGAACCCCGCCTGCCTGTCAGCTTGGTTTTTCATGCATCATTGTTGTTCTAATAAGAAAAAGAGAGTGTTCACAGCCTGTGGTAAGATTAGAGTAATGAAAATTAAGTGTTAATCTGTTGATAGCAGGCACATCCCATATCCTGCACAGGGGCCACATTCATGTGTGTATAATATATTCCAGGTTTTCTCATGACCAGAGAAGCTTGGAAGTTCATTATATTGAAAACACCCTTTTGGTAAAAGTGAGAAGTTGGTTATTTTTACTTGTGTAAATATTTATTTTTAACATTTAAAAAAAATGTAAGTGCCGCTTTTCTTCTGAGTATTCTCATAACCCACTGTTCCTGTATGTGCTGGTATTCCTGTATCTTGGTCTGTCCTTTTGGTCTCTTTCTCTTTTTTAAAAAATGCAAAATGCTAAATGAGCCAACCTCTACGTAGCCCTGCTTAGAGGTATTTTTTTCTAGTAATCAGTGATTAATAGGAAAGAAAGAGTTAAGCAGGAGTCTTCTAGAATTGCTTTCCATGTTTGCTGTCAGCAGCCATATGATATTAACCTGAGGAGACCAGCTGAAAGCTTTGGTCATTATGGGTGGTGATTGACCGTGTTTCTTCATAAAATTCCTTTTAAAGTGTTAGAGTAGGTAAATCAACATGAATGTAATGAAGTATCTTTTTCCTGTCATTTTATGTAACTTTTGTTTTTTACTATTTTAGTCAGTAAATTTTGGGGAAGTTTAATTTATTCCTAAGGTTATTCATTTAAACAGAAAGAATAAGATGAACGTAAAGAAAATAAGATGAATGTTGGTTTAAGTGCTGTTTTTGAGGAACTTTTCTATTGCAAGCTACCATGTAAGATCATTTTCAGAGGTGTTTTGGAAAGAAGTGTAAAAGGGATGGGGAGAAGTAATAACTGAGTTCCAGGTGTCTGCTTCTAATTGCTCAAATTTCAAACCTAATGGAAATTAAGGAAAAACTGCTTCCCATAAGGAATATATCATATTGTTGTTCAGATATCAGGCCTATGACTACATTTATGGAGTTTATGCTTATGTTATTTTCTCTTTTCCTATTCAGCTGGGCATTAAGGAATGCAGTGTGATCATTATGATTATGTGAATTGTTTACTTAAAGTTGTTCAAGTTGTTAAGAATCAAGAGAATTTGGGGATTAAAGTCTGATTGTGAAGTAAGTTTGGCATATGTTCAAGGGTTACTTTCTTAAGGTGAAAATGGAAGAAAAATCCTCTCTTAGGAAGGAAACAACTAATTAAAAAACAATCTTTAAAGCATGTGGTCCAATGATGAAACATAATTACAAAATACTGTAGTTGATCTAAATTTTATTCTGTTTAATAAATGAAAATATGACTGATCATAGCCTACTTAGTACAGTTTGCATGATATCTAAGCATTTCTGTACTATAGCAATACATCAGAGATAACATTTTGTTAATATAGTTGGATAAAATTAAAAAGTACTTTCTTCCCTCTGGAAAAAAAAAGAATACTTTTAATTTGTAAAATCCACTAATATGTAGAAATGCTGTGTTGTTGTGGTTAATTGGAAATAATGAAGCAAAAGATTTTCTCCTTGCACGATTTTCAGTTAAGAAAAAATGTAAATATAAAGAAGTGCCTGGTGACCTTGTCTTAGACATCTGCTTTCAGGTAATACCGTTAAAAGAAATATGCCCTGCCCATTGAGGTCGTTTTACTACAAAATAATGTCTGTTTAATGTAGGTATAAATGGCAGATTGTGCCGAACACTTGGAGCCAGTAGAGATGAGTATTTGCTGTGATAATATAATACTCGTGCATGTTAAATATTGGCTTTTAAAATTTACCTTGAAGTCATCCTATTTTCTTATTAAGGTTTGTTTTTATTAAGTACATGATAACTCTAGAAAGAAAGTGTGGAAGTGTTAACCTGTGAAGGAACAAAATGACTGTGTAGGTCTGAGAAATAGCTTGACACTAGCATCTTCTCTAGGTTGCCAAGAAGTTGGTTGATTGGAAACCAGTGTAAGTTTGTTGAACCACTGTTTAAGACTAGGTCATTAGTTCTGGATTTGCTTCCCCTCACCCTTAACCCTTTGCACTGCACTTACGTTTTATTGAATGACTATACTTTGAAGTAAAGCTACTACCCATTGCCTTACAGTATGTAAATCTGTGGAATGATTTTATTTTATATATATATTTTATCTGTGTTCCTAGAACACCTTCTGTTTTTCTTCCACAAACTCTGCAAGTTCTCTTTGGAGTGGTATGACGTGTTAAAGATTTGGAGTTGCCTAAAAGGGGTATGTGGAGGTAACGTAAATTAAACAAGCAGAATGTGGTGTACCAGAAAGCTAATGTCCCAGCCGTGGTGAGGTGTAGCCACTCCTTAACTCTAGCCAGTTGTTGTCAGGTGGGAATGCACGCACAGTGTTGCAAGTTTTTCTCCTTTATTTATTTTAAATGAGAAACCAGAAATCCAGATTTTATGTGAAATCTTCTGATTTTGAAATCTTGGCAACATGTTCAAATATTTTCAAAACTGTGTGGTCCAAAGAGAACTCCTCTGCAGGCTGTATTCAGTCCACTGGCTGCCAGATAGAAACCTCTGTTTTAGATAATATTTTAATGGATGAAGATAATAGTTTCATTGCACGTGATCATTCATTTTGGGAATTCCCCAGTGGGATGAACCAAATTCTTCATTTTCTTTCACAGTTAAAAAGAAAAAAACTAACCCTTGTCAGTAAATATATTTCAGATGCTGTCGGTTTTGATGTATAGCTTTTCTCCTTATGGCCCATATCTAAAGAAAAATGATAGCATAAACAAAACAAACAAACAAAAAAATCAAGTGATTTAAGTAAAAGTAGCAACTTCAGGGTTTTAGGGTTATGGGGAAAAGAGGAGGAGGATTTCTAAATCCTGAAAAGAATCCTATGATTTGTGTTATTAACTGATGTAGATGAAAAACTGAATTCAGCCTTTAAGCAGAGGATTCTTGGCCCTGAAATCTTTGTAGGATTGCTGTAATTTACCAGGCAATTGATTATGATGTCATGAGGACGAGGTGGACCACAACGGGAAAACTTCCCCATACTAATTTGTGCAAAGCTAATATTTTATACCTGCTTCAAAAAAACATCATTTGTATTGTATACGATGAGGTTTTCAATGTCTGTCTGTATTTTTAGAAGGGGTTTTTAAAATGAAGTAATCTACTCATAATTAAAGTTCTCCAGGCAAATCAGACACCAACATTTTCAGCAGAATAAGTAATTAATTGGTTTGAATTTTAAATTGAAGGTCATGCTGTTATTGATTTTTGTGGGAATAGGAAACAAGAACATCTTGTTAAAATGACCAGCAAATGGGTCCTAGGTGTGTCTAGGTTCTGTCTCGGGTCTTGTTGAATGGCATCACTGGACAGTGACAGACGCCAATCAGAACGGAGGCATCTCTGATGTAAACATAACAAGCTGTTGGTTTGTTTCCAAAACTGCAAGAAGAGCTGAACTGGAGAAAAGACCAGAGATTAACAGTTTGTTTTATAGTAAGGCAGGTATTTCAAATCAAGTGATTGGGGCAGCTTGTAACAAAGCCTCTGTAAGTGTGTCTGAATGACGTTGGTATGCCATGTCTGAGAAGTTCAGCATCAACACAGCTGTGACTTACCACTCTCAGAAACCTTTCAACTGGGAATTAGATAAAATATCTTTGATACAAGGGGAGGAAGGCTGCCTGAAGTAAAGGGGGATGGCAAGGAGTGGAGGATAAAAGAATATACCCTTTTAGATGCTATTAATTTTTATAAAATAACATTTGAACCTTGCATTTGATAGATAGTTTTTTTATTCCATGTGCCAGGCTATTTCAAAGCAGTCATTTCTCTCTCTGCTGTGTTTATACTTTTTGAGGACCGTATAATATGAAGGTAACACAGACTAAGTGGGTGGCGAACATTAGGACTTTCTAAACCAGAATAAGTATTTTAATTTTAGCTGTGATAACCAAGTTGGAACCTTAATGCAACTTCTTTTTATGGTTCAAAGTAAAGTTCTTTTTTTAAAAAAAAAAAGGAAAACCTTCCATTCTAAATACCCTGGAGCTGTTGATGCAGTTATTTCCAGGTTGACATACTTCTGTGTAAGCATGACAGTGGCACCAGCTATCTACATTAAGCCTTAACATTCCACAGAACCATTTCAAGTTTATTGTGAGCTTCAAAGCCTTCTCATCCTAAGAGAATATCAAGTTTAAGCATGTCACTTTACCATAGTCACTGCTAACTTTCTTTAATCAAATAGTACTTTTCCATAGGCTAATTTTCTACAGATGATCCTTGAAGAAATTTCTCAGTTCAGTTGACTCATTTTTCGGATTCTTATTACTGCACTCTTGAATTCTGTAGATGCTGTCCTGTTGGCAATGGCTGGAGACCTACCCCAAATAAGGCAGCACTCATCATAATGTGTTTAAAGATCTGAGCTGGTGTCAACATTGTTTTTCGACATTATTTGTAAAGCTCAAGTCGTTGGTGGTGTTTTACCTATTCTGACCAGTTTGGTTTCATTGCAGCCCTTAAAAATGTCGCTGAGGGAAAGAGAACGTATAAACTTCCTGATGTTTTCCTAGTTTCTGGAAGTTTGTACACACCTTGGAAGATTAGTGATTTGGGAAAGACTATGAGGCTGTTCAGACTGATCTTATATGGTACACTGCTTCTCTTCTTATGAAAAGGAATTCCCCATTTCCTGAATGTGAAATGTCTACCCCTTTGGAGGATCCTGGTCTTCAGTTCATACCTCAGTTAATAAACTATCCCTGTCTGTTCTTTGCATCTCAGAGATGGAACTTGACGGACTAGTCAGCATTTCAAAGGTCACCCTAAAGGTATTGGCAGAATACACTGCCCTTTGTTGCTTAGTGATGGTAAAACTACTGTAGCAGTTAACTGGATGTATTAGAATGAGTTAATTTTCCAGAATACCAAATTATTTATTTACTTCTTTTAAACACCTGATAGAATGCCCATTCACAAGCTGTCTGAAGTGTATTTTCATAAGGGATCTTAATGATACTTGAAGTATCAACGGTTTGACCACAGGAGGGGATAATCTATGCAGAGTGTGTTCTAATCTGTACGAGAGAGAGTGTGTATCCTTTTTGTTGTTTTGCTTCGGTGAAAATCCTTTTAAATTATATGCAGGCTTTGTAATTTTGTTATTATCTGTAACCTAGTAAAGTTCCAACAAGTTTGAAAATGCAAGGTATCCAAAAAAGTTTCCTATGTTACAGTTTTATCTGCTGTTCAACGATACTTAAAATGACGTTATGAATTGCATTGCCTTTTTTATTTTTTTAAGGAAAAAGAAAGCTTAAAAAGCTTTCATTTCTTTTTTCATCTAATTTCCCACAAATGAAAATTGTGAAAATAACTTTTTTGATTTCAGATTAGAACTTTACACAGTACAAAAGTGGGCTTCACCGTATTTTCATAATCTTCAAATTTACTTCATGGTTTACTTAATGAAATACTACTTAAAGTATATTCACAATTAGAGATGAATAATTAATAATTGATAAAGCTACTTATTTGAGGTAGAAGAACTACCCTTAAAATAGTTTCGTACTTTTTATATAATTCCAGCGAATTGCATGCTTCAGTTGATTTTGTGGCACCAGTACAGTCTTGATATAATTTCTGTACACAAGTACCATTTTTGTCTTAGAGCTCATCAAAATAAAAAATGAGTGCTAAGGTGCTTGTGACTTTCACTAATTATTTTCACTTATGAATGTACTTTGGACTAATTGCTTTCCCAAATGTGTTATTTGCCACATACTCGTCCCTCCCCCAGTTCTGTTTTTTCCTGAATAGATTGGGTAAGTAGTTTAGGCATTTAAAATGACTTCTCTTTGGCCTCAAAATGTGTAAGAAGCAGGGAAATCCCTTTAACTTTTAGTACCTTTCAATAGAGCAGATTCTGTCCTGCCTGCCTTTTATGCATCCATTCACTTGTTTCTTACTGAGCTAGTAAGCACGTCTAAAAAATATATTCCCCTCTCTCCAAAATAATAGAATCAAATCAGTACTGAAATAATTTTGTTGTAATCATTTGCAGTGAAAAGGAACTGGACATAATAATTTGAAATAGAATGGTTAGTTTAGACAGTGAACAATATTTGAAAACAAAGTATACTGATAGTTTTGTGTTGTAGGTTGTTCATGCCCTAATTGTTTGTTGAAAGGACTTTCTTTTTATTTAACCTAGAGGTATATGTATCTTAGATTAATCATTTCATGCTGTTCATTTTTTTCTAGTTGACCCATTCTCCAGACCTTAAAAAATTTTTTTTTAAGTGGATGTAAATTCCATTTTAATTAGACCAGTGCAATGTAATACTGCAACTAGCCAGGAATGGAAGAAACACGCTGGAAGTTAATGCAACCCAAATCAACCATAGCCAGATAATTCCCCTGATCTTTGTAACAACCCCCTTCCCCACCTCCACAATTAAATGACCCTGTTGTTCTGGAGTTTCAACAAGACATTTAAGGTTCATTTAAAAAAATGATCATCCTTTACAGGATTCTTTGCTCTTACATTTCTCTTCTTCCCCTTGCCACACAGCTGTCACTAGTATAGGAGAAAGATTGGGGGGAGGGGAGGAGGAGGAAGCCCTGTTCAAATCGTGTCACGTAGCACTAATTCATCTGCTCTCATTAGAGGGAGCGAGGGACAGCAGTGATGGCCAAGAGCTGCACTCCACACATGACATGCGAACAGTTTGGGGAATAGAAAATTGCTTTCTCAGGAAGCCCAGCCAATTAAGGACTTGACCATATTGAATGTCAAGTGTTAATTTAGGTTTTTCTTCATTTTCCCAGTAGTAATGCGGGTCCTGTGATGAGCAAATACATGTCAAGTAAAAGTTGATTGCATGAAGGACCCGGGTATTATATGTCACTGACAAGTCACAAATATACTGAAGTCTTTTAACCCCTTAGGTGAGTGTGGTGGGGGAAGGGAGGGGAGAAGGGGATTAAGCATACCATAATGATAAGAATAGATAGTTTATGTAGGGGTAGCTTGGATGGGACAGACAGGAATGGTAATTCATGCAGAAACCTGGGATAGGACAAATCCTACTCGCAGAGCATAAATAGAGACCCTTGAAAAGCATACATATATATATGATTATTTACTATTGCAAACACATTGCTCAGTATATTCTGTCACCTAAGATTTTTTGAAAATGGAAACTAGCATACATACTCTGGTCTTGAACCGGGAAATTTCTTAATTGTCACCTTTGAAAGAAATAAAACATTCATTAAATAGTTACAACTATTTGGACATTGGACTCTGGCTTAGTGCATCTGTAACAATTTCTGGCTATTTATAATTTCAGTTTGTAATCCAATATGCATTTAAAAAATTGACTGTGTAATAATGTGTCATAGGAAAGATGCAAAAATAAGACTGAAAGAACGTTTGTTTTCTGTAGAGAGTATCTCTGTACGGTGGTGTTCCGCCAATAGAAACCAGTGGAAGGCCTATCATTGTCTTCCATTTCTCTTTGTGCCGAGTTGTAGAATGGAGGAGATTCAAGCTCAGTGAGTGAGGTAACTGACTTTTTTTCCTTAACTAAATGTTGAATGTTGCCCTTCGTGTACAGCATCTCATTTGCATTCATCAGCATTTGTTTACATACGAATGTCCCAAAAAAGAGAACGTCTGTTTCTGTTGCAGTTGTACAACTAGGAAACAAAAACGCCCCCACAGTTGAAAGTACTGCTGTGTGTAGTTTAAGCAATCTTAAGTGAACCTCTGAACACTTACAATTTGGTCTTCTTTTTCTTTATAAGTAGAACCACTTTCCACCTTTATATTTTTGACAGTGTGATCTTAATTAAAGGCCTCTCTTGGAACTTACTTCTTTTTATTCCAAAAGTTTAAACTTGCTTTTGTATTTTGACAGTGCTTATACCTTGAAAACTTAAGTTTGATTATGCCTTAACTTTTGGCAGCAAATATTACAGTCTGTCTCCCTCAAGGTTAGAAATCCTGCTATCATTATATTAAAAGTTAACTAAATTTACATAAGGAATAACTAGGAAATAATTCCAAGAATTTGATGTTTAATAAAAAAGGTTTTTCTTAAGAGAGAAACAGTCCCTCTAATTAGGCTCCTGAATGCTACGATGGTTTATCAGTTCTTTAACATCTCCCCTCCCTGCCTCAAAACTAACCAAATAAGCTAAGCTCTCCCTCCCCTTCCTATTTTGATAAGCTCTGTCTGTTGAACTCCGGTGGTGTTGGGAGTGCTGTTTAATTACAGTCCAATTGTCAGCAGCTTCTCTTCCGCAGGGTGTGCTGAGAGACTTAAATAAGTTTCCGTAAAGTAAATTCTGATGATGGCAGCTTGGGTTGCTGATTCAAGTTATTCCTTCTCTTCTGTGTCACTTTTGACGGATGGTGCCTAATGCAATCAACCACCGGCCAAGAAAGCCTTTCTCTGGTTGCTTCAGTAACTGGACCAGGGGTTCCCCTCCACCCTTCCGCCCCCACCAATGCTTCAGCCCAAATAGGACAGCGCAAAGTACAGCAGTACTACCTAGGACAGGCTTTTCCTAAACCTCCATTTCCCAGCGGTGAAGCTGAAGCTGCCTCCCTTTGCACGCGTTTTTGATAAATTTAAGAAGTCAAATCGCTGACACAGATAGATAATCCAAGTGTATAGGGTGAAGAGTTATAAATTAACACATTATTCCCTCTTAATGTGAAATACTTGAGAATGCATTTTCTCAGTCCCCTGACATCTACCCAGTGAGGGCTCGCATTGTACTTTTCAAGTGGCATTGATTTGTTAAAGCGCTGAATTAGCATCTCTGGCCAGCTGCCTTGATCCACTGTTGTGTCATGGGGCCCGTCTTTCTCCCCCAGCCATCCCTTTTTTCCCTTCAACCTTCCTTTTCCTTTCCCTCCCAACAGTCCCATCTCACTCCTTCCTATTCCATTCTTACTCTTTTTCTCCCTTCCTGTTTCATTTTTTTCTTTTCTCTTTCTTCTCTCTTTTGTCCATACCTCTTTCCTTACTGTTTTGCATCTGAGGTTTTGGCCTCACTCTGGGTTAGTTTGTTGTTAATTGCTTGTGAGTAGGAGCAGGGGTGTTTGATTTAGCCAATCCTTTGGGTCCAAATGGACTTGTATAGAGATGGATAAATTAACACATGACTGGTGGCTGTATGTGCTTTTTGTAATAGAAGTTGATGAGACAGTCTCGCCTGTTTTGCTTTCTAGAAATTAAAAGATAATTTTAAACTCTTGTTTCTAAGTGTCATTTAATATTTACAGTTTTTTTCGGGGGGGGTGTAAAGGAAAATGGAAATCACTGATGGTTATCATAGACTATCATCTCCCACATACCTACCAAAAGATCAGTCAATTTTTCTGCAAAACTTTGGATTTTAGAACGGTTCAACATTTCAGTGAACTTATTGATACAAATTTCTTTTTCTAGCAGGATTTATATTGGTCTGATTGTACTTATTTTTGTTGGTACAGTTTCATATGAAAGATCTTTCATGGTGCTATTTATAGCATGCTCTAACTTCCTGGTATATGATGCAGCGCTGTACCCTAGCAGCAAATATGCAGAATATAAAAATGGTTGGCATTTTGTTTAGAAAAAATGTGATTGGCTTATTTTAGAGATTTACCTGAACGTTCCAGAGGTCTTCAGAGGACACACATTTTACACATTGGAATTTAGAGGGTTAAACATGACTCACGTGTACATTCACAGATGTTTTCTGGATATTGGTCCAAGATACTTTGGCATCACTGTGCTATTACTTTGATATAAGCAGAAAAGTGTATCTGCTTAGACTTAAACAGAAACCATCCTATTCTGTCTTCAATTTTACCCTTTCCGCTAATAACATCACAATTGGAATTTGAATACATACATTGATAATAAATCAGATTACATGAAAAGGATCACATGTCTGTATTGCTGTGTTTTACATAGATGACACTGACGGTTTGATTTCACCATTTTAATTTTGAAATGTAAATATTTCACATAGGTTTTGATAACCTTTGCTCTTTTGTGTTGGGTTGAATTATCCCCTCCCCCAGAGTCAAATGTAATTCCTTCTATTTTATTTTATTTTTTAAATTAATTGCTGTCCTCCTCTCCAGAATTAGCATGGCTTGGCTAAGGCGAAGGGATTAGAATGACTTTTCAAGGCATGATAATGTCTGTTTAAAGGAAAGAAAAAAGTCTTTTAACTAGGGTTTAAGACTAATTCCAGCTACTAAGAAGACAAAATTTAAGCTAAAGAAGACCATTTGGTTGTATTTTATATGTGCATGTTAACTTTCTGAGAGATCATCATTTTGAATTTTAGGATATTCGCTTAGATGAAAGAATATGTTCTTCATTTGCTACTGGGAGGGCACATGGCCTCTCTCTGGGAGACTGAAGTTGGATCACCTTCTGCCTTCTGCAGGGATAGTCACAGCTCTCTTGGCTGTGACTATCAGGGTCCAAGGAAGGAGGGAATTGCTGCTTTTGTAACTGCCTGGGACTACAACAGAGAAGAGGATTAATAGGATAAGGTTGAAAGTTAAAGTGACCCATATGAAAATAGTTAGTGATATGAATGATCAGAGAAGGAAAAATCTGGAAGGCATTCTTCAGTATTTGGAGAGAAGTTAAGAGTAAGAAAGGAATGCTGGGGGGTGGGGATTGTGGGATTTGGCAACTTAAGAAAATCAATATTGTTGTGATTGGCAGTATAGTGGCCACTTTGGCATTACAGCGGAGTTAAAAATGAGTTCTTAAAACACTTTAAATTTTTAATGTGATTTTATTTTTCATTTGGTGTACCTATATTTTTTCCTTCTTCATTAGTTTATTAATTATGTTACTCTTTAGGAAGCCAGAAATCTCTTCACAAATAATAAATCCATAAATCCAGTTTTTTAAAAAAATCTAATACTGCCGCTTGTTTATTTTGTGATAGTACTTTAGCCACTTGAAATGGTTAAGTGTGCATGTTTTAGTGTTCAGCACCTTTGAGGTTTTCTCAAATTCTCAGGAGCAATACAAATTATTTCCGTTTTTCTATTTTGTAAGGAAGTCTAAATTAAATGTCACTTAAATGTAAAAGAACTGGCAGCTTTGATAAGTAGTCCCCAAAGCAAACCATTTTGTTGGTAATCATAATCTAATTATGAATGCAAATGTAAAGTTTGCTTTTTAAAAAAAAGTCCCAAACAAAAACAAAAGAGGAAAAACACACACTACTGTACAACTCAAGTAAAAAGCATTCCTGCACTTAAATATACAACTTTCTATAGTAGCAATAATAATAAAGAAAGAACCCTCGGCATTGGTCCAAGTGCCTGTTGAGAGGGAGCAGCAAATGGCCTGCGCATTGTGTGGCTCTGCAGAAGTTCCAGAGTGACACATGCATCACAAGCCAGTCACAATGCTAGGGGTCAGGGGTCATGTTCAAGAGCAGGGTGTTGTTGGATGAGGCTGAGGAAGCAGAGATGGCCCCTCCGTGCTCAGTGTATGGGTCCGTGTGCTCCTTTCCCGTCAGCGCTGGCCCTGCATGGCCAAAAAAGCAGTTCCTTGGCAGGGTTTAATGGCAGGATGATGTAGTCTGTTGTGACTAGTGCATTCCTTTCAGGTTAAACTAGGGAAATGGCATTGTGTTAAAATTCCAAGTCGCATGAATGTTTTATTGCCACAAGTACATTTAGCCCTCCAGGGGAGTGTGTGTGGCGGTGAGTGGGGGTGGGGGGCTGGTGACTTAGAGACTCAGGAACTATCAGAAGAACACTTCCCTTGGAAAATTTTACCCACCAGCATGAAGCTGATTTGCTGTGATGGTCACTTAGAAGGTTTCGCTTTTTCCTAAACTGTGGCTGTTTAAAGTCTTGCCGTCTGGACAGTTAACAGCTGAAGAAAATATGACAAGACACACACAAAGAGGTTGGGAGATAGAGAGGACGAAAGCGCCAGAAAGGAGCTGAGCTGCCTTCTTGTGTAAACTACCCGAGTGAGGGCCCCCTCCCCCAGCTGCTGTCCCTTGTCCCCCCTTCCCCAGGCTGTGTTTTGCTGTCTGCCTGAAGGCCAGGAGTGATCTGTTAAGCTTGCACCACTGACTGGGAGGCCACAGCAGCTCATGGTACTGTATGTTACCATTACTACTCCCTCATTCCTTTTCACTGGCTGTATTTTTTTTTTTTTTTAACCATTTCTCTGTAATAACGGTTTATATTAGTCAGAGGGTTGCAGTTTTGGAACGCAGAAGGTCCAGATTTAAAACAAAACAAACTTAAGTATGATACCTTTTTTTTTCCCTCTTGGCATTTAGAAGGGCTAAACTGAACTGTTCTAATTCAATTGCAGCCAAGGGTTTCCAGTGTGATTTTAAATCAGGAATTCTGAAAACAGGGCAGTTTAAAAGATGCAAGTCTGTGGACCTTTGTTGTGAAACTACTTGAGCATCTTCGGGTTTTTAGGACACCTTCAGGCTTTGCAGTTGTCTCAAGTATATCCATTTTGCAGATTGCCCCCAACTCCACTCTTCTTCAGGGGAAACTCTCCTGCTCCTTCAAAGTGTCATTCACTATTTCAGCTGTTTTAGACTTAGAGTTACTGAGGGTGTGTATGATTTTATGATTTGACTTCAGTTGTAATTGTGTATGTTACATACAGTCTTTGGATTTTTTCGTGATTTGATCTGACTTAATTTATAACAGATTAAAATGTGAATGTATGGAACAGCTTTCTGATTATGCATTGGGCATTTATAAAATATTCATGTGTCTGATTTTTTTTTTCCCAGTGAATAGGAGAAATGTGGATTGTCTTGGGCTTACCTAAGAAAAGATTTCCTAGTGAGTTTGATTTTTTGGTTTGAACTGCCTTTCTCTTTCTTTTTGCAGTCACACCTTAATTTCTTTGTGTTCAAATTCCTGTGAGGTGTCATTTTCTCCTCTTTAGTTTGTATTTATGTATATGTGTGTGTGTATGTGTGTGTGTGTGTGTGTGTGTGTGTATATATATATATATATATATTTTTTTTTTTTTACAGTGTTTGTATGTGCTTTGATAACTGCCAAGTAGTTACAAGGAAAACACTTGAAAAGCTGTTAAAGTAAAATGGTTTTCTATCGATAAGTTATCATTTTAAAAACAAAAATGTTCATGTAGCAGAAATTTAACTTAAGGATATTATACTACAGAAAAGTATAATTATGAGGGGGTACATGTGCTCTATTTGTAAAATTTTAGATACATGCTTTATGCATATATGTAAAAGAAAGATTTTGTCAGAATAGACCTCCTGAGTTTAATCTGCCCTCTGTATTTAACCATGCCCTCTGTATGATGGTTTTTTTCTTTTTTAAAAAGATGTATTGACATTGTTTATGGGAGATCTTAAACCAACAAGCAGTCAACCCTGTAGCATAATCAAGATTTATGTCTGAACTTGGCATGTCACATTTTAGATGAAATCATTAGATATTTATCCTTACATTCTAAAATATGCTGACTTTAAGAATTATTTATTTTTTCTTTAAATTTTGTTTAATGTAATAAAATGATGATGAAAGTTTTGGTGATTTAAAAATATTTTTAGCTGTAAATTTTACAGTGCAATTTTTATAAGTTAACTATTAAAGTTACTTTGTCCTGATTTTTTTTTATAGCCAATTTTAAAATTTATTTCTTTTCCTAAATAGTAGAGGAATTAGATACCACGTGAAATTAAAAAAAAAAATTCATCATATATATTTCGATTATCTAATAATTTGTTATCCTGATCATGGAAGCAGGTTTTGATAATAAAGAGTGATGTTATGGTTGAATTCAGCCTTTTCCAACTTGAATTATTAAAAGAGGGAAAGAGTTAAATTACTCCAATATCACATACTTCCTTCATAAGAAAATCGCAGTTATCTTAGGACTTTTTTCTAAAATCAAATTTTCTTAAAAATATCAACACTAGGTCTTTCAGCATTTTTCTCTCCCCATTGTGCCAGAGTCCAGTATTTGGCACTGGGGAGTTTGTGGGGTAGTTAATTAAAAGACCAGACCTGAGTTCAGGTTCTGGTGCTGCCACGTATTAGCCTTGTGACCTCGGGTAAGTCATTTTATCCCTTTTATTTTCTTCATCTTCAAAATGGTTAAAAAGACACATTTAAGTTGGTGTTTGTCCAGAAGATCAAATGAGAAAACAGGAGTCAAACTCCCTGACAATAGTAGGTGTTCAGTAAAATTTTAGTTTCTCTCTGAGCAACTCTGGTTTGCTCTGTAATTGTTTTTCTCTCTTGGGAAGCTTGAGTTTTTGGAAATACAGAGATAAGTTGAAATAAAATGTTCCAAGTTTTTCATTTATTTATAGAAAGGAGATATTAGGCATTGGCAGACAATTTTTTTTTTTTTTTTTGAGAACTTCTTGTATCATCCATAGGGAAGCCTGGTGTGCAGTGGTTAAGAGCTCAGCTGCTAACTGAAAGGTTGGTGGTTCGAACCCACCAGCTTCTCCGAGGGAGAAAGATGTGGTAGTCTGCCACCATAAAGATTTACAGCCTTGGAAACCCTATGGGGCAATTCTACTCTGTTCTACAGGGTTGCTATGAGTTGGAATTGAATTGACAGCAATGGTTTTGGTTTTTGGTTTATCTTGTGCTTGGAGGTGGTATTGTGAGAAATTCAAGGGAAAATCTAATCTGTGTAGTTTTAAAAGGGGATATAATTGAGAGAAAAATAGTGTGGGATAAAGACCATCATAAAATATAGTTACTGTGTTGTACAGCTTTTTACATGGTCATTTTCAGAGTACGTGTAGCCGCTCCTCGGAAACCTTATCGGTCACTTCTGCTCTGTCCTGTAGGGTTGCTATGAGTTGGAATTGACGTGACAGTACACAACAACAACACGTTAATTCATAACTGTGAAATGATTTTACTGTGGGAAAAGTATGAATAAACCAAGTCACATGTTTATGTTTACCTCGAGTCAGTGTCTGCAGCTGTGTACAGGATTTATACCTGGATTTGAAAATATTAAAAAGTTTTTGTGTTGTATGCAATGGTATAGCATATCTGCAAAAGATGTACACATAGTGTGTAGATACATACATACATATATATATATGTAAAGATGGAGAATATGGATAGATGTAACTTTGGCAAAACGTCATAAACACACTATTTTAAATAAATGAGTAGTAAAACACATGAATTGACATGGTCGTTTTGTAATGTTTTTAAACCAGTAATTTAAAATTTACTCACCTGCTAAATTTATATTGGGATTTTCTACAGAAGTAAAGTTAGAAATAAAATTTGTTTTGTGAGAATAGTGGTAAGAGAGCAGATTTTTTAAGCCAGATAATCTGAGTGTGAATTTATCTGCTTATGTGACTTTTAGGAGTCCTGGAGTGGTGCACGTGGCTCAACTACTAACCAAAAGGTTGGTGGTTCAAACCCACCCAGAGGCACCTTGGAAGACAGACCTGGCAATCTGCTTCCTAAAGGTCACAACCTTGAAAGCCCTATGGAGCACAGTTCTACTTTGCAGTACATGTGGCCATGAGTTGGAATCAACTTGATGACAACTGGTTTTTTTGTGACTTTGAGAAAGTTATATAATCTCTCTGCACCTCAGTTAGCTCATAAATAAAACATGAAGTCTGGCACAGCGAGGATGATATTAGCAGTCCCTTTTTCTGCCCTTCTTGTTGTATAGTTAGTTTGCACGTCTTACACCATATTCATTTAGCATCAGTTTATCAAGAGTAGCACATAATTCTTAATACTTAGCATTATGTATATACTTGGCCTTTTCGTTTACTAGTTTAAAAAAATACTTGTGCCAATCTTGCAGAAGTTAACTTTGCTGAAGAAAATAAGGATGGAAAGAAATTTCTCCTTTCTTACTCTTCACTGAGAATCAGTCATTGAGCAGCATAATTCTAAAATCTTATGTGGCTTTTGGGTACTTTATGAACCTTTTTATGGTAACCCAGAAGCAAGGCACTGATTGAATTAATACATTTCCATCAAGGGACTATTCTGTTAACCTCTCCTCCTCCTCCTAGCCTTTGCATGCTTTTCTAAGAGATTTTTCAGTCCCATCCTGAGGTTGCCACACATAGTGAAGATTCCACTTTATAGATGTGCAGGTTATCAGTAAGCCAAAGACTTCTCTGTCTTTAAGACAGAGAGAACACCAAAACAACAACAAATCCATCCCTCCAAAACACTAAGACAAACAGAAATAAATACCCTCTTTGTTCTCTGATAAACCCAGTGCATATTAAATGCAGAATCTAAACTTTGCAACACTAATTTTAATTTTTAATAGTTTTCAACATTCTTTTCCAAGTTTTTAAAAAAGTGTGTGTATTCATTGTACAGATCTGAACAATTAAAAAAACTGCAAAAAGAGAGTAAAAACAATCTGAAAGGCCATCACGGAGGAACCATTTTATTAACATCTTTTTACCCGTCTATGTCTATTTACATGCACATAGAAATGTATGTATAGATACTAGTTATATAAAGGGGTCATACTATATGATGTATGTGACTCCCCTCCATTTTTAATTCAACTGTGTCATAGATAGCTTTCCTTGTCTGTAAATACAGATACCCATCATAATTTTTAATGGATTCCTAGTATGCCATTATACCATAATTTACTTAATGAGTTCTTTGTAGGCATTGAAATTATTGTCAATTCTTTTCTTTATATATGAACATCTTGTTTATAATTGTATGCTTATGTTCTAAAGATGAATTTTTGAATATGATATTGCTGGCACAAGGGGTCTAATTTTGCATCTTTTAAAACAGGGCCAAATGGTTTCAGTAGCAACTACTCAACTCTGTGTTTGTAGCTCAAAACAGGGCATAGACTATACATACAGGAATGGACATAGCTGTATCTGAATACAACTTTGTTTACAAATTCAGGCAGCAGGGTAGGATTTGACCCACAGGCTGTAGTTTGCCTACCTGGTGTACAACAAAGTAGAAACTGATTACGGGGTGGAGTTTTTACTCACATTTGGTTGTAAGTTGCTTTCATAGTATCTTAGAAATGTGTTCCTATCTCAGGGTAGTGTAATGAACTGATTACTTTCTTTCTAGGTATATGGCAATCAATACTTATTTTAAAGAGCTTATTAAAGCTTATTATTATCTGCCCCTATTTTGAAGCCTAGTAAGTTTTAAACTAAGAGGCTATGTATGCCAGAATATATTTTATCATTTTATGCTTTAGCTTCTAGCATATGTTGACACCTTATATGGCAGAGAAAGACCTCTTCAGCTTACATTGTAGATGACATGTGCATTTTCCACCCCTTGAAGATTGCTTTGATGGAATCAGGTCCTATAGGTATCCCTAAATAAGCTGGAAAGAAAGTTCAGCAAGAGGAGCTATCATTTCAGAAGAAATCTGCCACCACTCAACAAGGTGACCTTGAATTAGTTACTGCACTTTTACAGGCTAAAGTATGCTCAGAAGAGTGTTGTGTGCATAAAGTAACCTCCTTGTATCTTGAGTTTCTGTAAGCTAATTTTTGGTCCTGGTGGTGCAGTGATTAAGAACTCGGCTGCTAAGCAAAAGGTTGGCAGTTCGAATTCATCAGCTGCTCCTTGGAAACCCTGTGGGGCAGTTCTACTCTGTCCTTTAGGGTCGCTATGAGTTTTTTTTTTTTTTTTTTTTAAACTCCTGAAGGCTATCAGGCAGAATAATGAGATCATTAAAATTACTCCATTTGTAAAATTGCATCACTGGTGAATTGTAAGGGATTTATTTATTTAGGAAGTATTTGTTGATCATCTGCTGTTTGTAATACTGTATGGAAGGTGTAGAATAATACTAAGAGAAATCAATTAGTTTTTGCCTTGAAGGAGAAAACAAACATGTACTTAAAGTCCAGGATAGTGTAATGCTGAGGGCCCTAAGAGCTGTGGGGATGGGGGAGAACCCTTCTGCCCCACAGCGTCAGGAAACTTAATGGAAGAAGTGTCTTGGAGAAATGTAACAAGTAGCTGTTGAGTTGACTCCAACTCATGTCAGCCCATGTGTATCAGAGTAGAACTACATAAAGTTTTTGCTGCCTCATTTTCTTAAAGTAGATTGCCAAGCCTTTCTTTCTAGGTGCCTTTGGGTGGGCTTGAACTTCAGCCTTTCAGTCAGCTGAGTGTGTCAAGAGTTTGCACCACCTAGTGACCCAACAGAGAAATAAGGATACATTGAAAAGAAAATTCAAAGGAGGATATTCCAAAAAGAGCAGCATGAGATCTTTGTCAAATTAGGAAAGCCAACTCAGTATGCAAGAAACATCAAATAGTGTAATTAGACTATGTATTATGTGTTTTTTTCAGAAGTGTAGAAGAGAAGACAAAGCTGAAAAGGAAGGTTGGTGCTAGATTGTAGAGGCCTCAGAATGAACTTTAATTTGTAATTTGTGGGGAACTCTAAACATTTTCTAGGAGAATATGTTTGACATTTGAATGAGTGGTATATAACACTGGTTGGTGAGTATGGAATGATAACATTGGGATTATTGCAAAGGTCTGAGCATGTACTAGTTAGAAAGTGGGGTGGTGAGGGACAGCTGAGGGAATTCAAAGGAAAAGATGGACAGACTTTCAGGACTGCGTTTGGGGAATAGTGGAGAGGGCTTTTGATCAAGACTTATGGTTTGAGTTCTTGTTAGTGAAATTATGGTGATAACTGCAAAATATAACAAGATCGGGGAGAGCTGTAGTAAAGAAAGGGGAGCAATAAACTTGTTTAGCTCAAAATGTGAACTGGACACTTAGGCAGAGATTTCTAGGGAGAGATTGAAAGTGCAGGACTGAAGCTCACAAGAGAGGTAAGGGATTGGGATTTGGGAGCACTGTTCATATAGAGGTGATAGTTGAAACCTAGGGGGAGGATCACATCACTACAAGGAAAGCCTGTAGAGAGAAAATGGTATTTTATATAGCATTACTTATCATTAGTTAGGAGCCCTGGTGGCACAGTGGTTAAGCATTCGGCAGCTAACCAAAGGGTCAGCAGTTTGACTCTACCAACTGCTCCTTGGAAGCCTTATGGGGCAGTTCTACTCTGACCTATAGGGTCACTGTGAGTCAGAATCGACTTGACGGCAGTGGGCTTTTGGTTTATCGTAGTTAAGTCTGTGACTTAAGTAGCTCTGTCTTTATGTCAGGAACTCACACCAAAAACAAACTAAGAAACCCTCACCATATATTTTATCATTTATGAAGCATTCATACCAACTATCTTCTATTGGATTCTAAAGCCAATGTATTTCTGGAGTAAAATATGTTCAGTTTTTGGGGAAAAATCCTTATAAGATCCCCAAGGAAAATACGTATAAGAAACTCCCTTTTACTTTATCTTCTTACTGCTTCCTAAGAGCCTCAGTGAGAAAGGGGGGTATGCTCATCGGAGGGAGAGGTTTGTATTCACTTTTTTACCTGCCTTGTCTGGAACGCTGCAGCTGTTCACGTCCCTTAGATCTCACCTCAGTTGAAATCAGTACTCTTGGGGTCCAGGGCTGAATGTCCTGTAGAAGTCAACTTTGTATGCTTTTGTACACTTTCTCTTTTTAGTCTGGAGTCCTCAGCAGGCTTGGAGGGAGAAATTGTGCAGTCACAGTATGACTTATGTTTGGATAGGGAAAGTTTTCACTGTATGGAACAGCAGGACTGAATATGCCTTCCTGTGTTGTTTCTTCTCTTGACGTTAACCTGTGTTCAAGCTTTGCATGCAGAGGAAACCATGTTGATTCATTGATCTTTCGCATGATACATTCTGGGCTTTGGCAGCATGGTAAAGGCTCCCCTGGCTCTCCTGTTTACAGTAGTTGGAATTCCTCTGGTCTTTGATAAAATGTGTGGCCTTCCTTCAGGCTCAGTCTTCATAGGAAGTCTTAAGTCAAATGGTGCCAGGGACCAGTCCAGGGGAATTTGCATCTCTAGCCAACCACTGTGCTTTAAATCTAGTAGTACTTGTCCATTGAATTTTATTCCTTAAACCATATATGGCTGCTTAAACTTTTTTTTTTAGACATAATATGTTTAATATAGCTGATTCAGTGAGTAACTTGAGATACTGAGAGTTTTTTGGGGGTAGTTTATGTTCTCACATTTTGACACATGACACCTTCTCCTCTTACATCACATTTCATTCCTCAAACTCCGTTTTCTTACATTTTTCAGTTTTCCATTTTCTCCTCAGTTTTGTTGAATTTTAGGAGGAAAAACAAAACCTTTTGATTTTTTTTTTTCCATAGACTATTGTACCCATTTTCTTCCAAAGTGAACTTTCTGCAAAAATGCCACCCCTCCCCCACACATAAAAAAAAAAAGAATTAGTGGCTTGATGTTCATTACTTGAAAGCAGCTTCTTTTCCCTCATTAGAGATAGTCGATTCATCTTTATCCTTGATCCTCTGTTGAAAGCCAGGTTGGGAAGCTTAGTAGAGCAAACCCCATGGCTGAGTCCAAGGTGACCTTGATCTCTGTAAAGTGCATTTTACTCTGAATGCTAAAGTTAGTGTCTCTGTTCTCAAATCATTTCTTTCTAGTGTTTGCAACCTACCTGGAGTTGGTCATACCACTGCTCCTTCACCTGCGTGCTCATTTTGACTTTTTCTCTTAAGCTGCTTCTTCAGTGTCTCCCCCATTCTCCTTCACAGAGTGAGACTTTGAGATAGCCTAGATGAATGCCCTGGTGGATGTCCATTCCTCCCCACCCTGGTTTTTTGGTCATTTATTCTTCTAAACCTGTGATCATCTGGAGGACTTTTGCTTCCCTGGGCTTTTTTTTTTTTTTTTTTTTTTTTAAAAAAGCTTACCTAGGCCAATGGTTTTAAAACTTTAATGCTCATTGACATCACCTGGGAGGCTTTTGGAACCAGAAGGCTGGCCTTCCCCCCAGAGATTCTGTAATAGTTGATGCTGGTAGGGCCTGAGAATCTATATTTCTAATTCATTCCCAGGTGATTCTGTTAATGCTCTTGAGCTGGGGAGCACAGATTAAATCACTACCTAGAACATTTTGAGGTTTTTTTTTTGTGTGTGTGTGTGTGTGTGTGCGTGTATGGTGTGCTATATGTATATGGATCTTGTTTCATTTTTCTTCAAATGGGTATCCAGTTTTGTCAGTACCATCTGTTAAAGAGGCTATTTCTTCCCCATTGAATGGAGTTTGACCCCTTGTCGAAAATCAGCTGCCTATACATGGATGGAAACCCTGGTGGCGTAGTGGTTTAAGAGCCATAGCTGCTAACCAAAAGGTCAGCAGTTTGAATCCACCAGGCACTCCTTGGAAACCCTATGGGACAGTTCTACTCTGTTCTATAGGGTTGCTATGAGTTGGAATTGACTCGATGGCAATGGTTGGTTTGATCGGTTATACATGGATGGATTTGACCTAGTCTATTGATTCTGTCCATCAGTTTGCTGTTTCCCCCTCCCCACAAAGGGTTGGATTTCTTCATGTTTTAATCATCATTATCCTTGCAAACTCCTTACTTTTTAATTTATAGGTCAAGCCACTAACATGAAAGAGATCTCAGAAAATTGCCCTGTATCTTCATTGAGAAAGTCTTGATTGGTGCAGGAGTGGCAAATAAGGTGTGCCAACTTCTTGCTATTCCCCCAGATGAAGCCTATAAGGATTAGTCCTCCTGAGCTTAAACAGTTCATTAGAATCTTTCTCAGCATAGCATTCTAGAAGCTTTATAAAAGTTGAGACTTAATTGAGTAATGCTATTTTAGGTATATTTTTTCATTTTCCCAACTTATTCCCTTTGACACTTGAGGTTTGCTTCTTCTGCCTCCAGATTCCCTCCCTTAATGATTCCAGCCCTTGTGAGAGTGGTGTGCTGTGGTGCCTCCTTTGTGGGGGGATGTCTGGGGAAGTAAGGTTTTCTGAGTGTACTGTGTACCTACTCCGTGCTTAGTTAGGTGCTGTATACCCTTCAGCCACAGTTAGTGTAATTATTCCCACCTCTACAGATGCAAAAACAAGGCTTTGAGATGGTAAGTAACTTACCAACTTTATAAGGTAGTGCTGCCGGGATTTAAACAGAGGTCTTAACTCCAAAGCCAGTGTTCTTTCAGTATTAATCTTGCCTTTGGGATATTTGGAGTAGAATCTTGATGACAGAAGTAAAGTTGACCTGGGCATGCATGTATATAATATATATAGTTGCTGTGAGTTGGAATCGACTTAATGTCAACAGGTTTTTTTGGGCGGGGGTTGCATATATAAGTATACTAGGAATTTCATTCATTGTCAGTTGTCAGACCTGGAAATGCATATGTCCATTTGCAGCAACCTGCTGTGTTCAATTTCCAAAATACTGAACTATAAGAATGATTACAAACCAATGGGAAATAATTCTCTTCTTTTCTGAAATATAATGTCCATCCTTTGCACAGGTATAAATAACTTCATTCTCATGTTCTCCGGTCTTTAAACCCACGTAAAACAAAAACTGTTGGACAAAAGCAAGATCTGTTAGATGGAAGGAGCCTTTTCTACTAAAATACTAGCATGGTAGTTGAGAGCACTGTGTCTCAATTTCACTTCTGTCCTTTGTCAAATGTGGAGGAAGAGCGTAGTGATAGGCCTCAGTTTTCTTATTTAAAATGAAGACAGTACAGTGGAGATTTCCTCCCCCACCCCCCACTTGTCTGACGTAGGAATTAGTAAATATTATGTGTAAAGCCCTTTGAGCCCTGTGGAAGAGAGATGCTCTGTAATTTTACCATCATTCACGGTCCATTAGGCTCCTCATGGTATCACCGGAGAAGAGAGATTTTTACCTTTTATCCCACATTTCACAGTTTAAAAACAAGGTATTTTTGTTGTTGTTTGTAGCTGGGAAAGTCTCCTGTAATTGTACCTTCAGAGGTTGCTCCTATCTTGGAGCCCAGGGCTCTCTGTTCTTTGGCAGAGCACTCGAGAGCCAGCTCCAGAGGCAGAGGAAGAGAGAACCTCAATTAAACAGCTCCTGGCTCCTTCGAGGACTGTGTACCTGCTTCACCCCACGCCCCACCCAGTTGTCCTCTGTATCTGTCAACCTGTTGAGTAGCAGAATCTCATACTCAGGTAATTCTTTTCCATTCTTTCATCCTGGTCTTGTGGTTTATTCTTCTGGAAGGACTCTGTGTTTCCCTTAGGCAGCGTCTACAGTCCTACTCAGCCCTTCTCCCATAGCATATCTCCCATCTTGATCATGTTCTTGTTGATTCAACCCTGCCTAACCAAAGGCCTGAATACAGTGAGTGTATTTCTACCTTTTCTGTATTGGAAAATGATAAACAGTGGTGTGACTAACCGATTCCCTTCTGATTAGTGAGTGATGCTTTCACTCTGGAGCTTAGGTTCAAAATTCTTGGTCCTCCTGAGTCTTAGCTGGGGATTTCATGGTAGATAACGTGCAGGCAATCACAGGCTGAAAAATTAAGATATAAGTTAACTGCATCATCTAGCAACTTAGTTCACCTTCCTACTTTTCTGTTTTTGTATATGATCAGAGCCCTGGTGGTACAGTGGTTAAAGCACTTGGCTGCTAGGTTAGCAGTTGGAACCTACCAACTGCTCTGTGGGAGAAGGATGTGGCAGTCTGCTTCTGTAGAGATTACAGCCTTAGAAACCCAATGGGGCAGTTCTTCTCTGTCCTGTAGGGTCAGTATGAGTCTAAATCGACTCGATGGCAATGGATATGTACGATTATATTTCAGTGTGTGTAGTATACATCTTCATCTTTGCAGCATTGGGTAATTAATTTATTTCTTTATCTCCTCTTTCTCATATGGGCTCCTGGCTAGCTTATTGTCAAATCCATTTCACTTAATGGTCTTCCTGAGTTCTTTGTGTTATCTGAGTCATTTTTCCTCTTGCTGCTTAGCATTGTGTAACCACTGAAATGAGGCTGAAGTTCTATCTGTGCCTCTCTTTGGCTTGGAATGTGATGGTGTTTGAACTTTTCTTCTGGTTCTCTCTCGCCTGTCTCTCTCTCTCTTTTCAAGCCCATTTTATTTGTCGTTTTTCTAGTTCTCCTTGGGTTCAGATAGTTACCCTCATCTCTTGAACGCTGCTTAACTGAAGCCACCGAAACACATGTACTTAAGAACTGATCTGGGATTGTGGCCAGCTTAGCTTAGCTGAAGAGGGTTGAGCTGACTTGGAGTTTGCTTATTTAGGCTGTGACTTTCATAGTGCCCATCAAGCAAATGCCTACCTGAATGTTTAGTGTTTAAAAGTAGAGTTAAATTTCAAATGGGCCAAGACTCTGCAGAAAGCGCCCTTGGTCCTTGATAACGTATTTCTTTTCCCAAGTTATCACTTATGTGCCTGTTACTTACTTTCTTCCTGTGTCTCTGTGTCCCTTCCTTATGCCACCCGCACCCCATGTTGCTTCAGATATGTTGGATGGTAGCTCCTGATTACAGTTTGGCTAACCTAGCTGGAGCTTTTTCTGACTTCTTTTCAGAAGTCAGGTCCCTTACAATTTTTATGTGTGATCTCAGTAAACAAACTGTGTGTGTGTGTGTGTGTGTGTGTGTGTGTGTGTGTGTGTAGGAAGCCTGCCATATTTCCTCCCTGCCCCACAGAAAATGTGTTTTCTGGAAGCCCTTTGACACTGATGTGAATGCCCACTGGCCCTCCCTTGCTGAATTCTCTTGAGAGGAGAGAGAGAGGCCTTTATGCTTGTTGTCATATCTTTTGTTTCTGCTGATTATACCCAAAGTAAGTTGTAAATAGCTCTCTCGCACACCATGATTCCTTTGAGGTATGTACAGGAGAGTAGCTGTGCACTCAACTTCAGCTTACCCTGGGGATTCTCGAGGGTCCCTTTCAGGGCCTCTCATTTCCTGTTGCAGCACCAGCAGAATGAAATTTAGATGAGTACTGGATGATTACCTTCCCATAATTAAACCTGTAGAATAATGTTTAGAAATGGCAGCCCATCAGCTTAGTATTTGTATTTTTCTAAGCATAACTGTTTTTATTACTATGAAAGCAAAACATAAAAAATAAAAGTCCCCATAGTTTTACTATTACTCAGAAATTAAAAATCACTGCAAACACTTCATTAGAAACATTGTAGAACTTTGCTTTTTTGGTATAGCATTGAAACAGACCTTTTACACTTAGATGAAAGGGAATGGATAAGATTTGGATTCCCAAAATCAGTTTAAATTTTATATTCCAGTGAAAACAGAGGTTAGGTACACACCGTGTCTTATTATCTCACTTACAGGGGAGTAATAATAAGGAATTAGACAATTTATGCCTGCTGCCCTGTCAGTCATTTTTTGATTGCTTTTAGCTAGCTTGCTAACTACTAAGGCTTCTAAATCAAAAGGCAGAGTAAGGTGTGCCAAATTACAGCTAATTAGGTTATCAACTTTTATATCCTTTGTTTGTATTCCCTTGGTATAGTTTGATGAATGAGGGAAGAGCTATAGCTTGTCTTTCTCCTTTAGAATTTTTCGCGATTATTGAACTACACTCTTTGTGGTGGATGTGGTTAGGGGGGAAGTGGTATTGCTAGACTCCAGCCTAGTCAGTGACCTGTGCATTTTTTGGTTTGAGTACTCAAATGTCAACCTAGAAAATATAATCATTATAGCAGTATGTCCCAAAACAACAACTACACAACAAAACTCGAAAAATGTTTCAGCTGTCTAGTTTCTCTTTGTTTATATCAAAGGTACTAATGAAGATTATTTCTAGGAAACAACCTAAACGTCCATCAGGAGGTGAATGGATAAACAAAATGTGGTGTATACATGCTGTGGAACATTACCCAACAATAAAGGGAAATGAAGTCTTGATACAGGCTACAACTTGAATGAACCTTGAAAACATACGCTGAATGAAATAAGTCATTCACAAAAGGAAAGTATTGTATGAGCCCACTTATATGATACAGGCAAACATATAGAAACCAAAGCTTAGTCAATAGTAGTTACCAGAGGTGGGAGGAGGGGTAAGAAAGGAAAGAGGGAGTCATTGCTTAGGCGACACTGAGTTTCTGTTAATAGTGGTGGAATAATCTGGAAAAGGATAGTGGTTTTAATGATTGATGAATGTAATCAGTGTCACTGACGTATACATGTAAGAATGTTGAATTGGCAAATATTTTGTGATATATATTTGTACTACAGTTAAAAAAAAGGCTCAACCCTGTGGCCCAGCAGTTCCACCTTTATAATAATCCTTATCTCACACACACACACACACACACACACACACACTCACACACACACACAGGAATCATATTTGGAGATGAGTAAGGGGCAGAAATTCGAGAGATGGCAGCAATCATACTAGTTTCCATATTACAAGCTATTGTGGGGAATGTAGAGAGGGAGGGTGGTGTATATGATAATTCAACATGAAATGTGATAGTTTTCAGGTCATGGAGACTGAAATAAGTAATTAACTCTGAAAGAGCTAGAGAGAATTTTAAAGAAAATATTTTGGCAGTTGTTGTAGAGGTAGGAAGTAGTGCTTTTTTGGTAATAAAATTAAAAGCTTAGCTTCATTTTGTATTTCAGTTTCTGAGATGAATAAGGTTATTGTGTTTTAGAAATATAGTTGTGCTCACAGTTGAGTGCCTTCTTTGATAGATTTTTGTCAAAATCTCAGATCTTCATTCTGTTTAAATTAGTCTTATTCCTTTACCCAAGGGATGATTTGTGATGTGAGGTGGACTTGTGCATTCCAATTTTAATTCTGCCACCAGCTTGTGTGATTTTTGAATACATCACTTAGTTTCCTTGAATGTTAGTTATCTCTTCTTTAAAATATGCACATCCACTTTCATGGATCCTTATGGGGTTTTTTTAGCTCTGAAATTCCAGGATTCTAAGTTTGAGAGTGCCACCGACTTCCCTACAAGTTCTTTTTTTGCTCTTAGAATTATTGAAACTTACTGGTAGCCTGGCACGGTTTCCATCTAACTTACTCACGAGACCTTTCTGCTATCTTTCAGAAACTGTGTATTTGTGGCTGAAGTTGTAGTTGAGTATAATTATAGTTGTTTAACTTTCTCCTTTCCTCATGAGAGTGTTTATAAAATGCATTCTATGACTGAGTGTAAAAAGGAACTAGAAACTTAGTATTTGTGATATATTCAAAATATTAAAGTAAGCGAGTATTTGTTCTGGGTACAAGAAATGTGACATCGCCGTACACTTAGTTTGAAATGTGTACCTTCTGCTTTAATTCGTTAAGTAGTCACATATATTGAGACTTTATAGAAAAATGTAGGGGGATTTTGATTTTGATATGGAGTATTCTGAGAGTAATTTTTTTCTTTCCTTCTCTCACCCCCACCCTCTTTAGGGAAAAGTACTGTTGCACAACTTAGTGTCCAGCCATATGTCAGTTTAGGGGTGGAATCAGCATTATTTTGAGTGTGATACAACATACACGCGTAGCGTCTCTGCTCTCTTTGCCCCATTTATTTCCGTTCGTCACGTTAGAGGATAAATTTCTTGTTACGTTGCTGTTATAGACTAAAGAGCAAGTGGTAGTTCTTGATGTCTATTAACAGCTTATTCATTTCCTTCATTCTGTTCATTGCAGTTTATTTCCTATGAAACATCAACAAATGCCTCTAGAATGGATGTCACCAAATGCAATTATTACAGGTTTTTTTATTAGCTTCTTTGTAATACATTCATTTTTTTCCTCATTTCTTCAGTTTGAATCTGGGCTTTACAACTTAGTGTATTTTTTCTCAAATAACTTGCCCACACGTATTATGTGGGGTATAACACACTTACAAAGTAACAAGCGGGACAGTTGTGTGGTTGGCCCCCCAAAAATGTATAACGTGCACGTTATTTGCATAAAATACGGCACCATGTATACAACTCTGTATTTACCTCCTCTAAGCCTCAGCCTTTTCATTTGTAAAAATCTCATAGGATTTTTGAGAAGAAAAAATGGGTTAATCTATAGTAAAGTGCCCACATGGCGAATGGAACATTTTAAGTGCTCAGTAAATGTGACCTCCTTTTCCTTCCCAGCATGGACTCCACTGGTGAAACTCATGGGTTTGAAGGCAGAGGATATTCTAGTTCACCTTATGGACATAGGCAGGAAGAAAGGAGACTTGAAAAGAATAAGAGAGTTGAACCTAAAGATGTTTGAAGAGTTGACTAAGTGCTGTTTTTTAAATGTTAGTGATACTCACTCGTGAACTTACGAAGTGATTATTGAAAATTGTTTAAGTTTAGAAAAGTGAACTGATTTGTGGTTTACAAGGAAGAGGGAAACAGCTTCCAAGGCAGCATACTGGCTGACAACTCATACCTGAACAAAGAGACTTGATTAGCACAGATGATCCAAATTGGAGTTAAAAACTAACAAAACAAGACACCAAGGGAGGACTTTGATTAGGAAAGAAGATGCAGGTGAGATGAAGTTCAGTGGCCTGTTTGAGATTCAGGTGCATAGAGTAGATGTAAGATTAGTGAAGATAACGTGTTTGCTAATATTGAGATGTGATTCAGAGAAATTGGGGAAAAAAAAACAAGTTTAGATAGAATCTAAATTCTTTTTTATTCATCTTTAAAAATTGAAAATGAAGTAAACAAGTGACTTTAGATAACATTTAGGGGTGATGTTGACTAATTATGATAGATCACTTGATTGTGAAAGGGGTTCTTTGTTTCTTTTACTTTAGAATTCTATGTAATAGAGAAACAGTCACTAAATTATAGCTCTTCTCTTGTTGATACTATTTTTATTAGAATAGACTTATTAAACAAGCCTCTTAAACATAATTTAAAAGTAGTAGTGTAAGTAGGAACACTGGTGGCGTCGTGGTTAAGAGCTTGGCTGCTAACCAAAAGGTCAGAAGTTCGAATCCACCAGCCAGTCCTTAGAAACCCTATGGGGCAGTTCTGTTCTGTCCTATAGGGTTTCTGTGAGTTGGAATTGACTCGACGGCAACAGGTACCAGGGTAGTATAAGTAAGTAAATAATAAATAAAGGCCGCATAGCTGTCGTACATCAGGAACAGGAAAAGTAAATTGGAACAGATGTTTTAAGAGTGGCAAGGAAATTTAGGCATCATAGAATGCAGCTTTTTAAATTCTCAGATACGAAAATTAAAGGCCAGAGGAAAAAGTGCATGTCAAGAATATGAAGCAGAGATTCTGTTTCTTTTTCCCTCCCCTCATTTTTCCTCTCTTTTTTTTTACCTGCCTCCTTTCCTCCTTTCCTCCTCTTGGCCACCAATAGTTATTAAATGCCTACTTTGTGCTACATGGTGTGGGTACACGGGCACAACATTTACGTGGTTTTTTCCTTCTTGGTATTTATCATTTGGTAGGTAGTAAATATGGGAACATTGGTGGTTCAGCAGTAGAATTCCTACCTTTTATTCAGGAGACCTGGGTTCAATTCCTGGCCAGTGTACTTCATGTGCAGCCACCACCTGTTTGTCATGGGTGACTTGCGTGTTGCTATGATGCTGAACAGGTTTCAGTGGAGCTTCCAGATTAGGAAGAAAGGCCTGGCGATCTACTTCTGAAAAAATCTGCCGGTTAAAACCCTGTGGATCACAACAGTCCGATCCACAACTGATTGTGGTGATGGCACAGGACTGTGCAGCATTTCGTTCCTTTGTGCTTGGGGTCATCATGAGATGGAGGCTGACTCCACGGCAGGTTAACTACAACAGGTTGATAAATATGATTGATGATATGTACCATATATTTTACAGACCAAGTGTCAAACATGCATCAAGCCGTGATGGTCTGTTTCAGACCTGCAGCTGGGATGTCACTGCTTCTGCCAGGGTGAAGTGTGACTGTGTGTAGTTCTCCGCAGCCCCCATGCCCAGCATCTAACTCGGCCGTGTTCCCCCAGGTTCCAGTGGCATGTGCTGGCAGAGTGCTGGGTGCAGACTTTTGCCCAAACCTGGAGGAGCCAGAGCAGAGGCTGGAAGTCCAGGTTGGAGTCTTACTGTTTTATAAGGTGGGGTGGTGTGACAGCATCAGTGGGTTTTGAAGGCCATAAAGATTTTTCATCACTATCGGGAGAAGGACAGCCATCATTGAGATGGGCAAAAGAGGGACCGATGTGTAGCCTATGTGTAGTGTAAGGTCCATTTCATCAGGAATGTCTGTAATTGGAAATCATTCCTTTATTCATTCAATAAATCGTATGAGGTATAGTGATGGAGTCCTGGTTGTGCAGTGGTTAGAGCTATGGCTGCTTACCAAAACGTTGGCAGTTCGAATCTACTAGCTGCTCCTTGGAAACCCTATGAGGCAATTCTACTCTGTCCTTTAGGGTCGCTATGAGTTGGAATCCACTTGATGACAATGGGCTTTATTTTATTTTTGGTTTATTTTGGTTTATAGTGGATGAGAACATGGTCTCAGAAGGATGGCTTACATAGTTTTACAAAAGAGGGTGTGAGACCTTTGGCACTTCACTGAACCTATCTAAGGAGTCTCTGGGTAGTGCAAACTGTTATGTGCTTGACTACTAACTGAAAGGCTGGCAGTTTGAACCCACCCAGAGAAGCTTTGAAAGAAAGTCCTGGCAGTCTTCTTCTGAAAGGCCACAGCCTTGAAAACCCTATGGAGCACAGTTTTACTCTACAACATACAAGGTTGCCATGAGTCAGAAATGACTTGACGACAACTGGTTCTGTTCGGTAACTGAACCTCAGTTTTCTCATTTATAAAACAGATTTACCACACAGGGTGATTATGAGGATTAAATAATATAATGCATGTACAAAAGTTAGCACAGGACCTGGCACATAAGCACGCATTCAATAAATGTTAGCTCATCTTTTTTTTTTTTTTTAATGTCCTTATTATCATGTTCAAAGCACTGTGGTTCCTGCATTATGGTCTCCCGCATCAGGAGAACAGCAGCTTTTCAGCTGGGCATTTTTAAAAGAAAGTAGGACTTATATAAGTTTATTAACTAAATATATTTTTCAAAGAAAGGGTTTACTTTGAGTTCCATTTGTTTTTTGTGTTTCTGAGGGATTAGAAAGTGTTTGGCGTATTGCAAATTAAAAATATAAATATGACGACTTGGCCAAAGGCATGCCTCCACTTCCATGTATCTTTAATATTTAAGGAATATGTGTGCCAAGGATGCCAATAGCTGAAGTTTCTATATAGATGAGATCCCCCAGAATGAGCAAATTCATGCCTTTTTTTTTTTTTTTTTTGCTAAGAACCTCCATTGGGCATCATTTCCTAAATTTTCCTGGGATGAACACCGCACTCAGTTTTAAAACATTTTTACTGATTTAGACACCGCACATGAGAAAAGAGAACAGTTTTAAAAATTGACTTCTTCACAATGGGAAAGTGTGTGGAAGTGGTGCTAGGAGGAGGTTTCGGGTTTTAATGCCACTTGAAGGGAAGACTATCTCCTGCACACCTGCTCTTGGCCTAGGAAAGACCACCTGAGCTCTGCTGTGCCACAAGCTGGTATGGTCTGGGTGGTGTATGGCTGTGATACAACAGAAGAGCAGGTGTGACACATATGAGACATATTCATGTATTTCCCAGGTTTAGAAAGCTAACAGCTTGTGCGTGACACTTAAATGCAGAGTGATGGAAGACTTTTCTTGGAGAGTGGTGTGATCTTTGACCTCTTTGGGTGGGGCGAGTGATGTTCTTCAAACATATCACCTGGAACGGTCTGTCATGGGTGATTGTGTTGGATGATCTGTTTTTTAACCTGGAGTTATGGTGCAAAGAGAAATGGGTTCTGCAGACGTGAGTGTGTGGAATAAAACTGAAAAAGATCCATGGAGCACGTTACTTTGACATACCAAGAGAGAAGATATAAATTTACCAAGTTTAAGTGAAACCCTGGTATATAGATAAACAAATTGTGGAGTTGATAGTTAAGCATGGGCCTTGCAATGAAGACCAAGTTCTTGGACAAAGTAATGAAAATGGTCTCATTTTATTGGATTCCTCATTTTGTAACACCGTTTTGGCGGACTGAACGGAAAGGTTGAGTCTGTTAAAAGATGGTCAACTATGAAGAACTGGTGAATTCACTGAGAGCCACTTGAACCATTTCCTCCTCCTTTTTATACCCCTTCCTTAAATCTGGTTTCCATGAATTTAGAAATATCTGGTAAATATCCACATTGTTTGAAATTCAACATATAACAAGTTTGTCAGCTAACAGCTTCAGGAATAATTTTTAGTTTGGGCTCTCTTCATTCTTGCCGTGCCTGTATCTTGGTCCTTTTTTTCCCCCTCCTAGGAAACAAGCCATTTCTTATTTTTAAGTCCAGCTGTACACCCTAGAATTCGCTGTAGGATTTGCCAGAGCCGTGTACTTTTTCCTGCTTGGAGCTCAGTCTTTCCCCCAGGGCAGGCATTAGAACCACTAGAGGATTTGCTGTTTGGCCTCTTGATTCTGAGAATCACCTCTTGTACACCTCGACTTAGGAGCAACGGTTTGTTTATATCCTTTCTTACAAAGAATATTCCTTTAGACACATAGCTGCCATATCTGGTTTACTTTTATATTTTCACCAGCATGAGTTCTCACGACTGGTAGAGGCCTTCCTGCTGTTACTTCCTTCCTTTTAACGATTCACCATTTATCCCTAAAATTGAGATTTCTTAGCAACTTCATCGCTTAGTAATCCCAGGTTCCCTGACATTCCTCTTTGGTTTTGAATGACTGTCATCCTTGAACTGTGCCTGCCTTGACTTTTGCAAAGGGATGTGTTATGTTTTTGTGGTAATCTACTTGATTTAGAAAAATAGTTGGAAATCAAGGCTTTGATTCACTTTCTAAGTTTATTTTCCTCAGTGGATTTTGAAGTAGATGTGAAATTGTCTTTCTTTAGCTTTGGTGGTTTACTGATATATGTTGTTGTTGGATGCCCTGGGGTGGATTTCAACTCATAGTGATCCCATTTGACAGAATAGAACTTCCCCATAGGGTTTTCTTGGTTATAATTTTTACTGAAGCAGATTGCAGGTCTTTCTCCTGCAGACCCTCTGGATGGGTTCGAACTGCCAACCTTTCAGTTAGCAGCTGAGCACTTAACCGTTTGTGCCACAAGGACTCCTTAACTGATACGTAGTATCAAAAAACTGTGCCCTTAGGCAATTATTTTATAGGAAATGATCATTTCAGTTTAAACCCCCTTTAGTTGTTTAAACTGTGATTTTTAATCAGTCTAAAGTTAGTTAACTTAATCTAGCTGTGCTTCATCCTGTATTAAGTTGTTACAGTTAGCTCAGTACAGTTCCTTTCTTGGTTGAGAATTGAAGATGTAAGGTTTGACTTGGTGTTTCTCACCACTGAAGTGCTTAGAAAATTAGAGTAAATAAAGGACCAGTATTTCAGAACCAGATTAGATGCAATTTACTGTGATGTTTCATAAACCACAGACTCCTTTCTTCTGTGAATGAGTGAAGGATCACTTTTTTTTTTCTCCAGACATACCAGGGTGCAAGTGTAAATTTCCATAAAATTTAAATGAGGTGCTTCCTGTAATTAATGAACAATTGTGGCTGCTCTCTGGTCTGCATTGTAATTAACCGTGATCAGGCTTGTTTAGTGATGACACTGTTTCTGTAATAATTTGACAAGCTACTGTGAATTTGCCAGGTTATTAAACAACCTGCAGCATTCACTTACGGAACACAGGGATGAGTTCGGCAGCTGCTACTAGTTAAATGCAGCATAAGGGAGAACCAAAAGTTGCCTATTTAAGATTATCTATCAGTATGAACAGACTGAAATTTCTGTGATTTTGAGGCAGTTAATTCATTTTGTGTGAGGTGTCTAGAAAACTTTTATTCTATGATAAAGTTACTGGTGTAAAGCTGGTCATTTCTATGAACTCATATTGATGCCAGAAAATTCCCTATATTGTTATCACCAGTATGTATTAAACAGAACTTGAGGTTCCCCTTGCCACCTTATTAAATAGGCATAATTGTTTTAAAAAATAGAAATTTCCTTCCAAAATTCATTCACAACATCCCTCAAATATAAGTTAACTATTTTTCTTTGTTTTGAAAGAACAGTAGATGACCTTGTGGTAAACACAGCTGCTGTGTTGCAGGTAGAACGATCTTAAGTGGACGGGTAGCCTTATATCCATGGTCACTAGTGTGGTCCCCTCCCACCGCCTTTCAGGTTTAGAACTGTTCAAAACGTTACTGTCTAGTTACTGTGGTGTCTTTCATTCAGATTCTGTTTATTGACTAAACCACAAGGATTCCTGCCCAAAGTACTAGGCGGACTATGCTTGACTGATTTTGATTTTCTAACATCAGCCATGGGGTTTATTTGAAAAATGTACATACACTGCAGCTTTAACAAGTCAAGTGACTGCATGTTTTTGACTATAGAGCAGAGTATATCTGAAGATCATTAAATTTAGCGGTGGGGGGGGAAGGGTGGGTGGAGAATAAATGTAGTAGTCATTGTACCATTGCAGTGTGTGTGTGTGTGTGTGTGTGTGTGTGTGTGTGTGTGTGTGTGAGACACATGGTTTTTGTCTTTTCATCTTCTCCAAGAGCCAGAAAGTTTCCTGCAGTTCTCTTTCCAGCTATTGACAAATGATTGCCAGATGTGAGATCTTTGCAGTGCTCTTTCCCTCAGCAAACCTGCAGCGATGGGATATTTGATTCTCCCTTGCCCATTTCAACTCCTTTCCACATCTGCCAGGGACACACAAGCAATACATCCCTACATGAGAGTTTAAAGTTTATTCAGCTCCTTTTTTCCCTCCAATAAAGTGTTTGGAGACAACAGAATGAGGTCCATATGACTCTCTCCCTACTCCACTGTATGAAATTAGTTGTTTATTTTACTTATCTACCTCTCAGTAAATTGAACTATTTCATTTTAGTTTTGTGCATGGAAAATTTGACGTAACTCTGAGAGTGCTAAGAGTCTCCTATTGTTGTCTGCTTGCTGCAAGTATACTACCATCTCAGCTTCCACATGATGGTCCCAATTCTGATAAAAACTAGACTGGTGATTTTGTGCTAAACTAATTTGAATAAACAACTGTCAAAATATTAATTGTGGTGTGTCTGGTAAAATTCGGTAGTCATTTGAGATTAACCAAGCTTTCTATGGCAGGGGGTGTGGGGTGGGTGGGATTTAACTCCTTTGGTTGATTAGCTTACACTGAGGTTGTACCCACTGTCAAAGACAATGTGGATATGGCTGTAGTTTTAGTCCCAAGTAGTTTATAAAAGAGAAAGTACACTGAGTTTTGGAGACATCTGAAATCAGCCTGTGTAGGCCACACACATAATCAGTAACATGCACAGAAGCCTTTTGCATCTGCGTGGAATCTGTATTGATACTGATTTTTTTCTCATCTTAGTTTAAAAATATTTTCCAAAATGCCCTTATAGCTCATGTTCATACTATAGGGTGGGCTGACACAGGTGGCCTTTCTGTTTTCCTATTACACTTTTTGGCAAACCAAAAGGCCCCTTATTCCCCGAATAAGACCCATGTTTTTTTTAAAGACATTTAAAAAATAATCCATAAAATGTCTGCCACATGTTCTCTAGTTGATAGAAATGTTTTCCAAATTAGAGCTGTAGTATTGGATTCTTATTGTAAAAATGCAAGTATGTTTACAATTTCCGGTACCCTCTTAGCTACCTGTGATTATGTGAATTTATATTTTTGTTGTGAAATTCAAAGGATGAATATAATCTTGATTTTTGAATTCTGTGTTAAGGAAAAATATTTTCTTCATTGTTAATGGAAGTAAACCATGGCTCTGTCATATCTAAGTCAAAATAGGATGTCCTTTTTTTAATATGTTCTTTAAAAAAAGTAGCAGTAACAATAAAAACCTAACAAGAACAAAAACTAAAAGCCAATAGCCTCTGTAAAGAATAAATTCCAATAAACCCAAGGTAAAAGGAGAAGACCATTTATCACAAGTTGCCAAAATATTGTATGTTTCTATTGGAAGTTTTAATTGAGTAGGTTTGAGGATAATCACAATGGAACATGTAGACGGAGATTCCAAACTGTTCACTCTTAAGAGCAAGATGATGGTTATGATCATGATGGTGATAAGATTCAACAACACCCGCCAAAACAGAACTAGCAGAACCGAAAAAAGGTTTGCTGTGAAAAAGTTTATATTATTATTCTTCTCTGGCATTCCCCGAGGACTGACGCCATGCTGGGCACTTCAGTGGATGCCAATGGTTGGGGAGGTGGAGGCGAAGAGCTCTTTCATAAAACAACAAGGTTCAGAACTCCTGTGGCAGGAGCCAAGTTCCTCTGAATTTAGATCACTTCACATAATTTGCCCTCGCTAATGCGTTTGCTGGTTTCTCATGCCTTCCTGCTTTTTCCTCACCATGGTTACTCTGGGAGGCAGAGAGGTGCTAAGCAATGGCGGTGTCATCCGGCCCGTGCACCTAGGGAGCGTCCTTCAGAGGACGACTTGTCACTAGCCGTCAAAGAAGAGAGTGGCTTTGTGGTCTCTGAACATCTGGCAGCACTGCACAGGAAGCTGAGGGGGTGTCATTAATTGTGATGAAATAATTTAAACCATCAGGAATAAATGAGGCTGTTAAGCTAAGTTCAGATTCCATTTGCCATGCACATGTGTCTAGCAGCCTGTGTGCAGTAAAAAAAAAAAATTATATTAGCTCGTGAATAGAAGTGAAACAGATACTGTAAATGAAACAAGTTGCCATGTAGTGATGACATCATGATGAACCACTTCACAAGAGTTATAGTTTGTTGGATCGATATATTTGAAAATGGTATATTATTTAATGCATTTTTATATAAAATAATTCTCAGTGGTGTTAAGAATATGATGAGGACCAGTGGCTTCTCTGGTTTATTGAGCCAGAGAGAAGATCAGTACGTGGATGGGTTGAGAGAAGCAAATCCCCAGGTAAGGGGATGAGGTTCTTAGTCTTTTAAGCCAGGTTGAATTGATACCCACCTTACCTTTCTTAGGGCCTGGCTCTGAGTGCAATTTAAGGTGCCACTGCTCTGCCAACAAGACTGTGGGATGGAGGGTGATTTCTCTCTGGCAACCTGCCGTGGCTGTCTTTTTGAGAGCTTTAGACGTTTTGGACACATCTCATTGTTTTCTTGAGATTAAAAACAACTAGTTTTGGTGAGAGGAGATTACTAGTATGTATACTTTCCTCTAGGACACCAAATCCCTCAAGCAAATGAACGTATTTTTAAGATTTTGTACAATCGGTGAAGACTGATTTCAAATGTAATTTTCAGGCACTATGGAAAGAGGCAGCCCTAATTTCTTCACAAAGGAAAGACTGTCAGGTTTTGGAATGTTGTAAGTAACTGAGGTTTTGTACATTAAACTGAGCAACCGTGTGTAGGTTCCAAAGTATATTTCTAAAATAAAAGCCATTCCTTTATCCATAGGCAAAGTTTTCAAACTTGTACTTTTTATTTAAAAATAAAAATGGAAATTTGGAAAATAAAATGAGAGTATTTTATTCATTTGTTACAGGAAGGTTTTTTTTTTTTTTTTTAAAATAAACCAGTGGAGAGATAAATCCCATTATCAGAAAACAGACATACCGGCAAGTCTTCAAAGCTCAAACAAGCCTTGAAGAAGAGCCATTTTACTAAAACTTCTTATCTCCCTTTGCCCCTCAGTGCTCTTTTTGCCTCATTACCCCCACCTCCCTTTATTCTTCTCTTTTTCTTCTTTTGTTTTTTCTTGTTCTTTTCATTTCTCTTGTTTTTAATTTTCATCCTTTTATATTCTTTATAACATGTTCTCTATCCTCCGTAGCTGTTTATAACAGAAATGAACCACATATCTATCTTAGTTTCCTTACTAGTTGGGTTAATATCCAGAATCACTTAAATTATAAAATTAAGGTTTCATTTTTACATAAAGTTTGTGAACCATTGGTGAATTTTTTTTAAAGAACATGAGTAAACCTTGATTAGGGTTTTTTGTTTTTAAGTTGAATGCAAAACGCTCACTAAATTATCCCCTTTCTCTGGACTCCTGAATGAGATTGTTATTGGTGAAAGTCAGCCAGGAATTTATGGCTCTAAATTACCATCTCCCTTCTTACTCCGCTTTAGGAGGGAAGACATGAAGATTGGAGCACTTTAGTTTCCTAACTTGAGTTTTGTTTACATTGAAGTCTTACAGAGTAACCAGTTGTCAGGATGTTGCTTCTGTTTTTATCTTATGGATTTCATTTTAATTGATGAAATAGAATAATGTATGTTCTTAAAATCTATAACTCTTGGCATTATTAGAAGAATTGAAGGAGATAATGTGTATGTATAAGGACAGTGCCTAGCATGTAGCAAATAGTTACTGAATGTAGTTTTGTTAACATTATAATATAAATGTATTTTTACTAATTTCTGGTGGGTGGCAATAGTTTTTTTTTTCTTTAAGCAGATAAAAGTTAAGATGAACTTTTTCTCCACAAAATTTAACGTAATGTTATTCATTTTAAAACAGTTTACAGTTTTGTTCTCCCTGAGAAGAAGAAACCCAAGGTGATCGTAAAAATTTTAAAACAAGATAACTGTGTTTTTCTTTCTTGTAAGAAATCATTATATTCTGCAGGACATTCGTTTCTCAAAACAGGAAAAATGCTAGTACATTCAGCGATTACTTCAAGTTTTCTTTTGGAAGTGTGTTAGTAAATACTTAAAGAGGGGGAAAAAGAATAGTTTCATGAACTTTAGTTTTGCGTTTTTTCTTTGTTTGTTTTGGTGGGGTGGGAACTGGATGCCGGGACATATTTTCAGGACCATCTTTATTCTTCCACTCCTACTGTTCTGTTACTGTCTGCTTAAGTAGCATAAAATTTGGAGATTCCTGTATCTTGAGTTCCATACTTCATGTACATAAAGGATTAAATAAACTTTGGTTGAGTGTCCTGAGAACAACAATCTGCATTCTTTCTCTTAATAGCACTGTTTCTATGAGAGAATGTTGTCTAGATTTTAGACAACCACAGTAACAAAAGCTGTTCATGATGGGTACTGCTAGTACTAACAGAAGAAATATTGAGTAAATACTTATCTTTACTTTATGTAAGTTCCTAAGCTATAACGATAGCAGCTTCATAGAAGAAGGAAGAAAAGCAAGGAAAATAGAAATATTTTAATTCTTAGCTTGAAAAGAGAAAATTAAGTGTCTGTGTGGGGGTATGTGCATGTGCCATGGATTTTGTATATACATACACTGTTTCTCATTACATATATAGTCACATTTTATATGTTTATAAGAATAGTGAACCTATATTCTATTTAAATATTTTCTTGCAGATAGTCATAATAAATTACATTGGGAACACATAGTCTTCCCCTTCCCACCAAAAGAAAGAAAAAACCTTTTATTTGGGTAGATAATGGAATCTCAGTTGTATGTGTTAGGTCCTTTAGGACTTGGGATTTTTTTCATATGGTTTCAAAATTTAAACCTGAGAATTATCTGAAGTTATGTAACCTAGTGTCTTCATTTACAGATTTGAAAAATGAGGCCCAGAAATTTTAAGTGGCTTACCCAAAATTACATAGCTAGTAAAATCTTTTTTTTCTTGTCAAAGAAAATTATTTTACTTGGTATGTCTCTTATTTTGTCTGATCTAACGTTAATAGAGATTTTAAGGAGGCCGCATTCTTAGGACACAGTAGTCTTAGCAGGTTTCCCAATGGAAGCAACTCTTCCTTCTACCTGGTATGGGAAATGTGCTAATTTAATGCTAACAAATACAATGTTTGGGTCTGTGGTTTTTCTCAGTTTCCTAATTTCAGTTAGTGTAATACTTAAGTGTTGGTCAGAAGATAACTCTTGAACATTAAAAAGTGGAAATAGTTACATCTTAATCCCTATTTCAAAAGAAAAGTGTCATTGCATACATCTGAAGAATGGAATTGCCCAAGAACATTAAAAGTGTCACTTTTTAATGTTCAACAAGTGCCAGTTGAGTTTCATGGAGCATAGAAACAGACCAAGCCCCCTTGAAATCATTGTTACTATAAAAACCATCTTAAAGTGCCTTTTTGGGTATCATACTGTGTTTGCGTCTTATAAAAAGTGAGTTGAACAGATAAGGTCTTTGCCCTCTAGGAGTGCATAATCTAAAACAGATAATTTAGCTAACATCTGTTATTGTATTAAGGTTCTACAAATAAAACATTAATCAAATACATAAAGTTTTATATTAAAGACAAGTAAATCCTTTTTTGCTTGCTTGATTAAATAAGTAAACAGACATCCTCATCCCAAATACTGAATCTATCCATGGAGGTTGTAAAATGGCTATACTAGAATAATCCTGACACCAGGGTATTGCTTTACGTTGTTTTTAAAGGCTTTTTAAAAGAGTTCTGAATTTAGTATGATGTCACTGATAGCTTATTGTAAGAGGATCTGGATTCAGAGATGCTGTTTGTATCTTTCTGGTTGAGGAATTGGAAGAGTTGAATTTCTCTCCATCTTTGGAATTTACCCTTTTCTAATTGTTGACTGGTGGTCCTTGCTGTTGTAAACCACCATCTGGAGTGCATTTAAAAAATTCTACCTAAGCCCCCAATGATAGTAGAAATTACACATTTTTAATAAGCAGCTTTTTCCCTAAGTCACTAGAAACTGCATTAAAACAAATATCGGGGTTTAAGATCAGTGCCATAATGAGATGAATGTGTTATATTCAAAAGGCTTTGGGTGGAATATTAGTAAGAACAGTTAGGCTCACATCTTTGGAATAAAGAGATGTAGTTGGAGCACAGGTGGCACAGTGGTTAAGAGCTTGGCTGGTAACCAAAAGGTCAGCAGTTCGAATCCACTAGCTGCTCCTTTGAAATCCTATGGGGCAGTTCTGCTCTGTCCTATAGGGTCGCTGTGAGTTGGAATGGACTCGTGGGCAGTGGGTTTAGTTTTTGGTTGTAGGTTGTTTAAAGCTATACCTCTGAAAATTTAAACACACAAATGTTGGCAGGGGGAGATAGGTATTGAGTTTGATAAAGTATTTTCTTTCTGCATGCTTCAATTTTAATGCAAGGTATTTCAACAGTCGTTTAATTTTTGAGTGAGGGAACTAAAACAGCAACATTGGGGAGACTAAACATGAACCCGTCTCAAAGTTCAAGGCATTATAAAAACGGCTGGCCCCCAGTGTAGGTGTCTGTAAATTAAAGCATGTGGACGCATAAATTAATTAGAAGAATAGTCACTGATATAAATCAAACTTATTTGGTACACTGATGAAATGAGCATTGCTTATAAGATTATCTTGTTATTTAATCTCTTCTGTATAAACCTGGCTGGTTAACATTATGAAGTAATAATACAATTAATGTGATGATGGTATAGTTTATCTTGGTACAGGCCTGATCCTACAAGCCTTTCTTGATTGGGGTTTGTGTGTACAGAAGACAGTAAGAACTGGAAATTTTAATTAGCAAGAATGTTTTCCCCCCAGTTTTTTTTTTTTTTTTGGTATCTCAGGATGTTCCCTGGGATTTTTATTCTTTTTGAACTACTCATCTGCTGACCACAGAAGAACACACTGCCTTCAAATATTATTTTCTCAAAACTGTACAAAGTTCATTATGAGAGCTACCTGCTGTCTTCCAGCTACACTCTGCTGTGCTACTGGGTCTCAAATAAAGAGAAAATTTTACTTATAAATGAAGCCATTAGGAATTTCTTGAATAAGCAAAAAGTTTTTTTCTTTGATGTGCAAGTACTTTGTAACTATTAGTCATGTAAGTCCGTGTCTACCACATACAGTAAACGTTTGTTATCTTTTGTATGAAACGGAAAACATTTCTGTCAGCTGGAGAGCAGAAAACATAACACTTAAAAGCAAAACAGAAATCTAGCGCAGAATAAAATTGTGTTGCTGTTGTTAGGTGACATGGAGTTGGTTCTAACTCATAGTGACTCCATGCACAACAGAACAAAACACTGTCCTGTCCTGTGCCATCCTTGAAATTGTTGCTTTGCTTGAGCCCGTTGTTGCAGCCACTGTGTCAGTCCATCTTGTTGAGGATCTGCCTCTTTTACTCTGATGCTGTACTTTACCAAGCATGATGTCCTTCTCCAAGGGACTGGTCCGTCCTGATAACATGTCCAAAGTACTTGAGACAAAGTCTTGCCATCTTCGCTTCTGAGAAGCATTCTGGCTGTACGTTTTAAAAGACAGATGTGTTCCTTCCTCTGGCAGTTTATGATATATTCAATATTCTTTGCCAGCACCATAATTCAAATGTGTCACTTCTTCGTTCTTCCTTATTTATTGTTCAGCTTTTTCATGCATATGACGCTATTGAAAATACCACGGTCTTAGTCAGGCACACCTTGGTCCTCAGAGTAACATATTTGCTTTTTAACAACTTAAAGGGATCTTTGCAGCAGATTTGCCCAGTGCAATACACCGTTTGATCTCTTGACTGCTGCTTCCATGGGTGTTGATTGTGGATCCAAGTAAAGTGAGATCCTTGATAACTTCAATCTTTTCTCCATTTATCATTATGTTGCTTATTGGTCCAGTTGTGAGGATTTTTGTTTTCGTTATGTTGAGGTGTAATCCATACTAAAGGCTGTATTCTTTGATCTTCATCAGTAAGGGCTTCAAGTCCTCTTCACTTTCAGCAAGTCATGGTTGTGTCATCTGCATACTGCACATTGTTAATGAGTCTTTCTCCAATCCTGATGCTGTGTTCCTCTTCGTATAGTCCAGTTTGTCAGAAAATTTGCTCAGTCTACAGATTGAATAAGTATGGTGAAAGGATATAGCCCTGACACACACCTTTCCTGATTTTAAACCATGCAATATCCCCTTGTTCTGTTCGAACGACTGCCTCTTGATCTATGTACAGGTTCCTCATGAGCACAATTAAGTGTTCTGGAATTCCCGTTCTTTGCGGTGTTATCCATAATTTGTTATAATTCACTCGGTTGGTAAACATCTTGTATTCTCTGCTTTCAGCCAAGATCCATTTGACATCACCAATGATATCCCTAGTTAAACGTCTTCTGAATCCAGCTTGAATTTCTGGCAGTTCCCTGTCGATTTACTGTTGCAACCGCTTTTGAATGGTCTTCAGCAGAATTTTACTTACATGTGATATTAATGATATCGTTCGATAATTTCCGTATTTGATGGGATCATCTTTCTTGGGAATAGGCATAAATATAAATCTCTTCCAGTTGGTTGGCCAGGTAGCTCTCTTCCAAATTTCTTGGCATAGATGAGTGAGTACTTCCAGGGATGCATCCGTTTGTTGATACATCTCAATTGGTGTTCTGTCAATTCCTGGACACTTGTTTGTTGCCGATGCCTTCAGTGCAGTTTGGACTTCTTCCTTCAATACTATTATTTCTTGATTGTATGCTACCTCTTGAAATGGTTGAACGATGACCAATTCTTTTTGGTATAGTGACTGTGTATTCCTTCCGTCTTCTTTTGATGCTTCCAGCTTCATTCAATATTTTGCCCATAGAATCCTTCAAAATTGCAACTCGAGGCTTGAATTTTTTCTTCAGTTCTTTCAGCTTGAGAAATGCAGAGCATGTTCTTCCCTTTTGGGTTTCTAACTCCAGGTCTTTTTTCACTGTAATACTTTATTTTGTCTTCTCAGGCCACCCTTTGAAATCTTCTGTTCAGCTCTTTTACTTCATCATTTCTTCCTTTCGTTTTAGCTACTCTAAGCAAATTTCAGAGTCTCTTCTGACATCCATTTTGATCTTTTCTTTCTTTCTTGTCTTTTTAGTGACCTTTGGTTGTTTCATGTGTGATTTCCTCGATGTCATCCCACCACTCATCTGGCTTTCGGTCATTAGTGCTCAGTGTATCAAATCTATTCTTGAAATGGTCTCTAAATTCACAGTGGGATATACTCAAGTTGGTTATTATTTGTGTTCTTATCTAGTATTTGATTCAGAACTTTTGCTATTGTTTTGTACTTTTATTTACTTTGGGTACTTTATCCCTTCTTACCCTTCTGACCCTATGAAGTTTGGTTTCTTTATGTGCCCAAGTGAATATTTTGTTTTTGGGAAGTTAAATCAAAGGTGTGCATTTTATTGCATAACTAGTTTATTGCATAGCTATTTATTGTATAACTATTCCATGATATTCCCTGTTCTTTAGAAAAATTTGACATGGAGTGCCTTAATAATTTAACTAATAATTTACAGAAAAATTGTCACAGGTAATTTCGTCTTGATCTTAACTTTTATGAATGGAGCCTGGTGGTTGGAATTTGTTAAACTCATTGACAGAATGGATTTTGAACATCTCAGTTTTTAGCTTTTGATAGGGCATTTATGAACGTGACATAATAAAATTCTTAAACGTAATTCATTTTGTCCTGAATAGTTAGGATTCTTCGTTTCTTTATTGTCTAAATTGATGTTAAACATTTCTCATTTGACAAATCAGAAATTTGATTGTATTATTTTAAAAACTTTTATCTCATCTTCATGGGAGTGCCACAGATTTCCTTTTTTCAACAGTGATTATTTATGATGCCATAGCAACGTCCCTGGCTGTTAGCAGAGTATGTATTATTTTTGTGGTTTTGTGAATCAGTAACCACTAAAAGATTTCACACCAATCACCCATGAATGATTTGCTCCGAGTTTGCTTAATGAGAGAAACTGTGGCGTAAGACAACCTCACAGTGCGTGTACGGATGCATTTTCACAGTTACACTTGGCTCTGTTCTGTATTATGCAACTCGGATTTTCAATCATTGTTGAAGTATGCTGGTATATTGGATAGAGTTGGGTCTTTTTCCTGAAAGTCTTTCAGGACAAGACTTGTCAAACTAGTATTGAAATTAAAGGATCTGCTGAGTGGAGCCTAGGCGTTTGGTGGTACAGGACCTCTTCTGAGTTGAGGAGGTGACTATCAGTGGGCTGACTGCTCTCCTCCACTTGCTTACCGGAGCCAGCTTCTCAGATCTGATAGGAAGCAGGTTTCAAAGAGCTGAGAAGGCAAAATGGAGATACATGTCCTGCTTCTAGCTGCAAGTGATGTGTATGACCAGAGAGGATGAGAAACTTTGGGGTATAGTTTGACACTCTGTCAGATAGAGGCCCTGGTGGTAAAGGAAGAGCCTGTTTAGGGGTAAAGGCTATAAATTTCAGCCTTCAGGGTTTTTCTGATGATTTTGGCTTCTCCATAGGGTCACTTTGAAGTTGGAATTGATTCGAGGGCAGTGAGTTTTTTTTTTTTTTTAACAGGCTGCCTAATCTTCTGGATGTGAAACACCTTGGTTTCCTGAGCTTTCCTAATCCCTCTTTTTTTCACTTATCCTTTCCTTTTTACTGCGAATTATGTCACTGTCTCATCTCTTCCTTCATTTTGATGCCATCAGGCATTATTTTATCCGTACATTTTAGGACTTTTTTTGAGAGGTGGCTTAACCTGGGTCTTCCTGCAAACAGATCTTGAGATAGAGATTTGCATGAAGGTATTTTGAGAAGATCCTGGTTTAGGAATGAAGCACCAGGAGAATAGAACAGAAGGAGGGAAAACTAATGTAAGAGTGAGTTATTGTGGGAGTCAATGCTGCTACCAATGCGATGGAGCAATGCAATGATGAGTGCTTATTCTGTGATAATGTGACGTGTGTGATGAATATGTCTCAGAATTCTCTCCCCAAAGAATGAAGGGGAAATGTTTACCTGTTGGCTCTCATTCTCTAGTGATCAGTGTGGCCCTTGAGTATTAACTCCCACACTTTTGGCTTGTATGCGTGTGCAGCTTTTTCCAGGCTGTCTTGCAGTGAGAGGCATGAGGGGCAAGCTCAGGTGCTGATTAGCTATAGGTGGGAGGATTTGTTTGACACGGCCAAACAAGAGGTGGGATAGAGAGAATTTGCAGTAGTGCACTGGAGGAGCCCACTGTAGGGGTGAAGTCATTCCTTTTGGTTTGATTCTGGAAGCCTAGAAAACTCTAGGGTGTTTGCTGTTCTGAATCCCTCATTTTTTGTGGTGTAATTCTCAGGTGAGCTCAGGTGTGCATTTCCCCCTGTGGTGCTCTTGAAAGGATTATTTACATTTTCCTCAGTAATTACAGCATTGTTTTTGTTAGCTTCTGCTAAGTCTGCCCCCACAGGTGACCCTGTGTACAATGGGATCAGAACATTGTGATCCATAGGTTTTTTATTGGCTGATTTTCAGAAGTGGAATTTCAGGCCTTTCTTCCTAGTCTGTCTCAGTCTGGAAGCTCCACTGAAACCTGTTCAACATAACAACAGCTTGCAGGTACCACTGACAGACAGATGGTGGCTGCACTTGAGGTTCATTGGCTAGGAATTGAACCTGGGTGTTGTGAATGGAAGATGAGAATTCTACCACTGAACGCTACTGCCCCCTAATTCTAGCATCCTAATTGGAAAATAAGTCATTCACCATTTGGACCAGAGTGATCTGGATTAGGTCATTTATTTCTCTATCATGATTACGAGTCCATTGCTATATTCATACTGAAGCACAAAACATTGATGGGCATTATCTCAATCTTATTCTGTATTCTTGACTTTGGAGTTGGGGAATGGTTTCAACTGTTCAGCTACTCCTAATAGTCTTCTTAAAAGCAGTTATTTAGCAGAATTCTGCCATGGGGTGACTTAGCTCTTTCATACCTTCAAAAGTATACCGAAATCTGCTCTGCAGTTTTCCACATGGTCCCTTGAACATGAATAGATATAGCTAATGTTTCTGTTAAACCGTGACATCTGATAAATTAGTGAAGATTTATAGAGGAGCGTAGGGTAAAACTAAAAAAAAGAGTCCCCCGTGGGATGAAGACAGTATAGATGCCTTTAGTACTTCTTCGACAGAAGAATCTGTTTGGGTGCTTCAGCGCCTCAAAAACTAACTTTTCACAAAAGCAGCTGAGTTGCACAATTGTTATATGTGTTCTTTTTACTGTAGTTATATCTTTTTATTGGAGGCATGCTCCAAAAATTGTAAGGTTAACTTATAACTTGGATCATGCAGAGGAGATCAAACAACCCCAGAGTTTTCTACCATCTGCTCTGAGTTAGAGTCTAACACCTTCTGCTCCTTTTAAGTGGATTAACTGATCTTAATTTCTTTCTCTCTGATATCTAATTTCTTTCCTTCTTAGCTGTTTCTATTTTTAAAGAAATACATTCCTGCTTGCAAGGATGATTCTTAAAGGGTGTTAGAGAAAAACAGGTTCTCTATTTGTATAGGTTAGGTGTAAGGGGCAACCCCTTACAAATGAAATGCATAGCATAGTGTCTGATATACAGTAATTCTTTCAATAAATTATTGTTTTTTAAAGTTGAAGGACAAGTCCAGGAAAAAAATGAGGCAGAGCTAATATAAACTTAGAACTCTTAGCATATTGCCAGTCACTTAGGAGTTAAGTGAGTCATTCTTCTGATTTGTTCTTTTGCTCCAATTCCTAATAGCACTGTTTAAAGAATTCAGTTTACTCTGCTAGAACTTTCTATAGGTGTGAGGAAGTTGGACAGTTGGTTGACCTGAGGATAAGACACTTTAGCACCTTGAGGGCAAGATGCAGTTCTAAGAGTGTGATAGGCTGTACTGTCTAAAGAGTTTCAGATTATAAGGAAAATGACTACCATAGTGGGCTCTTCAAGAACAATTTTTCTATCTTGTGGTTGGTCACTTTCAATGTATGGCAGTTGCTTTCCATTATAATCCCAAGCTCCAATCAGTATGTACAATATTATGCAATTTATAGTTACATTATGACCAAAATATGTCAAATGTGGTTTCTGAGTGGCTGATTTACAGTAAGCCTTCCTTAGTCCCCAAAAGCGGCTAGCATGACTAATTTGAACTCCCGTAGACTGAGGCATTTTTCTTCACATGAATATTGTCAGCAGGGGGTGGGGTGTGGGTGCTGTAGAGGTAGGAGGAGCAGTAAACCACTGTGTCAACTTATTCACATACAGATTGATCCAGAGTCATCTCCTTTGCATCTATATGGGTTGTTGTGAATTATCAGCTTACTCTGGGAGAGACATGCCCTGAATTCTAATAATTTGAAATCTGTGAATCTATTAAAACCATATTTGTAGCTCTAAAACAATTGATATTTACTGGGCAAGTTGCCCAAATAGAGAAAGTCAAAGAGATTATACATTTATCCTAAGTAACAGCAACCACCCTGCCAATTCTTCTTTGAAAGAATACAGCAGACCCAAATTATACATCTACATGTAAGCGGAGACAAGAAAAGAACTCAGTATATCAAAACCCGAAAGTAAATTCCACAATAATGGTTACAATAATGTTTCAAGATGTGATTTCAGCATAGTCCTAGTCACTGAACTAATCATAGTTTAGATGGATTTAAAATTGTTTAAAGCACATACTGAGATTGTTTACTCCTCCTACTTGAAATCAGAATGTTCGTTCATGCACCAGTAGACTCAGATCACATGGGGCCATGACAGCCACCTCATTGTCTGGTGGAGAAAGGAAGGCCCAGAGTGTCATAATTACATACAGTGGTCAAATTCTCATCTTCTTGTTTCCCATCGTACAGATCTTTTGTACTGAATTAACATTTTTTGAGTTATTACAGTTTGTCAGGGGTTGGCGATATAAAGATGTGTAAAACTGATGTTCTCAAAGAAGCTTGACTATTTTCAGTGGGTGGTAAGCTAACTAAGAAGGGACTGTGACCTTTTCAAGGGAGAGATCTTGACCTGTTCATATTTAGAGTCTCAGTGCTTTCCATCCTGCCTAGCACCTGATCGCTGTTTGTTGAATGAATGAGTGTGATAAATGCTGACCGTGGTGACTTGGAGTCACAGAGGACAGGCTAACCAAGGAAGAATGCACACAACAGATAAAGTTTTAGCCAAGTGTCTTAAGCTGGGTTCTCTAGAGAAGCAAAACCAGTAAAGCGTACAAATATACACAGATTTATATCAAAGAAACAGCTCACACGATTGTAGAGGCTGGAATGTCCCAAGTTTGTGGATCAGTATAGAGGCTTCTCTTGATTCATGTAGCTGCAGCAGTTGGTGAACTGAAGATCGGCAGGTTGGAGAGCAGGGCTTCACTCTCAGGCTGTGAAGATCGACGAATCCTGATATCAGCAGATAAGCTGATAGCTTAAGTCTCCAGAACCAGAGGTCTGACGGATAGGAGGTAGCTGCAGGATCCAGAGCCAGCAAAAAAACCAGAACATCTGCTTATATTTGGATGCAGGCCACACCTCCAAGGAAACTCCCTTTCAACTGATTGGCTACTCACAGCAGATTCAGTCATGGGAGTGATCACATATAAACACTGAGAATCATGGTCCAGCCAAGTTGACCCACAATTTTAATCATCACACCAAGTTTTTGAATAGATAGTGTTGTTCTGTGGCAAATAGAGTGGAAATAAAGCATGCTCAACTCAGAGAAGCTCTCCTTGAGGCAAGAGCCAAGTTATGTTCAACTTTGTATACACTGTGTCCAGCACATAGTGGGTACTTGGCACTTAGTAGGTGCTGAAAAATTATGTACTGTTACTTTTTCTCTGCATAAACTTGAAGTGTACCTTTCTTTGCTTCCCTATATTGGGAATCTGGTAAATTTTTTTGGTTTTAAAAAATTTCTTTTGTCATTGTATATCTAAATTAAATATGCTAGTGAAAATGGAATGTCATCAAAAGAGCAAATCTCATTCGTTTTTTTAAAATTATGCCAGTAAGAAGTTGAAAGTACTCTTGGTTCAGATAATCCTTACTTCTGATAATCGGGAATTGACTTTCGTGGGCTGTTGATGGTGACTACTTCAAATGACTATATTTGGCATTAAATAAGACAGTCTGACTGTTAATTTTCAATTAACCACATCATTGATTACCTTGTCCAGTAACAGTACTTCAGTTGTCTGCACTGCCTGTCTTAGTTGACTACAGCATGGAAGCAAAATGAGCCTGGTGGTGAATTTTATTCTTGTATGGGTGGATTTTAATCTTTAGATTTGCAAAGGGAAAAACCCCTTGAATAAACGTAGTACTCCAAATGTTGGTTAGATGTTTCATAAATGGATATTATTATTACAAAAGGGAACTTGCCTGAAGAAGGTAAATCAGCACATCTCATTACCATTCCTGGAAAAACAACCAAAGCATGTATTCTAATGACACCAGTTTCATTAACATAACTCGTGTGTGTGTGTGTGTGTGTGTGTGTGTGTGTGTGTGTGTGTGTGTGTGTGTGTGTGTGTGTGTGTGTGTGTGTGTGTGTGTGTGTGTGTGTGTGTGTGTGTAATGTACAACCATTTTCAAATTAGTATTTACCTCTTTAATGATAATAGTAAACCTACAGTAATCATTGCTGACCAAAAATTTTTCAGAGTAGAAAACGACCCTAACACTAACTAGTTCATAAACATTTGAATTTGTATGTGAATTTTTTCTCTATAAATTCAAGTAGAAGAAAATATAAAAAGGAGAAAATGTCAAAGTGTCCAGGTTGAATAATGCCTTTTATTTTAAAGTGAAATAGATGGCACTCTCTCAAAACATCAGAGTTTTAAAAAGAATTTTCTTTTAAAGGATATACCAAAAATATGTACAAATCTTGTAATAGATTCGTGTAGATTACTTTTTATACTGCCAGCAAAATAGATAACTTGCTGTTTGGATACCTCGTTGGATCTGAGAAAACATTTCAGATCAGCTGGATGTGTGTTGAAGTGTTTAGCTACAAGATCACCCAACAAGTCTCAGTAATGAAAGCTGACCTGTGGCTTCTTGAAAGATGTTTTCACTTAGCTGCAAAGATAACTTAGCTATTGTTTACTGCTTTGTCAGTGGCACTGTAGTATTCAGATAATTTAAAGCATTGGTCAGTAACCTTGGTATGTGTGTGTTTTAAGCTGTTGTTTCTTTTCTTTATTTTAATGAAACATATTAAATATCTTTAGTACCACCTTCTTTTTTTTTGAAAGATTTGTGATATTTTGAAAAATAAAATAGAACATCTGTAGAATTACTGGAGCGAGCATTTGCAACTGAGATGCCAGAGATCAAGGGAATGCCAAAATTATCAGTGTGAAGAAAACAGAGAATTGAAGATGAGACCAAAAACACATAGATAGAAAAGCCCTCTGGCAAAATATAGCTCTGGAGGAAAGTATGTTAGAAGGTAGAACTTCATAGGAAAAAAAATGTATTTTATGGGAAAATATACCAGAAGCCACATCATCTTCTCCTTATAAACTTTATTGAAATAGAAATTCAGATTTTATACAAGAAATAACCCATTCAAATGAATTGTCAATGAAGTAATTGTATCATTAAAATTGCTTTAAAAATACAGATACTCATTGAAATAGCACAAAGAAAAACACTAACAAATTGATAAAATTTTTACATAAAATGTTCCTTTGTTTAATATTTTTAATCCTGTAAGTCCCTAATGTAAGTATAACTAAAACACTAATCATGGTAGTATATATCTTTTAAGTTAATGATGATTTCATAGAAAGATCTAAACAGTTAAGAAGTAGATGTTAACAGATTTGTTTTAGGCTTTTTATTCTTTCAATCTAATGCCTGATTATAAAGAAAATAAAAGTTGGGAAATACACAGCTGTGACTTTTAAAAAGAAGTTAGAGGACAAATGTAGTCGAGTAAAGGTTAGAAGGTTTTTTGGTGACTGTGCTTAAGAATGCAAAAATGATCATATTTGTGAATGATGTTAATTCTAGTGTGCCTAGATTGAATGGTGTTTGATGGATTGGTTTCAGAAGTAAATTGTGTTCTGATTAGGAAATTAACTGGCAATGTGAACTTTTGTGTCTCCAAATTAGTCATGATGCTAGTTAAATATGAAATATTCATTTGTGCTTGCTAATATAAGATAGTTTGGAACAGAAAGCTAACAAGAACTGCTCAACCTGAGAGAAGTTATATGTCAGGTTTGGGATCATTCCCTATGATTTCTGTGGCAATTCCTGCTTCATAAAGAATTCCAGTGCCCACATTGCCCATTGACATGTTTACAGAAAAAGTCACTGAATTATAATTACTGGTCAAAGGTAAGACTTGCCATGGTGTCTGTATTAGCCAATTCTAGGATGGCTTGGGACTTAGCCCTAGGTGTTTCTCCTGTGAGAGTTCTTTCACCCACCTTCTCCTTTGGTCCCTTTGTTCACAGAACTCCCAGAGTGTCCCTCTATCTCTTCTGTTCACACCACACACTGTTACAGTTTTCTTAATGATGGAGCACTCCCCATTGAGTTCAGCATTTGAGATGAAATGGGCACTGACTTTTTCCTTTTCTTATCGTGATATTTCCCTTTTCATTAGGAAGCAAGAAGAATGAAGGCCTACTAATTAGAGAAGCATGACATAAAGCTGAACCTGAGGATAAATGGAGGGTCCAGTTTTCATAGCACATCTCTAATAGGAATGGCTAGTTAGCTGTTGTTGTTAGATGCCACCAAGTCGATTCCAACTAATAGCGACCCTGTATGACATGGTATAACTGCCCCATAGGGTTTCCAAGGCTGTAATCTTTATGGGAGCAGATCACCAGGTCTTTCTACTGAGGAGCTGCTGTGAGTTCGAACCTCCCACCTTTCAATTAGCAGGCATGCACTTTAACCATTGTGTCACTAGGGCTCTTTGCTAGTTATTTGGAGTAGATCTTCTCTTGAAAGGACAATTACCTCCTGTCCTTTTCTGGACCATACATTTAGTGCAGCTGGATTTTATAGCTAGACTATAGATAAATTCCTATAGGTCTGAAAGTATGTTTACTCAAACAGGAAATTGCTTATTAAGGCAAAGTTTTATTTGGAGAAACCATTTTCATAAGTGTCGTGGATTGAATTGTGTCCCCCAAAAATATCCCTAAACTTGGCTAGGTCATGATTCCCAGTATTGTATGATTGTCTACCATTTTATCATATGATGTGATTTCCCTATGTGTTGTAAATGCTATCACTATGATGTAATAAAATGGATTAGCGGCAGTTTTATTGATGAAGTCTACAAAATTAGATAGTGTCTTAAGCCAATTCTTTTGAGATATAAAAGAGAGAAGCGAGCAGAGAGACATGGGGACTTCATACCACCAAGAAAGCAGTGCTGGGAGCAGAGCGTGTCCTTTGGACGCAGGTCCCTGTGTGGAGAAGCTCCTAGTCCGGGGGAACATTGATGAGAAGGCCGACAGAGAGAGAAAGCCTTCCCCTGGAGCTAATACCCTAAATTTAACGCCCTGAATTTGGACTTTTAGCCTACTTTACTGGGAAGAAATAAACTTCTCTTTGTTAAAGCCATCTAGTTGTGGTATTTCTGTTATAGCAGCACTAGATGACTAAGACAATAAGTATCCCCTTTCTTTTTTTTTCTTCACAAGTAAGGAAATAACATTCACAACTTAGTCTATCTTTTAAAATTTTCTGCTTTGGATTAGCTATTATTCCAGTAGGCATATTTGAATTGAGATTACAGGGACATGATTCCACTTTTCAAGATTTTACGAGACATTGTAGTTTTGCGTCTCCTGCTTTCTCCTATGTGAAGTTAGAAGGCAGAACTAGAACCTGAGTATAGTTACAGAAGGATACAACTTTAGACCAACTTTTTAAAAGACTGAAATAAGAATATCAAAATATTAGACATCATCTAGTTTAGGTCTTTGTTTTTATAGTCTGGTCTAAAGTTACAAAGATGGAGTACATAACACAGTTGGTAAATGATACTGACCCCATGTTTGTATCAGTGGACAGTGGGCTGCCTGCAGATCACTGGGGTTCAGAGATCTGGGAGGTGTTATAGATGTTATTGTTAGAATTGCTGCATCTGTAAATGAACCAGATGGTTATAACCAGATTAGACTGGGATCTCCTTGAGGGCAGACCATGAGTTTTACAGCTTTATATCCTTTCTGTTTAGGGCACTAACTGGCAAATGATAGAGGCTTAGAAGCGTTTGTTTAATGTTTGATTAAAAACCCATGATTCAGTAACCTGACACCAAGAATGGTGTTCCTAGGAAGGAACCAATGGAAAGTTTTCTCTGATTATATGCCATCAAATTTTCATTCTTTTTTTTTTTTTTTTCTGTTTTAAGTTGGACATTCTCTTCCTTTTGATGAGTTACAGTCCACCTAGTTATCTCTGGCTGTACCCCTTTGTAATTGATGATTCTCTTAAGTATAACATCTAGAATTTAAAGAAAATATTGGGAGATGTGGTCTGATCACAGTGTAGAATAGAACCTTGTCCTGCTGTATGCTGTGTGAATTTGTTGCATTTACTTTTTTGAGCCACTTTTTATGCTCTAAAATGGTTTCAGTATCTAGCATCACAGAATCTACCATTTAGAGGACCAGAATATATTTCAAGTACACAAAATATACTCTTGAACTAATATGTGAATGTTTTCCTTCCTGAAGGAGAAATGCTAAAAGTTTAATGGATTGAGTAGAAATTTTCTTTTTGAATGGTTTGCTAAATTGCTATCACCTTGTAAGCCCCTAAACCTGATCTTTTGTTTTAGAGAAACATATTTGCAGCTGTTTTAAATAACTGGTGGTTTGAAGACAATTGTTAGTGTGGTTTTCTACACACCCAAAACTTAGACCCTGCTCTGTTACTTGTCTTTGAATCCTTAACATGGCAAAGGAGTTGAGGTAAATAATTTAAGATTTTTAAATTCATGAAATGTTTTGCTTTAAAAAATACTTGAGCTAATATTTAATTCTGTAGTAGATGTTTACAAAATAATTTTTCTTGTGTGTGTATTTACGTAAGGCATTTGAAGCATTTTCAGAAATTAATTTTATTTATTGATTTTTAAAAATCTATCTAGTGAATTTTGTCACAAAAAATCACTTATGTATCTAGTCTTTAAAAATAGACAAGAAAATGAGATGACTATAAGTTTGTGGCTGCTTTAGTCGGAGGCTCCAAAGCGAAAGGAATATATGTTGGCTGTGACTGAGGGAATTCTGTGGGGAGGGAACTGATAACACTAACCCTTAATCAGGCTCTGGAATTATGATCACCTCTGGGGAAGTAACATAGAGCTGTATAGTTTCCTAATCATTTTCCCATGTGGTATTGAAGTTGGTCCACCAAATACCATTGTGAGTTAGGCTGGGCAAGTTGTACTGACTCGATTATAAATGAGGACACGAGTTTAGAGAGGTTAGGTGGTTTACCCAAGTAACCTCACACAACTAGTAAGGGAAAGAACTAAGACAAAAACCCTGGGCTTCTCGTTTAAAGTTGAGCGTACTACCCATTGCGTCATGCCCCCCTATTGCATAGGAATGAAGTTAGAATTCACCCTTTTTCTTCTTTGTAGTAATGCAGAAAGAAAGCCCTGGGTTATAATCTCAGTTTTACCATGTGAACTTGGGCAAGTTACTTACCTTTCTTGAGCCTCAGTTTCCTTACCTTTAAAATGGGAACAATAGTATTTGCTTGTTAGGGTATTTAGGATTAATTGAGATACTCTATACCAACCACATTGCCTGGCACAGTCTATGTACACTCAGATTTTATTTCCTTTTTTACTGTTTCTTCTATTCAAAGAAGGTTGGGTTTATTTGTGCAGGTTGATTATGTTCCATGTTAATGGATCCTTCCACAGTCAGTGAATACCTTGTTCTGGTGAGGGAGTGGGAGGCACATGCATAAGCCAATAACTAATAACAGTGTGCTAAGCATTACAGTTGTGCTGTGTATTAAGAACTAGGGGAAATACAAATAAAGAAGCAGTGAATTTTTCCTGTGGCTTAAGTTTAGAAAGTGCTACTGGAGTTCGTTCTTGGTGTTAAAAGATATGGTTTCCAGAGGGAAGGTGCAAGGTGTTGCAGGCAAGGGAGGTGTTGTGAGCAGAGTACCAAGTGTATATAGTATATTTGTGGAACCATTAATCAAGGGGTCTGTAGTGTGGGTGAAATTTCCTGGGAGATGAAATGATAGATTTATAAAATGATCTGCAGAGAGGAATTAGGTTTTATTCACTTAATAAATATTAATTGAGCATATAATTCTGTTTCAGGCACTGATCTGGTTGCTGAGGGTACAATGGTGAACATGACAAAAATTTTTCCTTCTGGAGATTATATTCTAGCGGAGAAAACAAATAATAAACAATAAACAAATAGATGTGAAATAAAATAAGGGCTACTAAGAAAAAGAACGAAGGGATAGGGAGTGAGGGTGGAGAGGGACGTGCTGTTTTAAATGGGGTGAGGAGGAAAGGCAACATCTAGAAGGTGACATTTCAGTAGAGAGTGAGCTCTGCACTAATCCAGGGGGAGAACATTCCAGGCAGAGGAAGCAGCCATTACAAAGGTCCTGACGTGGTGTAAAACTTTGTAATCTTGAGGAGTTGCATGGATGTCCATGAAGTTCAAGTAAAAGGGTCCTGAAACTTGAGAAGGGTGAGATTAAAAGATAGTCTTTTGCAGGGGGACCTGACTGTATTACTACTGTTAGGGCCTTCTGCATTAAATAAGAGAGAGAAAATGCGTGCGCCTTGTTTCATCCATTTCACCATCTACCCACCCATGCATCCAAGTACCTAACCCTCCATTCATCCAGCCTTACAACCAATATTCACTGAGTAACTTTTATGACTCAGGCACCTTTCTGGGACCTAGCTGTCAAATGAACCAATGCTTAAACTTAATATTAACATTCCACGTTCTTGGTTATTCCAACACTATTGCAGTAACCAAAGGTTTATGTATTGGCCTCATCCACTTTTCTGAACCTAGTTGATGATTTTAAGACAATATAAACTGCTACCTTCATTTCCTCTGCCAGGTCAATAGGTCATTTGTCCTTTAGCCATTGCCAGCATATTAGAGGGAAAATTTTTTTTTATAAGGGGAAAAATTTATGCTCTCCATATCTGGGTGAAGAGAGCACTGAAGCACTGACACTGGATATTTGATAGTTGAATTGTGTGTTCAGGGAAATGTAGTGAATAAGCTGTGTGGCAAAATGCAGCCTTTCCCTAGGAGACAGACCAAGTTGTTTATTGATACTGGGGAGGAAAAGGGTTGGGCACATACTTCCAAGACCTATGATCTTTCCCAGAATTTGAAAGGATAAGGGAATTGCTAAGAATTTGACATTGGAACTGTTCCCTCTAATTGTGGCTTTGGCTATTTGAAGGGGAAAAAAATAAGTTAAGGAATTCAGAAGGTGATATGCTGAACAATATGGGAGCTATTCATGGTAAAAACAAGCATTTAGCCAAGCTAATGTGTGTTTTAGTTTTAGGCAGTGTAAACTGTGGTGGCCTTGTTTCACAGTGACATTTAGGAAAATTGACTAAAATATACCAGACTGCTCAAAGTTTCGTTTCGTTTTGTTTTGTTTTCTTTCCTCCTTATTAAGCTTCCTCATACTTTTTAAGGTGATTTTCTTCTTTCCATGTTTTGAAATTATTGCAAAAAGAATTAATAACTCACATACTTAAAGTTCTGTTAATTCTAGAGGGATAGTTAACAAGTACAATTTCAACTGAAATTCTACACATAATTCCTGGTTTGGGAATTTCTAAATTGTCAAGCTGGCGTTGTAATGTAGAGATTCTCATTTCGTTCATAAACTACTGTCCCACTCTTCTAGTTGTAAGTGTTATGGGTGCCATCCTCCGTTTTGCCCCACGGTTCCTGGTCTATTATTAAACCTCTATTTTTCCTATTTAGAATATTGATTCCTTTTGAAATATAATATTGCACGTATTAAACATACGTATGTGTGTGTGCATGTTTGTGTATTTATGTGTATATATTGTGAACATCCTTCTGTTATCTTTAGGGGTTATCCATTATTCCATTACATAGATAAAACCATTCTATAGTTCATTTCCAGTTATTTGCTGTTACAAAGATAAGTCTCTTTCCAGTCCAGGCTTATTGCCCTCAGCCTATATAGATGGCCAGGTCACACCTCTCTTGGCACCTGGCAACCCCTTTCTCTCACCTTCCATTCACAACTCGACCTCTAAAAGGAGGAACATAATGTAGTTCCTGTTTCCTCACCTCGTGTTCCTGCCTTTGCCTCCCCAGTCCAGCTTGTTTCTTTCCTTTCCACAGCAAGAGCTCTGCAGAGCTGACCTCTCTTCTGACACATCTTGTAGATGCACTTCTGGTTTTTGTTTTTTACTTATTTCTCTGTGAATCGCGTACTGCTGACCACTCTTGCTCTCCCTTGAATTCAGGTTTTTGGATTTTCTGACTCTTCATTCTTCCCAGTTCTATCTTTCCTTTCCTAATTTCTTGTTTTCTAGTTGATGTTTTTGTGTTAAGTGTATCTTTCCTGGATATTCTCTACTGGGTATTCTTCTACATATTTTCTCTAGGCAATTGCATTCGTTCTCAATTCCTGCTGATTTATTGGGAAATATTCAACCACTTCTCCTGCCCTGACTTCTATCCTTATTTATAAGTTTCGTTCTGTTGAATGCCCGCCTTGAAACTCAGCCAGTCACAAGCTGAATTCTTCAGTGTCTACCTTTGTCCTTCTCCACCCAGCCTCTCTGCTAACCAGTAAGTCCCCCGGTTATGAATGTCTGATTTACTGACAACTCAAGTACTTGCCCTTTAATATTATGTAAATTTTCCCTCACTTTGAAACAATTGAACCAACCCCTACTGGCAACAAATTCTCCTTCACAATGGCCTTTAAATCATTGAAAAGGCCTGGAGTCTTTTCTTGTGCTAAAATGAGGCTAAATGAGAACCATATGCACCTGTTCCAGCTTGCCTACAAATTCTTAAAGACACACTTAGGAACAGATTTCGTTGCTAACCTGGGGACTGCCTGTACTTTAAATGGCATCACCATCTGCCTAATATCCTATCCAGGGCAGGAACGGGAAAGTGATCCCATGTGCAAGAGAATGAAACACTACCTGGTGCTGCATCATCCTCATGATGTGTCGTGGATCAAACTGTTGCGATCCATAGGGTTTTCACTGGCTGATTTTGGGAAGTAGATCACCAGGCTTTTCTTTCTAGTCTGTCTTAGTCTGGAAGCTCTGTTGAAACCAGTTCAGCATCATAGCAACATGCAAGCCTTCACTAAGGGAAGTGTTGAGCTTAGCTCATGACTGGACATGAGGTGTGCTAGACAGTAGTTGAACCCTTATAAATGTATCTTGATACGAAACCAGAAAAACCAAACTCCTTGCCTTCGGGTGGATTCTGACTCATAGTGATCCTGTAGGACCGAGTAGAACTGCCCAGTAGAGTTTCCGAGGAGCGGTTGGTGGATTTGAACTGCCGACCATTTGGTTGGCAGCCAAATGCTTAACTGCTGTGCCACCAGAGCTACCAAAGTACTTACAGTAGTCTGTTATTATGTTTATCTTCATTACGGTCAGAGGTCAGGGCCAGGGCATCCTCAGCATCTAGACCACTGCTGAGACCAGCGTGGCCCTTGGTCAGCATTTGATCATTTGCTGATCCCCTCATTACTTTTCCCAGACCAGTGAGAAAAGACAGTCAGTAACGTAGAGAATTTTGCTATTCTTCAAGGGATACATTTTGATATTTCAATTTAATTTGATAATTTATGTCTCTTTTCTTTGTAATAAGTGAACTCAATGTAATGTTCTGTAATAGGTACATAAAGGAAGTTGTGTAATATCTTTTGCTAGAGTTCTTTTATAAAGAGACTAGTCTTTTTTTTTTGGTAAGGTTTATTTATTCACTTCATTAATTTGTCGATAATTATTAAGCATCTGCTTTGTGCCAGGGCCTTTGGACAGAACAGCCGTACCCTTGTAGGGTCTTTTATTTTATTTTTTTTAGGTTTTTTTTTTTTTTTTTTTTTTTAATTGTACTTTAGGTGAAGGTTTACAGAACAAATAGTTTCTCATTAAACAGTACACATATTATTTTATGACATTAGTTAACAACTTGTAGGGCCTTTTAGACTTTTTAGATAGATATTCAAGGAGTCATTTTAATGCAGCGAGATAAAAGTAAGTCAGTGCAGCAAGGATTTCTGGGATAGTGAGGGAGCTTGACACACTCCAGGCAGATAGGCCTTGTGGGTGAGTAGAGGGTAAGGGGAATGCTTATGTGACATTCTGAGTGATCCTAATAAGGTATTGCTTTGCAGAATTTAGCAGTAAGCAGACCCCTCCCTGCAGCTTTTTTTGTGTGCTTTTATTCAACTTCATTATGGTAACTTCAGAGAAGAATTAATGTCTAGGACAGTCAAGGCTGAAACCTGGCATGGTCGCAATGCACTTGATACTTCCTTTATGTTATATCTTAATAGTTCTTCCTCTCCCCGTTTTCTCTTCCTCTACGTGAATTTCTGTAGCATGAAGCATAATGTGGCAAGTATTCTGATCTCACAGCCTAGTCTGTCTGCAGAGGTGTATGTGAGTGAGACCCCTTTTAATCATTCGTATAATGATTGGTGGCTCCCTGTTGTTAAACCACAGTTATTGATCCATCATTGCTGAAGTACATTGCTGAAGGAACTGGTGCTGTCAGGCATTGATTGACTAGGAAGGAAGTGTAGAGCTATTCTAACTCCCTTTTATTTTCATCAGCAACAGTTAGAGTAGAGACTTGTGCAAGACCTCCATGATGGAACATCACTTTTCTTGCATTAAGAGGTGTCTGGTGTGACTGAAATTGCTGGGATAACTCAAACTGCTGCATTTAAAATATTTAGAACTGAAGAAACTGTCCAGAACCTTCTTATCTGACTTGGCTGATGGTTCAGGCTCTGCAAAATAAATTTAGGGGTGGGTGGTGGGTGGGAAAGAACAGATCTAGTATGAAAATGTTCCAAAGCAAATCGAGCAACATATTATATATGTTAACATTTTATTAAAAGAGATGCTTCTGCACAAATTATGTAGTCAGACGAAACAAGGATGTTTTTGTATGAGTTAAATCGTTTCATGGCTGTTCAAATAATTAAGTTCAAGTCATAATTAATGGCTGTCTCTTGGTAGTGGTTTTACATTTCGGGCAGTTTCAGGAGGATTTGGGAGTCTGTATGCACAAATATTTTAGATAAGGAAACAGATGAAAGATATTCAAGGTACTAAGTGAAAGTGCTTTTCACTTAGTACAACTTACATTTTAACATCTGAGATGAACATGATTTGTTTTCATGGACACTTAGTAATGCTAATGTTATGACTTTAACTCCAGGTAGACTGAAGGAGAACAAGAGCATAGGAATAAACGAGGGAGGAAGACTAAGGGCAGCAGGCGTTAGAGACTGAATTAAAAAAGAGTGAAACCAAAAAAAGAGGACAAAAGCTACAATTTCTGGTTACATTTTATCCATACCTCAGAGCCTGTGTGTTTGCACCCTCTCTCTAAATGTTTTATTTTTTGTTATAATTACAGCATCTGGCATGCACTTTGTCCCTCTGATCCTTTGTTAAAGCCCAGATCACTCTGTGCAGACTGGGCTCATAGGTGTGATTTATTGAGTGACAAGTAGCTGTAGGGTAGAACACCCGCCTCTGTACCTGAGTAAAGAAAGTATTAGACATCACAGAGGTGGGGCAGGCAGGAGGGGGTCACGGAAGCGGGTGGGGAGGCAAAAAGCAAAGAGCAGTAACACAGCAGCTCCTGGATATAGATCAGACAAGAGGTTGTGCCACAAATCACCTAGAAACATGTCAGACGCTGCATGTTTGTTGTTTTACACTGAGGGCACAGCCGTAGTCCAAAAGTATTGATTCTTTTCTTTGTATGGATACAGAGACTGTCAGCCCGAGCAGGCTGACCTTGGTATGGCGCAGACAACTATTCCCCACCCTGCCGACCAAATGAACCCCAAAGGGAAAGCCTAGTCAAGATATGCCAGTGTCCACTTCTCAGACACAGAGAGAAACTGGTGCTTGCTGAAATGGCTTCTTCTGTTTCCCAAACACTTTCCCTCCTCCAGGGCCCCCAGAGTGCTCCTTGTGACAGAGAATTGGAGGCAGGATTCTTGGAGTGAGTGAGTGTGTATGTGTGTGTGTTTCAAAATGCACCCCAAAAAAGAACCCTTTTTCTTTTATTTATCTGTGTTTGTGTATTTTGTTTGAGGAGACAAGAGAAGATAGTTTATTTTCTGTTTGTACATATCAAAGGAGAAAGCCCTGTGTGTGTGGGCACCTAAGTGTATTTTGACTTTTCTTCTTTCTTTCATTATTTTTTTTTATGAGTTCTCCCCTCTTTTTCTGTTTAAAAGCTATGCTGACAGGTAAGAGGAGGAAAAGAAATCAACTCTCACACTGAACGTATGTGGGATTATTTTTAAAGTTGTTTAAAAATAAAATTATTTCAGTTTACTGAGGATACTAATCCACAGTTCTCTTACTACACTTAAATCATTTTGCAGCATTTATTTTGTAAATAAGGTAATTTTTAGTTTGTCATTTAGAATTCTTACTTGCTTTGGCCAAATATAAACACAAACGCACAGCCCCCGATGTTTGGCGATCAAGAGTCAAAAACTTGAAGAACTTGTAAACCATTGAGAAGCAGGGACGGCAAGGTGCCCTTCAGGAACATGGGGACCTCGACCTCGGTTAGGCTTGGCGAGTCAGGACTTCAGTGTGCAGCAGTGCTCGCCTCCAGTGAAATGGAAGGTGTTTTGGGTCACTCCTTGCCGAAGCTGAGTATTTTATTTTAACGAACAACAATATGGAGGATGTCTTTCTCCCCTTCACTTTTAGGAATGTTGTTGCATGCACGGCCCCTGTTCTTAAGATTGAGAGGTCCATGAGGAGAACCCCAATAGCTTTCCAGTTTTGCCAGAATGGGAATATGAGACACACTGAAGGGGAAGAAAAGTGGGACTGTCACATGCACTTAGGATATAAAAAACTCTTCTTTAAAAATAAGGGCTTTCTTTTTCCAAACAAAATAATCCAGGTTCAGTGAATGTGATTGGATATTAGATTTGTATAACCCATCTTAACCTTATATTAAAATGAAATTTTCAAAAAGTGGACCCTTGAAAATAAAAAGCAAGTATATGAAAGGCATTTTAAACTCTTTACCCACTTGTGTGAAAAACTCCAGATTTCTTCTCCTCCATTTTCACATTCATGCTGTTTGTTTAAGTGACTCTTTGGCAGCCTAAAATCCAGTGGTTAAAACAAGTGTTACTTGTTTTATAGTCAGTTTTTTACTTCATTTTAAGATGGAGATCTCTATATAGTATTAGGTTTTCCAGCCTCCTGATAGGTAAAAAAAATCCTAATAAAAGTGGTATTCTCAGAAAACAGTAAGACCCAACTAAGCGTTTCTCATACTGATTCTAAATATTCCTCATTCTCTTCCTTGGGTCTTTATTTCTCATCCAAAATTTAAAATTTTAAGGGCAAGAACAGCCCAGCAGCTCTGCCTTTGGGTATATTAACAAGCAAACTATTTAGGGTATATAAATATCTTTGTGAAAGGAGATTTTACTTATAAAGTGGGAAATAAGGAGTGCAGGGTATTTTACTTACAAAGCAGGAAATGAGGAGTGCACATGCTACCTAAGAAATACCACGTAAGAAAAATAATGTAGAGAACGGATTAGGAATGGTTTAAAGTCTGAACTCTCAGGGTTGGTATTTTTTTTAACATCTTACTTTTATTTTAATATATACATGCTAATCGTCTGTCTTTCTCTCTTCCCTGTATATGTTATACCCACTTGATTTACTACTGAAATTATATTGCTTTTGAAAGTGTCAGTTGAGCTATCCCTTGCCTTGTTAGTATCATGTTTGATTTCTTGGACAGAGACATAAATCACTATCTAATATGCAGGTCTTTTGAAGACGCACCCAAGGTTTATTGCCAGTAACAGACTAGTGGCCTTATGTGGACTTTCCATGAATAAAACAGATTGATGAGCCATTTTATAGCATCGCAAGCTGTATTATAAATACATCACCCTTTTCAGTAATTCAACGTGAGGAACAGCCTAATGAGCTCCCAGCCATGATCTGCCAGAGAGCTGGGAGTTCTGTTTAGTTTCTAGGACAAGTGACTGGTGGAGGGTAAGGAACCCAAACCCTGCAATGTTTTCCCCAGTTCAGTGACAAAATCTTTGTAATATGAATCGTTTGAAACAACAGTAAAGGCAAGCTGCGTTTAGAATCTGTCAGAGTAATAAAATGAAGTATAAAGTGGTTCTGATTTGCTTAAAACTTGAAATACACAGCTATTGGGCTTTTCAGGTTATTCATTTTCCTTCTTTTAATGGTTCTTTGAGGTCATCAGCAAATATGGATCAACAAATTATCATTTTTAAATAGTTATGCACCACATAAAGTCTGTTTCGGCAACGTCCGACTGCATATGCATCCATGGTCCCATAAGGTTATAATAGAGTTCAGGAATCCCGTTCAGAGAACGGGGTGTAGTGGATTTAGGCATGTCACTCGACAATCACAGGGATCCTCAAAAACAAAAAATTCTCCAAGCTGTTAAAGGATCGGCACCACTGAAAGCTACAGGGTTAACTGAAAATGCGAGAGGAAGCTGTATCAGATATGGAGAAGTTGCTAATGACGTGGATTGAGGTCCAAACACAAAGGCCCATTCCTCTCAGCACATGGACAGTCACTGCTAAGGCATGAAGCTTGATTGAGATGCTTAAAGGAAAAGCAGGACCAGAGTAGGATAGCGAGTTCAGTGCTAGCTCTGGCTGCTTTAAGCGTCTTGAACAGCGCTTTACACTGCATAATGTGAAAGCAAGTGGTGAGTTCATGAGTGCTGATGGGAGAGCAGCAGAAGAATTTGTTGAAACCGTGGATAAACTGAGGGAACTTATTTGCCCCAGCAAGTTTTTAATATGGATGAAACCTCGTTATTCTGAAAGTGAATGTCTTGTAAGGAGCTTATCATAATATGGTGTTCACACAATGTCCACATCACACATTGTCCTATCTCACAGAACATATCGTGGAAGTTAGATGATGCATGACTGTATACATGATCTAGCATCTACCTGACAGCTTGGAAGAGGAACAGCTTTAAGGGTCTGTGTTGAAAAAATATAGCTTAAGATGATCATTGTTCCTGTATCGAAGCCTTCTCTTTTGCACAGCTTATAATGCTTTACCTTTAATATTGAATTAATCTTTATAATATCCTTGTGGAGCAGGATGAGTGAGTGGCAACTGGGAGTAAACAGTTATTATCTTTCTCTTTTGGGTGAGGAAACGAAGGCACATAAAGTTGGCTGTTTTTAAAGTGTTACCTGAACTGAGAGGAAAATGAGATAAATGAATTTTTAAGAGTGAACAATACTGTTCTATTATATATAGTAGATGTGAACAGTTAGTGGTCTTAACACAGACATACCTATGCAACCAAAATCGTCCTAACAGTTTGGAAGATAGAGGACACTCAGGACTGCTAAAGGCTGAGTTTTGGGAATGATTTTTTGCTACCTTGAAGCTGAAATGTATTTTGAACTGGAAGGTTCTAGATGAAATTTCCCTTTTCTGAGTAAAATTAATTAATTACACCATAGTACATAATACTACAGTTGGCATATACCCAGTTGAAACTGTATTATACATTTCTAGAAGGCAGCTTTTGGTCTGAATTGGTGTTATTTATAAATATAAAGAAGTGAGTAATTAGCCTATTGTAAACACCTGCCCCCCTCAATCTTTCCTACTAGAAAGCAGCCGGGCAGTTTGGCAGACTTTGTTATTTATACTTCAAACATGAAGGGGAGTACCTTGAGTGAACAAGGGAAGAGTGAACAACTGAAAAGGCTTTAATTAGTCTTTACAGAATAGGTAAAAACAGAATATTTTACCACCAAGGCATACACACTTCAGTGATGGCCAACCCTGTTGGGCCCAGTCCTATGTACACTCAGATGCGATGCATCCCCAGTTTTTTTTTGTTAAGTAATTTAAATGGAATGAACCCATTTATGTTCTCTGTTCCTTATTAAAAATGGTTGGCAAGTAAAATTCCATTTTAAAGTATATGTGCAGACAGCCAATATTGTTTTGAATTTTAAAGAGTTCCTGTGTCTTGTGAGCGGCATTATACATTTAATATTCTGTATCAGGACAAAGTACTTTTGAAAGCAGGTGTGTATTCATCTGCATTTTAACCTTTTCCTCTGCTCTTTACCTTTCTCCACTCTGCGTCAGAGTTGAGTATGGACTGCAGGTCTAAACTAATAAGATCAGATGAACCACTTTGGTCTTCAGTTTTTCCATTTCAGAATCTTTGACTACAGGGGCAGATTATCCAATAGGCAAGGTAAGCACAGTGCTTACTTTGCTTATCAGTTCATCTGTAGTGAACAATTTCACATTTTTTCACCACAACAAAGATTCTGCTTCTAGGTATGGCTGGCATCTGTCTTTCTTCCAAACCCACAGTACCTTCCTACAGAATCAAAGCCTCTTTTCAAATTTGCAATCCCTGACAGGGGTGGCTGACCCAGTAAGCAAGGTAAGCACAGGCTTGCTTGTGCTTACTTACTAATCTGTGGTGAAATTGTTCGCTACAGATGATCTGGTAAGCAAGGTAATTACTGTGCTTAACTTGCTTCTTGTATGATCTACCCCTGGTCAACTAGAATTTAACCTTTCTTAAAGGTGTATTTGGAAGTGTATTACTGAGTAGATACATTAAGATCTCTGTGTCCCAATAGAAGTTGGTATTGACATTTAACTATATTCTTCAGAGTACCCCAGAATTTTACTGCTGGGTAAATGAGTTCGGTATTTTAGTGTAGACTGAACCAAGGCTTGAGATCTTATTATGATTCTGTAGCTTTGGCTCCCAAATAAATGAAGTTTGTGACAGCCCTATATCCTTAAAGAAAATTTTTGCTAATGCTTTATTTAAACATCAGAAATAACGCTTTTCCCTTATACATTTTTCCATGTGAACATGAAATTGTAGCGATTTTAAGCTTAAAAATTAGTCATGGGGGCCTAGAGAAGTGGCTTTTCAAGCATGTAGTCATTGATTTCTTGTTGAAAATTAAAAAAAAAAAAAAATCCAAGGGCAGGAAGAGTGTCTTCTTGTCCTTTCACTACCTTCCTCCCAATTCATTCACTCACTCACTCACTCACTCACTCACTCACTCACTGTAAGCCCTTGTGCGTCAGTGATCCTAATTTTCCCCTTGAGTTTCATGATACTTTTCATAAGAAAAGCATTAGGCTTATGGAAAGAAAGGCATGTCGCCGATGAACTTGATTCTCCCATTTGATTTATGAGGGTCTTCTCTTCCCAGGGACTCTGAGAAAGTCTTGTTAGAAACTAATGGTGTTAAAGAATTGCTCAGCTGCTGATTCCTTGCGTCTCAGCACATTGGCTAGCTCGGGCACAGGGCATGCTGCTTTTCACGGCAGTGGTGTGCTGAAGACCATGCATTCATCTGCTGTTGTCAGTCCTGGAACATCTTTGAACTTCTGTCTTCAGTTCATTCTCTTATCCAGTGGAAGTGCAGGCAGATAGTTAACTGAGGAAATCATGATTTGATATTCCATTACTGTGCAAAATGTGCGATGGGTTTATACGTATGTACACAAACTCAAATGAAAGATGTGCTTTAGTATATTCATTTTTTATTGCAGTCTAAGATGGCTAAGTAGCTATGCCTTTTTTGGCACAAAAGACATCACTGGTTTTAACTCTAAGTGATGGCTGAACTTGTTACCTGCCCTTATGTGCCTGGTTACCTTCAGAGGGTGTAATTCTGCTTGAAAACGATTTCTGGTGAAATTTCAAATGGAGATCTGTTGAGTAAGTTGTGTTAATTATGTCATTTGCAAGATTGCCTTATGTGGAGTTGGTCAAGAGACAAGAAACTGCTTGTCAAATGTTTCCCTTAACTAATGTCATATTTTGTGGTTTTCAAATGACACAGTTCTCATAACTTATTTGATGGAACCTCATTAGCCACCCCTTAGTTTGCCTTCCTAGCAAAATTATGTTATTAAACATGCCATGATGGGTTGTGTCCTCATTAGTTTGCATTCAGCCCAGTGAATAGTGTTTGTTTTATGACACCTATCCCCTCGTCTTCTAGGAAGCCAAGGGGCTTCTGTGTTTGGAATCATGTTTTTTAATCTGCTTTCCAACATTAAACACATCTAATCTGATCTTGGCTAATAGAACCTGGATGTGTACTCATGATTGTTGTCACTGAAAGGCTTGTGAGCACTTTTCACCATGTAGACCTTATTTAGTCCTCTTTTGACAAACTCTACCACCTCCTTTCTCATAGTTTGGTACCCTGATGTTCTACTAATGTCTTAACTACAAATCCAGAAAAATCTCTGAACCATTTAGTTTTAGTTAAAAAAGCCAAGTGTATGACAGTAGTAATTATGACAGTAAATGCAATAGTGAAGTAATTTTCACCGTTCATTACATCTGCTTCTTCTAGAAAGTGTTTGCCTTAGAAGTAGAACATATATCTGTTCAATAGATAATTTTATTTTTTTGTCTCATATTGTCTGTCATTTGCATATTGCTGAGAAATTTAAAGTCCATATGTCTTTTTAAAAAAACATTTTTGGATATACTGGTGACTTCCTAGAATTCAGGCTTCAAAAGGGTTAGTCGAAGAGACACTTTACAGTGAATGCTTTTTATTATATATTTTCTGTCATTTAATTTTTTTTTCAGTGGTGGGAATTAATTTCTACTGCTAAAACATACACTCTTTCCTAAGTTGGGAGATGGTTGAATGAGGTTGGGAAAATGGTCCATGACCCTTCAAGTGAGTTTGAATAGCATATTGGTCTAAGTGTCAGAATACCTTGAAGCTTGCCTAAGGGGGTCATGTTTAAAATTTATACTTTGTAGTGAGTAGCGTTTTATTCACTAGAATGGTGAGAACGGACACATGTTTAGATCTCATAAGTCCCACGTGAAAAACATTGTAGGCTACTTTATCCTTTAACCTGCTGCCTTCCTTTTCCCTCTCTCTCTTATCAAAAATTCCGTCACTAGAATCAAGCCTTTTCATAAAGTCATTGTCATCATAGACCTTTCCCAGAAGCATCACCCCAGTGGGAAAATTCCTGTTTCATATAACAACCCAGTCTCAATCCTATACATTGACTCTTTATTATCCCTAATTCAGTTATCCTTTGACCTTCTTTCCTTTAGCCCCACAGCTGAGGAGGCCTCCCTCTGACAAAGTCTTTCTCTAAGGATGTTATTCTTTCTGTGGTCTCCCTTTTCTTCCTACCTACTACCAGCCCCAACCCATACCACACACATTACTTCAACTCTGTACAGACTTGGTGGCAGATTCACCCCAGTTCTTATTATGTAACCCACCACCTACCCTTTTTTGGCAAAGGCCACCCTACTCAGCAAGTTGCAACGAAGAGTGGAGTTAATTGGAACATGTACTGTGCTCAAGTCTGGAACAAAGAAGGGCTGATAGACATCAGGAAAACATAACCATATGTAGATGTTTGCTTAAGAAGTATGAGTATCCATGGGAAATGTAGTCTACAACCAGGTTGCATTTAAATAAAATTCTCCATTCTCCACTTCTTCTTCCAAATCCACCACCCCCCCCCCCCCCCCCCCCCGCCTTATGTCATACTTTTAACTTGCTCTCTCTTGCCTGCTCATGGGTGGGCATGGCCTGCTGAAACTGACAAGTGAAACAGGACTGTCTGTGATGCTTCATACGAGGAACCTCATGTTACTTATACCTGGGACTCAGACTCAGCTATGGTTAGCATCCCGGGGGAGGGACCCTCTGTGTATTCCCAAATTTTACATCTCCAATATTTTTTGTTGACTTCCACCTCTGTTTTTGTTTCCCATATAGAACATTAAAATGTGTATTTGCTTAACCCCTTAATTTTTTTTAACGTGGTGTAATTTACATAAACACGATACACAGATTGTAAACTTCTGTGAACTTTGAAAAGTATATTCACTTATGTTAACCATTGCCCTAATCAAAATACACATCATTTTCCTTGCCTCACTTTGTTCCCTTATGCCCCTTTCCAGTCAGTCCCCTTCCCCCAGAGATAACCATTACTCTGGTTTTTTTTTTTTAAATCACCATAATCTTGCCTGTTCTAGAACTTAATATAAATGGAATCATACACTATATACTCATTTGTGTCTGGCTTTTTTTATTCAACATGATGTACTGGAGACTACGTATGTTGTGTGTATTCATAGTTTCTTTTGATTGCTGAGTAGCATCCCGTTGTAAACCATACCTGTTAATAAAAATACTATTTGCACATTTTTTTTAGTTATTTCTATAATACGAAAAAGTCTTTAAATGGCAGCTACTCTTAAGTTTTAGAAATAGTTGACTGTTGGTGTCTCACTGATGTTTTAGAAAGACTTTCCTTTCTCTGTTATCTCCCTACACAAGGGTGCTAGAATTCCCTAACTGATGACCTGTCCTAAAATCTCAGGCTTCTGGGTGTTCTTGAACTTCATCCCTAAACTTCAGAGGCAATAGTAACCTCCCATGTTCACTGTGATGGTTCAGAGGCAACAGAGGCCAGGCTTGGAAAATTCAGTTCTCCAGCTTGTTAAAACTCTAGGTATCCTCACTTACTATGGAAAACTGTTTTACTACTGGAAGGCAAAGATGTTTTGGTATACACGTGGATGTCTTGAAACAGTCTGAGGGTATTTTCAGAATGCTTGAGAATGGCCTGAAAGGACGCTTGTACTTTGGATGGATGTTCTGCTCTCAGTGTTTTCCTCTTTAGCTTTTAAGGGACTGAGAAGCCCCAAAATGATTTGGGGCTTGAGTTGCCAACTCAGAGATGCCTATAACCCCACTGAACCAGATACTTTCAGGAAAAAGAAAAAAAAGCTGGATGATTGGGTTAATAATAGTTTCTCTTCATCCAGCTGCTTAACTGTTACAGGCAATTGACGAAGACTTTATGTATATTATCTCATTTTCTAACTCCCTATTTATGTGACTACTGTTATTATTCTCACTTGATAGCTGAGCCTTAGATAACTTATCCACAGTCACACAGCTAATAAGTGATGGGATAAGCATACGATTCCAGATCTGACATTCCATCCCTTAAACATTCTACCCTGAAGTCCCACAAATACTTCTTTGAAATCTTCCAAGTGTTAAACAGGTAGCATATTAATGTAGATGTATGTAGAATTAGATACATTAATAAAATTGTTAAACTCTTGAATATTTTGGAAAGTATTAAAATGTTACCCAAACTGGAACCTTTAACATGTTGCATTCCTTTAATTTAAGAGTTTCAGTGTGTGTGAAAAATAACAAAGTAGAAAGTAGTAAGAACTGTCATGCCCATTTTGAGGATGAAGAATTTAAACCCTAGTTCTTTACTTTCCTAAAGCAGTAGCTAGAAGAAACCTAAGACCGTCTGCCCATGAGTCTTATCCTACTGTTTCAAATATTCTTTTTTTCTTATTTAAGCCAAAGTTTAAGGAACATTATTAATTATTATATTTTTTAAGTAACCTGTGAATCACAGACAGGAACTAGAGTTGTATCTGTATAGAGTTTACCTAAGAGAATATATGACAGCAGTCTGTCATGACTTGTATTAACTAGCTGTATTCAGCATCTTCATTACAGATTAGATTTACCGTGTTGAACACTTTTTGTAAAGCACAGATAGTAGACGAGATAGGTGTTACTTTTTGAAATCTATCAGAACATGCTACAATTTCCTTCAAACATTTAAAAGAAAGAGAAAAAGCAGAATAAAATACACAAATAAGCAGTACCTAAAAGAAAAGAAAATAGAAAAGGAAAGGAAAAAGAAAACTACATAGAGCAGCAGGTGCCCTCCATTTAGGAAGTGCCCTCCTTGGCAGTTGCTGAGTTTGCTGTGTGATACTTGGTAGGCACCATTTATTTACTGTCTGCTTTCTGTCTCTCCCCCTATGCTTAGACTGACAGTTTGCTAATGGTATTATGCCACTAATTGCACACTTCCTTTCACATTTGTTGTTATTATTTTAAAGGATAAGTTGTGATTTTCTATAAACATGACACACAGACTTAAAAAAAAGAAGAATGTTTTAGAGAATTCGGGATTATTCAAAATCCTAGGAAGTATAAGTGACTTAGCATATATCTAGACTGCATTTGGAGTCTATTAATTTTTTCAATTATTGGTCGTAATGATTAAATGCTGAAAGGAATGTTCAGCTTTCATTTTTAAGTTTTGTTGCCTGTGAAAATTTATGCTTATTTCTTGATACCCTCAAAAAAAAAAAAAGAATCATGCCTAAAAAATTAAAGCGTATAATTGAACATATTTAAGGTGTATGGAAACTTAGCAATTATTTAATTAAACCTCCTTATTTCTTTGCTCCTTTTGCTGTAAGAATTAATACACAAATTGTTTTGTGACACTGGTTACCAGCCTCACGATGTACCAACACTCTCCCCTTCTCGACCTCGATTTCCCAATTTCCGTTTGTCTAGTTTTCCTGTCCCTTCATGCCTTCTCGCCTTTGCTTTTGGACTGGTGTACCAATTTAGTCTCGTATACATGATTGAACTACATGTGGGGTTTTTTTTTTTTTTTTTAAAATAGGCCTGTCAAATCTTTGGCTGAAGGGTGAACTTCAGGAGTAACTTCAGTACTGAGTTAAAAGGGTACCTGGGGGCCATATTCTCAGAGTTTCTCCAGTCTCTGTCAGTCCATTAAGTCTGGTCTTCTTTTGTGAGTTTCAGTTTTGTTCTACATTTTTCTCCAGCTCTGTCTGGGACCCTGTATTGTGATCCCTGTCAGAGCAGTCAGTGGTGGTAGCTGGGCAACATCTAGTTCTTTTGGGCTCTGGCTGGTGGAGGCTGTGTGGTTCATGTGGTCCATTAGTCCTTTGGACTAATCTTTCCCTGACTTCCCCAGTATTGTATACTGTCTTATCCTTCACCAAAGTTACTTCTTATCTATTGTCTAGTTAGTATTTTTCCTTCCCCTGGAATATCTTTTGATTTGATACGTAGAGGAAACTTTGATATTACTGTAGAAAAGCAGAATAGAAATAAAAGGTGTTTTAAAGACTTGAAGTAGGTTACTGCTTGCACATGGTTGACTTCTTTCCTTTGACTTCTCTAAAGGTTGTCAGAAGCTTTTCTAAGGTTCTCTTAGGGTACCTTTTTCAGGTATACAGGCCTTTCCAGACTCAGTCCACTTCCACCTCATGGGTGTATCTCTGGAAGCTTATAGTTTCAAGAAAACTCAAAGTTTTTAAACATGGCTTTTTCTGGCCGCTGTTCTTGAGGAAAATGTGGTAAAGAAAGCTATTGGAAGATTTTCCCAAGTGTTTAATCTTAAATCATGCTGTGGAGATCCTTGTTTGGACAGAAAAAGAGCTTTGTGCTTCTTCATTTACTCCATAAGAATCCAAAAATGTCATTGAATACCTGCTACCCTCAAAAATTCCAAGAAGTATAAGGTGTGATTGCTGCTCTTAACATGCTTAGAATATTAGCTTTCCATATTTTGTCCTGCAAGAAATAATAGCTGATGGTAAGAATTCTAGATTTAAAAGATAGGCATTGAAGACAATCCTACCAGACACTATAACCAGTGCAAGTAATAGCTGACTCTTTGGTGGAGGGGGTTATGCGTGAATTTTTTTTTCAAGCTTCACACATGATTCAGATATACATTCAGTGTTGAAAACCACTGATCTCGATTGTAGAGCAATCTTTCTTTTTTATAGTCACTGAGACTTATAGAAGGTTAAATTATTCTATGAGATTAGATAACTAATCATTTGAGATCTGTTACCAGAATTCCAGTCTCCCAGATTTGGTCCTGGGTTTTCCTCACCATTCCATATATTTTAATCCCAAATTAATCCCAGCTTTCTGTCTGGGAAAAGGCAGTTCTGAGATCTTTATTTATTTGTATAGTCCTCTTTCTGTCATGGTAAGAATGACTCAATTTATTGAGCACTTACTGTCTTACTGTGGGCCAGGAACTGTGCCAAGAGTGTTACAGGGGTTGCTTTTTTTTAATTGTTGTGTTTTAAGTGAAAGTTTACAATTCAAGTTAGTCTCTCCTGCAAAAATTTATATACACATTGTTATGTTACCTTAATTGTTCTCCCTGTTTTGTGACGGCACATCTCTCCTTTCTATCCCTGATTTCCCGTGTCCATTCAACCAGCTCCTGACCCTCTCTCATCTCACCTCCGGACAGGAGCTGCCAATTTTGTCTCATGAATCTACTTGAGCTAAGAGGCATACTCTTCATGAGTATCATTTTATGTCCCATAGTCCAGTCTAATCTTTGGCTGAAGAGTTGGCCTTGGGAATGGTTTTAGTGCTGGGTTGACAGAGAGTCCAGGGGCCATACTTTCTGGGGTTCCTCTAGTCTCAGACCATGAAGACTGGTCTTTTTACTAGAATTTGAATTCTGCACCCCACTTTTCTCCTGCTCCAACAGGAGTTCTCTGTTGTGTTCCCTGTCAGGGCAGTCATTGGTGGTAACCGGGCACCATCTAGTTCTTCTGGTCTCAGTCTGTTGCAGTCTCCGGTTTATTTGGCCCTTCTGTCTCTTGGGCTGATGCTTTCCTTGTGACTGTGGTAAGGGGTTGCTTTTTTTATTAGATGTATTAATATTCCCTTTTCAAAGATGAGGAAACAGCCCTAGAGAGATTAAATAACTTGCCTACATTTTCAGAGCAAGAGTAAATTGAGGTGCTGGCAGTTTGATTCCAGAATCAGGACTCTTGAAACCACTTAGCTGTACCTTTCCCTTGAGGGTTTGATCATTATTTTTCTTTTCCCCCCAAAAAATTTTTTCGTAGACTATTTAAGCCATAGGAATTGTAGATCACATTTTGAAAGCCAAAATTAAGAAAATAAGAAATGTGACCCAAAGGCAGTCACTGTTTCCCTTCCCTGTTTCTTGAATCCTAAGAGAGCGTGGGATATTAGTGATGACAGTCCTTCTACTGCCAAACAGACACTTGGCAACTGACCGTAGATTTGCCTCAGTGCTGTTGGCATCTTCAGGAGTAAAAGAAAAATTTTAATGAGGTGGGCACTGTGGGGAGAGGTGGTTTGGTCATTGTTTGTGGAGTGTGGTTGTGTTATTTTATCAGCATGGAAAAAATAAGGAAAACTATATAATAATGAGGAATATGTTAAAGTATGCACTCTCCTTTCAAAGGATTGTTCAGGCATGAGTGGCAGTACTTAATAATGCCACCTGAAAAAAACCTCAGAGATGTTTCTAAGGTCAGAATTAAGAAGGCTTTGCAGTATTGTCTAAAACAGCACTGATAAAACAGAATGCTATTCAGGCTTGTTGAATGTTTACAGGTATTGTTTTCTTTCTCCTGTTCATTTAAAAAAAAAAATTCTTCATGCATTCATTTTAAAGCACCAAAGCCAATAAACAAAACTCTCATTATATTAGATGTAATTTCATGTTCTGGATAGGGAAGTGGAAAGATCATGTTGGCAAGGTAATATTTTAGTAACACGTGAGATGAGTGTTTTAGAAGTAGGGTCACTGTTTGTCTTGGCTTATGGAACATTATGGTAAGTCTTAACTGAGTAGGTGGAAATCAGATGATAAATGTTGCTTACTAACTTGCTGCATTGGATGTTAACTTATTGTGGAGAACAAATCCTTAACTAGTAAGTAAGTGGATATGAATTGGTGACTTTTCAATTAAACAAACAAGTTATTTTCATAGCAAACAGGAAATAGCCATTCCATGAAATAACACTACCTTAGATAGTATTGCTGTTATTTCTTGGCTTGTTCGAAAAAAAGGATTTAAAGTGGCTGTATCTTTGTTGTATGCATTATTTTATGTAATCCTTACACCCCGTTAAAATGTAATACTTACTTTGACTTGAATTGCTCTTCATCAAAAGTATTGGAAATCTCACTAGAAATGCACTGAGATACACTGATCTCAGACACGTGTGATAATAGGTATCATTAGTCTGATAAATTATTTAACTTGAATTGTATTGCTTTTTTTTTAATCTAGAAATTTTTAGTGGCGAGGTTAAGTTTCATCTTTCAAAAATGTTTAGTAATTAGACATTAAAAAAATCAGGAAATTAGATTCAGCAGATTGGGATAGTGAACATTTTAATTACAGTAGTAAGGATTCTCAGTAAAATATATTAGACAGTGCCTTAGCACATTTATTTAATGTAGAGTTTTGTTTTTCAGACATTGCGATTGGAAAGTTCTCCAAAGGAAGAGACTTAAACACCCATCTGACCGTTAGTTTTTTTTGTCACAATTTAAGTACTTCTCATAGATTTTATATTTCCCTACTGACTTTTTGAATGATTTGCAATCTGAAATACTCAAATACTGTGTAGTATAGTGTGGTTCCTTTGTATTATAATACAAAATGCTTAAAAAACAATCTGGTCTTCTTACGAGAATGAACTTTTCTGGTATAATTTATTTCTGCACCATAGACCAAAACCTTCATTCTTTGTAGCTTCCCAGTAGTTAATTCATCCAGTAATCTCCATGTGTTTCTTCTTGAGCATTTCTAGGTCTTTACCTGAGGATCTAATTTTATGTATTTGCAGTCTGGCCCATCTATAAATGCTCGTGGTGATAGTACCTTAATTTTGCTTAGAACTATGAACATTAGTGTCCTCTGCTACCTTGCCTCATTGAGTTCTTAGAGTGCCTTTCTGAAATAACTGGATTATGGTGTTAATTTCAATGTAAGAACTAAGCTCCTGAAGTCAAAAGGCTTGAAGTCCTGTGACCACCGGAACAGATCCAGGTGTCTATCCAGGTGTTCTCATGCCCTTTGTGCTCTTCCCCATCTAGCCTGTTTGGCTGTGAGCTAAAATTCACATATTAGATGTTTCCTGTTGGAAATCTTCCTGGAGGACGTATATACCAGTTTCAGATGCCAACAAATAGAATCAGACTCATTTAGATACCTAAGGATCATAGTTGGTTCACAGCAAGCTAGCCATCACAGATTTTTGGATAGATTTGAGTATTTTCAACAAGCTTGCTCAGCCTAAAAGCATAACCTCTTTGTGGGGTTGAATAATTTGAAATATCAAAAAAACAAAATAACAACAGGAGGACTCTCTGCTTTTTGAGGAAACGATTAACTTGTAAATGAAAGTTTAGTTAGAAACTAGTAGTTAATAATTGCCATTTTCTTACATGAAAGGATTCTGTGCTTCATGTATTTTGTTAAAAATTGTAAAGATGTCAAAATTAGATGAGCTTTAATATATTTGTATTTAATGTAATGTATTTACGTGATCTGGATATGAAATATGTTGGAAATGATGTTTGTAGCTTAAATAGTGTGTGTGTGTGTAATCATCTTTGAATAGTTGGTTTTCTGATTCAGTGAAACATAACCAATGCATTAATTTAATTGCATGCAACCTTAACACCTGGTTTTCATAGTCTGACTATTTGTCTTCTTTTTGGTTAATTTTCTTAGAAGTATAGTTTGGCAAGATAAGGATAGAGGTATACCAGATATTTCACTAGTCTCAATTTTTTATGAAGAATATAATTGTATCGCTACTTTTTACTTATAATCATTAGAAGCAATATAATGTAAATGGCT